>JAPDNY010000004.1:2241761-2841761 GCA_029375565.1 Gekko gecko
CTCCATTCACCTTCCCCCCCCTCCTTGGCAGCTAAGCATTGGCAGGGAAATCTTTTGTTTGAAACACACTCCCAGCGCCGCCACCTGCCCCTCCCCCCCCCCCAAGTTGGCAAGGTTCAAGGGCTGTGCATGTGTTGGCCACAGAGAGCAGGGAATTCACTGCCACAGGAGGTGGAGGCAGCTACAAGTATGGACGGCTTCAAGAGGGAATTGGATAAACATATGGAGCAGAGGTCCATCCATGGCTATTAGCCACAAGATATAAATAGGGACTCTGGTGCAAGTGATGCTCTGTCTTCTTGGTGCTGGAGGGGGCAACAGTGGGAGGGCTTCTAGTGTCCTGGCCCCACTGGTGGACCTCCTGATGGCACTTGGTATTTTTTGGCCACTATGTGACACAGAGTGTTGGACTGGATGGGCCATTGGCCTGATCCAACATTGGCTTCTCTTATGTTCTTATGTTAAGTTTTCTCAGAGATGTTTTCTCAAAAGCAGTCCTCGAGAGAGCTCTCTCAGCCCCACCGACCTCTCAGGGTGTCTGTTGTGGGGAGGGGAAGGGAAAGGAGTTTGTGAGCCGCTCTGAGATGCCTTTGGGTAGTGAAGGGCGGAGTATAAACCCAATCTCCTCCTCTCCTTCTTCTCTTCCTCCTCTTCCTCCTCTCCAAAGCCCTTCTGCCCTTTCCCATCCTGTAAGCTGTCGGGGGTGGGAGTGGGCTGCCACATAGCTTTTAAGGATCCTGGGAATGGATCCTTCTGTCCAAACCATGAACGGCTTCAGGGGCCAAAGGGGAGCAGAGGCAAGTCCAGCTTTGTCCTGGCCCAGTGATTTTGCAGGGGGTAGAACTCACAGGTTGAACATTGGTGGCCCGGATGAGCATCCACAGCGGCTTCCTAAAGTTTGGGTACCCAATGAATCAGGGAGGCCAGGATGGCGTCTGTCTGAGACCTAGGTCCATAAAGCTGCAAAGCATGATGGGTGGATGCGGGGGGGGAAAGAGGGTAGAATACAAAACAGGTCTTCCTTTTTTTTCACTGCCTCCCATGAAAGTTCTTGATAGATTCCCCAGTTCTTGAAGCAGGCCCATAGGCAGGCTTTTTTTTGGGGGGGGGGGTCAGTGGTTCAGACGTCGAACTGCAGACTGGGAGGTCGGTAGTTTGGCAGTTCGAGACCCAAGTGTCGCATGACAGAGTGAGCCTCCCGTCTCTGGTCCCAGCTCCTCCCAACCTAGTAGTTCAAAAGCATAAGAACATAAGAGAAGCCAATGTTGAATCAGGCCAATGGCCCATCTAGTCCAACACTCTGTCACACAGTGGCCAAAATATACCACGTGCCATCAGGAGGTCCAGTAGTGGGGCCAGGACACTAGAAGCCCTCCCACTGCTGCCCCCTCCAGCACCAAGAATAGAGTGCATCACCTGCCCCAGACTGAGAGTTCCCATCTATACCCTGTGGCTAATAGCCACTGATGGATTTCTGCTCCATATGTTTATCCAATTCTCTCTTGAAACTGTCCATGCTTGCAGCTGCCACGACCTCCTGTGGCAGTGAATTCCATATGTTAATCACTCTTTGGGTGAAGAAGTATTTCCTTTTATCTGTTCTAACCTGACTGCTCAGCAATTTCATGGAGTGCCCACAAGTTCTTGTATTGTGAGAAAGGGAGAAAAGTACTTCTTTCTCAACCTGCTCAATCCCATTCATAATTTTATAAACCTCGATCATGTCACCCCTCAGCCGTCGTTTCTCCAAGCTAAAGAGCCCCAAGCGTTTTAACCTTTCTTCATAGGGAAGGTGTTCCAACCCTTTTATCATTCTAGTTGCCCTTCTCTGCACTTTTTCCAGTGCTATAATATCCTTTTTAAGATGTGGCGACCAGAACTGTACACAGTATTCCAAAGGAGGTCGCACCAATGATTTATACAGGGGCATGATGATACTGGCTGATTTGTTTTCAATTCCCTTCCTAATAATCCCCAGCATAGCGTTGGCCTTCTTTATTGCAGCTACACACTGTCTAGACATTTTCATTGAGCTATCCACTACGACTCCAAGATCTCTCTCTTGGTCCGTCTCTGCCAGTTCAGACCCCATCAACGTGTATTTATATTTAGGATTTTTGGCTCCAGTGTGCATCACTTTGCACTTGGCCACATTGAACCCCATTTGCCACGTTGATGCCCACTCACCCATCCTCAACAGATCCCTTTGGAGTGCCTCACAATCCTCCCTGGTTTTCACCACCCTGAACAACTTTGTGTCATTTGCAAATTTAGGCACTTCACTGCTTACTCCCAATTCCAAATCATTAATAAACAAGTTAAAAAGCAAGTTGATAAAACTGCAACTTGATAAATAGGTGCCGCTTTGGTGGGAAGGTAACAGCGCTTCGTGCGCCTCGGCATCTAGTCATGCCGGCCACATGACCATGGAAAACATCTTCGGATAGCACTGGCTCTTCGGCTTGGAAACAGAGAAGAGCACTGCACCCCTAGAGTCAAATTCAACTGGTTTTCGAGTAAGGAAAACCTTTACCTACACCTATTTAAATTTTTAAGGGAGCAGTTAAATTACAGTTAATTGAATTAATCTGAATGTCTTTCTATAAAGGGGGAGGCTCCGAGCCTGTTTCTATCCCTTCCTTTCAAGGGACGGGGCAGTGAGTGTGCCAGTCCCCAGGCAAAAACAGCTCAGCGGGCATTTAATTGCCTTCTGAAGGCATTTAAATGCCTTTTGAGTTCCCTTCCACTGGGCAAGAAAGCTCAGAAGGGCGCTCAAGAACGGTACCTTCTGCACTTCTCCAGTCATCCCCCCCTTTCTGCTAGTCCAGTCCTGCTGTATACCACCTAGGTCATGGTGAGTCTTTTAAAAGCGTCCCCATGAGCCTTTGGGAAACGTGGAAATTAAATTTATACCAGAAGTGTTTTTATTGAATATTGTGCCGCAAGAGTTTAATGTACAAGGTATATATATGATTGTTGAAGTCGTAACCACAGCTAGAATTTTGTATGCAAAATATTGGAAGAAAGAAGAAGTCCCGAGAAGAGAAGAACTGATATCCAAATTGTTGGATGCAGCAGAAATGGATAAACTGACGCCACAGCTGCATGAAAAGCCTGAGTGTGACTTTGGAAAAAAAAAAAAAAGGGAGAGATTTTATAATTGGTTGCAAAAATATCAGGGCAGCCTAAGGGATAGATCTTAATAATAACCAACAAAGGACATAAACGAAACTGATTCGAAATAGGCATTGGTTTATTGTAAATGTAGAGTTATAGACTCCAGCACCTGTTTTTCCTGTTCTATGTCTTACTGTTTGTCTTGGTTCTACTGTTTGTCTTGGTTTTCTGTCTACTATTCAGAAAACAATAAAACTTCTTAAAAAAAACAACAACTCACCGTGACCTAGGTGGTAGACAGCAGGACTGAGTGGGGAGTGGGGTTTGGAGATGTAGTGAAGGTAGGTACCCCTCCTGAGTGCCCTTCTAAGCTTTCTTGCCCTGTGGAACGGAGCTCAAAAGGCATTTAAGTGTCTTCCGGGGGCAATTAATACTCTCGGAGCTCTTTTCCCCCAGGTCCCATGATTGCCCCCCCAAATCCACAGGGAGAGGGAAGTTCGAGGACAAGCTGCGGCTACCAGCAGCAAGGCAGTGAGGAGGAAGTCTCTCCTCGAAAATAAGGTTTCTGGCATGGCTATTTGTGGGGCGGGGCTTTTACTTCAGGGGGCGGTGTCCCGAAATGCCCCACTGTAGCCGCGGGCCGCTCTTGAAGATAATACGCACGTGAACTCAAACTTCTGGTTAAATAATGTCTGCTCACCAGAAGCTAGATCTTGGGTCCCCAACGTGGCACCCTTGGGCGCCATAGTCCCCGGCAACACTTTTCCTAGTGCCCACCTAGTGTTCTTAGAAAGTTGGCATGGCCAGATGGGGTTTTTGCCCTGCAAGGCTCTTATTGGCCCCTAGAGATTTGATTGGGCTGTGTCGATTTTTGGGGAAAACGTTGCTTTGGCAGTAGCTGCCACCACAGCGCAAGGGTTTTTCACTGTGTGACTGAAGGTCAGCTGCGGCAGCCGTTTTGTGGCTGGCTGTGTCTTCTGCGGTAGCCAACCTGTGGCTGCGCTCGCCACGGTATTGGAGGGTTCCAAAGGTGCCCACACGGGGCTCACAAAAGTTGGGGACCCCTGAGCTAGATAGTTGTGTTCTTTTAAGCAGCGCTTTCCCCCCTGTTCAGCAGCAGTCTTTGCCGTTGAATCGGTGGGGTCCGGATTCAAATCCAGCATTATCCGTGGTGAGTAGAGTAGTAAGGCACTCTTCCCTGTTGCTCTTTTTAACTGGATTGGGGTTTATTTGCCTGAGAATTTCCATGGGTCAGTTGGACTCTCACTTCAAGAAGGATTTGAGCCAAGTATACTTTCTGGTCTTCCTTAGGTATATTACCCAATGATCGTTATTTGATAGTGTACTTGACTACTGCAGCCAGGATCTTATATGCAAGGTATTGGAGGACTACCCAAACACCATGAAAACAAGAGTATATTGCTAAGATTTTGGAGGCGGCAGAGATGGATAAGAAGAAGAAGAAGAGATTGGATTCATACCCCGCCCTTCACTGCCCAAAGGCGTCTCAGAGCGGCTGACAAACTCCTTTCCCTTCCCCTCCCCACAACAGACACCCTGTGAGGTAGAAGAAGAAGAAGAGATTGGATTTATACCCCGCCCTTCACTGCCCAAAGGAGTCTCAGAGCGGCTGACAAACTCCTTTCCCTTCCCCTCCCCACAACAGGCACCCTGTGAGGTAGGTGGGGCTGAGAGAACTTCTGACAGAAACTGTCCTTGAGAGAGCAGCTGTGCCAGAGCTTGTGACTGACCCAAGGTCACATCAGCAGGTGCAAGTGGAGGAGTGGGGAATCAAACCCGGTTCTCCCAGATTAGAGTCTGCGCCCTGAACCACTACACCAAACTGGCTATCTCAAAGTTGACTTTGACCACGAAAGGGCACACAGAATCCACCTTTCAGAACACTTGGTCGCGATTTTATGATTGGTACAATGTAAATGAGTAGAAGGTGTTAGATTAAAAGCAACTAGATAGTGGTTGGAAAACCTTTAATGTAAGTAAGCTGAGAGCTGAAAAAGATACTCACATAAATGGAAAAGGTTTGGAGGTAATAACATATAGGGCGCATTTACATAAGAACATAAGAGAAGCCAATGTTGAATCAGGCCAATGGCCCATCTAGTCCAACACTCTGTCACACAGCGACCAAAATTTACCAGGTGCCATCAGGAGGTCCAGCAGTGGGGCCAGGACACTAGAAGCCCTCCCACTGCTGCCCCCTCCAGCACCAAGAATAGAGTGCAGCACCTGCCCCAGACTGAGAGTTCCCGTCTATACCCTGTGGCTAATAGCCACTGATGGACTTCTGCTCCATATGCTTATCTAATTCCCTCTTGAAACTGTCCATGCTTGTAGCTGCCACCACCTCCTGTGGCAGTGAATTCCATATGTTAATCACTCTTTGGATGAAGAAGTATTTCCTTTTATCTGTTCTAACCCGACTGCTCAGCAATTTCATGGAGTGCCCACGAGTTCTTGTATTGTGAGAAAGGGAGAAAAGTACTTTAAGCTGATGTTAAGCAACAGTGAATACCCCTGTGTATGTTTTGTGTTGTATGTTTATGTATATTGTATTGTGATTTTGTTATGTGGAAAAATAAAATAAAAGCCTGTCTCTTGGGACAATTTTAAAAAAAGAAGAAGAAGAAGGATTTGAGCCACAAATACTTTCTGGTCTTCCTTAAACATTACGGAACTGGGCGAGCTTGTCACTGCTTCTGGTTGCTTCTACCTTCGCCACGCCTCTTCTCAATATTGACCTTTGTCCAGACAAGTACAGCCCAGGAACATGTTACAGTGCTAGATCCTCTGTGTTTATCACAAAAATTTGTGGACTTAAAATAGTATCGCTGCCATGACTTAGCCACAAGGCGTCTGGTTCTGTGAGAGAGTTGGTGGTTTTGGGGTATCCTTACGGAAGGTTTCTTCTTCCCCACTTAAATTCTGTAGACATTTTTGGGTACCTCCTTGGAGAACCATGAAAGCAGGTCTGAAATAATGTTTTTAAGGAAGACATCACTCACGTTAACGGTAATCTGTAACATTTGCCCAGCTTCGTTCTCCAAACGTGCAGCGCTTTATCGAAACACGTTTTTGCATAATAAGTTCTGTCCCTCGCAATGCTGTCAAAACTCTCCTGCCAAAAACGATTTTTCTCAGCATGGGCCGTAATCTGTTGCTACATGTGGGTCTGTTTAAGCATCTGATCGTCGAGAGTCCCTGAAAAGTTGAATTTCTTTGATAAATGTCAGGGGAAACTGGGCTTGCAGAACCAACTGCAGTGCCTCCCTAGAACTATCAATGGAAAGTTTCAAGACTCTTAGATTCTTGTCATTCTTTTTGAAGATGTACAGTGAAGCCAGTTCAGTTGCCATTAAGCTATTTGCTCTCTCGTAGTGGGGGGCTCACCTGTAAAATACAGAACTACATGGGGGCGGGGGAGTAAAGTTTTAAAAACAGGTTATCTGGTACATCATCAGTTGGTGTAAAAAAAAAAATCAAGGTTGAAAACCCTTCAAGTTAATTCACAATGACTAGCCAAACTGACATATCGGCATGGAAAGCTTTTAGTTTTATACCGTCTTGGCTAAGATTATTTTGGCTCTTAGTATTTATTCTTTTTGCAAATCTAGTTGCTGTTTGGTTGGTAACAAAGGTGCTGTTTTATTAATAAGAACCTAAGTAGAGCCCTGTTGGATCAGACTAGTGGTCCGTCTAGTCCAGCATCTTGTCTCACACAGTGGCCAACCAGTTTCTCTGGAGGGCCAACAACAGGGCACAGAGTCGAGGCCTTCCTGTGATAAGAATCTAGGAAGAGCCCTGCTGGGATCAGACCAGTGAGGGTCCCTCTAGTCCAGCATCCTGTCTCACACAGTGGCCAGCCAGTTCCTCTGGAGGGCCAACAATAAGGCAGAGAGGCCAAGGCTTTCCCCCAATGAGAACCTCAGAAGAGTCCTGCTGGACCAGACCAGTGAGGGTCCATCTAGTCCAGCCTCCCATCTCACACAGTGGCCAGCCAGTTCCTCTGGAGGGCCAACAACAGGGCAGAGAGACCGAGGCCTTCCCCTGATGAGAACCTCAGAAGAGCCCTGCTGGATCAGACCAGTGAGGGTCCATCTAGTCCAGCATCCTGTCTCTCACACAGTGGCCAACCAGTTTCTCTGGACAGCCAACAACAGGGCAGAGAGGCTGAGGCTTTCCCCTGATGTTGCCTCCTGGCACTGAGATTCAGATGTTGACTGCCTCTGAGCGGGGAGGTTCTCCTCAGACACCATGGCTAGTAACCATTGATAGACCTCTCCTCCATGGGTCTATTTAATCCCCTTTTAAAACTGTCTGTTCCTGTGGCCGTCTCTACATCCTCTGGCAGCAAATTCCACATTTTAATCACTCTCTGTTTTCGGTTCTTACTAATTTTCTTTATTAATCAGCATTGACTGCCGTGCAGTGTTCCCTCTAAGCTGAGTTAGTGTGAGCCAGCTCACAGTTTTTTAGCCTCTGGCTCACACACGTTTTTGTCTCAGCTCAGGAAGGGATGGCTCCAGAACAAACTAGTTTATGCAGTAGCCAAGTAGTTCGCTCACAACTGTAATGCCAGTAATTCACAAAGTAGAATTTTTGCTCACAGCTTAGAGACCATTGCTGCCATGGTGTGATTACTTAAAGGTTATTGTAATCATATACTCATAGAATGTTAGAGTTGGAAGGGACCTTGCAGGTCATCTAGTCCAACCCCCTGCACTCTGCAGGAGTATAGCCGAAAGAGAGCCCTACAACATACCCGAAAGGTGGTTGTCCAGCCTCCGCTTGAAAACATCCAGCGAAGGAGCATCCATCACCTCCCGAGGCAGTCTGTTCCACTGCTCAACCACTCTTACAGTTAGGAAGTTTCTCCTGATATTTAGCCAGTAACGACTCTCTTGTAATTTCCACTCATTAGATCTAGTCTTGCAATCTGGAGCAAGAGAGAATAGATCTGCTCCATCTTCTACACGACAGCCCTTCAAATACTTGAAGACTGCAATCATGTCCCCTTTAAGCCTTCTATTCCCAGGCTAAACATACCCAACTCTTTCAGCCTTTCATCGTAAGACTTGGATTCCAACCCTCTCACCATCCTGGTTGCCCTCTTCTGGACACGCTCGAGCTTGTCAACATCCTTCCTAAAGTGTGCCCAAAACTGGACACAGGACTCCAGGTGAGGCCTGACCATAGCAGAATAAAGCGGAACTACCACCTCCCGTGATCTGGACAAAATGCTTCTGTTAATGCATCCTAAGATTGCATTCGCTTTCTTTGCAGTCACGTCGCACTGCAGGCTCATGTTTAGCTTGTGATCTACCAGAACTCCTAGATCCCTTTCACATGTGCTGCTGTCAAGCCATGTCCCTCCCATTCTATAGCTGTGCCTTTGATTTTTTTGTACCTAAGTGTAGGACTTTGCACTTTTCTCTATTGAAATTCATTTTATTTGTCTCAGCCCCACTGTTCCAGCCTATCTAGATCATTTTGAATCCTGACTCTGCCTTCTTCAGAATTAGCAATCCCACCCAGCTTCGTGTCATCGTTGCTGGTTTTGTGGCTTTAATGCTTTTCGGGTCGGTGTTTTTGTATTATTAATTTTAATTTTATGGATTTGATTAGCCACCTTGACAGCTGCCGTTGATCAGTGGAGAAGCAGGCTATAAACGTTCTCAAAACTTGAAGGAAATAATGGCACTTTAAGCAATTTAGCTTCTTGGATGGTTGTTCCTGTCAATAATCTTCGGTGTTGTTCTTCCATTAAAGTCTGAACCTAAAGTTTCTTGTGAAGCTGAATATCCATAAAATACTAGATTCTGAACACATTAACACACATAGTTAGCTGCTGTCTTCCACATCTGGTCAGCTGTGACCAAATACTTTCAGCATGCTTAAATTTAATAGCTGAATAATGGAGCCTTGCCTATCAAAAACTCATACCCTGAAAAGTCTCCAAGATGCTACTGGTCTTGAATCTAGCTGCTATCAGATCCGGTTCAGAGTTATGGTCTTGACCTTTAAAGCCCTATGCAGCCTGGAGCCATCATACCTACGGGACCACCTCTTCCCACATGAGCCCAGGAGAGCCAGTTTGGTGTAGTGGTTAAGTCCGCGGACTCTAATCTGGGAGAACCGGGTTTGATTCCCCCACTCCTCCACTGGCACCTGCTGGATGACCTTGGGCGAGCCATAGTTCTGACAAGAACTGTCCTTGAAAGAGCAGTTCTCGAAAGGGCTCTCTCAGCCCCGCCTCCCTCACGGGGTGTCTGTTGTGGGGAGGGGAAGGGAAGGGAGTTTGTAAGCCGCTCTGAGACTCTTGAGTGATAGGCGGGATGTAAATCCAATCTCCTCCTCCTCCTCCTCTTCCTTCTTCTTCTTCTTACCTCCTGGTGATCCCCGGCCTGAGGGACATCCACTCAGCCTCAATCAGGGCAAGGGCTTTTTTAGCACTTGCCCCAACCTGATGGAACATGCCTCCACCTAAGATCAGGGCCCTTGCGCAGGGCTTATAAAACAGAGATGTTCCGCCAGGCTTTTGGTCGAGGCAGTGGACGTTCAACCGTTCTGGCCTCCCCTGTTTGTAAAGGTAAAGGTAAACGTTCCCTTGCTTGAAAGCCAGTCGAATCCGACTCTAGGGTTGCGGTGCTCATCTCTGTTTCAAAGCCGAAGAGCCAGCGCTGTCCGAAGACATTTCCGTGGTCATGTGGCTGGCATGACTAAACACTAAGGCGCATGGGACGCTGTTACCTTCCCACCGAAGTGGTACCTATTTATCTACTTGGAATTTCTTGCTTTTGAACTGCTAGTTTGGCAGGAGCTGGAACTAGAGACGGGAGCTCACTCTGTCATGAGGCACTCTCAGGTCTCGAACTGCTAAACTACTGACCTTCCACAGCCTGCAGTTCAGCGTCTTAACCCCTTGAGCCACCGCAGCTCAAGTGTTTATAAACCCCTTTTATAGCCCCTTCTCAATGTCTTGCTGTTTTAAATAATACTATTGGACACTGGAGTTCTTGGGGGTATGCCTGTATGAGGCATGGGGTTTGTTGTTGTTGTGTATCATGCCAGTCTACCGTTTCATTGGTTTTATTGCTCTTATTGTTTTATGGATTTTATGTTGCAAGCAATGCTCCCTCTAAGCTGTGGAGTATTGTGAGCAAAAATCCTACTCTGTGAGCTGCTGGCATGAAAGTTGTGAGTGAGCGATTTGGCTCCTGCATAAATTAGTTTGCTCTGGAGCTATCCTTTCCTGAGCTAAGACAGAAATGTGTGAGCCGGGGGCTAAAAAACTGTGAGCTCGCTCACACTAACTCAGCTTAGAGGGAACACTGGTTCCATGTTCTCTCTAGCTTTTGAGATCTCTCCAGGCATCATGCGGGGCACCAGCGTGGTGCTCATGGGTGCCGTGGTGCCCAGTGACTCCTTTCCTCATGCCTGCCAAGTGTTTTTGGAAAGTGGGTGGGGCCAGGTAGGGCTTTTGCCCAAGAACTCTTTTGATTGGCTTAATAAATTAGGTTGCTCTGGAGCTATCTTTCCTGAGCTAAGACAGAAGTGTGTGAGCCAGAGGCTAAAAAATTGTAACCTAGCTGACACTAGCTCAGCTTAGAGGGAACACTAGTTGTAAGCCACCCAGAGCCCACTCGTAGGGTGGGGTGTAAATTAATTCTACTGCAGACGAACACAGCTACCTGTCAGCTAAGCCTCTGGCATTGCTGCCACAGCTGGTGGGGGGGGGGAGATGCTCTGTACTGAAATCTTAAGTTTTGTTTCTTCTATACTCTTCTTATCTATGTAGCCTCAGCTAGTGACCTTGGTACCTTGTTACGGCTTTTCCCCTGGGACATAGACCCGTTAGGTTAGGCAGGCTTTTGCTTGAACCCTGATTGGACCTGGGTCATCAGGGGACCCCTTCGAATTTTGTATAACTCCCCGCTGGCGCGGTTTCCAGTAGTTCTAACACAGAATGTATGCACAAATGACCTGCCTTTACTGTACCCAATAAACTTTACTCTTTTGAATGAAAGTTGTTGGGAACTGATTGCTGCGGGGCTCTGACACTACCCTCTGAAAGTTATAGTTAGTGATTCAGTGTCCTTTTCTGAAATTCATCTTTTGTTAATTTAATGTACCTGATAACCATAGTAAAAGGCAACGAGGGACAGTGTTTAATTTAAAGCAAGGCTTTTAAAAGTCACTGATTAAACTATGGCAGCATCTATAATGGGATAGTTTCAGGGGATAGCCATGTCTTTCAGGAGTCAGAACTCCCTGCATCTGATACAAGCAGGAACGGAAGCCCCTATCTCACAAAGGGAGTGTTGACTCTTGAAAGTTCATACTCTGAAAATCTTGCTGGTCTCTATAAAGTGCCACTTGACTCAACTTTAGCTATTCCCAAAGGCATCAGTCTATTTCTATTATACTAACACTGCCCTTTTACAAATAGCATTTTTCCCCCCGCATGAGATCTAATCCAGATAGCATATCAGTGGTAACAGGACATTGCCTGCATTTCAGTATTACAGTCCTGACTGTTTGAATTAAAACAGTGACCCACCAGCAAGTACCGAGAGCACGCTCCTGGACCTCACGCCCAATGTAACCGTGCCAAAGGTTAAACTATTGGTAGATTTCCCAGTTGGAGCCAAACAGTGCTGGTCTTTGTCTGTTGGGGGGGGACCTTTTGAGAGGCCAAGCGGCAAGTGGCCCCGAGGACAGAACAAGGAGAACCTTATATTGTACGCTGAATATGAATACAAACCCCACTGTACTTGTCCCGGCTGGAAAAAAAGAGTGCCTTTGTGGCCGTTGATGCTTTCCGATGTGAAATGTCCAGAACCTGGGAGTGCCAAACTTTTTGACTTGAGGGGCTGCCTGGATTGGATGGGGGGGGAATAACACAGTATCAGCTGGTTACAATCATGGAATCATAAGAGTTGGAAGGGACCTCTGGGGTCATCTAGCCCAACCCCCTGCACAGTGCAGGAAATCCACAAATACCTCCCCCACACAAACACAGTGACCCCCTGTTCCACGCCCAGAAGATGACGAAAACCCTCCAGGCCAAAGTGGCCTGGAGAACAATCGCGATCAGCATTTCCCTGGGCGAGTCAGAAAGGGCCACGAGAACTCCACACTGATGCAACCAACAATCGCGATCAGCATTTCCCTGGGCGTGTCAGAAAGGGCCACGAGAATTCCACACTGATGCAACCAACAATCGCGATCAGCATTTCCCTGGACGTGTCAGAAAGGGCCACGAGAACTCCACACTGATGCAACCGTCCCCGCCCAGGCTCTCACAATCTGCCTAAGTTCACAGAACCCACATGGCTGTCAGATGGCCATCTAGCCTCTGCTTGAAAACCTCTAAAGAAGGGGAGCCCACTGCCTCCCGAGGAAGCCTGTCCTCTTTGCCTTTCGAACCCACGTGATCTGGACATTTTTAAAATTTTAATTAAAAAAAAATCTATTGTGTTTCTTGCTTGCAACGGCTGTGTATCGTTCATTGATATATATATCAAGCAAGGGTTTCTGAATCAGAGTTGCTGTCCTGGAAGGTTGAATCAGAGTTCCCCATATCCAAACCCTACGGTCAGTCTGTCGTGCCATATTGGCTGAGACTCCTAACCAGGGTTCCCTCTTAAGCTGAGTTAGTGTGAGCTAGCTCATGGTTTTTTAGCCTACGGCTCACCCATTTTTGTCTTAGCTCAGGAGGAATGGCTCCAGAGCAATGCTCCCTTTAAGCTGCGGAGCCTTGTGAGCAAAAATTCTACTTTGTGAGCTATGGGCATTAAAGTATTGAGCAAGTGACTTGTCTACTGCATAAATTAGTTTGCTCTGGAGCCATCCCTTCCTGAGCCGAGACAAAAACGTGTGAGCCAGAGGCTAAAAAACTGTGACCCAGCTCACACTAACTCAGCTTAGAGGGAGCACTGCTCCAGAGCAAACTAATTTACACAGCAGCCAAATGGCCCGCTCACAGTTTTAATGCCAGTGGCTCACAAAGTGGAGTTTTTGCTCACAAGACTCCGCAGCTTAGAGGGAGCATTGCCCCGAACCAGGAAATGGGACTTCTTGTGCTGCTCTGTTTCTGTCTTCCTGGTATCATAAAGACAGAGCTCCTGTGATCCAACTCAGCAAATCAGCTCGGAATAACCATTACAAAAAAATAAAATCTTATCCTTTTTTTTGAGGCGATGGTAAATGAACGGATGAAGCCGTGCAATTGATTTAATGCCTCTATTATTATTATTTTTTTTGTCCCTTTTGGTGTACGAGCTTCAAACTTGTAGATTAGGATTTACCGAGGTGTTTTTTTTTCTTCAAAAGGAGCTGAGCTTGCAAGGAGTTCTGGTTTGATCACGTCCTAGCTTTTCTCGCAAATACAGAGGAGAGCGTTCTCCCACTGGTGAGGAGAGAATAGCTCACGTACGGGAAAACAGCTACAAACAGACACATGCAATCAAAGTCCCTCTCGTGCCCTTCAGGAGACCTTGCTGTGAGCATATCGCCATTCAAAATGAAACCAACAATGCTCCAAACAGTCCGGGCTGTATAGCCCTTTGGACGTGGGCTGTGATAGAATCTTCGCAGATGCAGCCAACTTTCTGACACTAGAGATACAACAGCACTGCTGCCCATCCTTGTCAGAGCTCTCCACAAGCGAGCAGTTAACATTTTCATACGTCAGCGCTGTGGCTCAGTGCCTCGGCCTTGCATGCACAAGGTGGCAGGTTCAATCCCCATCATTTCCCACTAAAAGGACCAGGCAGTAGGGGATGTGAAAGACCTCTGCCTGAGACCCCGGAGAGCAGCTGCCAATCTAAGTAGACAGTACAGACCTTCCAATGATCTGATTCGTATAAGGCAGCATCATGTGTCTTTAGGGTGGGGCAGGGGCTCAGAGGCTCTGCTTGGCATGCAGAAGGTCCCAGGTTCAATCCCCAGCATCTCCAGTTGAAAGGACCAGGCAGTAGGTGATGGGAAAGACCTCTACCCAAGACCCTGGAGAGCAGTTGCAAGTCTGAGTAGACAACAGAGACCTTCCAATGATCTGTTTCATATAAGGCAGTTTCATGTGTCTTTAGGGAGGAGCTGTGGCTCAGAACCTCTGCGTAGCATGCAGAAAGTCCCAAGTTCAACCCCCAGCATCTCCAGTTCAAAGGACCAGGCAGTAGATGATGTGAAAGACCTCTGCCTGAGACCTTGGAGAGCTGTGGCTCAGTGGCAGAGCCTCTGCTTGGCATGCAGAAGATCCCAGGTTCAACCCCCAGCATCTCCAGTTGAACGGAACAGGCAGTAGGTGATGTGAGAGCCCTCTGCCTGAGACCAGTGTTCCCTCTAAGCTGAGTTAGTGTGAGGTAGCTCACAGCTTTTTAGCCTCTGGCTCACCCATTTTTGTCTCAGCTCAGGAAGGAGGGCTCCAGAGCAGACCAATTTATGCAGCGGCCAAATGGCTCACTCACAACTTTAATGCCCGTAGCTCACAAAGTAGAATTTTTGCTCACAAGACTCCGTAGCTTAGAGGGAGCACTTCCCGAGACCCTGGAGCGCAGCTGCCCTGAGACCCTGGAGTGCAGGCCTTCCAAAGATGTAATTCGTATAAGGCAGCTTCATGTGGTTTTAGGGAGGGGCGGTGGCTCGGAGCCTCTGCTTGGCACGGAGGAGATCCCAGGTTTGATCCTCAGCATCTCTAGTTAAAAAGAGCAAGGCAGTAGGTGATGTGAAAGGACCCCTGCCTGAGACCCTGGAGAGTGGCTGCCCGTCTGAGTAGACAGTGTAGACCTTGATGGACCTACAGTCTGATTCAGTATAAGGCAGGTCCGTGTGCACAATAGTACAGAGGAGGGTGTTAACAACTGAGAGAGAACTTCCTTGCTGCCGTCCTACCGCTCGGAGACCTGTTTTTTTAAAAAATTCATTCATACCCCATTTTTTCCCACTGGGAGTCCAAAAGCGGCTTGCAACATCCTCCCCTTCTCCGTTTTAAACTAATTAATTTGATTAATGCCTCTGAGAACCATATCTACAACATCTACCAATAATTGTCTCAGGTTAGAGTGACAGTAACTAATGTAATTACTGTGGGCCAGATGGAAGTACAGCTCGTTTGTGTTGCTGTTCTGGAAGGTGTGTCTCTAACCAGAGTGGGGAACAAGCTTGGATGTGTGGAAGAGCCAGTTTGGTGCAGTGGTTAAATGCGCGGACTCTAATCTGGGAGAACCGGGTTTGATTCCCCACTCCTCCACTTGCACCTGCTGATGTGACCTTGGGCCAGTCACAAGCTCTGGCACAGCTGTTCTTGAAGAAGAGCAGTTTCTGTCAAGAGCTCTCTCAGCCATACCTACCTCACAGGGTGTCTGTTGTGGGGAGAGGAAGGGAAAAGAGCTTGTAAGCCGCTCTGAGATTCCCTTGGGTAGTGAAGGGTGGGGTATAAATCCAATTTCTTCTTCTTCTTCTTCTTCTTCTTCTTCTTCTTCTTCTTCTTCTTCTTCTTCTTCTTCTTCTTCTTCTTCTTCTTCTTCTTCTTCTTCTTCTTCTTCTTCTTCTTCTTCTTCTTCTTCTTCTTCTTCTTCTTCTCATAAGAGAAGCCAATGTTGAATCAGGCCAACGGCCCATCCAGTCCAACACTCTGTGTCACACAGTGGCGAAAAATACCAGGTGCCCTCAGGAGGTCCAGCAGTGGGGCCAGGACACTAGAAGCCCTCCCACTGTTGACCCCTCCCCAAAGCACCAAGAAGAGAGTGCCTCACCTGCCCCAGACCGAGAGTTCCCGTCCATACCCTGTGGCTAATAGCCACTGATGGACTTCTGCTCCAGATGTTTATCTAATTCCCTCTTAAAATTGTCCATGCTTGTAGCTGCCACCACCTCCTCCTTCTTCTACTAGGTATGAAACTGGGAGTGGGTGGGGTAACTGTCATTCCTGCTTTCCTCCTGAGAACCTTATTAAAACGTTAGCATATTACCGGTACAGTATTTAGTATGGAGGGTGATACATTGAAACTATATGGTGACTTGTAAATAACGCTGTGTTTTATCTCTTCAACAGGGCATTCAGAAATTGGCTAGTCAGTACTTAAAGAAAGAGTGGCCTGGAATAAAGGTGGAGGAGCGAAATGATTTTAGGTAATTTTTTACACGCTTACTCATTTCCGAGCCAGGTTAAGAATGGCAAGACTCTTTAACTTGGAGAACCAGGTTTGATTCCCCCACTCTTTCACATGCTGCCAGCTGGGTGACCTTGGGTCAGTCACAACTTCTTTCAGCGCTTTTCTCTCCAGAGCAGTTCTCTCAGAGCTCTCTCCGCCCCATCTACCACACAGGGTGTCTGTTGTGGGGAGAGGAAGGGAAAGGAGATTGTAAGCTGCTCTGAGACTCCTCCGGGTAGAGAAAAGCAGCGTATAAAAACCAACTCTTCTCTCTTCGAATACTTTATACTGCTGGCAATGATAATCTGAAGCTGTGGTCACCCCCCCTTTCTTTTGAAACTATATTTTGTCCAAGCAGTTGAGAGGGGGAGCTCAAAATGTTAAGGCACTTGGCAGTTGAATAATGAAGATTATCAAACTATTAATATGTATTGTATTGAATTATTCCAATTATTTTTAAAGCAAACAGTACTGGGACAATAGAATTAAAAATGGATTACAGACTTCGCTATGCTTCAACATAATAGTTTATACAATTTGAGGAAAGTGAGTTGGAACAAAGTGTAAGTGTGTGTGTGTGTGAAGTGCCATCAATTTGCTTCTGACTTAAGGGGACCCCTTGAATTAATGACCTCCAAAATGTCCCATCCCTAACAGCCTTGCATCCCAAATATATGTTCTCACATTTTCTATTGAAATTCTGGCATCTTACATAGGTTGAGATTCTTGTGTTTTAGATAGGTCCAGATTTTCAGGCTTTACATTGATTGGGTTTAGCAGTCACCTGCAGTGGCCTTCCTATGTGGGAAGATTCTCGGATTTTACATTTTCCCATGTCCTCCCCCCCCCCGTAATGGAGGACGGCTGGGGGGACTTGGTCAAGTTGACTTGAAATTTGGGGGTTATTTAAAAGACAGGCACCAACAGCTCCCTGAAATTTTGGTGCCAGTACCTTTAAAAACATCTCACTCCCCAATAGCCCAGGCAAGCCCGATCTCGTTAGATCTTGGAAGCTAAGCAGGGCCGACTCTGGCAAGTACTTGGATGGGAGACCTCCTTGGAATACCAGCGGTCGGGAGGTGGGGGCAGGCTTTATTCAGGCCCCTCTCTGAATATCCTCCAGGCCCCCCAGTAGGGGTCAGTCACCAGAGATCTCTATGACTTCCAAATGCACACACAGTCAGTCACAGGCTTCCCAAGAACTTACTGTAATTCGGCGGGGGATGCATACTTCTTGGCAGGACCATTCCCGAGGTGGGGGAGACGCGGCGCATGATGCCGTCACCAGGAAGTGATGCCGGGTGACGCTCTGGCAATGGGGCTGGAAATTCGATGGTACCATCGAGTTTCCAGCCCCATTTTCAGAGTGTTGCCCAGCATCACTTCCTGGCGACGGCATCATGCAGCGTGGGTGTTCCAAGGAGGAATGTTCTGGCCGGTGACTGTGTGTGTCCCCCGCCGAATTACGGTAAGTACTTGGCAACCCTAGTCAGTCACCAGAGGTCGCCATGACTTCAGGTGCACACACACTCACATGCATGCACACCCACACACATGCACATATGAAAAATACAAAAAGCCCCACCCATCCCCAAAAAGATTCTCCCTAGGGAAAAATGGAACTGGAAAATACTGGAGCTGATACCATACTGGTATTGGAAACCAGGAATATCGATATTTTTCAGCTCCAGTACATCTGAAACACCAATTATTTTTCCTGCATGCTCTAGCGTGGAGTCTGCACTTTTAGGTCTCGTCTCCTACTGAAGACCATGCACCCAGTGGAGGAGAGTACGTGAGCCCTGCGTCTTGCTCCTGTTGGCCCATCACACACTCAGCTGATAGGCTGGCCCTGTCATGAACCAGTCCTGAATTGTGAGCGCATTCCATAGACTCTTGTGGGGCTGAAGAGTGGGGCTGAGAGCTGGAAACGCTTTGCAGTGATGCAAGGTTACAAGCTTTTGAGAAACTAGCCCATGTTTTTCATTAAAGAGAGGGTAAAAAGAGCGGGTGTATGATGACTGCCAAGAAGCTGTGAACATCTGAGCTTTTCCCGTAACCCTGTTTTTATTTTAGGGAGTCATGATAAAGTGCTGGGTGCTAGATTTCTGGGTACACCAGGGGTCCCCCAAACATTTTGAGCTCTTGGGTGCCTTTGGAATCCTGACACAATGTGGCGGGCACAGCCACAGTAAGGGCATCACAAAATGGCCGATGGTACATTTCACCTGCAACATTATATCGAATAAATAATACTTATTCACCAAATTGCAAAAAAATGTGGTCAACGGGCAAACTTCTTGCACTGTTGGTGGAATTGTCCATTGATGCAAGAATTTTGGATTCAAGTAGTATTAAAAATAAAAGATATTACCTCTGTTTGCATGATAAGAAGGATTTAGCATGTATTATGTTTTGTTTAAATGGTGGAAACAATGCTGGGAGCCAACAGGGGGGGAAGAGGAGTTTTTGGAAAAATGATATGATGTATATTATTTGGACCAAGTTGTGAAGTATTGTGTATTCTAATAAAATTTGTTAAAAAAAAAGATATTACCTCTGTTACGATAGCTTTAAAACCAGAGGTGATATTGCTGGAAAGCACTACAAATAACGACGAGACAAAAGGAAGGAATTGCGATTCTACCAACAATACCAAAAACTCTGATTGCAACAAAATGGTTTGACAAACAGGTTCTAACTGTCCATCAATGGTTAATGAAGATTTGGGAATATTTTATGTTATCTAAACTGTTGTTTAGCTTATGTACTAACTCAATAACTCAACATCAGAATATAAAGTAGTAAAGACTTGGTTCCCAGTTATAAGTTATCTGATGGAAAAGGACATTCTTTCAAATAGCCCTCTGTATCAAGACCTGATTTATTTCTAAGTGTCTCTGTAGACCTAAGTTGTCTTAAGTTTGTGCATTTATTGTTAAATTGTTGTTTGTTAAAATTTAAAAAATTGTTAATTAAAACAAACAAAATGGCCGACATTGGAAGGCGCCCGCCACAACATCTCACCTGTGGCTTACCTTCAGTCACACCGTGGAGATCCTTGTGCTGTGCTGGCAGCTGCCGCCAAAGCAACATTCTCAAAATCTGTATGGCCAATCAAATCTCCAGCAGCCAATCAGAAACCTTGCCGGCCAATAGCCTTGCCTGGCTCCGCCCACTTTCTATAAGCCCTTGCTGGGAACAAGGAAACTTGTCAACAGGCGCTGAGATAGACCTCCCCTCTGTATGCACTTGATGGAAACTCAGGCCCTTCGGTTGAAAGAGCTCCGGTTTCCGAGAGCAGCGTATAAAGCTGGCAGCCTGATGTCAGTTATTCAGCAGCAATAAAGCTGTTTCCTGTCTTTGGTCCTCTCCTGCTCTTCCTTGCCCTCCCACACACATCTGGAGGCCGCCCTGACGTCTCTCTCTGCCTTTCAGGAGCATGTATCCCGTGTGGAAATCGTTTCTCGAAGGCACGATGCAGGTGGCCCAGTCCAGGCTCAATATCTGCGAAAACTACAAGAACCTGATCTCTGAACCTGCCAGAGCCGTGAAGTGTTTCAAAGACCAGCAGCTGAAAAAGGTATCCCCGGAGTCGTCTTTGGGCCCCTTCTGTTTGGAAGGCTGAGCTTCCGTCGTAGAATTGCTAACTTCTGGCAAAGACTGTTGCTAAAGAACCTCCACAGCCTTCCGAAGGCTAGATGCCGTCGATCTGTCCCGTTAGAATCAGAGAGTTGGAAGGGGACCTCCAGGGTCATCTAGCCCAACCCCCTGCACAAGGCAGGAAATTCACAAATACCTCCCCCCACACCCCCAGTGACCGCCGTTCCATGTCCAGAGGATGACAAAAAACCTCCAGGATCCCCAGCTAAACTGGCCTGGAGAAAAATTGCTTCCTGACCCCAAAGTGGCAATCAGCATTTCCATGGGCGGGTAAGAAAGGGTCACAAAAACTAAGCACTGATGCAACCCCTCCTGCCCTCCCTTCTTGTGACCTGCCTAAATTCACAGGATCAGCATTGCTGTCCGGTGGCCATCTAGCCTCAGTTTCAAAACCTCCCAAGAAGAGAGCCCACCACCTCCCGAGGAAGCCTGTTCCACTGAAGAATCACTCTAACTGTCTGGGGGTTCTTTCTGATGTTTAGCCAAAAACTCTTTGGATTTGATTTCAACCCCTTGGTTCTGGTCTGACGTTCTTCCAGTGCGAGAAATCTTTTCTCCGATGCAAGGGGCGCTCAGGTCGATGGGAAGTTCACTGTGCTGGATACGAAAGTCACTGCTAGTGCAGCAGATCTGTAGGGTCCGGCCCATGTTATTTCATTTTGTTTTATAGTTGTGATAAGAATTTTTTTTTCTCCCTACGGTACATGGCCTGGTGATGGGGTTGCCAGGGCCCCCCCCCCCCGGCCACTTGTGGGGCATGGGGGAGGGTTGTCAAATCCGTCTTGGGAAGCTCCTGGCAATTTGGGAACGGAACTTGGGGAGGACAGGGACCTCCCTGGGGTACAATGCTATCGATCCCACCCTCCAAAGCATCCATTTTCTCCAGGGGAAACTGATCTCTGTAGTCTGCAGATGAGCTGTAATTCCGGGGGATCCCCAGGTCTGGGCATCCCTACCTGGTGCTGATTTTGTGATGTTTTGTTTTCATTTTGGGTTGTTTTTCCCCCCTCTCAAGTTTGTATTTTATTCAAATAGAAGAGAGCTCTCCTTTTGCTCTTTCTGAGAGCCACTTTGGTGTAGTGGTTAAGAGCGGTGGACTTTAATCTGGGAGAACCAGGTTTGATTCCCCCACTCCTCCACTTGCACCTGCTGCTGTGACCTTGGGTCAGTCACAAGCTCTTGAAAAAGCAGTTCCTGTCAGAGATCTCTCAGCCCCACCTCCCTCACAGGGTGTCTGTTGTGGGGAGGGGAAGGGAAAGGAGATTGTAAACCGCTCTGAGACTCCTTTGGGTAGTGAAGGGCAGGGTATAAATCCAATCTCCTCCTCTTCCTCTTCTTCCTCCTCCTCCTCCTCTTCTTCTTCTTCTTCTTCTTTCTTTGTACTGCGAGGTATGATTTCCTTTCTTGATTTGTCTTGCTTCCAGAGCACCTTATTTTTATCTATTTAAACAGTTATTTGCTTCCTTTATTCTTCCTGTTTGGCCTTAAGGCGGCTGACAAGATACAAAATAAACAAACCGGGGCAGAGTTGAGCAAAAGGATGGCGATCCGTCAACAAACAAAGTCCAGCGTTGTTAAGCTTCCAGGGTGGGGTGGGGACTCCAAGCAGCAATGCCCTGGATGGAAAACCTCTCATTCCAAACCCTCTTCCTCATTGCTTACAGTGCATCTTGCAGCCTCCGGCTCATAGATTTTTGTCTCAGTTCAGGGAGGATGGCTCCAGAGCAAACTAATTTATGCAGCAGCCAAATGGCTCTCTCACAACTTTAATGCTGGCAGCTCACAAAGTAGAATTTTTGCCCACAAGCACTTGATAGGCACGAGGAAAGGTGTCAGCTGGCAACATGGTGCCCCTGGGCACCACATTGGGGGATCCCTGTTCTAGAGCTCCAAACCAAAAGCAATCGAGAGAGTTTCGTTGCCAGAAAACGGGTGCTTCAGTACCTCGCACAGCTCCTTTTATGGCCACGTCTCCCCTCCCCAACCTACAATGAAAGCTTTGTTCTCACACCTGTTTGTTAATCTTGTATTTGTACGCTAATTTTCTGCCATTCACAGATCTTACCTGAATCCAATCTCAGCTACAAGCGCCCAGTTACTTATGTATCTTGACTCTTAACTAGCCCTTCCTGGCAACTAACCCCTCGCCCTACCACCCTCTCTCTACCTATATGTAGTGGTTGAGGAAGTTCTGTTTGTATCAGACTCCTGGCTACATCAGTTCCCAACCACATTCACTCTGGAGAATGATAGGTTTATTGAGACATTGATATACACTGGCTGTGTTAGAACTGAGGTTAAAGGCACGAAAGCAATCTATATACAGGGTTCAAGCAAAGGCCCAGGCTTCCCAAGTACTTACCGTAATTTGGTGGGGGACGCATACTTCTTTGCAGGACAATTCCGGGGGGCAGGGGGGAAAGACACGGCACACGATGCCGTCACCAGGAAGTGACGCTGGGCGATGCTCTGGCAATGGGGCTGGTACCATCGAGTTTCCAGCCCCATTGCCAGAGCGTCACCAGCGTCACTTCCTGGCGATGGCATCGTGCGGCGTGGGTGTTCCAAGGAGGAATGTTCTGGCCGGGGACTGTGTGTCCCCCGCCGAATTACAGTAAGTACTTGACAACCCTACAAGGGCCCTAGAAGGTTCAGAACCAATCACCCCTGGAATTCCACCCACCAAACATAATGGCCATCCACCCCCCCTTTCTGTGCCATCCCCCCAACATGTAAAACAAAAGCAAGCATGGAGAGCTGAGACTCAAGGACGCTAAGTTTCTCAGAGCTGAGAAGATTCCTGCTACATCAAAGCAGCCTAGCAAAGCGAAAGCATTTTGTTTTCACACTCTCCCATGTCCCCCTGGTTGCTATGACAACCAAGCTCTGAGAGTTTGACAGTTCCACTGTATCTGAAGAAGCGTGCATGCCCACTAAAGCTTATACTTTGAATAAAACTTTGTCGGTCTTAAAGGTGCCACTAGACCCAAACTTTGTTCTACAATGAATTCTGTTTGTCCTTCTCTCCCCACCCCCTCCACCAATCCAGGTCAAAATAATTATGACTTTCTTCTTTGGAAGAGTCAGATTTTGGGGAGCAGACCAATTCATGAACCCAAACTGAGCTCCTGACCCTGTCTTAAAAAGAAAATGTTGTACAGATCCCAATTTTTAGTTCACTGCAGTTCACAAAGATTTCTTCTTTTTTTTGGTGGTGGCGCCTTCGAATTTGTTGTGGCAGAAGGTTCAACAGATGCACAGTTGGCAGAAGCGGGAAGAGGGTGGGGAATTATTGCAGACCGAGGCTGGGAGCAGTGTTCCCTCTAAGCTGAGTTAGTGTGAGCTAGCTCACAGTTTTTCAGTCTCCGGCTCACACATTTTTGTCTTAGCTCAGGAAGGATGGCTCCAGAGCAAACTAATTGATGCAGCAGCCAAGTCTCTCGCTCACAACTTTAATGCCGGTAGCTCACAAAGTAGAATTTTTGCTCACAACACTCCGCAGCTTAGAGGAAACATTGGCTGGGAGGTTTAGAAAGGCACGGTCGCAGGTATGTCGCATGAATACATAGTGCACAGACGCAAACAAAAACTGGTCCAAAGTATAAAAGGATCCCTTCAGAATGAGAGTAGGACCTCTCTCAAAAGATGCCACAGAACAAGGCATGGGGGGGAAGCAATCAAACGATGAACGGATCAGAGCACCCACCTTGGGATGGAAAGCTAAACATTGTGGGTTTTTAGGACAGGAAAAAGATTTATTCTTTTCAAACCCTTCTGAGCCACCATTCCATCCAAACAGGCAGCTACTCTGAAAACATTCCATTTCAAGGCAGCAGCTATCTAAACATTGAAAGATTAAAGCAGGATGTAAAATGAGGTGTACATAAAATGCCCCGACCGGGATGGGCCAGCCCGGGCCGATCTCATCAGATCCTGGAAGCTACGCTGGGTCGGTCGTGGTTAGTCGTAGAAGCATAGAATGTTAGAGTTGGAAGGGACCTTGCAGGTCATCTAGTCTCAACCCCTGCACTCTGCAGGAGCATAGCTGAAAGAGAGCCCTACATACCTACAACATACCCAAAAGATGGTCATCCAGCCTCTGCTTGAAAACGTCCAGGGAAGGAGCATCCACCACCTCCTGAGGCAGACTGTTCCACTGCTCAACCATTGTTACAGTTAGGAAGATTCTCCTGATATTTAACTGGTAACAACTCCCTCGTCATTTCCACCCATTAGATCTAGTCTTGCAATCTGGAGCAAGAGAGAAGAGATCTGCTCCATCTTCTACATGGCAGCCCTTCAAATACTTGAAGACTGCCATCATGTCCCCTCTGAGCCTTCTCTTTCCCAGGCTAAACGGACCCAACTCTTTCAGCCTTTCCTCATAAGACTTGGATTCCAACCCTCTCACCATCCTGGTCGTCCTCTTCTGGACACGCTCGAGCTTGTCCACATCCTCCCTAAAGTGTAGTCCCTGAACTGGGAACCCACCAAGGAAGTCCAGGGTTGCTACACAGAGGCATGTGACGACAAACCACCTCTCACACAGTGGCCAGCCAGTTCTTCTGGAGGGCCAACAACAGGGCATGGAGGCCGAGGCCTTTCCCTGATGTTGCCTCCTGGTTCTGGGATTCAGGGGCTTAGTGCCTCTGAACGTGGAGGTTCCCCTCAGCCGCCACGGCTAGTAGCTATTGACAGACTTATCCTCCATGAAATGTGTCTAATCCCATTTTAAAGCTGTTTGTTCCTGGGGCCATCGCTGCGTCCTCTGGCAGCAAATTCCATATTTTAATCACTTTCTGCCTTGCGAGCTACTGGCATTAAAGTTCAGAGCGAGAGTCTTGTGAGCAAAAATCCTGCCTTGTGAGCTACTGGCATCAAAGTTCAGAGCGAGTGACTTGGCTACGGCATAATTTTATTTATTTCGGTAAAGGTAAAGGTTTCCCTTGCTTGAAAGCCAGTCGAATCCGACTCTAGGGTTGCGGTGCTCATCTCCGTTTCAAAGCCGAAGAGCCAGCGCTGTCCGAAGACGTTTCCGTGGTCATGTGGCCGGCATGACTAAACACCGAGGTGCACGGAATGCTGTTACCTTCCCACCGAAGTGGTACCTATTTATCTACTTGCAATTTCTTGCTTTCGAACTGCTAGGTTGGCAGGAGCTGGAACTAGAGACAGGAGCTCACCCCGTCATGCGGCACCCGGGTCTCGAACTGCTGAACTACAGACCTTCCACAGCCTGCAGTTCAGCGTCTTAACCACTTGAGCCACCACAGCTCCTTATTTATTTATTTATTATTTATTAATTCCGTTTGTATCCCGCCCTCCCCGCGAACAGGCTCAGGATGGCTTACCTTAGTCGGCACGAGGCACCATAAAATCCACATAAAAACATTTTAAAACAAGCAGATGATCATAAAGTGCCAGTAACAGTAATCATTCCATCATTGATTGAGACGGCGTGCAATACGATGTAACAAGCAGGCAATTTCTGACTCAATTATCTTCCGGCGTCACGCAATGTTAGGGCTCGATCTCAGAGCTGGGGCCGGCCTGCGACCACAGACGTTGGTGGTAGTGGTGAAGGCGGCTCCTAGTCAAAAGCCGGGTGGAAGAGCTCGGTCTTGCAGGACCCTGCGGGACTCTAGAAGTTTGCTCTGGAGCCCTCCCTTCCTGAGCTAAGACAAAAATGTTTGAGCCAGAGGCTAAAAAACTGGGAGCTAGCTCACACTAGCTCAGCTTAGAGGGAACACTGCCTGTATGTCTTTTGCACTGACCTGAATGGCCCAGGTTAACTCCGTCTCACCGGATCTCAGAAGCTAAGCAGAGTTAGCGGTTGTCAGTATTCGGATGGGAGACCGCCAGGGAAGCCCAGGGTTGCTACACAGAGGCAGGCAATGGCAGACCACCTCTGAGCATTTCTTTGCCTTGAAAACCTCACAGGTTTCCCCAGGGCGATCTTGGGGCGGGAATGCACAGGAACGGCGTTCCGGCTGGCTCCCGCGTTGGCCATGCCCAGCAGGAACTCATCAGCATAATAGGCCACACCCAACAGCAGAAACTCATGAGGATTGGCCACATTACAGGGTGTGTGGCCTAACATGCAAAGGAGTCCCTGCTACCAAAAAAAAGCCCTGGGTTTTGACAACAAACAAGGTAAACAGAATAAGAAGCAAAAGGTAGGTGTGGCTGGATGACCACCTTTCTGGTAACATGGGGGTGTGGCCTGTTATGCTACTGAGTTCCTGCTGGGCTTTTTCTACAAAAAAAAAGCCCTGGGTTTACCGTAAGTTGGCTACAACACAATGGCACTTACCACACCATGTATAAAATATATAAACAACTAGGGAGCAAAGCCCGTTGTGGTGGAAGACAATGGGCCCTAGAAAGGAAGGGAGGGAGGGTGGAAGGGAGAGAGGGTTGGAGGAAGGAAGGAAGGAAGGAAGGAAGGAAGGAAGGAAGGAAGGAAGGAAGGAAGGAAGGAAGGAAGAGGGAGAAGAGTGAAAGAAAGGAGAGAGGAAGAAAGGAAAGGGGGGAAAGGAAGGGAAGAGGGGTGGAAAAGGGCTTCTCTGGGCCTACTGCCCCCATAGAAGGCCCAGGGGATGGTGTGGGGGGGACAGAAAAGGCCTTCTCTGGACCTACTGCCCCCATAGAAGGCCCAGGGGATGGTGTGAGGGGGGGTGGAAAAGGGCTTCTCTCACCTGCCTCGGCCTTGAGGGCCTGTTCCTGCGCTCACTCTGCAGACGGTCCTCTCCTGTCAGAGGACTGGAGCAGACTGAGGCGAAAACACTGGCCAGGGCTGACGTGGGCGGGACTTCGCCAAGTAGCCAGTCAGCCCTGGCCAGTGTCTTCTGACTGCCAGTTCTTGAGCCGAATCAATTATGGCAAGCATAGAATGTTATGGAACCAAAATTCAAATATTAATAAGGACAGGATTCCAGTTAAAACATATGTCCTTCCAAGACAAACAGCTGTGTGCGCGCATGTATAATAATTATAGCACTGTG
This sequence comes from Gekko gecko, assembly GCA_029375565.1. NCBI lineage: Eukaryota > Metazoa > Chordata > Lepidosauria > Squamata > Gekkonidae > Gekko > Gekko gecko. The sequence continues at coordinate 2,268,721 of JAPDNY010000004.1, forward strand.
ACTGATGGAAGCAGACAGACAGCTTCTTTGGTGTAGTGGTTAAGTGGTTTGGTATAGCGGTTAAGTGCATGGACTCTAATCTGGGAGAACCAGGATTGGTTCCCCACTCCTCCCCTCGCAGCTGCTGGATGACCTTGGGCAAGCCATAGTTCTTTCAGAGGTGTTCTTGAAAAAAGAGCAGTTTCTATCAGAGCTCTCTCAGCCCCACCTACCTCCCAGGGCGTCTGTCGTGGGGAGGGGAAGGAGATTGTAAGCCGCTCTGAGACTCCGAGCGAAGGGCGGGGTATAAATCCAATCTCTTCTCTTCTTCTTCTTCTCTTTCTCAGTACTTGGATAGACTCCTTCCTTCTTTCCAACTTGTGTACTCTCTGATCAAAGTCTGGAGGGAAACGGGAGTTCATTACATTGCACGGTTAGACTATTTTGTCAGCTCAAGACGCTTCCCAGTCCCCGGCTCTAAGGTTCGCACCCACAGATGCTTCCTCGTTGCAGTTTACGAAGTTGAATTTTATTCTTCTCAAGAGCAAGTTTACATTGCTCCCGTCTATTTGTATGCCTTCCATAGCTGGTGAGGAAGGGGGCGGGAACCGCCAGCAGTACCAGAGGCCAGATTTTACAAGTGAAGTCAAACGCATCCCGCAGCGACAGCAGGTATCGATCTAAAAGTAGGCTTCGGCGGTGGCTTTGAACTGTGCCGATTTAGGCTCAAGCAGGTTTTCGTTTTTGAGGCTCGGTACCTTTTTAAAAAAAACCTTGAAGGGATCATTCAAGGGTTTTGAGGGTGTAGCGGAAATTGGGATGATTCAGCCGCATCCTGTAAAGGCATCCCAGGCAGCAGGCCAGAAAAATCGGCACAGAGACAACCTTGTGCACGAAGACACACAGCGGGCTATTCTCTCGGAGGAAGGGAGACAGACAAGACTGTGGCTTTTGAAAGCAGAAATGCCGTAGTTGGTGAAACAGAGTTCATTAGATCGGTTTCTTTGCCGTGACTTTGGAAGCGGTCTAATTTTCACACAGGGACCAGGAATTATGTCTGGCAGGAAAAGGAGATGGGTTCCTTAGCTTGGGTCCCAGTCGACAAGCCCGTTGAACTTTCATCGGTGAACAAACGGAACTGCGTTAACACCGAATCAGATCAATGGTCCATTTGGCTGTGTTCCTGCAGAGTGCGGGGGGGTTGGTCTAGATGACCTGCAAGGTCCCTTCCAACGCTAACATTCTATGACTCTATGTGGTCAGTATTGTCTATTCAGACTGGCAGTGGCTCTCCAGGGTCTCTGGTGGAAGTCTTTCGCATCACCTTATCCTTTAAACTGGAGATGCTGGGGGTTGAACTTAGGACCTTCTGTGTGCCAAGCCGATACTCTACCTCTGAGCCATGGCCGCTTTCCCTTGCCTTATACGGAATTGTACCCTTGGTCCATCAAGGAGGGTTGGACTAGATGACCCTGGAGGTCCCTTCCAACTCCATGATTCTGTGTGTGCATGCATATGAATTAAGAACATAAGAACATAAGAGAGGAGCCAATGTTGGATCGGGCCAACGGCCCATCCAGTCCAACACTCTTTCTCACACTGTGGCCAAAAATACCAGGTGCCATCAGGCGGTCCAGCAGTGGGGCCAGGACACTAAAAGCTCTCCTGCTATTGACCCCCCCCAAGCACCAAGAATACAGAGCCCCAGAGTCTATATACCTTGTGGCTGATAGCCACCGACGGACCTCTGCTTCATATGCTCATGCTTGTAGCCGCCACCCCCTCCTGTGGCAGTGAATTCCATGTGTTAATCACTCTTTGTGTGAAGAAGGACTTCCTTTTATCCGTTCTAACCCGACCGCTCAGCAATTTCATGGAGTGCTTGTGAGTTCTTGTATTGTGAGAAAGGGAGAAAAGTACCTCTTTCTCTACCTGCTCTATCCCAGGCATAATCTCATACACCTCGATCATGTCGCCCCTCAGCCATTGTTTCTCCAAGCTAAAGAGTCCCAAGTGCCTCAGCCTTGAGAAGGCTTAGAGGGGACATGGTTGCAGTCTTCAAGTATTTGAAGGGCTGTCATGTAAAAGATGGAGCATATCTATTCTCTCTCGCTCCGGATTGCAAGACTAGATCTAATGGGTGGAAATTACAAGGGAGTTGTTACCGGCTAGATTTCAGGAGAAACTTCCTAACTGTAAGAGTGGTTGAGCAGTGGAACAGTCTGCCTCAGGAGGTGGTGGATGCTCCTTCGCTGGACGTTTTCAAGCGGAGGCTGGATGACCATCTTTCGGGTATGTTGTAGGTATGCAGGGCTGTCTTTCAGCTATGCTCCTGTAGAGAGCAGGGGGTTGGACTAGATGATCTGCAATGTCCCTTCCAACTCTTAACATTCTATGATTCTGTGATAACCCCCTGCACAATGCAGGGAATTCACAAATACCTTTCCCTCCACACCCCCAGCGACCCCTGCTCCATGCCCAGAAGATGGCAAAAAATGTCCAGGATCTCTGACCAAAACGCCCTGGAGAAAAATTGTTTCCTGACCTCAAAGTGGTGATCAGCATTTCCCTGGGCGTGTCAGAAAGTTATTCAGCCAGAGAATTTTTTTCAGCCAGGCGCTTGGACCGAGGTGGCATCTAGAGGCCAAGGCCGTCAGTGAGGAAGGACTCCCCAAGTTCTAAACTGGCACTTCAGTCTTGCAATGGTTGTGGAAACATTGGGAGCCTTAATTCCAGCATCCTCTTAGCCGGTCAGCGCGGCCCAGTTTGTAGAAAAGGGGAGCAGCAGAATTGTTTCTGCAGCCTTGAAAGCACTAACCCACCGTCAAGTTTCTAGACTTCCTGAAATGTTCCAGTTCAGAGATATTTCACTTAAGAACATAAGAACATAAGAGAAGCCAATGTTGAATCAGGCCAATGGCCCATCTAGTCCAACACTCTGTCACACAGCAGCCAAAATATACCAGGTGCCATCAGGAGGTCCAGCAGTGGGGCCAGGACATTAGAAGCCCTCCCACTGCTGCCCCCTCCAGCACCAAGAATAGAGTGCATCACCTGCCCCAGACGGAGAGTTCCCATCTATACCCTGTGGCTAATAGCCACTGATGGACTTCTGCTCCATATGCTTATCTAATTCCCTCTTGAAACTGTCCATGCTTGTAGCTGCCACCCCCTCCATAGTGAACTGACTTAGTGAGTCAGACTGTCTTGCCGAGTATTTGTCTCCTGTGACTAGCGGTGAACCCGGCGAGCCTTGGGGCAAAGGCCATTCCCAGGTCTGGGATCGTTTTATCTGGAGATACCAGAAAACGGACCTTGGATTCTCCTGTGTGCAGAATTGTGCACTCCGACACTTCAGGTGGGGTAGCCGTGTTGGTCTGAAGCAGCTGAACAAAGTTTGAGTCCAGCGACACCTTTAAGAACAAGGCTGTGGCCACACACACACAATAATTCACTTCCAATCCACTTCCAGTGTACTTTCCAATTGGATTTTGCCAGTTCACATGGTAAAATCCAGCTGGAAAGTGCATTGCAGGTGGATTAGTTGTTGTAGATTTTCCGGGCTGTGTGGTCGTGGTCTTGGCGTTGTAGGACCTGATGTTTCGCCAGCAGCTGTGACTGGCATCCTCAGAGGTATAACACAGAAAGATGGAGACTCTCTGTGTCAATATGAGAAGGAAAAATGGTAGGCGGGTAATCTATATCTACTCCGGAAGGTGGGGTAGGGCTGAGTCATTATCTTGTAGGAGTTCCCCAGGCTGTGACATGCTACAATCCCTGGCATCTCCATTTCAAAGGACCAGGCAGTAGTTGATATGAAAGGCCTCAGTGGCTCAGTGGTAGAGCATCTGCTTGGCATGCAGAAGGTCCCAGGTTCAATCCCCAGCATCTCCAAAGGATCAGGCAGTAGGTGATGTAAAAGACTTTAGCCTGAGACCCTGGAGAGAAGTGGAGAGGGGCCTTGGCTCAGTGGTTGAGCATCAGCTTGGCATGTGGAAGGTCCCAGGTTCAATCCCTTGGCATCTCCAGTTAAAAGGACCAGGCAGTAGGTGATATGAAAGACTTTCCACTAACACCCTGGAAATCCACTAACAGCCTGGCTAGACATTACTGACTTTGGTGGACCAAGGGTCTGATTCAGTATAAGACAGCTTCAAGTGTTCGTGTATTATACAGAAGAGGCCGTGACTCAGTAGCAGAGCATGTGCTTTGCATGCGGAAGGTCCCAGGTTCAGTCCCCGGCCTCTCCAGCTGGAAAGGACCAGGCAGGAGGTGATGTGAAAGACCTCAGTGTCTCAGTGGTAGAGCATCTGCGTGGCACGCAGAAGGTCCCAGATTCAATCCCCGGCCTCTCCAGTTGGAAAGGACCAGGCAGGAGGTGAAGGGAAAGACCTCAGTGGCTCAGTGGTGGAGCATCTGCTTGGCCTGCAGAAGGTCCCAGATTCAGTCCCCAGCATCTCCATTTAAAAGGACCAGGCAGGAGGTGATGTGAAAGACCTCAGTGTCGGAGCATCTGCTTGGCACGCAGAAGGTCCCAGATTCAATCCCCAGCATCTCCAGTTAAAGGGACCAGACAGGAGGTGAAGGGAAAGACCTCAGTATCTCAGTGGTGGAGCATCTGCTTGGCCTGCAGAAGGTCCCAGATTCAGTCCCCAGCATCTCCAGTTAAAAGGACCAGGCAGGAGGTGATGTGAAAGAACTCAGTGTCGGAGCATCTGCTTGGCACGCAGAAGGTCCCAGATTCAATCCCCAGCATCTCCACTTAAAGGGACCAGACAGGAGGTGAAGGGAAAGACTTCAGTGGCTCAGTGGTGGAGCATCTGCTTGGCCTGCAGAAGGTCCCAGATTCAGTCCCCAGCATCTCCAGTTAAAAGGACCAGGCAGGAGGTGATGTGAAAGACCTCAGTGTCGGAGCATCTGCTTGGCACGCAGAAGGTCCCAGATTCAATCCCCAGCATCTCCAGTTAAAGGGACCAGACAGGAGGTGAAGGGAAAGACCTCAGTGTCTCAGTGATAGAGCATCTGCTCGGCATGCAGAAGGTCCTAGATTCAGTCCCCAGCATCTCCAGTTAAAAGGGCCAGGCAGGAGGTGATGGGAAAGCCCTCAGCCTGAGGTCCTAGAGAGCTGCTGCCAGTCTGAGTAGATAATACAGATCTTGATGGACCAAAGGTCTGATTCGGTGGAAGGGAGCTTCGTGTGTGTTCAAATGGCCTTCTTACAGAAGAGGAAGGATCATCCCGAGGAAGCTTGAAAGGCTTTTCATTGCTGAATCCATTGGCCAGACATGGCAGGGGGAGTGCAATGTTCTCTTGAGGTAGACAGTTATTGCTTGAGCCTACATGCCCAGCATAGGAATCCCTTGTATTAAAGGAAGCCAAAAGGAAGGGTGTTTTGCATTAGGGGTATAGTAGTGCCCCGAGCCGCACTTTGAAGCCGGCATCTCTCCTAACCGACCCATAAGAACATAAGAGAAGCCAGTGTTGAATCAGGCCAATGGCCCATCTAGTCCAACACTCTGTCACACAGCGGCCAAAATATACCAGGTGCCATCAGGAGGTCCAGCAGTGGGGCCAGGACACTAGCAGCCCTCCCACTGCTGCCCCCTCCAGCACCAAGAATAGAGTGCATCACCTGCCCCAGACTGAGAGTTCCCATCTATACCTTGTGGCTAATAGCCACTGATGGACTTCTGCTCTGTATGTTTATCTAATCCCCTCTTGAAACTGTCCATGCTTGTAGCTGCCACCACCTCCTGTGGCAATGAATTCCATATGTTAATCACTCTTTGGGTGAAGAAGTATTTCCTTTTATCTGTCCTAACCCGACTGCTCAGCAATTTCATGGAGTGCCCACGAGTTCTCGTATTGTGAGAAAGGGAGAAAAGACCCGTGTTTTTTTTGTGCAGTGCGTCGACCAGCTGACCAGGATCCAGGCTGAACTGCAAGAGACGGTGAAAGATCTGGCCAAGGGCAAGAAGAAGTACTTTGAGACGGAGCAGATGGCTCACGCCGTCCGTGAGAAAGCCGACATCGAGGCCAAGTATGTTGTCCCAAGTCTGCACGCGAGTCATTTTTAATCTGCCCTTTAATACAAGGGGTCCCGACCTTTCTGAGCACCTTTGGGATTCCGACGCAGCACAGAGGGTGAAGCCACAAAATGGCCGCCACGGGAGGTGGAGCGGGACACAAAATGGCCGCTGCGGTTTACCTTCAGGCGCAAAGTGAAGATTCGCAGGCTGTGGTGGCAGCTGCTACCAGAGCAGTTTTTTAAAAAATCTGCACTGCCAATCAAATCTCCAGTGGCCAATCAGAAGCCTTGCTGGGCAAAAGCCTCCACATGGCCCCGCCCACCTTCTACAACCACCTGGCGGGAACCAGGAAAGGAGTCAGAGGGCACTGTGGTGCCCATGGGCACCGCATTGGGGACCCCTGCCTACAGTGTACATCGCAGTCATTGGCGGTGGAGTCCAAGCTCAGAAGCGGCCTCCGCCCTGGTTTTTTATAGAATCACTTCCCTCAAATGAGGGACTTTTGTGAAAGGAAAGAGTTGGCCGTTTGCCCTTTTCAAGGCCATTGATGGGCCACATAAGTACAAGCTAGTGAACATTTTTGCGGGCTAGTAACTCTTGCAGACTTAAATGGCAAGGCTGGTGGGGGGTGTCTTGGTGTTGAGCTGTCATAATCTTGCCACTCCGCTGATCGCTTTACTCCTGTGTTTTGGAAGACGGTCTCCTTCAAATAATCTGCTCTCTCGGTGTATCGTCTCGGAAGCCTGCTGACCTGTTCTATTACTCTCTGTTTCAGGTCCAAACTCAGTCTCTTTCAGTCGAGGATAAGCTTACAGAAAGCAAGTGTAAAGGTGAGTACCTGAAATAGGAGGCTGGATAACCCACGGATCTCTTTCCCTAGCGGTGGTGATTTTCCACACATATCTGGGGAGGGTTTCTTGAGTCAGAAGAATTCGCCCATTGTTAGGGGAACAGATCTGTGGGATCCAGCCCAAGCGGCATATGTTTATGGATATATTCATGTATTTGGGAGGGAGGGCTTATGGCTTAGTGGTAGAGCATCTGCTGGGCATGCAGAAGTTCCCAGGTTCAATCCCCGGCACCTCCAGTTTAAAAGGACCAAGCAGTAGGTGATGTGAAAGACTTCAGTGGCTCAGTGTTGGAGCATCTGCTTGGCGTGTAGAAGGTCCCAGGTTCAATCCCTGGTATCTCCAGTTTAAAAGGACCAGGTAGGCAGTGAAGTGTAAGACCTCTGCCTGAGACCCTGGAGAGCCATGGAGAGGGGCTATGGCTGAGTGGTAGAGCATCTGCTTGGCATGCATAAGGTCCCAGGTTCCACCCCAGCATCTGCATTTGAAAGGACCAGGTAGAAGGTGATGTGAAAGACCTCCTCCTGAGTCCTTGGAGAGTTGCTGCCAGTCTTAGTAGACAGTACTGACCTTGATGACCCAATGGTCTGATTCAGTATAAGGCAGTGATGTGTTCATGAGCAGATGTGTCCTGCAATCTGAGATGTTACATAAATTCCAGAATGACACAGAGATTGCAGTTCTTACATACTTGTTAGTATCAAGAAGGTCATCTCTTGGGATTCCTTCTGTCTGGACTACTGGAGGTGGGAGAAATTTTGTCCGCCCCTTGCCAAAGGAGGAGCTACCTGTACAATCGCAGACGATTCCCGCGTGCTGCTTTTAGAGACCACGATTCTGGCAGGGCCTTCCAGCTTCAGTCCGTGCTGTCTTCTCTTCCCTGCTGGCACAGTTCGGTTACTTCAGCCTGCTACAGAAAAGTTGTATCAGTGTCCTTGTGGCTGGAAAAATTCACATTGTGCTTCAGATGTTAGTGTTGACTGGAATAAGAACATAAGAACATAAGAGAAGCCAATGCTGGATCAGGCCAACGGCCCATCCAGTCCAACACCCTGTGTCACACAGTGGCCAAAAATACCAGGTGCCCTCAGGAGGTCCAGCAGTGGGGCCAGGGCACTAGGACGCCCCCCCCCCCCAAGCACCAAGAATACAGAGCCTCACTTGCCCCAGACTCAGAGTTCCTATCTAATAAGAACATAAGAGAAGCCAGTGTTGGATCAGGCCAATGGCCCATCCAGTCCAACACCCTGTGTCACACAGTGGCCCAAAACACCAGGTGCCATCAGGAGGTCCTCCAGTGGGGCCAGGACACAAAGAAGAAGAAGAAGTTGAATTTATCCCCTGCCCTTCACTACCCAAGGGAGTCTCAGAGCGGCTGACAATCTCCTTTCCCTTCCCCTCCCCACAACAGACACCCAGTGAGGTAGGTGGGGCTGAGAGAGCTCTGACAGCAACTGCTCTTTTCCAAGAACAGCTCTTGTCAGAACTACGGCTCACCCAAGGTCATCCAGCAGGTGCAAGTGGAGGAGTGGGGAATCAAACCCGGTTCTCTCAGATTAAAGTCCTCACACTTAAACACTACACCAAACTGGCTCACTAGAAGCTCTCCCACTGTTGCACACACACACACACCAAGCATGGAGGTGACATCTGTAAGCAAAACGCAACACGTGAAGCTGCCCTTAGAGAGCTGCCCGCCCACACTGATAGGCCAGTGGTGTTGTTGATTAAGCGTGCGTGTCCATTCTTCATAAAAGCATTTTGTTAATGCTTCTAACAGAGCCGTTGAGTGTGAGCAAGCAGCTGACCGTGTGAGCGGGGAAGCCCCCACTTCTAATCTCGACTGAGCCAAGAATTTTGGTGGCCTTGGTTAAGCCACTATCTCGTTGTTTCCGCCCCTTATCTCCACTTCGGAAGTAATCCTGACCTACTTCACAGAGCTGTCTGCCAAGATAGTAGATTGCCTGAAGCACTTGGGTTGAAACGTCCTTTGTAAATTCTAAAGCAAGCCTGAAGAGTCCAGACCAGTCCAAGCTGGACAGAGCTCAGGAGCTAGGCAGGGTCAGCCATGGAAGATGGGCCTATCAGTGGCTACTGGCCCTGGTGACCAAAGAGAACCTCCACGTTCAGAGGCAGAAAGCAGTTTCATCTCCCCTGCCTCTCCCCTCTCAACGCTCCAGGAATCCAGAATCCAGGAAGAAGATGTAGCGAGGGTCACATGGCTTCAAAAGAGGTTAAGACAAAATTCATGAAGGATAGATCTATCAGTGGCTACTAGCCATGGTGACAAAAGGGAACCTTCACGTTCAGGGGCAGTAAAACCAGTGAAAACTGGTGCCAGGAGGCAACAGCAGGGGAAGGCCTCAGCCCTGTTGCTGGCCCTCCAGAGGAACTGGCTGGCCCCTGTGTGAGACGGGAGGCTGGCCTGGATGGACCCTCCCTGGTCTGACCCAGCAGGGATCTTCTGAGGTTCTTATCAGGGGAAGGCCTTAGGCCTCTCTGCCCTGTTGCTGGCCCTCCAGACGAAATGGCTGGCCCCTGTGTGAGACGGGAGGCTGGACTGGATGGACCCTCCCTGGTCTGACCCAGCAGGGCTCTTCTGAGGTTCTTATCAGGGGAAGGCCTCGGCCTCTCTGCCCTGTTGCTGGCCCTCCAGAGGAAATGGCTGGCCCCTGTGTGAGACGGGAGGCTGGACTGGATGGACCCTCCCTGGTCTGACCCAGCAGGGCTCTTCTGAGGTTCTTATCAGGGGAAGGCCTCGGCCTCTCTGCCCTGTTGCTGGCCCTCCAGAGGAAATGGCTGGCCCCTGTGTGAGACGGGAGGCTGGACTGGATGGACCCTCCCTGGTCTGACCCAGCAGGGCTCTTCTGAGGTTCTGATCAGGGGAAGGCCTCGGCCTCTCTGCCCTGTTGCTGGCCCTCCAGAGGAAATGGCTGGCCACTGTGTGAGACGGGATGCTGGCCTGGATGGACCCTCACTGGTCTGACCCAGCAGGGCTCTTCTGAGGTTCTTATTAGGGGAAGGCCTCGGCCTCCGTGCCCTGTTGCTGGCCCTCCAGAGGAACTGGCTGGCCCCTGTGTGAGGCGGGATGCTGGGCTCTTCTTAGATCTTTATGGTCAGTAATTGGAGACCCCCAAGGAAGTCCAGGGTTGCTACACACAGGAAAGCAACAGGAAACCACCTCTCTGCTCACCTCTTGCCCTTAAACCCCCATGAACGGTTGCCAGGAGTCGGTAGTGACTTGAGTGCATTATTACTTATAAATACTTAATTCCGTCCTCACATATTAATTATATATATATATTTGCCTTAGGAATTATCTATCCAGCTAGGCTGGCCTGCCGTTCCATTAAAAGCGGGGCGGGGGTGTATGCAATTGCATGTCTTGGTCGAAAAGAGCTCCGTCAGACGGCACCCTCTCAGACTCCCGCCTCACAAAGTTACGCTCTTGCATTTTAATTACCGCTCACCTCTTCCCGGCTGTCTAATTGTCCTTTTCCCTCCGCCTAGTTAAAAGCACGACGGTCGGAGTGCAACTCCAAAGCCACTCACGCGAGGAACGACTACCTCCTCACCCTGGCAGCCGCGAATGCACACCAAGACCGCTACTATCAGACGGACTTAGTGAACATTATGAAGGTAAAAGGGCAAACTCCCTTTGAACAGCTTTCGTTCCAACCCACCCAGCCACCCCCCGGGCTACGTTATTTCTCTCGCTATACTGGAAAGTACAGTTTTAAATAACATGTAATATACCAAAGTGTTGTGATTTCGCTTAGGGGGGGGTTCATTCTGTCTGTCGACACTGGAAGAGTTTGAGATCTCATTTAATTATTATGTGATATCAGCCAAATAAAGATGTAGTAGAAGAGAAGAAGAAGAAGAAGAAGAAGAAGAAGAGATTGGATTTATACCCCGCCCTTCACTCGGAGTCTCAGAGCGGCTTACAAACTCCTTTTCCTTTCCCTCCCCACAGCAGACACCCTGTGAAGTAGGTGGGGCTGAGAGAGAGCTCTTTCCAGAACTGTCCTTGAGAGAACAGTTCTGAGAGAACTATGGCTTGCCCAAGGTCATCCAGCGGCTGTGTGTGGAGGAGTGGGGGAATCAAACCCAGTTCTCCCAAACTAGAGTCTGCGCTCGTAATCACTACACCAAACTCCCCCTAAACTTTGGAATCTTGTAAGCAAAAATTCTACTTGGTGAGCCACTGGCATTAAAGCTGCGAGTGAGCGATTTGGCTGCTGCATAAATCAGTTTGCTCTGGAGCCATCCCTTCCTGAGCTAGGACCAAAATGTGTCAGCCGGAGGCTAAAACACTGTGAGCTAACTCACACCAACTCAGCATAGAGGGAGCACTGGAAGGGACCCTTTGCCAGGACTGCCACCGGCCCCTGAGCCAGTTTGGTGTAGTGGTTAGGAGCGCGGACTCTAATCTGGGAGAACCGGGTTTGATTCCCCACTCCTCCACATGCAGCTGCTGGTGTGGCCTTGGGTCAGTCACAAGTTCTTTCAGAGCTGCTCTCTCAAGAGCAGTTGTCTCAGAGCTGCTCTCTCAAGAGCAGTTATCTCAGAGCTGTTCTCACAAGAGCAGTTCCCGAAAGAACTCTCTCAGCCCCCCGCCACCTCATAGGCAATGCCCCCTCCAAGCTGTGGAGTCTTGTGAGCAAAAATTCTACTTTGTGAGCTACTGGCCTGAAAGTTGTGAGCGAGTCATTTGGCTACTGCCTAAATTTAGTTCACTCTGGAGCCATCCTTCCTGAGCTAGGAAAAAAATATGCAAGCCAGAGGCTAAGAAACTGTGAGCCGGCTCACACCAACTCAGCTTAGGGGGAACACAGTCAGGGAGGACCTGGCAACCCTGGCCCCACCCCCAAAATCTCCAGGTATCTGGCAATCCTAGTCCAGTAGCACCTTAGGGACCAACAAGATTCGGAGAGTCAAAGCCCCCTTTGTCAGATGCAAGTGAGACTGGAGGTCCCCATCTGACGAAGGGGGCTTTGACTCTGGACAGCTGATACCCTGAAACTCTTCTTCATCTCAAAGGGGCCACTGGACTTCAATTTAGCTTTTGTGCTGCAGACCGACATGGCTGCCCTGTGAAGAAACCGTGTCGGGGTAAGTCTTTCTTCTGGGAACAACGGAGGCAGGAAGGGATGGAGGGTGGAGCGGTTTCCCCCCCTTCCTCTGTCCTTCCTCTGCAGAAAAGCTGTTGTTGTTGTTTTGTGTCTCACCATCAGCGCAACTTTGGTGTAGTGGTTAAGTGCGCGGACTCTAACCTGGGGAGGACCGGGTTTGATTCCCCCAGTCCTCCAGCTGCTGGATGACCTTGAGCAATCCATAGTTCTGGCACAGATGTTCTCTCGAGAACAGTTCTCTCAGAGCTCTCTCAGCCCCATCTACCTCACGGGGTGTCTGTTGTGGGGAGAGGAGGGGAAAGGAAAGGAGTTTGTAAGCCGCTCTGAGACTCCGAGTGAAGGGCAGGGTATAAATCCAATCTCCTCCTCTTCCTCCTCCTTCGGTAGAGATTATTAATACATGCTATATAGTAAAATTATTCAAAAGAGCAGTTTTTGTCAGAGCTCTCTCAGCCCCACCTACTTCACAGAATGTCTGTTGTGGGGAGGGGAAGCGAAAGGAGTTTGTAAGCCGCTCTGAGACACCTTTGGGTGGTGAAGGGTGGGGTATAAATCCAATCTCTTCTTCTTCTTCTTCTTCTTCTTCTTCTTCTTCTTCTTCTTCTTCTTCTTCTTCTTCTTCTTCTTCTTCTTCTTCTTCTTCTTCTTCTACCTCACAGGGTGTCTGTTGAGGGGGGAAGCGAAAGGAGTTTGTAAGCCGCTCTGAGACACCTTTGGGTGGTGAAGGTAGGGTATAAATCCAATCTCCTCTTCTTCTTCTTCTTCTTCTTCTTCTTCTTCTTCTTCTTCTTCTTCTTCTTCTTCTTCTTCTTCTTCTTCTTCTTCTTCTTCTTCCTCCTCCTCCTCCTCCTCCTCCTCCTCCTCCTCACAGGGTGTCTGTTGTGGGGAGGGGAAGGGAAAGGAGCTTGTAAGCCGCTCTGAGACGCCTTTGGGCAGTGAAGGGCAGGGTATAAATCCAAACTCTTCTCTTCTTCTTCTTCTTCTTCTTCTTCTTCTTCTTCTTCTTCTTCTTCCAATCTCCTCCTCCTCCTTCCTTTCGCTTTTCTCCTCCGCTGCTGTGACCCAGGTGTGGGGAGAAGGCCCGCTTTATGCACAGTCCCCCGTGCGTTTCCTTGTGGCTCGTAGGGGGAGCCACGAACGGCTCCGCTCGGACTTTGTCTCCAGGGTGAAATGCCCGGCCAGAGACATCCGCCAGCTGCGGGGTGTACTTTTTCAAAACGTGGAGTGAATTATTAATGCAATCTGGGAAGACGAGCCCAAAATCAATTTAATGCCACTTTGACGAGAGAGGCTCCATACCTTTTAAATTATTTACAGTTGGGGGGGGCGGATTATAGCAGAGCAGACAGCCCGGGCTCGGGGGCGGCGTCCCGTCATTTAGTTCCGTCTTAGACATATTAAGAATACAGATGCACTAGGAGAAAGAAATCCATTGATCCTCTAGGGTTAGTCATTTGATGCGCAAAATGAAACCTCTAAGGGGGGGACGAACGACTCTGATTTGCAGTATCCTTAAACCAGAACTCTGCTGACATTTCTTCTTTCCAGCCTCTGGATCGGTATATAATCACTAAGGCTCTTTTCCAAAGATGGATTCGAGTGGGTAGCAATAGAGCAAAATTTGAGCCCAGTGGCACCTTTAAGGACTAACGAAGTTTAATTCTGGGTATACGCTTTCATGTGCATCACAGAGTAGAAACTTTGCTCACAAGACCCCACAGCTTCAGATACATGAGGAAAGGCTGAAAGAGTTGGGTATGTTTAGCCTGGGGAAGAGGGGACATGACTGTAGTCTTCAAGTATTTGAAGGGCTGTCATGTAAAACATGGAGCAGATCTATTCTCTCTTGCTCTGGATTGCAAGACTAGATCTAATGGGTGGAAATTACAAGGGAGTTGTTACTGGCTAGATTTCAGGAGAAACTTCCTAACTGTAAGAGTGGTTGAGCAATGGAACAGTCTGCCTCGGGAGGTGGTGGATGCTCCTTCGCTGGATGTTTTCAAGCGGAGGCTGGACGACCATCTTTTGGGTATGTTGTAGGTCCCTATCTATCCCTTGTGGCGAATAGCCATTGATGGACCTCTGCTCCGTATAAGAACACAAGAGAAGCCAATGTTGGATCATGCCAATGGCCCATCCAGTCCAATACTCAGTTCACACAGTGGCCAAAAATACCAGGTGCCATCAGGAGGTCCAGCAGTGGGGCCAGGACACTAGAAGCCCTCCTACTGTTGACCCCCCTCCAAGCACCAAGAATACAGAGCATCCCTTGCCCCAGACTGAGACTTCCTATCTAATAAGAACATAAGAGAAGCCAATGTTGGATCAGGCCAATGGCCCATCCGGCCCAACACTCTGTGTCACACAGTGGCCAGAAATACCAGGTGCCATCAGGAGGTCCAGCAGTGGGGCCAGGACACTAGAAGCCCTCCCACTGTTGCCCCCCCCTCCAAGCACCAAGAATACAGAGCATCCCTTGCCCCAGACTGAGAGTTCCTACCTATACCTTGTTGCTAATAGCCACTGATGGACCTCTGCTCCATATGTTGATCCAATTCCATCTTGAAGCCGCTGGAAGCTAAGCAGGCATCATTGAGGTGGTCTGCATCTTTAGAAGGAGTAAACAGCGTTCCGTGCGCCTTGGCGTTTAGTCATGCCGGCCACATGACCATGGAAACGTCTTCGGACAGCGCTGGCTCTTCGGCTTTGAAATGGAGATGAGCACCACAACCCTAGAGTCGGATTCGACTGGCTTTCGAGCAAGGGAACCTTTACCTTTACCTTTCTACACAGTTCATAATTAGGAAGGGAAAATTATGAACTAGGATTTGCAACCCTTGAACAGGGTAAAGGAAAAGACCATTTCCTCACCCTTGTGAGACACCAGAATTCTCTTCGCAGTCTTTGTGTTGTGAATCCAGGTCACTCCTTAGTTTCCACAACGATTCCAGGAGAGCATTTGCCATCACAAGTCCTGTCCGCACTTGGATCTCATCCCTGGCTTTATCAAAGTTCAACTTGCGACGCAATATCTTGCATTTATCCCTGGTTATAACAGCATCTGCTTATCCTGGGACAAGTGTGGAACGAAACCGGGGTGACCTCAGTGTAATGTGGAGATAAAAAATATCCCGAAATAATTACATGGGTGATCTTGAGTGTAGTGTAGAATGTAAAAATACCCTGAGATAAGTATAAGGGTGAACTCGCATGTAGTGTAGAACGTAAGGTTGGAGACAGGGTTGAACCAGGATTTAAGGTCTAGTGCGGAAAGGACCTCTAGCAGTTCAAGGGGTTTACTGGTTGCACCAAATCTTCTGCAGTTTCCACATGTAAATAAGACTCTTTTATAATCTTCATGGAATGAGCAGCAGCAAGTATTTTTAGCGCTAACTCAATTTGAAGTGGTAGGGAGAAGGGGGGAGGAAATTCCTTCATTTAAATGTTTTATTATTCAAAAAAGTTAAAAATTGTTTAGCAGAAGCATAGAATAGAAACACTGTTTGTTCATTTTGCGGACTCCCGGCGTTGCACGCAACCGGACTCCCGGCAAGCATCCAAAATAAATGGGCTCATGAATTATATTTTCCTAGAGAAATGTTTGCTTAGAATATATAGCTTTTTTTCCACTGTGTGCTAAAGCTAGGACTGTAAATAAAGAGCAGTCTTTAAAGCTTTAAGACATACCAGAAGCTGCTCTTCAGACGCATCTTTATTATTAGCGGTATACGTAATCCCGAATTTTACAGTTGTCCTTGGTAAGTAATACTGTCGGTGGCGTAAATCATGTGTCTGGTGACGTTCCATTGAAGGGAATGTGATAAAAGGAAAGTGCTCCTAGTAACATGGAACTGTTTACAGAGATGTTCTGTCGGCAAAATAAAATTTCCTCAGATCCTGAGAAATGCATTTTAATGAAATGAACAGAGAACCAGATTTTTTATATATTTAGTAAGTCCTTGTAACATCTAGATCCAGTAATTTCCAGCCTTTTGTACTTTGGGAAGTTTTATTTATTTATAGAAAACATTTATATGCCACCTTTCCACACAAATAGGATCTCTGAGATGGCGCACACCAAGTGTTCAGGCATTAAAATATGAAAATTGCTGCTGGAGGATGTAGTGATGGTCACAGGCACAGATAGCTTTAAAGTGGGGGTTAAACAGCATCTTTCCTGTCCAGTGAACTAGTTACCTTTTGCTGTGTTAATTGACTTGAGAATGGGGTGGAATGAGGTTCACGGAGGAGAGGTCTGTCAGTAGCTACTAAAGGGAACCGCCACATTCAGGGGCAGTCAGCCTCCGAATCCCAGTCCCAGGAGGCAAAATCAGGGGAAGGCCTCATTCTCTGCCCTGTTGTTGGCCCTTCAGAGGAACCTGTTACCCAAAGTAGCAGTCTCCATTTAGTTTGGGGGGACTAGTTTAGAGACAAAGAAAGAAGCAGGAAACTGAGATCTCCAGTTATGCATAATGGGGATTGTCCCTATGAGACTCATGAAAATAACCAGGCAGTTATTTATGAGAAAGGTTTTTATTGGAACAACAGCAGAAAATCAGGATAAAACAAGTATGCACACAGCAAACACATACAAGAGCTAACTAGGAAGATCAGTGAGGAAAGGGGAAAGCGTTGTAGGGATGGGTGATAATTACCAGTCTTGAAGAGGTCCATGGAAGCAGCAAAGTCGAAGAAGAAATGGCCAGCATTTTGGGAAGCGAGAGAGGACCCACAAGCAAGTGAGGGTGTGAGGGGATCCAAGAACATACGCACCCCAGCAGGGTGACGTATTTAGAGGCCAAAATGCATCTTGAGGCAGGTTGCCTCACCACCAGAGGACAATGAGCTGACAGTTCCACCGGAGATAGACAAAGAGGTGGGAGGGGTTTGATGGCCCTGTAAGCACCAGATGGGAAGCATGATGGGGAAGGTGAATAGATTTAAGGGTTGATTAATCAAGGGTGAGTGAAGGGGAAGTCAGGCCTGGGAGCTGGTGAGATTATTCTGAGTGAATCAGTAGGTCCTGGGTGACCCATTGTTCTAAGTCATGCATCACTCCAGGGCAGGCGGAAGCCAGCCAGCTGCTCTGACCTGCACCTTGAAAACTGCTTTCCCAGGCCTCTGCCTACCTGGCATCCATCTTGGTTCACTTTGGCCCAAGCAGTGCCCAGCACTCAGGGTGTTGGGGCGATTTATAGAGAGATATTTCTGGCTCTTTAAGCTCTCAGCAGGAGGAGGGGTCTGACTGCTAGCAAACCAGTTGGCTGCTGCGTGAGACGGGATGCGGGACTAGATGGACCACTGGTCTGACCCAGCAGGGCTCTTCTTATGTTCTTATCGGGGGAAGGCCTCGGCCTCTCTGCCCTGTTGCTGGCCCTCCAGAGGAACTGGCTGGCCACTGTGTGATTCAGGATGCTGGACTGGATGGACCCTCACTGGTCTGACCCAGCAGGGCTCTTCTGAGGTTCTTATCAGGAGAAGGTCTCGGCCTCTCTGCCCTGTTGCTGGCCCTCCAGAGGAGCTGGCTGATCACTGTGTGAGACAGGAGGCTGGATTGGATGGACCCTCACTGGTCTGATCCAGCAGGGCTCTTCTTAGGTTCTTATCGGGGGAAGGCCTTGGCCTCTGTGCCCTGTTCTTGGCCCTCCAGAGGAACTGGCTGGCCCCTGTGTGAGACGGGAGGCTGGACTAGATGGACCCCCATTGGTCTGACCCAGCAGGGCTCTTCTGGTGTTCTTCTCAGGGGAAGGCCTCGGCCTCTCTGCCCTGTTGTCGGCCCTCCAGAGGAGCTGGCTGGCCCCTGTGTGAGACAGGAGGCTGGACTAGAGGGGACCCTCCCTGGTCTGACCCAGCAGGGCTCTTTTGAGGTTCTTATCAGGGGAAGGCCTCGGCCTCTCTGCCCTGTTGCTGGCCCTCCAAAGGAACTGGTTGGCTCCTGCGTGAGACAGGAGGCTGGACTGGATCATAGAATCATAGAATGTTAGAGCTGGAAGGGACCTTGCAGGTCATCTAGTCCAACTCCCTGCACTCTGCAGAAGCATAGCCGAAAGATAGCCCTACATACCTTCAATCCCCTGACTTGGATGGACCGCTGGTCTCATCTAGCAGGGCTCTTCTTATTTAAAACAGTATTGCAAATGTATATATACATATTTAACAATACAATAAAAACAGACAGATGTACAAACACAACCCTGGGGAGGACCAAAAGAGTTTACTGGGGGTATGCCAAAAGGAGCAAAAGGGGTCTTTAAAAGTCTTCACCTACTGGAAGGAAGACGACGACAGAGGAAGACAGACAAAGCTCCCTGGGGAGGTAGTTCCAAAGTTTCGGTGGCAAGAATGGCTTTTCTCGGGTTGCCACCTGTCTAGCCTCAGGTGGCGTCTGGTGGTCCAGTTTGTATAAACAAACTGTAAAGCAACAAAGAACTGTGAAAGTCACACTAACGTAATGTTTATCTGAGTAACCTGGTTTGAATAATGAGGGCGAGAGGCTGCCTGGCAGGTCCGTGGGCGGGTCTGAGGCGACAGAGGGAGGCAATGCGGTCAGGGGATTGGCCCCTCTGCTGAGTGACAGGTCAGGGACCAAAAGGCTGGGGAGGTGTGGAACGTTCAGGAGAGTCTCACACCAAAACTCTTTTATATAATAGGAGAGATAAGGTGCTAGTGATAATTCATTAGTTGCTTGAGATGGCGTGCTAACAGTGCTTGCAAGCGGACAGTTTTCCAGCTCAGTGGTCTTCCTGAGTCACGTGGTGGCATAGGCCAGATGTTAAGGCTAAGGGCCGGGCTCGTTGGTGGTAGTAGTGAGGGCAGCTCCTTAGTTGAAAGCCTGGCGGAAGGGCTCCATCTTGCAGGCCCTGCGGAACTGCAAAAAGTCCCAAAGGGCCCTGATCTCTTCTGGGAGCTCGTTCCACCAGTAAGGAGCCGCCCCCGAGAAAGCCCTGGCCCTGGTAGTAGTGAGCCTGGCATCCTTAGGGCCCCGGGAGGCTCAGTCAATTCTGAGATCCCGACTGCAGTGCTCTCTTGGGTATATATGGGGAAAGGCGGTCCCTCAGGCATGTTGGACCCTGGTTTGGATTTTGTGCGGCAGCGTCAGAGCTGAGCTGCATGGACAGTGACTGAACCCGTCTTTCCCCCGAAATTGTGCCTCTCTGGGTCAGTGGGTCCCCCAGGAATATATGTGAGTGTGTGGGAGGGGGAACCATTGGAATTTGCCCTCCCCCTCTTCTGCAGACTGAAGACCTGGCTTCTGCTCATGTTTTTTACATGCTCTTATTGCAAGTATTTTTAGCCCGCTCGGTCTCTTTGTCTGGGGGGTGGAGACAGGAACTGAAATATTGATCAAGTCACCGTGGATCTGCTGGGAAAAGAAGGGGAAGGAGAAGCAACGGGCCTCTGAGGCCTGGTCTGGTCTACACACCTTAGAAGAATAAGCGGGTAGAATTCTGTCAAGGCAGAATGTACTCCTGTCCCAGGCTGACCCAGTGTCATCAGATCTCGGGAGCTAAGCAGGTTCAGCCCTGGTTAGTCTTTGGGTGGGAGATGACCAAGGAAGTCCAGGGTCGCTCCGCAGAGGCAGGCAACGGCAAAACCGCCTGTGTTATTTTTTTTGCCCCGATCCGGATGGCCCAGGCCAGCCCAGTCTTGGCAGATCTTGGAAACTAAGCAGGGCCGGCCCTGGTTGGTATTTGGATGGGAGACCACCAAGGAAATCCAGGGTATCCGTGCATATGCCTGTCTGTCGCTTGCCTTGATGACCCTGAGGGGTCACTATATGTTGGCTGCCATTTGATAATGAGACCGAAATGTGTACGTTTCGGAGGGCGGCTGTGTTGGGCTTCAGTCGAAGAAGTCCAGTAGCACCTTAAAGATCGACGAGATTCTCCAGGGAAGAAGCTTTTGAGAGTCAAAGGCCCCTGCGTAAGATGCAAGTAGGAATGGAGTTCTTTGGCTGTGGTCACACGGTCGTTTTGCTTGGGTTTCACCGCTGTTTCCTCTTGCATTTAAAATTGCTGATCAGACGCCCATGTCCGTCTCCCGCACCGAAGCGGGCTCACTCGTGCAGTCCTCCCGGTTCCCTAGCGAGTTTTCCGACACCAGGAAAATCAAGTACTTTCCGGGTATTTGCGCTTTGCATCTGCGATTTTGCCTATCTGGACAGCCCTCTCTCGCAATGATCACGATTAGGTCGTCTGAACGTCCCTCTTCCAGTAGTTTTTTTTTGGGGGGGTTGCGACTTTCACCATTGTGTGCATGCGCATATGCGCATGTGCAAAGAATTTTTTTTTTTTTTAAATTGTGCTGCGCTGCCACTTGGGCGGCATGACTGTCTGGGCAGTGCCTGGAGCATTGTCTGGGCAGTGCCTGGAGCATTGTCGCACAAAGCAAGCGGTTGGGCGAGGGACGTGTGATCATCTGAACCCGCTTAAAAATATCCCTGATCAAATCTACAGCGGGATCAAATCGCAGTACGCTTGCCGTGTCTAACAGAAAGGGCCGTGACTCTCAAAAGCATGTCCCAGAGGAAGGCTCTTACAGCAGAACAGAGTCACAGGGTCTAACTCTGGGTGCTTTTAGAAGACGACAAATGTGGAAATAAATATCTGGTGAGTACAAGTTCCACGGTAGAGCCACCTGCTCAGGAAAAGCCTTCTTTGGGCCAGGGGAAAAGAAAACACCCATCTTGTACATTTTTATCCCATCTTTTCTCCAAGGAGGTCTGGGTGACGTACGTGGTCCTCTGATCTAGAAGAAGAAGAAGAGATTGGATTTATACCCCGCCCTTCACTACCCAAAGGTGTCTCAGAGCGGCTTACAAACTCCTTTCCCTTCCCCTCCCCACAACAGGCACCCTGTGAGGTAGGTGGGGCTGAGAGCTCTGAGAGAAACTGCTCTTTTTCAAGAACAGCTGTGCCAGAACTACAGCTTGCCCAAGGTCATCCAGCCAGGTGCAAGCGGAGGAGTGGGGAATCAAACCCGGTTCTCCCAGATTAGAGTCCGCGCACTTAACCACGACACCAAACTGGCTCTAATGGCTTCGTTTTATCACCTTAGGGGTGGTGCTTGTATAGGGGCAAAACAGGTGAGGGATTTTACTTAAAACCAGAGTTTGCCCTCTGAAACTGCATTTTCTCCATGAGAAGTATAGGAAGAAGAAGAGGAGATTGGATTTATACCCCACCCTTCACTACCCAGAGGAGTCTCAGAGTAGCTCACAATCTCCTTCCATTTCCTCTCCCCACAACAGACACCTTGGGAGGTAGGTGGGGCTGAGAGAGCTCTCTCGAGAACTGCCCTTGAGAGAACAGCTCTGAGAGAACCTGTGACCGACCCAAGGTCACACCAGCAGCTGCAATGTGGAGGAGTGGGGAATCAAACCTGGTTCTCCCAGATTAGAGTCCATGTATTTAACCACTACACCAAACTGCTGTAGTCTGAAGATCACTTGTAATTCCAGAACTTCAGTTCCCTTCCGGAGGTTGGCAACTCTGTTCTTTGTTCCCCATTTGCTCCTCTTAACAGCCCTGTGA
Organism: Gekko gecko; assembly: GCA_029375565.1. Lineage (NCBI taxonomy): Eukaryota > Metazoa > Chordata > Lepidosauria > Squamata > Gekkonidae > Gekko > Gekko gecko. The sequence goes on from JAPDNY010000004.1 coordinate 2,290,245, forward strand.
GGTAGCTCAGTCCAAGAGAATGTGTGGCTGACTCAAGTCACCCAGTGGAGGGGGGGCGGGCTGAGATTCGAAGCTGGGTCTTCCGGTTCCTAGTCTTGCCCCCCAACCCCGGGCAGTCACACCACACTGGTTCTCAAGGGGTTACAGGGCCAACTTCCAAGTCATGGGTCATGTCTGAGAACAGGCTGCCAAGACGACAAAAGTTCCAGAAGCCGGTTTCAAATATAGTCCGGCGTCTTCGAAGCCAGGAAGCGAATATCGACAGATCCATTAAATTCATTCCAGCGCTGCATAAAGCCCTCTGGCTAGAGACGTGGTGGCACCACTGTCTCTTCTCCAAGTCCTTGGGAACAGAGTAGGACAGAAAACTTAAACTGAAAACAACATTTCACTGTCAGTCTTTAAATGGGCAGTTCCCTCCTTCTCCGAGGTGGCCGTGGGAGGGACAGGACCAGTGTTCCCTCTAAGCTGAGTTAGTGGGAGCTAGCTGACAGTTTTTTAGCCTCCTGCTCACACATTTCTGTCTTAGCTCAGAAAGGATGGCTCCAGAACAAGCCAGTTTGGTGTGAGAGCCAGTTTGGTGTAGTGGTTAAGTGCGCGGACTCTAATCTGGGAGAACCGGGTTTGATTTCCCACTCCTCCACTCGCAGCTGCTGGTGTGACCTTGGGTCAGTCACAAGCTCTGGCACCGCTGTTCTTGAAAAACAGCAGTTTCTGTCAGAGTTCTCTCAGCCCCACCCGCCTCACAGGGTGTCTGTTTGTTGTGGGGAGGGGGAAGGGAAAGGAGTTTGAAAGCCACTCTGAGACTCCAAGTGAAGGGCAGGGTATAAATCCAATCTCCTCCTCCTCCTCCTCCTCCTCCTCTTCTTCTTCTTCTTCTTCTTCTCCTCCTCCTCCTCCTCCTCCTCCTCCTCCCATCTCTGGCCCCAGCTCCTGCCAACCTAGCAGTTCGAAAGCAAGGAACTGCAAGTTGATAAATAGGTACTGCTTCGGTGGGAAGGTTAATCTGGGAGAACCGGGTTTGATTCCCCCACTCCTCCACTTGCACCTGCTGATGTGACCTTGGGTCAGTCACAAGCTCTGGCACAGCTGTCCTTGAAAAACAGCAGTTCCTGTCAGAGCTCTCTCCGCCCCACCTACCTCACAGGGTGTCCGTTGTGGGGAGGGGAAGGGAAAGGAGTTTGTAAGCTGCTCTGAGACTCCAAGTGAAGGGCGGGGTATAAATCCAATCTCTTCTTCTTCTAATTTATGCTGTAGCCATATGGCTCACTCACAACTCTAATGCCAGTAGCTCACAAAGTAGAATTTTTGCTCACAAGACCCCACAGCTTAGAGGGAGCATTGGACAGGTCTCGATTCGTTTCAGGTCTTCATTCTGGCCTCAGCTGTGAGGAGTCCCCGCTCTCTTATTTTCTGCGCTAGGCCACCTCCGGTGCCGTGGCGAAATCTTTTCTCCCCGGTGTGCAGGTTTCAAACCGTGTCACTGCTTCTCCAGTGCCCCACGTCATTGTCGGGGGAGACCCCTGTCGGCAAGTGTTGATATTTATTTTCCAAAGCAACCTGTGCGTTTGGTTGCACAAATTTTATTCTTCGAAGCACAGTGTTTGTAAGGAGGGCCTGGTGGAATCCTGTATCGACGAGGCGCGAGGGTTTGGGAGACAGCATATAACTATGTTGGTTTTGTGGCGGAGCGATGAAATAGAGCTCTGGGATCCAGCATGCTTCCCCCCACACACACACAAAATTTATATCCCATCTTAAGAACGTAAGAGAAGACAGTGTTGGATCGGGCCAATGGCCCACCCACTCCAACACTCTGTGTCACACAGTGGCCAAAAATGCCAGGGGCCGTCAGGAGGTCCACCAGTGGGGCCAGGACACTAGAAGCCCTCCCACTGTTGCCCCCCCCCAAGTACCAAGAATACAGAGCCTCACTGCCCTAAAGAGAGTGTTCCATCTATACCTTGTGGCTAATAACCATTCATGGGCTTCTGCTTCGTATGCTTATTTAATCTCCTCTTGAAGCTGCCTATAGCTGTAGCTGCTACCATTTCCTGCAGCAGTGAATTCCACAAGTTAATGACTCTTTGGGTAAAGAAGTACTTCCTTTGAACCATTCTAAGCCTACTGCTCATCAATTTCACAGAGTGCCTACGAGTTCTTGTATCATGAGGAAGGGCAAAAAGTGCTTCTTTCTCTGCCTTCTCTGTCCCATTCATAATTTTGTAAACCTCGATCACATCACCCTTCAATCATAGTTTCTCTTAGCTAAAGAGCCCTAACCTCTTTAACCTTTCCTCATAAGGGAAGATGTTCCATCCCCTAAAGTATTTAGTTGTTCTTTTCTGCAGTGCTATCATATCTTTTTTGAGGTGTGGTGACCGGAACTGTACACAGTATTCCAAATGAGGCTGCACCATAGATTTCTGTAGGGGCATGAGGATACTGGCTGATTTGTTTTCAGTTCCCCAGGATAGCATTGGCCTTTCTTGCTGCAGTCGCACACCGAGTGGACATTTTCAGGGAGTTATCGACCGCGACTCCAAGATCTCTCCCCTGGTCAGTTACTGCCAGTTTGGACCCCATCAATGTATATTTATAGTTAGGCTGTTTTGGCAACCACGTGCATCACTTTGCACTTAGCCACATGGAATCCCATTTGCCATGCTGATGCTCACTCGCCCAGCCTTGACAGATCTCTCTGGAGTACCTCACAGCCTTTCTGCCCTTCCGAGGGCTAACAGTGGCGGCTAACAGTTTAAAACATGACACAATAAAATTACACTATAAACATCATTAAAATCAACCCCCCTCCCAAACAGACACCGTTAAAGCAATTTTAAAAAGAGTTTTAAAACAATTAAAATGTGTGTGTGTGTTCAGTGCTATCAATTTGGTTCTGACTTTACGACAACCCTGTGAATGAATGACCTCCAAAGTGGCCTCTTTGGTGTAGTGGTTAAGTGTGCAGACTCTAATCTGGGAGAACCGGGTTTGATTCCCCACTCCTTTACATGCAGCTGCTGGATGACCTTGGGCAAGCCATAGTTCTGTCAGAGCTGTCCATGAAAAAGAGCAGTTTCTCTCAGGGCTCTCTCAGCCCCACCTACCTCACAGGGTGTCTGTGGTGGGGAGGGGAAGGGAAAGGAGTTTGTAAGCTGCTCTGAAACTCTGAGTGAATGGCAGGGTATAAATCCAGTCTCCTCCTCCTCCTCCTCCTCCTCCTCCTCCTCCTCCTCCTCCTCCTCCTCTGTCGTCTCCTTCTCCTTCTTCTTCTTCTTCTTCTTCTTCTTCTCCTTCTCCTTCTTCTCCTTCTCCTTCTCCTTCTTCTCCTTCTCCTTCTCCTTCTTCTTCTTCTTCTTCTTCTTCTTCTTCTTCTTCTTCTTCCTTGCTCAGGTCTTGCACACTGAAGGCCCTGGCTTCCTTGACGGAGTCAATCCGTCTTGTGTCGGGTCTTCCTCTTTTCCTGCTGCCTCCAGCTTTTCCCAGCATTGTTATCTTTCCTCGTTGACCCTCGTCTTCTCACGATATATCTGGTTTTAGTGTCAAACGGCACACTTCGCACAGCACACTAACAGAGTACAGCAGATCTTTCCTGTTGGGTTTTGTGGATGATTTGGGAAAGAAAGAACTTCTCTCCCCCCCCAGGAGCTACATGAAAGGAACGCAGGATCTGAGGTGCGGAGGGATCAAAAGGGGCAGGTAGCAGGTGTAATTGCAAAGGGAATGGAAAATTCGATAGCTGTTTGCCTCTCCACAGCCATTCCCCAAATAAACCTCTTTTCTGTCTGGGTTGCCTTTAATGGTTGAACCTTTTAGTGAGAATTCCAGGAAAGAAAGAATCCATTGCTTATCACTAGGCCACGTAGATCCCAAACGATTAGGCCTCCCCGTGTCTTTAAAGTAAAGCAAACAGAACATTCCGTAGAGGCTTGAAGGGTTATTTAAGCTCTTGTTAACCTGTAGGATGCCATAGAACCTGTATGCTCATTTGCTGCTTCCACCAACCTCCCTCGAGTACTTGGATTGTTCCTGCCAGTGTGTGGTTCAGCAGAGAGTTTGAAGGGTGTCAGGAAAAGAAGCCGTTCGGTAAATTAATTATATTATACTAGGTAGCAAAGCCCGTTGTAGAGGAAGACAACAAGCCCTAGAAAGGTTGGTAGGGTGGCAGGATGGATGGATGGATGGATGGAAGGGGGGACGGAGAAAGGAAGATAGAAAAAGGGGGGCGAGAGAGAGAAAGGAAGGATGGAAGAGGGGGTAGAGTGAAAGAAAGAGAAGGAGAGAGATAGAGGAAGAGAGGAGAGAGAGGGAATGGAAGGAGGGGAGGTAGAGGGGAGAGAGTGAGAGTTAGAAAGATGGGGGAGAGAGACGGAGAGGGAGAGAGAGAGAGAAAGGAAGAGTGTGTGGGGGGTAGCGGCAGAAATGGGTGGCGGGCTCAGTGCTGTTGCTGGCCTGCCCCCCCCCCCAATGCCACTTCAAGGAAGGGTGCGGGGAAAACGGGGCAGCAGCCTTCACCAAACCCCCCCCCAATGCCTCTGAAGGCGAGGCTGGGGTGGGACCAGCAGAAATGGGACCTTGGCAGTCAGCTCAGCACGGGCACCAGGCCTCTCCCCCCAAAAAAGTTCTCTGGAGGCGGGGCGGAGTGCCGGGAATGGGCCCGCGGCAGGCGGCGCAGTGCTGCCGCAGTGCCTGTCCTCCACCCCGAAGGCCTGTGAAGGCGAGGGGGGGGAGCACTGGGAACAGGCCTGCAGCGGCTGGCGCAGCGTCACCGCCGGGCCTCTCCTCCCCCCTGAAGGGCTCTGAAGGGGGGGGGGGCGGAACGGGCCTGCGGTGGGCAGCGTAGCACCGCCACTGGGCTTCTCCTGCCTCCCCGAATGGCTCTGAGGGCGAGGCGGGAAGAGCCGGAAATGGCCTGGGTCAGTGGTAGTGCAGGCGGGACGTGGGCTTCTCGCTCTGATTTGCTGTCAGATGTTGAGTAGCAGCATGGCCCGCAAACCACTGTTGGCGCGCATAGAACGCTGTGAAACCAAAATTCAAATATTATAAAGACAGGATATGGCCCGTCCTTACACGCCCAGGGAAATGCTGATTGCTACTTTGGGGTCAGGAAGCAGTTTTTCTCCAGGCCAGTTTGGCCAGGGATAATAGAGGGGTTTTTTGTCATCTTCTGGGCATGGAACAGGGGTCACTGGGTGTGTGTGGGGGGAGGTAGTTGTGAATTTGTGAATCACCTTTGGGATTCTGACCACATATGGAATTCACTGCCACAGGAGGTGGTGGCAGCTACAAGTATGGACAGTTACAAGAGGGAATTAGATAAGTATCTGGAGCAGAAGTCCATCAGTGGCTATTAGCCACAGGGTATAGATGGGAACTCTCAGTCTGGGGCTCTATTCTTGGTGCTGGAGGGGTCAGCAGTGGGAGGGCTTCTAATGTCCTGGCCCCACTGCTGGACCTCCTGATAGCACGTGGTATTTTTGGCCGCTGTGTGACAAGAGTGTTGGACTAGATGGGCCATTGGCCTGATTCAACATTGGCTTCTCTTATGTTCTTATGTTCTTATGTGAATTCCCTGCATTGTGCAGGGGGGGTTGGACTAGATGACCCTGGGGGTCCCTTCCAGCTCTGTGATTCTATGATTCTATAAATGTCGGAAGAAGAAAAAATTGCCACTGCCAAGGTCCTGGGGGAAAGTAGCTTTGTACTGAGGAACGCAGAGTGCTCACAGACAGCAGTATTATATCTTGCAGTTTTGCGAGAACACAGAGAAATTGAAACAACAGCAAAAGAATGGGGCGGGGGAGTATTCTGGATGTCCCAGGCTAGCCCAATCTCGGCAGATCTCAGAAGCTAAGCAGGTTCGGCCCTGGTTAGTGTTTGAATGGGAGACCTCCAAGGAAGTCTGGCGTAGCTATGCAGAGGTAGACAATGGCAAACCGCTTCTATGTGTCTTTTGCCCTCACCTGAATGGCCCAGACCAGACCAGTCTCATCACATGTCAGAAGCTACACAGGGTCGGCCCCGATTCGGACTTGATTGGGAGATCCCTAAGGGAAGTCTAGGGTTGCTACACAGAGGTAGGCAGTAACAAAGTGCTTCTGCTCATCCCTTGCCTTGAAGACTCATAGAATCATAGAATGTTAGAGTTGGAAGGGACCTTGCAGGTCATCTAGTCCAACCCCCTGCACTCTGCAGGAGCATAGCCGAAAGAGAGCCCTACATACCTACAACATACCCAAAAGGTGGTCATCCAGCCTCTGCTTGAAAACGAAGGAGCATCCACCACCTCCCGAGGCAGGCTGTTCCACTGCTCAACCACTCTTACAGTTAGGAAGTTTCTCCTGATATCTAGCCGGTAACGACTCCCTTGTAATTTCCACCCATTAGATCTAGTCTTGCAATCTGGAGCAAGAGAGAACAGATCTGCTCCATCTTCTACATGGCAGCCCTTCAGATATATGAAGACTGCAATCATGTCCCCTCTGAGCCTTCTCTTTCCCAGGCTAAACAGACCCAACTCTTTCAGCCTTTCCTCGTAAGACTTGGATTCCAACCCTCTCACCATCTTGGTTGCCCTCTTCTGGACACGCTCGAGCTTGTCCACATCCTTCCTAAAGTGTGGTGCCCAAAACTGGACACAGGACTCCAGGTGAGGCCTGACCATAGCAGAATAGAGGGGAGCCAGCACCTCCCGTGATCGGGACACAATCCATGAGGGGGTCACCAGAAGTCAGCTACAACTTGATGGCAAAAAAAAGGAAAGCGTTTTGAGCATTTCCCATGTTCTGTCGTTTGTGCTGTCATTTAAAAAGCATCCCGGTCGTCTGTGCCACCCTCGCCGGCATCTCCATATCCGCTTCCTTGATGGATTACCGTGATCAGGGCTCTGTTAAGCTTTATCCTTGTCCCGAATTCTGCACCAAGATACCCTAGATCTCTTCCAAGTAAAACCACATTCTTCCCTCAGAATGAGTAGTAGAAGACGAGCAGATAACGGTAATTCCCCCCTCCTCTCCGAATTCTGCTTCGAGAAGCCAGAGATAGCTTATGAGGTGCCAACTGTGCCAACCAATACCCCAACTTGCTGCCCATGCCCCGCCAGTACTTTACTGTTTTTGGTGTCAGTCAGACGTGGAATGTCCTTCCACTTGGATTGGTTCCCTTGAAACGCCAGAAGATTCAGCACTGGGTTAGATGGGCCACAGTCTGATGCTATGGAAGGCAGCTTCGTGTGTTGATACGGACTCGGACAGGGGTCCCCCAACCTTTTTGAGTGTGCAGGCACCTTTGGGATTCTGACGTAACAAGAAGGGAGGACCCGCGATACTCGCGGGGGGGAGCTCCACGTGGAGGAGGAGGAAGCAGCCGCAGGCGAGCCTTCTCCCCACCCTCCTGGCACCAACGGCGAGGCCCATGTGATTCTCAGCCTCTGGGCCCGCCAAACCTTCTCCCTCACCCCCCTCGGCACCAACGGCGAGGCCTGCATGGCTCCAAACTGCCGAGTCCGCCAAGCCTTCTCCCTCACCCACAAAGTCTTCTCCCTCCCCCCCGGCTGCAGCCCACCAAGCCTTCTCACACACTCCTCACCCGCAGCAGCGGTGGTGAGACAGTTGCCCAGGTGTTACCTCTGCGCATGCGCAGGGAACACTCTTTTACATTTGGGGGGATTTAAGTATCCCCCATATAGTTTTTTAAACTTTTCAGATTTTTCTGCCCACCTGGGGACTGCTCCAAGTGTGTGGGAAAATCTCTCTGCCCCCCAAGTGCCCCCGATGTGCAGATTTAGATATCCGCATTGGGGGGCAACTTGGCTATTAGATATATAGATATGGTGGGTGCAGCCACAAAATGGCCGCCACAGGAGGCGGAGCCAACCTCAAAATGGCTGCCGCGGCTTATCTTCAGTCACACAGCAAAGACCTGTGTCCTGTGGTGGTAGCGGATGCCCAAGCCATGTTTTTAAAAAATCTGCACAGCCAATCAAATCTCCACTCGCCAATCAGGCACCTTGCTGGGCAAAAGCCCCTCCTGGCCCCGCCCTCTTTCTAAAAACACTTGGTGGGCACCAGGAAAGGTATCAGTGGGTACCATGGTACCCAGGGGCATCAAGTTGAGGGCTTCAGTCTAGGATTTGAACTCAGACTGGGGGGGAACGGGAACGAAGAAATACAAGTGGTAGTCTTGAGCCAGCCTAAAAGATTAACACATTTATATTTCCATAGGTCAGAGCCCACTTCCTCAGAAAGAGAAATCTCTCTCAAATAAGGGCGCAGTATTCTCAGAGAGTCTCATGGTCAGCGGGACGATTTGTGGTCTGCTTTATGATTTTAAAACAGCGTCGAGCGGTAGAGACTTGAGGGTATCTGGGGATAAAAAAAAAAAACCCAATCCCACGCAGGCCGCAGGCGCTCCTACGAAACTCCCCGTCCTCAACTCTTTCCGTTCCAAGATATCGTTTTCGTCCAGCGCTTAACTGTCCGGACCCGAATTTTCCATAACAAATACGTGCCACAGACCGAATTGCTTGAAGTTTCTGCAAAGGAAGGGGGGTGGGGTGAGAGGAACGAACGAAGGAGTTCATGGAAGGATAAGCCAGTAATTGATGTAGGAGGCCCTTGTTTTGCCAGGACGAAATGTGTCTAAAATAAACAGCCCAGGCTCTTCCTGAAAGGTTGAAGACAGAAGTGTTGTGGAATGCGGCTGGTAACAATAAGCCTTTTTTCCCCCTCGACCGTCCTTCCTTCCGAAAGGTTTGTCGGCCCCCGCCTGTATTCGGCAGCTCAAAACGTGGCTGCTGACCTCAGCAGACGCATGTAAAGTTCATTATTAATGCCCAGAAACCGTTAAAGTGGAAATTCCGTTGAATCTAAAAAATCGTCCATCGGCGTAACAATGCCTTCGCCTGGGTGATAAGAACAAAGCTATATTTCTCCGGGTAATAAACCTTCCCCCACCCCTTCCCTATTCCGCTGACTCTGAATTTCAGCCATTTTATTTCGGCTGCCCTGTCTTCTGCAGAGCACAAAAGCAGAAAGGGTATTGGGCACAAGGGCTGTTGCGCCGAAGCGGCAACATTGAGTTGTGCGCACAAGGCATTAGTAGTGCACAAGGTTAGATTCAGGGGGGGTAGCCATGTCGGTCCAAAGCGGCAGAACAAACTTTGAGTCCACCGGCACCTTTAAGTCAACGAAGTTTCACTCAAGCTTTTGAGAGCCAGTTTGGTGTAGTGGTTAAGTGCGCGGACTCTAATCTGGGAGAACTGGGTTTGATTCACCACTCCTCCACTTGCACCTGGCTGGATGACCTTGGGCAAGGCGTAGGTCTGTCAGAGCTGTTCTTGAAAAAGAGCCGTTTCTGTCAGAGCTCTCTCAGCCCCACCTACCTCACTGGGTGTCTGTTGTGAGGAGGGGAAGGGAAGGGAGTTTGTAAGCCGCTCTGAGACACCTTTGGGTAATGAAGGGTGGGGTATAAATCCAATCTCCTCCTCCTCCTCCTCCTCCTCAGAGAACAGCTGTGCCAGAGCTTGTGACTGACCCAAGGTCACATCAGCAGGTGCAAGTGGAGGAGTGGGGGAATCAAACCCGGTTCTCCCAGATCAGAATCCACACACTTAACCACTACACCAAACTGGCTCTCCTATAAACTATAGTATACATACATACATACATATATATATATAGTTTATAAAGTTTATATCTTCGCTACCTGGCATTACATTTTATGACACACAAACGGCCTGGCCCGACAAAATCCAGTTTATGTCAAATCCGGCCCTTCCGTAACAAATGAGTTCGACACCCCTGCCTTAGAGATTGACATGATTTTTAGGCGATGAGCTTTCAAAGGTCCTCTCTCCCTTTGTCAGATACAAGTCGGATTAGAGATCCCCTGTCTGAACAAGGCAACTTTGACTCTCGAAAGCTTGTATCCTGAGAATCTTGCTGGTCGTCAAGGTGCTCCAAATATTGTTGTTCTTCCGCAGACAAACACGGCTAGCCCCCTGAAACTGTGGATATTGTTAGCCAGGGACAGAGTTAGGACCGCGTGCCAGCTAGGAATATAACAAAACTTCTCGCATTGGCCGCTGGCCAGCATGACTGCAGGCCTCTCCAAAGGGGAAGACAAATTACTTCTAAATCATAGGCCAGCATCAAGCATTTCAGCCTTCTGTTATGAACCTGTTCAAAGGATTCAGAGCAGTTTACTGACACTAATTTCATTATTTTATCATTTGCTAATTACAAACACGGGGGATGGTGGTGGCTCAGAGGTTAATACGCTGAGCAGCAGACTGGATGGTCGGTAGTTCGGCAGTTCGAGAGCCGAGTGCCGCGTGACGGTGTGAGCTCCCGTCTCTGGCCCCAGCTCCTGCCAGCCTAGCAGTTCGAAAGCAAGAAATTGCAAGTAGATAAATAGGTACCACTTCTGCGGGAAGGTAACAGCGTTCCGTGCACCTCAGCATTTAGTCATGCCGGCCACATGACCACGGAGAAGTCTTCGGACAGCGCTGGCTCTTCGGCTTGGAAACGGAGATGAGCACCACCCCCCTAGAGTCAGATTCGACCGGCTTCTGAGCAAGGCAAACCTTTACCTTTTTTAATTCCAAACACAAGTTAATTGATTCTCAGACCCACTGGCAGGTTAAGATACCTTTTGTGTTCTAATGATGTTAAGGCTTTAAAAAATAATACACCTGTTATTTGATCGTATCTTTTTTTTAAGAAAAAAACCCCCTGTCAAATGCTCATTCCCGTTGCAATTATGTTTTCTGTTCGAAAGTTACCAGGAGTGTTATAGGAAAGCTAGGCTCTCCTTTAATAGTGGTACTGACCATCAAAAGTTCTCAGAACAAACCCTGGAACTGGAGACCTAATCAGGGGTTTCTCCCAACTGCAGACTGTACTGTGTGTGTATTCCAGGACACTACCTATACCCTGACTGAATCCTTTGAACACGGCCGTAACAGCAGGTTGAAACGCTTGCTACTTGCCTTTGATTTAGAAGTATATCATCCAGTCCCTGGTAATATTGCAATCCAGGGCTAGAAAAATATCTGCATGCCGCTCAGTTTATCTTAGTGGGGTGTATTAATTGCCAGAATAGGATCTGGGACACCCAGGTTCAAATCACCACTCTATCATGGAAGCTTGCTTGGATGACTTTGGTCCGGTCACCCGCTTTCCGCCTAACCTGCCTTGCAGGGTTGTTGTGAGGGTAAAATGGAGAAGAGAGAGAAGAAGAGATTGGATCTATACCCTGCCCTTCACTCGGAGTCTCAGAGTGGCTTACAATTTCCTTTCCCTTCCCCTCCCCACAACAGACACCCTGTGAGCAGGGCCAGCTGGAGGTGTTTCTGCGCCCTAGGCAGGGCGCAGATGCCAACCTCCCAGTGGGGCCTGGAGACCTGCCATGCCACCCCTGCCTCCTTTCCCCCTCCCAAGGGGGGAGGGGGAGGGCGGGCAAGCTGCAAACCAGGGAAGGGGTGGGGGTTTAAACCGCCTCGGCGGGAGGGCGGGATAAAAGTCCAATGAATAAATAAATAAACTCCCGCCCCTTCTGTCCCAGCACCGGCAAGCCAGGGAGGGGGCGGGGGGGGGTTGGCAGGGGGCTTTTGGCGCCCCTAACGTCCGGCGCGTTTTAGACGAATGCCTAGTTCGCCTAGTGAGCAAGCCGGCCCTGCCTGTGAGGTTAGGTGGGGCCAAGAGAGCTCTGTCGAGGACTGCTCTTGAGAGAACAGCTCTGAGAGAACTTGTGACTGACCCAGGGTCACCCAGCTGGCTGCATGTGGAGGCATGGGGAGTCAAACCCGGTTCTCCCAGATTAGAGTCGGCGCTCCTGACCACGTAGGCCACTTTGGATCCCCGTTATGGGGAGAGGCAGGGTACGATGCGAACAAATAAACAGATCCGTGATCATACAAGCAATTAATTAACAGGCGGAAGAAGGGAGTGTGAATGAAGTATATAATTAACTGAACAGCACTGGGAAAACTTTCGCGAGGTTCACATTTGGCGCCATCTGCCTAAAGAAACAGAAACGTGATACGAAAACAGCCTTATTTTTAAGTTTCAGATTTTCGCCTTGTGAGCTAAACAGGAAACTCTTCGTAGCAACACGATCTAACAACAGAGAGGGCATAGCCAGTTCTGAGATGCGGTCACTCAACAAACACGTCGGATTTTGCTCTGGCTTCTCCCAAGCCCCCCTTTTCCCCTCTTGCTACTGTGTCTCGGAAAATGAGCGGATAAGGTGGGGGGCAAAGCGCGAGCCCGATTCTGTTTCGTTTCCTCCACCCTGCGAGGAAATTCTTGGCCGGCTGCATCAGCCGTATTGTTTTTCCAAAACTGTACCTCAAGCTGGGGTGGTCTTAAATAAGGCCCTTGCTGGCGTTTTAGCACTTGCCCTGTGATTTGCAACAGTCACGCCGTCCATCAGCTTTCAAGGGTTAGGGTTCTAACTCCAATGCTAGTTGCGTAACCGGGCAATTATCACCCCGCAGCAGAGAGCAAGGCAGTTGTCAAGATGCTTTACGAGATGTTTGGATCCTCTTAACAACCCCAAAGCTCTCTCTGGAGCCGGCTGGTTTAGTCACTGTGCCAGCGAAGCCCACCATGAAACGTAAAGTGCTGTCGAGTTAGAGCTGACCCGGTGGGGTTTTCCAGGCAAGAGGTAAACAGAGGTGGTCTGCCATTCCCTGCCTCTCTGCAGCAACCTTTCCCTTCCTTGGTGGTCTCCAGTGTTCTCGGGGCTCTTTAGCTTGGAGAAACGGCGGCTGAGGGGTGACATGATCGAGGTTTATAAGATTATGCATGGGATAGAGCAGGTCAAGAAAGAGGTCCTTTTCTCCCTTTCTCACAAGACAAGAACTCGTGGGCACCCCGTGAAATTGCTGAGCAGTCGGGTTAGAACAGATAAAAGGAAGTCCTTCTTCACCCAAAGAGTGATTAAGACTTGGAATTCACTGCCACAGGAGGTGGTGGCAGCTACGAGCACGGGCAGTTTCAAGAGGGAATTAGATAAACATATGGAGCAGAGGTCCATCCATGGCTATTAGCAACATCTGTGGTTATGGGCCGGTTCTGGTCTGGAGATCATATTATAACATCACGTTATGCTGAAGGTCACTAAGTTGGAAATAATTGTCAGTATGCCATCTCATTCATTCAAACATGATACCATCACTAGCACTTTAATGCTTAATGTTAATGTTTATGTCTAAATGTTTTAATCTTTGTATATGGTTTTACGGTACTACTTACCAACTAATGTGGTACACCCTGAGCATACTTGTGGGGACGGTGGGGTATAAATTGAAATTCTGGGGCAAGTCAGGCACTGTATTCTTGGTGCTGGGGGGGGGGCAGCAGTGGGAGAGCTTCTAGTGTCCTGGCCCCACTGCTGGACCTCCTGAGGGTACCTGGTATTTTTGGCCACTGTGTGACAGAGTGTTGGACTGGATGGGCCATTGGCCTGATCCAACATGGCTGATCCAACATGGCTTATGTCTTATGTTCTTAAGTCTGGGGCAAGGGATGCCCTGTATTCTTGGTGCTTGGGGTGGGGGGAACAGTGGGAGGGCTTCTAGTGTCCTGGCCCCACTGATGGACCTCCTGATGGCCCCTGGTAGTTTTGGCCATTGTGTGACACAGAGTGTTGGACTGGATGGGCCATTGGTCTGATCCAACATGGCTTCTCTTACGTTCTTATTAGATAGGAAGTCTCAGTCTGGGGCAAGGGATGCTCTGTATTCTTGGTCCTTGGGAGGGGGGGTCAACAGTGGGAGGGCTTCTAGTGTCCCGGCCCCACTGCTGGACCTCCTGAGGGCACCTGGTATTTTTGGCCACTGTGTGCCAGAGTGTTGGACTGGATGGGCCATTGGTCTGATCCAACATGGCTGATCCAACATGGCTTATCTCTTATGTTCTTAAGTCTGGGGCAAGGGATGCCCTGTATTCTTGGTGCTTGGGAGGGGGGCAACAATGGGAGGGCTTCTAGTGTCCCGGCCCCACTGCTGGACCTCCTGAGGGCACCTGGTATTTTTGGCCACTGTGTGACAGAGTGTTGGACTGGATGGGCCATTGGTCTGATCCAACATGGCTGATCCAATGTGGCTTATCTCTTATGTTCTTAAGTCTGGGGCAAGGGATGCCCTGTATTCTTGGTGCTTGGGGTGGGGGGAACAGTGGGAGGGCTTCTAGTGTCCTGGCCCCACTGCTGGACCTCCTGATGGCACCTGGTGTTTTTGGCCACTGTGTGACACAGAGTGTTGGACTGGATGGGCCATTGGCCTGATCCAACATTGGCTTCTCTTATGTTCTTATTAGATAGGAACTCTGAGTCTGGGGCAAGTGAGGCTCTGTCTGGGGGGGGTCAACAGTGGGAGAGCTTCTAGTGTCCTGGCCCCACTGCTGGACCTCCTGATGGCACCTGGTGTTTTTGGCCACTGTGTGACACAGAGTGTTGGACCGGATGGGCCACTGGCCTGATCCAACATGGGCTTCTCTTATGTTCTTATGTTCCCTCTATGCTGAGTTAGTGTGAGCTAGCTCACAGTTTTTTTCGCCTCTGGCTCACACATTTTTGCCTTCGCTCAGGAAGGAGGGCTCCAGAGGAAACTGATTCATGCAGTAGCTAATTCGCTCGCTCGCAGCTTTAGTAGAATTTTTGCTCACAGGACTCCACAGCTTAGAAGGGAGCACTGGTGGAGGAGTGGGCACTTCCTTGGTGGTCTCCCATCGAAGGACTATCCAGGGCCGACCCTGCGTTGCTTCTGACAACAGACGAGATAAGGCTAGCCTGGGGAATCCAGGTTAGGACAAGAGAGGAACAGAGGTGGTCGGCCATCGCCTGCCTCTGCGTAGCAACCCTGGGCTTCCCTGGTGGTCTCCCATCCAAGAACTGACCAGGACCGACCCTGCTTAGCCTCTGAGATCTGATGAGATCAGGGTAGCCTGGACTTCCTTGGTGGTCTCCCATCGAGGGATGAACGAGGGCTGACCCCGATTAACTCCTGAGACCCAGTGAGGTGGGGCTAGCCTGAGCCAATCCCGGTCCGGTTTACAGTGAGACTAACCAATGACTGCAAAGGTCCAGCAGCGCCTTCCAAGACTGACAAAATATGTGGGAGGGGAGGAGCTCTCACGGAGTCGCGGTGGCTCAGAGGTCAAGGCGCTGAGCTGCAGGCTGGAAGGTCCGTAGTCCGGCAGTTCGAGGCCCTTGTGCCGCGTGACACAGTGAGCTCCCAGTTGAGAACCAGTTTGGTGTCGTGGTTAAGTGCGCGGACTCTAACCTGGGAGAACCGGGTTTGATTCCCCACTCCTCCACTCGCAGCTGCTGGGTGACCTTGGGTCAGTCACCAGCTCTGGCACAGCTGTCCTTGAAAAAAGAGCAATTTCTATCAGAAGTTCTCTCAGCCCCACCTACCTCCCAGGGTGTCTGTTGTGGGGAGGGGGAGGGAAGGCAGTTTGTAAGCCGCTCTGAGACTCCTTTGGGTAGTGAAGGGCGGGGTATAAATCCAATCTCTTCTCTTCTTCTTCTTCTCCCGTCTCTGGCCCCAGCTCCTGCCAACCTAGCAGTTCGAAAGCAAGAAACTGCAAGTCGATAAATAGTTACCACTTCGGTGGGAAGGTTAACAGCGTTCCACGTGCCTCGGCGTTTAGTCATGCCAGCCGCATGACCACGGAAACGTCTTTGGACAGCGCCGGCTCTTCGGCTTGGAAACGGAGACGAGCACCGTCCCTTAGGGTCGAATTCAACTGGCTTTCGAGCAAGGGAAACCTTTACCTTTACTATGAGCTTCCATGACCCACTGCTCTCTTCTTCAGCTACCTGAGCCGTGACTCACAAAAGCTCCTCCCCTGCCACGTATTTTGTTAGTCTTGGAAGGTGCTGCTGGACTCTGGCTCTTTTCTGCTGCTGCAGACAGACTAACACGGCTCCCGTATCTCGATGATGGAACAATGTCACCCACAGATAATTGCTGTCGAGTGTTAAATTACGTAAATGAATTCGTGCACATGTGAAAGAGTTATAAATACTTCCCCATTCAGTGACTCTCGCAAAGAAATGAAAAGCCTAGTCACAAGACATCTTGGGTTTCTCCCTCTTTGCCAAAAAAGCCTCAGAGAGATATTACTTTGACGCCCACAGATTTCTGCATTTGTCGCAGGACTGCAGATTTTAAAAGAGCTTTGCTCAGTCAGTCTGAAACTCCATCTGGTCCAGCACTTGGTCTCAAGTAGTGGTCGATCAGATGATTCAAGAAACTCACAGAGCCGGGCATGACGCAGATGGCCGAGTCCCGTCTAACTCCATGGTCCCAATGTTCCCTCTCAGCTGAGTTCGTGTGAGCCAGCTCACAGTTTTTTTAGCCTCCGGCTCGCGCATGTTTGTCTCAGCTCAGGAAGGGTGGCTCCAGAGCAAACTAATTTATGCAGTAGCCAAATCACTTGCTCACAGCTCTAATGCTCTAATGCCAGTAGCTCACAAAGTAGAATTTTTGCTCACCAATTTTTGCTCACCATCGGTCCCAACAGATAGAATCATAGAGTTGGAAGGGATCTCCAGGGTCATCTAGTCCAACCCCCTGCACAGTGCAGGAAATTCACAAATACCTCCCCCCTCACACCCCCAGTGACCATTGTTCCATGCCCAGAAGATGACCAAAAAACCCTCCAGGATTCCTGGCCAAACTCGTCTGGAGAGAAACGAAGACGAGAGAGCGATTGCTTCTCGAACACGGAGATATCTTCTGTGTGTGTCTCGCTGCTTACGGCTGTCGATAGCGCCATCCTCCCTGAATCTTGTCTAATTTTTTTGGATATCCTTTTGAGGAGGGGGCTGTGGCTGAGAGGAAGAGCCTCAGCTTTGTGTGCAAAAGAACCCAAGGTTCAGTTTTCCGGCATCCCCAGTTAAAAAGCCCCAAGTTGGAGATGATGTGAAAGACCTCTGCCTGAGACCCCGAAGAGCGGCTGCCAGCCCGAGTAGACAATACTGACGTTGATGGATCAAGAGTCTGACTCAGTAAAAGGCAGCTTCAGGTGTGTTCACACAAATCCCTGCCCATCGCCACGGTTCACAGTCACGGTTTTCAATTGACACTGCGTGAAAAACTGTCTCCACTGAGCTTCTTCAATCCATTAACAACCCGTCTCATGGAATAACTCCCAAGCTTTAGTATTGAATTGTTTCGTATTGTCTCCACATTGGTCCTAATTTCGTGGAACCAGCCGCCACCCACCCCCCCCCTTTTGGTCTCATAAAACACTTTGCTCATTCTTCAAGTACATTCTTCAAACTATACTTTGGGGAGCTCTTCAGTTTTTCCAATTTCACCTTCCTTAATAATTTGACACCTGGAGGGTTGTCCGCCTTCAGAGTTCACGCCGGAATCAGTTTCCAGAATAATTTAAATAGCGCCAGTCGGGATCCTTGCGGAGGAGCGCTGATTCCAAATTGTATTTCCCCCTCTGCCCTGGAAGCTCTGCTCTCGTTCTCTGTTACCTATTTTACAGCCAGTTTAACTCTGGAGAGGGATGACTTCGGTGGCTGCTAAAATGCACGAGAGCGCTTTCATCACATTTCGGTTCTTTGAAGTTTGACTCAGCAGCTACTTCAAGGGGGGGGCGAGGGATAAAACGTACTGAAAGTTTCCAAGGTTGATTTAGTGTGAGTACTTCCATACTCTTGGCGAGTGAACGGAACGCGCGGAGGAGGGGAAGGTGGTTCGGAAGCCTTCATTCACAGTCGAGTAGTAGGGGCAGGTGGATATGTGATTGTGCTCAGTCCAAGTAGAGTCTGAAGGCCCCCTTCCCGTTGCCTTCTGGATGAACCCCTTTTCCCTGAAGATCTCGAGAAGGTCCTATGAACTCATTCTTGGCTCCTTTCCACCCCAGAACTGCCTGCAGTGTTGCGGGAAGGCCCTCTGTAAGCCACTTTAAAACTCCGAGTGAAGGGCAGGGTATAAATCCAGTCTCTTCTTCCTCTTCTTCCTCCTCCTTCCTTCTTCCTTCCTCCTCCTCCTCCTCCTCCTCTTCTTCTCCTTCTCCTTCTTCCCATTCCAGCCATTTCATAAGAACATAAGAGAAGCCAATGTTGAATCAGGCCAATAGCCCATCCAGTCCAACACTCTGTCACACAGCGGCCAAAATATACCAGGTGCCATCAGGAGGTCCAGCAGTGGAGCCAGGACACTAGAAGCCCTCCCGCTGCTGCCCCCCAAGCACCAAGAATACAAAGCATCACTGGCCCCAGACATAAGAGAAGCCAGTGTTGAATCAGGCCAATGGCCCATCTGGTCCAACACTCTGTGTCACACAGTGGCCAAAAATACCAGGGGCCATCAGGAGGTCCAGCAGTGGGGCCAGGACACTGGAAGCCCTCCCACTGCTGCCCTCCCCAGCACCAAGGATAGAGTGCATCACCTGCCCCAGACTGAGAGTTCCCATCTATACCCTGTGGCTAAGAGCCACTGATGGACTTCTGCTCCAGATGTTTATCTAATTTCCATCATTCAGAAATTGATTGGCTGACTCACTAGCACCTGAGAACCTAGTCGTGGTGTCCTCAGTCAGCCAACGGTGTCACTGAGAGCCAGTTTGGTATAGTGGCTCAGAGCAGCATACTCCAATCTGGAGAACCAGGGTTGATTCCCCACTCCTCCACATGCAGCCAGCTGGGCGACCTTGGGTCAGTCACAGTTCTCTCGGAGCTGTTCTCTCAAGGGCAGCTCTGGAAAGAGCTCCCTCAGCCCCACCTACCTCACAGGCAGTGTTCCCTCTAAGCTGAGTGAGTGTGAGCTAGCTCACAGTTTCTTAGCCTTCGGCTCACCCATTTTTGTCTTAGCTCAGGAAGGAGGGCTCCAGGGCAAACTCATTTACACAGTAGCCAAATAGCTCGCTCACAACTTTATCGCCAGTCGTTCACAAAGTAGGATTTTTGCTCACAAGAGTCCACAGTTTAGGGGGAACATTGCTCACGGGTAATGTTCCCTCTAAACTGTGAAGTCTTGTGAGCAAAAATTCTGCTTTGTGAGCTACTGGCATTAAAGTTGTGAGCGAGCGATTTGGCTGCGGCATAAGTTAGTCTGCTCTGGAGCCATCCTTCCTGAGCTAAGACAAAAATGTGTGAGCCAGAGGCTAAAAACTGTGAGCTGGCTCACACTAACTCAGCTTAGAGGGAACACTGCTCACGGGGTGTCTGTTGTGGGGAGGGGAAGGGAAAGGAGATTGTAAACCCGTCCGTGACTCCTTTGGGTAGTGAAGGGCGGGGTATAAAATCAACTCTGGCTGGCCACCGTGTGGGACAGGATGCTGGACTAGATGGACCACTGGTCTTCTCCAGCAGGGCTCCTCTCATGATCCTGTTTTGCCCACCATATGACTTACCATTCTTGTCAGCAGCAGCTTCTGCCCTTTGTGCACCCGAACTGTCTACAGGACTGTCTAAAGCAAGTCCCATGATAGGGTTTATATTTGCTCAGACCTCATTGGCCTCGTACAAGTTTAGTAGGTTTATGACAGATTGATTGATTACGGCCAACGGCCAGCAAAAATAAATATAATAAAACATTAAGATCGAAAATGCAGTACTACAAATCTGCCTGTCTGTCTGTCTGTCTATCTATCTACTAAGAATCCTAGTTACAACATTAACGTTTAAAAGAACAAGGTTTGAGTCCATGGAGGAGTTGTTTAAGATTGGGGGGGGGCTGTCTGTGGACAAGAAAAGGTTCCCCCCCCAGTACTTGTGAAAGAGAACTTTCAGCCCCACCTGCCTCACACGGGGCATCTGTTGTGGGGAGGAGAAGGGAAGGGAGACACCTTTAGGTAGTGCGTGGACTCTAATCTGGGAGAACTGGGTTTGATTCCCCACTCCTCCACGTGCACCTGCCGGACGACCCTGGGCAAGCCATAGCTCTATCAGAGCTGTTCTCTCACAGAGCAGTCCTCAGGAGAGCTCTCTCAGCCCCACCTTCCTCACAGTGTGTCTTTTGTGGGAGGGGAAGGGAAAGGAGTTTGTAAGACGCTCTGAGACTCCTTTGGGTAGTGAAGGGCAGGGTATAAATCCAATCTCCTCTTCTTCTTCTTCGTCTTCTTCTTCTTCTTCTTGCAACAGGTTTTCTCTGGGTACCATTCTGGCTTTGTTAATCTGTTTCTTGGCTTCGTGAGGCAGATGCTTTAGTTCCAAAAACATTTGTCGTAGTTCCCTCAGGTGAGAACTTCTGTCAGTAGGACTGGAGCAGACGTGGCTATAGCGTAGAGCCTGGCTGTATACAACTGATTGTTTGGTATGTTTAGGGTGCTATCCAGAGCATGTAGAAATGTTTGTCAGTCAGTAGGTTTCCGGTAGAAGGTGGTGTCTCTGCGTCCATTGTGTATTTGGGTAGTAGTGTCCAGAACATGTACGTCTTGCACAGATAGGTCCACTTGTCAGGTTGATGGTGGGGTGAAAGTCGTTGACGGCCACCCAGTCTTAAAGAACCCCTCACCCACGATAGTACAACATCTAATTCTCACATTTTTTATTTGTATGCCGATTTGCCGCTGTTCGCAGGTCTTACTAACTGCATGAATCCAATTTTAGCTGTACTTATCACCAATGCTCCCTCTAAGCTGTAGAGCTCTGTGAGCAAAAATTCTACTCATCATGCCCCTGTATAAATCATTGGTGCGACCTCATTTGGAATACTGTGTACAGTTCTGGTCACCACATCTCAAAAAGGATATTATAGCATTGGAAAAAGTGCAGAGAAGGGCAACTAGAATGATCAAAGGGTTGGAACACCTTCCCTATGAAGAAAGGTTAAAATGCTTGGGGCTCTTTAGCTTGGAGAAACGACGGCTGAGGGGTGACACGATCGAGGTTTATAAGATTATGAATGGGATTGAGCAGGTTGAGAAAGAAGTACTTTTCTCCCTTTCTCACAATACGAGAACTCGTGGGCACTCCATGAAATTGCTGAGCAGTCGGGTTAGAACAGATAAAAGGAAGTACTTCTTCACCCAAAGAGTGATTAACATATGGAATTCACTGCCACAGGAGGTGGTGGCAGCTACAAGCATGGACAGTTTCAAGAGGGAATTAGATAAACATATGGAGCAGAAGTCCACCAGTGGCTATTAGCCACAGGGTATAGATGGGAACTCTCAGTCTGGGGCAGGTGATGCACTCTATTCTTGTTGCTGGAAGGGGCAGCAGTGGGAGAGCTTCTAGTGTCCTGGCCCCACTGCTGGACCTCCTGATGGCACCTGGTATATTTTGGCCGCTGTGTGACAGAGTGTTGGACTAGATGGGCCACTGGCCTGATTCAACATTGACTTCTCTTACGTTCTTATGTTCTTACTTTGTGAGCTACCGGCATTAAAGTTGTGAGCAGGTGATTTGGCTGCTGCATAGCTTAGTTTGCTCTGGAGCCCACCTTCCTGAGCTAAGACAAAAATGTGTGAGCTGGAGGCTATAAAAAACTATGAGCCAGCTCACACTAACCCAGCTTAGAGGGAACACTGCTTATCACCTAGTTACTTATGCGTCTTGACTCTAACTAACCCCCCACACCTACATGGAAGACTTGAGGAAGTCTGTTTCAGTGTATCTGAACAAGTGTGCATGCCCACGAAAGCTTCTACCCAGAATTAAACTTTGTTGGCCTTAAAGGTGCCCCTGGACTCCCAACTTTGTTCTATGACTTCTGACCAAGATGGCTACGCACCAGAATCCAACACTTAAAACATGTGGTAGGTTGTGAGAAATAAGTCTTCCCACGCTTAAAAAAAAAAATCACCTGCGCTGAGAATATTACTAGGTTCCTGCCATTCTGGTTCTTCTAATGCTCACAACAGAGGGTGCTACTTGTGTGTATGTGGGGGGGTCACTATAAGTCAGAGGCTGGTTTGTCATGGTCTTCCTCGGAGGTCTCCCTCCCAAATACTAGCCAGGGCTGACCCCATTTAGCTTCTGAGCTCTGATGAGATCGGGTTAGTCTGGTCTATCCAGTTCAGAAGAAGAAGAAGAAGAGGAGACTGGATTTATACCCCGCCCTTCACTACCCAAGGGAGTCTCACAGCGGCTCACAAACTCCTTCCCCTTCCCCTCCCCACCACAGATGCCCTGTGAGGTAGAAGAAGGAAGAGATTGGATTTATACCCCACCCTTCATTACCCAAAGGAGTCTCAGAGCGGCTGACAAACTCCTTCCCCTTCCCCTCCCCACAACAGACACCCTGCGAGGTAGAAGAAGAAGAGGAAGATATTGGATTTATACCCCCACCCTTCACTACCCAAAGGTGTCTCAGAGCGGCTTACAAACTCCTTTCCCTTCCCCTCCCCACCACAGACACCCTGTGAGGCAGGTGGGGCTGAGAGAGCTCTTGACAGAAACTGCTCTTTTTCAAGGACAGGTCTCGTCAGAACTATGGCTTACCCAAGGTCATCCAGCCAGGTGCAAATGGAGGAGTGGGGAATCAAACCCGGGTCTCCCAGATTAGAGTCTGCGCACTTAACCACCACACCAAACTGTGCTACACCAAACAGGGCTTGCTGCCTCATAGAGTTGCTCAAACGCCATCAGCATGACCATAACCAGTGTTCCCTCTAAGCTGAGTCATTGTGAGCTAGCTCACAGTTTCTTTAGCCTCCGGCTGACGCATTTTTGTCTCGGCTCAGGAAGGGACGGCTCCAGAGCAAACTAATGTATGCAGCAGCCAAATCGCTCGCTCACAGCTTTAATGCCAGGCGCTCACAAAGTTGAATTTTTGCTCACAAGGCTCCACAGCTTAGAGGGAGCATTGGCCATAACCCGTACCCAGGAAGCCGAAACTGGAAAGCGCTCGAAGAGAGCTCTGGAAATGAGTCACGCGGCCCCCGAAATTGCAGGTGGCGCTTCGGCCTGCTGAAAGAAACCCCCCCACACACCCCTGCCTTGTCCCGGTGCCACCAGTCTCGCTTTCTGAAGGAACTTCAGTGCACCGTTTAGAACACGAAACCATTGCTGAAAACGCCTGTTCTCTTTTTCAGCCTTTGGAAGGCGGTACGTCGGTGTGGTTTTGCAGTAGCGATTCTTGAGGCTTTTTTGATTTTCCTGTGGCGGCGTCTGTCTCACAGAAACGGTTTAATAGCAGGTGCTGTTCGAGCAGCACTTTGTCTTCGGCAAGCATTAACTGGTTCGGTAGTTTCTTGGAAAAACCGTTCCCGATCGACCGCACGTTTGTCTGACGTGGCAGACATCCGGCACGGTGCGAAACGCTTCCACCGCGAAGGTTGCCAACTCTGGACCGGGGGATTCTGGGAGATTTGGAGGGCAGAGCTTGGGGAGGGAAGAACCCCAGCAGGTTATAACGCTCTAGATCAGAGGTATCGCGTTTGTCATGAGGGCCGGATCTGACATAAATGAGACCTTGTCGGGCCGGGCCACGTGTGTCATAAAATGTAATGCCAGGTAGCGGAGATATCAACTTTGTAAAGGACACAAACGCGTAGACTTTTTGTTAACTTAAAATAAAAACGTGCTTAAAACACTAGCTCCGTAAGCTTGCAAACCTACTTTTTGACTTATTGACATTCACCACAGAAATCTCGTGCTCTGAGTCTAGGAGACCCAGGTTAAAACATGAAATAGCTGAGCGATTGAGAGAGTCGGGCGAAGCAGAACTGGACGCAGGAGATGGCCAGTTCCAGTGCGGGCCTGATGGAAGCCCTCCGATGGCCTGATCCGGCCCCCGGGCCGCATGTTCAACACCCCCACTGGCCCCACTGCTGGACCTCCTGATGGCACCTGGTATTTTTGGCCACTGTGTGACAGAGTGTTGGACTAGATGGGCCATTGGCCTGATTCAGCACTGGCTTCTCTTATGTTCTTACCCCTGCTGTATTCTATCCTCCAAAGAAGTCATTTTCTCCCAGAGATCAGTTGTATTTCTGAGTGGTCTCCAGGCCACCCCTGGAGGTTGGCAACTGTAGACCCACCTTCCAAAACCTTCCAGCTGCAGGGGGAACAGATGTTCAACCTCCACTCCATAGAGATCCCTGAGAACACCCCTCTTTTTTCTTACGCTAGTGAGTGGGAAAAGTAAAGAGACCTTAATGCTTCAGATGGGCGACCGTGTTGGTCTGAAGCGATGGAACAGAGTTCAAGTCCAGTGGCACTTTCAAGACCAACGAAGTTTAATTCTGGGTATCGGCACGATTCTTCAGGTACTATGGAACAGACGTCACCAACCATTGAAAGAGGCTTCCTCAGGCCTTCCGTGTAGGTAGAGAGAAGGTGGAGGGGGTTAGTTGCCAGGAAGGGCTCATTGGAACCAACATGCATAAATAACAGAGGGATGGGATTAACGCAGTTGGTAAAACCTGTGAATGGCAGCAAATTAGCATTCAAATGCAAGAGTTAACAAGATAGATCAAGGTGGGTAGCCTTGTTAGTCTGTCTGTAGCAGCAGAAAAGAGTCAAGTGGTGCCTAAAAGATGCTACCGGGACTCTTTTCAAGCATTAACAAACAGGTCTTACCAAGAAGAAGAAGAGGAGGAGGAGGAGGAGATTGGATTTATAACCCGCCCTTGATTTGGAGTCTCAGAGCGGCTTACAATCTCCTTTCCCTTCCCCTCCCCACAACAGACACCCTGTGAGGTAGGCGGGGGCTGAGAGAGCTCTTTCCAGGACTGCTTGTGAGAGAACAGCTCTGAGAGAACTTGTGACTGACCCAGGGCCACACCAGCAGCTGCATGTGGAGGAGTGGGGCATCAAACCCGGTTCCCCCAGATCAGAGCCCGCGCTCCTAACCACTACTCCTAACTAGCTCTCCAACCGCTAATCCAATCTTAGCTATACTTATTGCTCAGTTACTTATGTATCTTGACTCTAATTAGCCCTGCCTAGCAACTAAACCCACACCTCTTACCTATATGTAAGGCTCGAGGAAGTCTTTTTCAATGTATCTGAAGAAGTGTGCGTGCAAATGAAAGCTCATACCCAGAATGAAACTTAGTTGGGTCTTAAAGGTGCCAATGGACTCCCAACTTTGTTCTGTTGCTTAATACCAACACAGCTACCCAGCTGAATCTCTCTTTGGGAAAGCCTTAGTCAGGGCTTGTTTTGTAGAAAAAGCCCAGCAGGAACTCATTAGCATAATAGGCCACACCCAACAGCAGAAACTCATTAGCATATCAGGCCACACCCCTGCCAGCACAGCTTAGCATATTAGGCCACACCCCCATGTTGCCAGAAGTGGGGTCATCCAGCCACACCCACCTTTTGCCTCTTATTCTGTTTACCATGTTCGTTGTCAAAACCCAGGGCTTTTTTTTTGGTAGCAGGAACTCCTTTTTGCATGTAAGGCCACACACCCCTAATGTGGCTAATCTTAATGAGTTTCTGCTGTTGGGTGTGGCCTGTTATGCTAATGAGTTCCTGCTGGGCGTGGCCAACTCGGGAGCCAGCCGGAACTCCATTCCTGTGCGTTCCCGCCCAAATAAAGCCCTGGCCTTAGTGATTATATACAAATCCAGACAAATTGCTCATTGTTCTATGGTAACACTTGTCTGTGTGTGTTGGAGAGGGGGAAGGGGATTGGCTGGTCCTTAGCAGTTGGGGTTGTGGGCAGTGTTCCCTCTAAGCTGAGTTTAGTGTGAGCTAGCTCACAGTTTTTTAGCCTCCGGCTCACACATTTCTGTCTCAGCTCAGGAAGGAGGGCTCCAGAGCAAACGAACTCATGTGGTAGCCAGATCGTTCGCTCACAGCTTTAATGCCAGTAGCTCACAAAGTTGGATTTTTGCTCTCAAGACTCCGCAGCTTAGAAGGGAGCATTGGTTGTGGGATAAATCTGTGCTCAGACAAGGTGTATCTAACGGAGTCTCTGCGGCCCTCTGGCCCTCTTGATGTTCTGCTCGTTGTAATGGCGGCTAGTTACTTCTACCTTCAACCTACAGAGTCTGACAAACCTCCGTCGTAACTGATCCAGCCTATTCGCACATCATTAGCGTTATCTTTCCAGGAGGGCTCTGAGATTTGCGGTTCCCCGATAACTTTGTTTTGCTGCTAAAGAGCCGCCTGCCCCGCCAGTCCCCTGGCTTTGTAACTCTTAAGTGGGTGTCTGTCACGCGCCTGTCAAGTCGCTTACACGTACCTCAGCCCCCTGAATTAATGACCTCCAAAATGTCCGTCCATTAACAGCCTTGCTTAGAGCAAACGGTAGCCGTTCATCTTTGCTGCGTTAAATACTGATGCTTGGAAAGGCATCTGATAGCAGCCTTCCATAATATTTTATTGTTAATAATTAAGGGCCATTGCTGAATGGGAGGCATGTATAATCTTGTGTGGAGTAATACGTGGGCGTATGAAACGTTTGGAACCTGTGGAGACCTTGCTAGTTAATTAACGGAATATAACTTTGGACGTGGACATGGACGAGTCTGTGGTCTCCGCAGGCTTCTGTTCTTCCCACCATCTCCTCCCTTCCCTGCACAGGAACATTTACAAAATGTGCATCCCGCCTTCCTGCCAGATCATGCGCCGATCTGCCTTCCTGGGAAGCAATACTTTATCATCATATCAGACCCTCAAGCTGTGGCCTCCCTCTCTTTTCTCCAAAAAAGGCTTGCAAACTAAAACCAGGCATGCATTTGGAGGGAAGAGAACAAACCGTGGCTCGCGCTTCAGATGCAACGACATGACACGGTTTCCTGTGAAGAGGATATTTTAATTGCCGATCTCTGCTCAGGGCAAGGAAATAACGCGAGCCCGAGGGTTGCCCTGGAGTATCCACATCGCGATTGTTGTTACAGCCGAACTCTCCCACTGGCGAACTTCTTAATTCGGGTTAGGAGTGTGGACTCTAATCAGGGAGAACCGGGTTTGAGTCCCCACTCCTCCATATGCAGCTGCTGGATGACCTTGGGCAAGCCGTAGTTCTGTCAGAGCTGTTCTCTCAAGGGCGGTTCTCGAAAGAGCTCTCTCAGCCCCACCTACCTCACAGGATGTCGGTTGTGGGGATGGAAGGGAAAGGAGATTGAAAGCCGCATTGAAACCAGTGTTCCCCCTAAGCTGAGTTAGTGTGAGCTAGCTCACTGTTTTTTAGCCTCCAGCTCACAGATTTTTTTCTTCGCTCAGGAAAGAGGGCTCCAGAACAAACTAATTTATGCAGTAGCCAAATCACTTGCTCACAACTTTAATGCCGGGAGCTCACAAAGGAGGATTTTTGCTCACAAGACTCCACAGCTTAGAAGGAACATTGACTGAGACTCCTTCCGATAGTGAAAGGCGGGTTATAAATCCAGTCTCCTCCTCCTCCTCCTCCTCCTCTTCCTCCTCTTCATCATCATTCTCATCTTTTAAGATTTTGGAGGGACTGATCAGCCGCATAGAAATTCCCCCCCCCCAATCTAATTGCTTCTGGCTTGAGCCTGCTGTTTGCTTTTTAGGCAGATTTTGAGAGGGAGAGTGGGAAGGGAGGAGCCAGTTCTCAGCTCTCGTGGCCCTTTCTTACATACCCCAGGTAACGCCAATCGCCACCTTGGGGCCCGGAAGGAATTTTCCTCCTGGTCAGATTGGCCCAGGGATCCTGGAGGTTTTTCTGCCTTCCTCTGAGCCAGGGGGTCACTGGGGGAACGGTGGGGGGGGAGAGGTAGCTGTGAATTTTCTGTGTTGTGCAGGAGGTTGAACTAGATGACCCTCGGGGGTCCCTTCCAGCTCCTATGTTTCTATGTTATGGATATGCTTCCTATCCGTGTACAGTTTTGGTCACCACACCTCAAAAAGGATATTATAGCATTGGAAAAAGTGCAGCGAAGGGCAACTAGAGTGATAAAAGTGTTGGAACACTTTCCCTATGAAGAAATGTTAAAACGCTTGGGGCTCTTTAGCATGGAGAAACAACGACGGCTGAGGGGTGACATGATCGAGGTTTATAAGATTATGCATGGGATAGAGCAGGCAGAGAAAGAGGTACTTTTCTCCCTTTCTCACAATAAAAGAACTCGTGGTCACTCCATGAAAAAGAGTGATTAACACCTGGAATTCACTATCACAGGAGGTGGTGGCAGCGACAAGTATGGACGGCTTCAAGAGGGAGTTAGATAAGCATATGGAGCAGAGGTCCATCAGTGGCTATTAGCCACAAGGTATAGATAGGAACTCTCAGGCTGGGGCGAGTGATGCTCTGTCTTCTTGGTGCTTGGCGGGGGTGGGCAACAGTGGGAGGGCTTCTAGTGTCCTGGCCCCGCTGGTGGACCTCCTGATGGCTCCCTGGTATTTTTGGCCACTGTGTGACACAAAGTGTTGGACCGGATGGGCCATTGGCCTGGTCCAACAATTGGCTTCTCTTACGTTCTTATCTGAAAATGTACATTTAGTGGTTCTTTTCATAACCTTCTCTAGTGCCCACTTATGAGACTGTAGATAACCTTTCAGTATTGTGGAGGGTGTTCATAGCCCATCCAAGGTGAAGGTAAGTGTTTAGGAAACTGGAGAAATATGTCTTCTTTCGAAAGTCAGCAGTCATGAATAATCTGAGTGTGTGTGTGTTTTTTCTTTTTTCCAATACAGGCTCTTGACGGGAATGTATACGATCACCTTAAAGATTATTTAATGGCGTTCAGCAGGACTGAATTAGAAATATGCCAAGCTGTACAAAGCACATTCCAGTTTCTTTTGGAAACATCCAGTCGGGTAAGCTTCTTAATAAATTGTGTGATCTCCTCCGTGCGAAAGAAAGCCTGATGAGCTGAAGTAGGAGGCTGTGGCTGTGGGGGCTCGGGAGGACGGGACCATGGCTCAGGGGAAGAGCCTCTGCTTGGCGCGCAGAAGGTCCCAAGTTCAAGCCCCGTTGTCTCCTGTTAAAAGGACTGGACAGTGGGTGATGTGAAAGTCCTCCGCTTGAGACTCTGGAGAGCCGCTGCCAATCTCAGTAGACGATACTGACCCGGATGGAACGAGGGGAAAATCATCTTCGTGCATTCGCAGTAAGCATCACAGACTGATGCAAATGGAAAAGCTTTCCCCTTTTTAGGGAAGAGGGGCTGTGGCTCAGTGGAAAAGCATCTGCTTGACACACAGAAGGTCCCAGGTTCAATCCCCGGCATTTCCAGTTAGAAGGACCAAGCAGGAGGGGATGGGAAAGACCTCAGCCTGAGTCCCTGGAGAGCTATGGGTAGGGGTTGTGGCTCAGTAGCAGAGTACCTGCTTGGCATGCAGAAGGTCCCAGGTTCGATCCCTGGCATCTCCAGTTAAAAGGACCAGGCAGGAGGTGATGTGAAAGACCTCTGCCTGAGACCCTAGAGAACCATGGGGGAGGGGCTGTGGCTCAGTAGCAGAGCCTCTGCTTGGCATGCAGAAGGTCCCAGGTTCAATCCCCAGCATCTCCAGTTAAATGAACTGGGCAATAGATGATGGGAAAGACCTTAGCCTGAGACCCTGGAGAGACATAGACGAGGGGCTGTGGCTCAGTAACAGAGCACCTGCTTGGCATGCAGAAGGTCCCAGGTTCAATCCCTGGCTTCTCCGGTTAGAAAGGACCAGGCAGTAGGTGATGGGAAAGTCCCCTGACTGAGAATTTGGAGAATCTTGTAGCCGCCACCCATCATCTGGAGAATCTTGTAGCCGCTACCACCTCCTGTGGCAGTGAATTCCATGTCTTAAAATCACTACTCAGGACTGCTACTAAACGTAACCAATCACATTCCTTCAGCTGCCTCCTGAAGATCGGAAGCGAGGGGGTCTGTTGCACTTCCCTGGGGAGGTTGTTCCATAACCGTGGGGCTGCCACCTATAAGGCCCTCTCTGACACACCCACCAAACGAGCTTCTTCGATCTTAGGATGCATTCGCAGAATCCTTGTGTCCAGATGATGGGAGGCAATTGTTCCGCTCTATTCTGCTGTGGTCAGGCCTCACCTGGAGTCCTGTGTCCAGTTTTGGGCACCACACTTTAGGAAGGATGCAGACAAGCTCGAGCGTGTCCAGAAGAGGGCGACCAGGATGGTGAGAGGGCTGGAATCCAAGTCTTACGAGGAAAGGCTGAAAGAGCTGGGTCTGTTTAGCCTGGGAAAGAGAAAGGCTCAGAGGGGGCATGATTGCAGTCTTCATATATCTGAAGGGCTGTCGTGTAGAAGACGGAGCAGATCTCTTCTCTCTTGCTCCGGATTGCGAGACTAGATCTAACGGGTGGGAATGACAAGGGAGTCGTTACCTGCTAAATATCAGGAGGAACTTCCTGACTGTAAGAGTAGTTGAGCAGTGGAACAGACTGC
The DNA here is from genome assembly GCA_029375565.1 of Gekko gecko. Classification (NCBI taxonomy): domain Eukaryota; kingdom Metazoa; phylum Chordata; class Lepidosauria; order Squamata; family Gekkonidae; genus Gekko; species Gekko gecko. The sequence continues at coordinate 2,320,483 of JAPDNY010000004.1, forward strand.
CTCAGGAGGTGGTGGATGCTCCTTTACTGGACGGTTTCAAGCGGAGGCTGGACGACCATCTTCCGGGTATACTGTAGGGCTTCCTTTCAGCTACACTCCTGCAGAGTGCAGGGGGTTGGACTAGATGACCTGCAAGGTCCCTTCCAGCTCTAACATCCTCTGATTCTATGAACATTAGTTCTGGTGCAGAACTGGAAGTGACGTCATCACAGTGGGGTCAGATTGAGGTGGGTAGCTTTTCGATTGATGGGACAGGCAGGAGCGCCCCTCCCTGAGATCTGAATCCTCAGGCAGGAATCAATGTACGGGAGGAGGCTGCCCTTCAGATACCCTGCTCCCAAGCCGTGGAGGCTTTCAAAGATCAAAACGTTGGACCGGGCTCAAGAGGGAGCGGTAGCCACTGTAATTGCCGCAATATCGGGGTCAGGCGCTGCCCAATAGCCGGCCCCGACCGGCAGATATCCTGACGAGTGTGAATATTCACTTTGTATTCAGCGGTGCTCCTTGCCAGGAAAGACTAATATAGCGCACACTGCCTTTCTTTCTGAGCTGGCAGTTTTCATCCATCACGCTTCCAAAAAAGGGCGTCGCATATGAAACACCTTGGCTGTCGTTCTCGTAGGTGTCAGCCAGGGAAGCAAATATATATCTTTCCCGAGACTTGCAGTTCATGATATACTTTGGTAGCAGTCATTTTAATGTTCTGCCTGGGGCGGGGGGAGGAATGCAATTGTCCGGGCTTTTTGTCCGTCTCCCCCCCATCTGCTGCAGCAAAGCCAAAGCAGCCACGTGTACAAGGAACTACGACGGGTTTCTGTCTTTGACCCACTGTACTGTGTTGGGTGCCAGGTGGGCCCATGCCAGACATACCAGTGTAATGGGATCTTCTCACTCCATCAACAGAAATGTTTGCTTAGCGCATCGCTTGCTTGAGGTGCATCAAACACGGCAGCGGAAAAGGAAGCGGAGCGGTTGCTCCAGCTTCGTGACATTTGCGCAAGTCTTTCTTTGCTTCAGGGCACCGAACAAGAATTCTGCAGGACAGACGATCCAACCGAGAGAGCCCAAGTGGCAATTAAAGAGAGCCAGGGTGGTGAAGTGGTTTGACAAGAAGAGATGAGGGGGAGGGAGGGGCCAGTTTGGTGTAGTGGTTCAGTGCGCGGACTCTAATCTGGCAGAACCGGGTTTGATTCCCCACTCCTCCACTTGCACCTGCTGTGGGGAAGCCGTAGCTCTGGCACAGCTGTTCTTGAAAAAGAGCCGTTCCTGTCAGACCTCTCTCAGCCCCACCTACCTCACAGGGTGTCTGTTGTGGGGAAGGGAAGGGAAAGGAGTTTGTAAGCCGCTCTGAGACTCCTTCAGGTAGTGAAGGGAGGGGTAGAAATCCAATCTCTTCTCCTCTTCTTCAGCCCTACCCGCCTCACGGTGTCTGCTGTGGGGAGGGGAAGGGAAAGGTGTTTGTAAGCCACTCTGAGACTCCTTTGGGTAGTGAAGGGCGGGGTATAAATCCAATCTCCTCCTTCTCCTCCTCCTCCTCCTCCTTCTTCTTCTACCTGAAGGAGTCTCATAGCAATTTGCCATCTCCTTTCCCTTCCCCTCCCCACAACAGACACCCTGTGAGGCAGGCGGGGCTGAGAGAGCTCTCTCAAGGACTATTCTTGAGAGAACAGCTCTGAAAGAACTTGTGACTGACCCAAGGTCACTCCCAGCAGCTGCACGTGAAGGAGTGGGGACTCAAACCCGTTTCTCCCAGATTAGAGTCCACGCTCCTAACTACACCAAACTGCCTGGGAACGGAGATACCCAGGTTTGAGTCCCGTCCTGCCCCCGCCCCCCCAAGAAAGGGCTTTCTTTCAGCCAGACCTACCTCACAGGAGAAGAGTTTACTGAACTATTTGGGAGGGAAAGGCAGGATAGACGTGTAATAAACACTTTCCACACAGCTTATTTGCCTCTGGTTCGGTGTTGGGAAGTGGGTCTTTTTCCTGCTTCTGCACAGGATCCGTGATGCATTTGTACACTTTCTAGGGTCTCCTCCCAGCTTTTCTCTGATCTCTCTCAAGCCTGCTTTGTCTCAGATTGGTTGGGAAAGACGGCAGTGAAGCCTTGGGGTGGCAGCTTTATGGGTAGGAAAGTCTGGACTTGCTCACTCAGGCGGCAGGCATTTCTCCTGCCCCACACTGGCCCCCCAGCCCGGGGATACTGGGGGGATTGGGTTTTTTTAAAGAAGAAGGAGGAGAAGAGATTGGATTTATACCCCGCCCTTCACTACCCAAGGGAGTCTCAGAGCAACTTACAAACTCCTTCCCCTCCCCACAACAGACACCCTGTGAGGCAGGTGGGGCTGAGAGAACTCTGACAGGAACTGCTCTTTTTCAAGGACAGCTCTGACAGAACTATGGCTTGCCCAAGGTCATCCAGCAGGTGCAAGTGGAGGAGTGGGGAATCAAACCCGATTCTCCCAGATTAGAGTCCGCGCACTTAACCACTACAACAAACTGGCTGTCCTCCAAAATGGCTAGAAGAAGAAGAGATTGGATTTATACCCCGCCCTTTACTACCCAAGGGAGTCTCAGAGCGGCCCACAAACTCCTTTCCCTTCCTCTCCGCACAACAGACACCCTGTGAGGCAGGTGGGGCTGAGAGAGCTCTGATAGAAACTGCTCTTTTTTCAAGGACAGCTGCGCCCGAGCTTGTGACTGACCCAAGGTCACACCAGCAGGTGCAGGTGGAGGAGTGGGGAATCAAACCCGGGTCTCCCAGATTAGAGTCCGCGCACTTAACCACAACACCAAACTGGCTTTTTAAATCAAGAAATGAATAATATTGTATCCGTGTAATGTTATAATACGTGTAAAGGGCTCTCTGAATCTTCATTTTCACTAAAATAAGTCTTTATCCTGTTTCATTGCAGAGATATAAGGGGGAAAGCATGCCTCGGCAATGAGGGAGTTAGAGACTCTTTTTAAAAAGTGAAAGCTGGGAGTTCAGCGAAGCTGTTAAGACCTCTTTTGAAAAATTGTTTGCCCTGTTGCTGTCCTTCCTGCCGTTCATAAGACGGAATTATTTATTAGATTTCTTGATCACCCTATCCCGGCTTACGCCACAAGGCACTATGCCATAAAATGTACAAAACATTAAAATTCAATACATGACAATAAAAATTACAGTACAGAATAAAAGATCCAAGACAGCTGTTTTCCTGTAATATTATTTGTTCCAGTTAACATAAGAACATAAGAGAAGCCAATGTTGAATCAGGCCAATGGCCCATCTAGTCCAACACTCTGTCACACAGTGGCCAAAAATATCAGGTGCCATCAGGAGGTCCATCAGTGGGGCCAGGACACTAGAAGCCCTCCCACTGCTGTCCCCCCCCCATCACCGAGAATAGAGTGCATCACCTGCCCCAGACTGAGAGTTCCCATCTATACCCTGTGGCTAATAGCCACTGATGGACTTCTGCTCCGTATGTTTATCTAATTCCCTCTTGAAACTGTCCATGCTTGTAGCTGCCACCACCTCCTGTGGCAGTGAATTCCATGTGTTAATTCCGTGTGTTAATCATTCTGGTCTACCGGCCCCTTCTCTGGGCAGGGGGGAAAGGGAACTCAGAGCAGAAAAGAGCAGGAAAACATTATCTTGCTATAATGTTATATCGATAGCCAGTTGCCAGTTTAAAACAAAAGAAAACTGAAAAAGCCCCCGTGTTTGGGGCAGGAGGATGGCTGCTGCTAGAGGACCGGGGCGAGAAAACGGTGCTGAAGCCCTGTGGAAGCCACTGTGGTGTATTGGCAGCAAGCGGGGACAACCGCGCCTTCCGGTCCCCAATGTGGATAACACCTAGAATGCTCTAACCCCAGGGATGTCCCAGATCGTTCATACATTGAAACGTTAGTCGGTTATTCTGGCAGGACAGTCCCCAGTTTGATGCCCTACTTGGGAGGAAGAGAAAGGCGGAGGTGACAAGTTCCTCAGATTCCCCCCATCTTCTCTGTGGCATCTGGTATTCTGCTGTGTGACGGAATTAGAGATTTACAAGAGGCGGAACCCGCAATACTCATGGGGGGGAGTATTCCGGCCTGCCAAGCTTCCCCCTCCCTCCCCCCCAGTAGCGGCGGCGGCTGCAAGGCCGGCTGGCCCGCCAAGCTTCCCCCTTCCCAGCAGCGGCAGGGGTGGCAGCAGCAAGGCAGGCTGGCCCGCCAAGCTTCCCCCTTCCTCCCTCCCTCCCAATCAGCAGCAGCATGGCAGCAGGGAGACCGGCCCGCCAAGCCTCCCCCTTCCTCCCTCCCCAACAGCAGCAGTGGAGGCGAGGCCAGCCGGCCCGCCAAGCTTCCCCCTTCCTTCCTCCCTCCGCAGCGGTGGCGGCGAGGCCGACTGCCCCCCAAGCCTTCGCCCACCCTCCCATCCCTTGTGGTGGTGGCGGCGGTGGCGGCGGCGAGGCAGTTTGCAGAGCGTTTAAATATCTCCTGTATTCTCTTTTCAACTTTTTAGATTTTTCTGCACACCTGGGGACTGCCCCATGTGCGCAGGAAAATCTCCCTGCCCCCCAAGTGCCCCCGATGTGTGGATTTAGATATCTGCATGCAGGGGGCCACTTGGGAATTAGATATATAGATAGATGGACCTCAGCAAGGTAAACCCAGCAGCTGCTGAGTCACATGACACTGAGAGAGGTTGGGGCCAAGTGGCTTGGAACTCTCAGAGAGATGAGTGTACAGAAATGACAGTTGAGAACTGACCGTTGGGAGAGTCGGGGAGTTGGTAGATTGGTAGAGTTTCTGAGGGAGCTTGGAGAGCACAACAGCCTCTGAGCTCAGTAGAATCAGCTTGAGAGCAGTTGAAGTGAAAAACTGGGGCTGAAAAAGCCCTCTGCGCTGGTACCCTCTAACATAAAGAGGAGAGTGGCGAGAGAGTACAAGACCTCAGGGGTCACAAACCACAAATACCCTTCTCCATACGAACTTAAGGTGGCAAAGGAAGGGCAAAGGGTCTGGAGGAGGCTGGAGAGCTGGGACTCAGGAGGCCAGGCGGTTAAAGCCCAAAGGTTAACCACAAAATAGGTTCTGGAGAGTGGAGTCAGAGAAGGGTTTTGTGAAACAGAGAACATCTGAGTCAAACTGAGAATAATAAGCCTACAGCTTATGAAAAGGCGTAGCGAAGTGTTGATACCACAAAGTATCCCAAGAATCCTGTGTAAATATATCCCATCCCCCTGTTGGATTTTTCTGTATAATAAAGATCTGTGCTGTGTGACATTTATAAGCCCTGGTGCCTGACTCTGTGGGGAATAATAGTACTGGGCAGTTCTCCTCCATATATCCAGAAGTTAAAGCAAACCCCGAAGAGACTACTGTTAAGGGTGAGCTGATCGGCCATCAGAGATAGGAATTAGGGCTGATCAGTCACCTCATAAGATCATAAACCGAATACAGTGCCATTACATATATAGAAAGGCGGCAACACCACAGCTACCTAACGGCAACGTCCTGGGACGGGGTGGTGCTTGTGATGTGCTGTAATATTTGTAAGACTTCTCCAACTTAGTTTAGCTAGATTCGAATCCCAGGAGCACCTTTACAGATCAGCAAGATTTTCAGAGTGTGAGCTTCAGAGACTCAAACCTCCCCTCGTCAGATAGGGACCTCCATTCCTGCTTGTAGCTGACACAGGCGAACGAGCCGGCGTGGTGTGGTGGTGAAAAACCAGGTTTGATTCTGCACTCTCCCACGTGAAGCCAGCTGGGTGACCTTGAGTCAGTTGCAGCTCTTTCAGAGCTCTCTCAGCACGCAAAAAATAAGTCTAGCTCGCCACCCAGTGGTGCATAACACTAAAAGAGCTAGAACTTCAGGGTGCCAGACAATCTTTGGATCTCCTGGCTATATGACACAATGCCATGCAATTATTATTATTATTATTATTATTATTATTATTATTATTATTATTATTATTATTATTATTATTATTATTATTATTTCTGACATAATAGTAATAATAATAATTGCATGACATTGTATCATATATTTATTTATTCTGACACATGGAAGCAGTGACAGACTTCACATTCCTGGGATCCAAGATCACAGCAGACAGTGACTGTGCAGCCATGAAATTAAAAGACGCCTGCTCCTGGGGAGGAAAGCGATGGCAAACCTGGACAGCATAATTAAAACTGGAGACATCACCTTGCCAACAGAAGTCCTCATGGTCGAAGCAATGGTATTCCCGGTAGTAATGTATGGCTGCGAGAGTTGGACTATAAGGAAGGCCGAGCGCCAAGGAATAGATTCTTTTGAATTATGGTGCTGGAGAAGACTCTTGAGAGTCCCTTGGACTGCAAGGAGATCAGATCAGTCAATCCTAAAAGAAATCAACCCTGACTGTTCCCTGGAAGGCCAGATCCTGAAGCTCAAATACTTTGGCCACCCAATGAGAAGGGAGCACTCAGTGGAGAAGACCTTGATGCGGGGAAAGACTGAAGGTCAAAGAAGACGAGGACAGCAAAGGATGAGATGTTTAGAAAGTGGTATCGATGCAAAGGACGTGACAATTAAGCAAACTCCAGAAGACGGTGGAGGACAGGAAGGCCTGGTGTGATGTGGTCCACGGAGTCACGAAGAGTCGGACTCGACTGTGCGACCGAAGAACAAATTATTCTGACAAAGGGGATGTTGACCCTCAAAAGCCCACACTCCGAAAATCGTCTTAGCCTCTAAGGTGTGACTGGACTCAAACCTAGCTCTTCTACTGCAGACCAACATGGCCGTCCTCCCAAAACTATCAATCTAGTGTGTACTTAAGCATCAGAATACATGCAGCTAAATGTGCCTTCTGTAACTGAGCCACTAAATGTATATAGACAGGACGTCCTCTGCGGATGGGTATTGGGCAAAGGGTAAGCTTAACGGTTACGACCCCTTCCCTTGTTCTTCCTTGAATGGAGGGGGAAACCCTGTAAACCTGTCTGTTGTCTCTTTCAGGTAGTGCGCGATTACAGTTTCCAGCTGTTCTTGCAAGAGAACTCCGTGTTTCATAAACCGCAGCCTTTCCAGTTCCAGCCCTGCGACAGTGACACCGTAAGAGCATTGCTTTAAAACAAATAGTCTTAAGTTTCATTTATCCTGTCGTTGGAAAAGGTAGCCGTCTAGAGAGTCTGTTCTGTAAGCGGGATTCAGGCCTACCCACAGCTATGTGCAGACTTGCTCTCGGGCACGATCCAGTGAACGGTGAAATCCATGCTTCCGCAGGCAGGGCCCAACCAGCGTGCTGTTCCGAGTCGGGTAACCTCGCACAGCTTCTCAACATCACTTCGGCATGCCTAGAAAACTGGGAGGGCTACAATCCAGCGCAGCGTTTGCGCTTGAACTGCATGGAAGCAGCGAGCTTAAAAATAGCTGTGCGAAATGGATCTTTTAATCCAGGGTATAGGGGAAATCCCTCCAGCGGTGTGTGTGTGGGGGGGGGTCAGGATCAATCCAGCCCACTTCCCCTTGATGTGTCCGCCCTGCCAGATGTTCTCATCTGGGACTAGACAAATGGGGTCTGGACATGGGAGGGAGGCACTTGCGTCAGGCTCCTGGGCATGAGCTCTGCCATACAAGATCAGAGTGCACAAAGAGTGCGTAAAAGTGATTAAAATGTGGAATTTGCCGCCAGAGGATGTAGTCATGGACGGCCACAGGAATCAACAGCTTTCAAAGGGGATTAGATAGATTCATGGAGGGAGAAGCCTGTCAATGTCTACCAGCCATGGTGGCGAAGGAGAACCTCCACATTCAGAGGAACTAAACCTTTGAATCTCAGAGCCAGGGAGGCAACATCAGAGGAAGACTTCGGCCTCTGTGCCCTGTTGCTGGACCTCCAGAGGAACTGGCTGGCCCCTGTGTGAGACAGGAGGCTGGACTAGATGCGGGGCCAGAACTCCAGAAGCCCTCCCATTGTTGCCCCCCCCAGGACCAAGAAGACAGAGCATCACTGCCCCAGACACAAGAACATAAGAGAAGCCATGTCGGATCAGGCCAGTGGCCCATCCAGTCCAACACTCTGTGTCACACAGTGGCCAAAAATACCAGGTGCCATCAGGAGGTCCACCTGCGGGGCCAGAACTCCAGAAGCCCTCCCACTGTTGTCCCCCAAGCACCAAGAAGACAGAGCATCACTGCCCCAGACAGAGTGTTCCATCTATACCCTTTGGCCAATAGCCACTGCTAGACCCCTGCTCCAGTACCAGAGGCCGTAGGCCTCTTGGTAACAGTTGCTGGGGAACAGGGGCAGGAGATGCTCATGGGCTTCCTAACGGCAGCTGGTCAGCTGCTGCATGAGACCAGATGCTCGACTAGATGAGCCTTTGGTCTAGTCCGGCATGGTTGTACTTACGTTCTTACATTCTTCTGCAACTGTCTAATTGCCCATCCGTGCCCAAATATTTACAGTGGTTCATGGTTCTCGAGGATTCTCACCTTAAGGTGGATAGCTAAATGGTGACTCAGTGGCAGAGCCTCTGCTTGGCATGCGGAAGGCCCCAGGTTCAATTCCCCAGCACCTCCAGTTAAAGGATCTGGCATCAGATGATAAGAATGCCTGAGAAGCTGGAGAGCCATAGAAAGGGGTTGTGGCTCAGTGGTAGAGCATCTGCTTGGCAGGCAGAAGGTCCCAGGTTCAGTCCCTGGCATCTCCAGCTAAAAGGACCAGGCAGTAGGGGATGTGAGAGACCTCAGTGGCTCAGTGGTAGAGCCTCTGCTTGGCGTGTGGAAGGTCCCAGGTTCAGTCCCAGGCATCTCCAGTTAAAAGGACCAAGCAGGAGGTGATGAGAAAGACCTCAGCCTGAGACCCTGGAGAGTCGCTGCCAGTCTGAATAGACAGGACTGACCTTAATGGACAAGGGGTCTGATTCAGTGTAAAGTAGCTTCATAGATGCAGGGCTATTTTGGGGCAGGAACATGCAGGGAACAGAGTCCCGTCTGGCTCCCGAGTTGGCCACGCCCAGCTGGAACTCATTAGCATAACAGGCCACGCCCAACACCAGAAACTCATTACGATTGGCTACATTAGGGGTGTGTGGCCTAACATGCGAAGGAGTTCCTGCTACAAAAAAAGCCCTGGGGTTTTGACAACAAACAAGGTAAACAGAATAAGAAGCAAAAGGTGGGTGTGGCTGGATGCCCACACTCCTGGTTGCATGGGGGGTGTGGCCTATTATGCTAATGAGTTTCTGCTGATGGGGTGTGGCCTATTATGCTAGTGAGTTCCTGCTGTTGGGTGTGGCCTATTATGCTAATGAGTTTCTGCTGATGGGGTGTGGCCTATTATGCTAATGAGTCCCTGCTGTTGGGTATGGCCTGTTATGCTAATGAGTCCCTGCTGGGCTTTTTCTACAAGAAAAGCCCTGCATAGATGTATAGAAAGGTTAGAAGCGGTGATGGTTTCAGTGCCAGCCGAGGTTTCTAATGGCCACACGGGACTTTCCTGCATCCTCCCTCCCACCGCAGCCCACCTGTCCCCTCCACATGTGACTCCTGGGGGGTAGGGGACTGTGGGGGGGGTGCAGGAGGAAGGGAGAATCAGTGGAAACAGCCAGTCTAGCCTGGATCCCTCGCTCTGTTTGTTGTTTTGCTTGAGGAATAGAAAGCAGCAGAGCTATTTTCGGGCAGGAATGCACAGGAACGGAGTTCCGGCTGGCTTCCGGGTTGGCCATGCCTACAGCCTCCCCCGCCCCCCCTTGGGTTCCCCAGGTACCTCGGAAGCCACGGGGCACCTGGGGAAGCCAATCCCGGGAGGGGGCTGCGCTGTCATGGGGTGTGTGGCCTAATATGCTAATGAGTTCCTGCTGTTGGGTGTGGCCTAATACGCGAATGAGTTCCTGCCGGGCTTTTTCTACAAAAAAAAAAAGCCCCGGAAAGTACCAATTTAACTTAAAGGCATTTTTTTTTAAAAAAAAGACCTTGTCTGCAATTGTTTGGTAACGCAGAACTCAGCAAACGGGGCAGGGAGATCCATGTCCCGTTCGGTTCAGCACTTTGACGGAAGGCAAAATCAGACCAGATAGCCGGGCTGGCTGGGAACAACAAATCTGTCCTTGAAGTCCGGGTGTTATCTTTCTGGCTTTCTTCCTCGACCCAGGAGATAGGCTGCTTTTAATTTGCCCAGAGGAGTCGGAAAGAAATTGTTTACCCCCAAAGTCCCAAGGGTATTTAAGAGTCAAGGGGCTGAGATTTTCTTTACTAACCGTATTTGCCTAACTGTTGTTTGCCTTGCAGTTCTAACTGTGTTGTGTTGTGTGTGTGTGTGTGTGTTCTGTCCTTGCGCAACCTTTTGACATTCAGAGTTTTAATGCCGTTCAGCTGGTGGATATTGAGCCTTCACCTGTCAGTGCTCTGAGAATGACCTTAGTAGAGGTATATGGCGGCATCTGCTATCACCGTTTAATATATCGTGGCGTTGCTGAGATGCATGCTGGGGCTTGTGGCATAGCCTGCTTCCATGCGCCGGTGGCAAACGAATGCATAACACGTTGGGAACTGAACTTCGCTTCCCCACTCTGAGATTTCAGAGCTTGGCTGAAATTAAACCTTTGTTGGTCTTAAAGGTGCCACTGGGACTCTAGCTTGGCCTTATTCTTGGTTAGTTTCCCCGGACAAATAGTCTTTCTAGAAACACTCAGTCACTACTAATAATCAGTGTGGGCTAATCTCAGAATTTGAAATTATGTAGTCTGATTCAGTCCTACTGTCTTAATATCTAACGTGGGTCATGTGACAGGAAGTGCCCCTTTAGCTACAATCACTCTCTTGCCCATAATTAAAGTTTGCTTGGGTCATTGGGCCAGTAATTTGGCATGGGTAAATTCATAATTAGAAATTACATTGCTTGTTCTGACACACCATCTAATATCTGAAGGGGCTTCTTATCATGTGACAGGAAGTGACCCTTTAGCTCCAGTCACTGTCTTGCCCATAATTAAAGTGTCCTTGGGTTGATGGGTCAGTAATTTGATATGGGGTTAATTCAGATTTAGAGTTTATGTAGCTGCATTCTGACACACTGTCAGACATCTAAAGTGGCTTCTCATCATGTGACAGGAAGTGATCCTTTGCTTCCAACCAATGTTCCCTCTAAGCTCCAGAGTGTTGTGAGCAGAAATTCTACCTAGTAAGTAAAAAAAAAGCTAGTAGCATTAAAGTTGTCAGCGAGTCTACATTCAGCTATTGTGTAAACTATGTTTTAGAAGATCATTTCCATAACCTTGTAAAAATCTCAGAGTGAATTCTTTTTAATGGCATTTAAACTATATTTTAAGAATAATTTAAACATTATAAGAGAAAACACAATCAAGTCCAAGTTCATTAAACAAAATGTTTTCCTCCGGAGAACAGGTCTTTCTGTCTCTTTCCACTATATTGGTAGACCTGGCCTCAGGAGAATAGGTCTGCCCACCTCTTTCCACTATATCGATAGACCAGGCTTCCAGAGAACAGGTCTACCTGCCCCAGTCCACTATTTTGGTAGACCTGGCCTCCATAGGCTATAATGGAGAATCGATCCAGGGATATCTGGGGCTGTAGGGGGGCGCTGTTTTTGAGGTAGAAACACCAAATTTGCAGCATAGCTGCTGTTGCCTTTTCTCAAAAAAAACCCCCCAAAATTTCAAAAAGATTGGACCAGGGGGTCCAGTTCTATGGGCTCTAGAAGGAGGTACCCCCACCCTCCTATGGAAACTAGTTGTGAGCTGAAGCAGAAATCCTCTGAGCTGGCTTCTGAAATGTTGCGCGCCAGTGCCCCCTAGCACAGCTTAGAAGGAACTGTGCTTCCAACCACACTGTTGCCTGTAATTAAAGCTTGTTGGGGTCACTGGGCCAGGTGAAATGGTTTGGCATGGGGGTAAATTCAGAATTAGGAATTACGTAGCCTCCATCTGACACACCGTCCAGTATCTAAATTGGCTTCTCATCGTGTGACGGAAGTGCCCCTTTCTCTCCGGTCACTCTTTTGCCCATAATCAAAGCTTGCTCCGTTCACTGGACCAGTTGCTCTACCTTGGTTAGAGATTGCAGGGACTATTAACAGCAATGCAGCAGAACCTCAAGAGAGAGAATTCAAGATACCGGCTCATCCATGTACTGGGGATTCCCTTTAAGACGCACATTTGACTTCGGTTCGCTGTGAGGTAGCGCATAAAAAAGCAAGCCAAGCCTTTTTCAAAAAACGCCCAGGATGAAATCTGGGGGCAGGGCAGTCATAGGGAAGCGCTTCTTTCCTTAACCCTATTTACTTGACGTTTCATTTTCCACATTGTCAGTAGGGGTGTGCAAAAAAAAAAAAAAAAAGATTCAGCCCGATTCGGATTCGGCCGAATCGGGCGGAATCTCATTCGGTTGGCCGACTGACCCCCGAATGCCACTTTCGGCAATGCAAGCCAATAAGGGTGGCATTCGGCTGGCCGATATGGGGAGGACTCTCCCCATAGAGTATAATAATAATCCCCCCCTTGAGGGTTTTTTTTTTTCCTATCACTAAAGGGAAGGCAAATTGCCTTCCCTTCAGTGAAGGGAGCATGACTGGGGTTTTAAGATTTAAAAAAACCCCTCTGTGGCATGACTGGGGTTTTAAGATTTAAATCCCCCCAGTTGCACCACAGAGGCAGCATGCTCCCTTCACTGAAGGGAAGGCAATTTGCCTTCCCTTCAGTGAAGGGAGCTGGCTGCCCCCAAGCTAGCCCCCTCGCCTTTCCTGGCTCGCCCACCAAGGCGGGTGAGCGAGGAAGGGCCCAGGACGAGGCGGGGAGGCATTTAAATGCCTCCCTGTGCCTTCTCCGGCTTGTCCACCAAAATGCCACCAAATTTCAGTGGCAGCTTTCGGCCTGCAGCTGCCCGAAAGGCGGCTCAATGGGTTATTTTGGGGGGTGCATTCTAATAGTCAGTTCTCTGTGAAATTTCATGCCACCTCAACCTTCGCAGGATGCACTGGAAACTAGACAGTCCCGTTACACACATTCTCCCAAACCTGTTTGCGATTCCTGGGAAGCAGGAAAATGTTATGACTGTTATGCATTTTTAGTCGCTTCATTTTCATCGCACGTCAGCTGCCGAGAGCAAGTCGCTTCCTAAGCTTTCATGGAGCGTGCATGATTGTTTTAATCGCTGAAGTTGCGCAATGAACCTTTCACCAAAAAAATGTGTCTCTGAATAATTTGCTGGCCTGAACTAAAATCCAAACTAATTTTTCACCCTGGGGGGAGGATCTGCTTTATTTGATGAGAATAAATAGTTGGGTGTGGTAAAGGATTTGTATCCCAATTAGAGGTAATCTGATATACATATTAAAATGTTTTCTGAGGTGTTTTCCTATGCTTGGAATGACTAGACATGTTTTCAAGGAAGGACGTACAAAGTAGGTACCTTCAGTGGAGGCTTAGCGGGGGCAGCAGGCAAGGCAGAGAGGCGCCCTTGCAGCTTCGTCAGTTCACAGCTTGCAGGGCAATGCTATACAGCATCTTCAGCTGTTGAGAGCATAAGGTGAGGGAGAAATTAAAATGTGAGTCTCTGTCTGCCTGTTGCTTGCTGAATGGCAACAGCCACCTGATCCTTTTCAGGTGGGTAGCCAGGCCCGTAGCCGGGATTTTGTGATTTGTGGGGCAGATTTTTTTCTGGTGGGGCTGAAGTTCTCAGTGCAGAAAGAAAAGCCATTTAGCCAATCGAAAGCTGTTGCCAGGAGAGATCTCTAAATTGCAAGCTGTCAGCCACTTTAGATGACAGTTCTCAGCTGCTGCAAGTTAATCACTTCTGCCAGCCTGAGCAACAATTCTGAGAACAAGCCGGCAGGTGGGGGTGATGACTCCTATAGTCAAGAAAGCTAACACTTAGGCAGGAAAACTCTCTCAAAGAAGACCAGCTTCTTGACACACGGAGTTAGAAGGGAACCTACAGGTCACCTACTCCAACCCCCTCGCTCAGTGTGTCATGGTCTGGAGCACAGGCGGAGGGAAGTCCGAGTTCAGTCTGGGATCTGGAGCCAAGAATGGTGAAACAGGAGCCGAGAGTGAAAAGCCCAGAGCGTCAGCCAAAAACAAGGTCGTTCAGTCCAGGGTCAGAAGCCGGAGGAGGTCATCAGAACCCGAGAGCAGTAGTTCAAAGCACAAACCAAGAGCAGGGTCGAACAAGCCAGGGTCAAAAGCTGGCAGCAGGAACAAGGTCTTGGAACCAAGGGGTGGCGAGCGGCAAGGCGTCACGGAGTAATAACGAGTTTGCGTCCACAAACGGAGCAGGCCTAGCCTGAGGCTAAATAGCCCTCCTGCTGCTGTTTCCAATTAGTTCGGCCACGCGTCTGTTAAAACTCAGGACTGACAGCTCGCCTGTTTCGCAATCGAGCAGAGCGTCTCCTCGCTGCTAAGTCTGGTCGGAGTTTCTCCCGCACGTGAGCCACCCTTCGGGGCGAGTCAGTAGGGCTGTCTATCTGTGTCTGCTGCTCGTCAGCGCCGTCTCCGAGCCAGGGTGCCGGTACAGGCCGTGCTGGTAAATTGCTGCTCTCTGCAGCTTCAGAGGGGCCAGCCGTGGGTTCTGCCGGGGCTGGCAACGGGCCCCGTCCTCGGCACCCGTGACACAGTGCGGGAATTAGTCAACTGCAGCACCCCACTCTGCTGAAAGGAGCGCACGCCTTTAGAAAAGGCTTAGACCCTGGAAATCTTGTTACTCTTTAAGGTGCCGCTGGACCGGAATCATTGACTTTTAAGGTGCTCCTCGGCTCTAATCTTGTTGATCTTTTATGATGCTACTGGACTTGCAGGGTCCTTTTCAGTAGAGCTTCCGAGGATGTCTGCAGTCTCAGCCGAAGCACGTGGCCTTTCACAGGCTGACTCTTGGGGTAATGCCTGTTCTTATGTACAATTTCATAAAAAGGTAAGACGGTTCCTCAAAGACGCATGTAGGACTGGAGCCTGAGGCTGGGGAAAGATGTGAGAGAATGCCCAACGCATAGCAAATGGCCGGTTATAAAAGCAGCCGTTTTCAGCTTGGGAGGGACGCAGAAGCGACCGCTGTACGAACGACGGACGTGGCAATCTGGTCCAGGAAAGAGGCTGGTAGCAGGTGGGGCGGCATCCCCATGGGAAAAGACGTAAGAGGAGAAAAAGGATGTTAAAATGTGGACTCGGCTGCTAGAATGAGGGTCACAAGATATAAAGGGGGGTCAGGCAGGTACATGGAGGATAAGTCTGTCAGTGGCTACTAGCCACAGTGACTGAGGGGGAACCTCCACATTCAGAGGCACTAATCCTCTGGATCCCAGAGCCAGGAGGCAACATCTGGGGAAGGCCTTGGCCTCAGTGCCCTGTTGTTGGCCCTCCAGAGGAACTGGTTGGCCACTGTGTGAGACAGGAGGCTGGACTAGACGGACACTCCCTGGTCTGACCCAGCAGGGCTCTTCTTTGGGTCTTATCAGGGGAAGGCCTCGGCCTCTCTGCCCTGTTGTTGGCCCTCCAGAGGAACTGGCTGGCCGCTGTGTGAGACGGGATGCCGGACTAGATGGACCCTCCCTGGTCTGATCCAGCAGGGCTCTTCTGAGGTACTTATCAGAGGAAGGCCTTGGCCTCAGTGCCCTGTTGTTGGCCCTCCAGAGGAACTGGTTGGCCACTGTGTGTGAGACAGGAGGCTGGACTAGATGGAAGAGTGGTCTAACCCAGCAGGGCTCTTCTGAGGTTCTTCTCAGGGGAAGGCCTCGGCCTCTCTGCCCTATTTTTGGCTCTCTAGAGGAACTGGTTGGCCCCTGTGTGAGAAAGGAGGCTGAACTAGATAGACCCTCACTGGCCTGATCCAGCAGGGCTCGTCTTCTGTTCTTATGAGGGGAAAGCCTCTATGCCCTGTCGTTGGCCCTCCAGAGGAACTGGTTGGTAGTCCACTGTGTGAGAGATGACGCTGAACCAGATGGGCCACTGGTCTGATCCAGCCAGGCTCTTCTTATGTTCTTGGGTTAGCCATCCAGAGGAACTGGTTGGCCACTGTGTGAGTCAGGATGCTGGAGTAGATGGACCCTCCCTGGTCTGATCCAGCAGGGCTCTTCTGAGGTTCTTATCAGGGGAAGGCCTCGGCCTCTCTGCCCTGTTGTTGGTCCTCCAGAGGAACTGGCTGGCCCCTGTGTGAGGCAGGATGCTGGACTAGATGGACCCTCCCTGGTCTGATCCAGCAGGGCTCTTCTTCTGTTCTCATGACATAAGGACAGTCTGCTTGCACCCAAGGCAAAGTAAAAGCGTGTGGCTTCAGAGCCTTAGAAGTGTTGGCATGAACATAGCAGTGGGCGAAAAGGATTTTTATTGAATTTCAGCTAACTAAACCAGGTTAAACCAGGTTGAATTTCAGCTAACTAAACCTGGCCCCACTGCTGGACCTCCTGATGGCAACCTACTATTTTTGGCCACTGTGTGACACAGAGTGTTGGACTGGATGGGCCACTGGCCTGATCCAACGTTGGCTTCTCTTATGTTCTTACATTCTTAATACAATAGCACCTAATCCCCCCCCCAAAAAAAAACCTGTTGCAGAACAAGAGATTTTTTTTTTAAATCATAAGTCTGAAAAACTGCAATGTGCAGAAAACCTGTTATCGAGCCCCGTAGTGCATAGACAAGCATATTTTTGAGAGCGTGGCAAAATACAGGGGGAAATTAGCCAGCTCTTTTATGTTTCCTGGTTGGAAATGGAGGCCCCTTCCTTAAACAGCATGTGATCCTGGGGGGGGGAATACAATAAACAACCAAACACGGTGCCAAGATAAGAGCCCCAAACAGCTGAAGCAGGTTTTTTTGAAGCAATCCTTTCCTGTTTTTGCCAGTTTTTCTGCTGTCCTTTTGCAAGGTTTATAACCCCATTCCAGCTAACATACTTAAGGATATTGTTAACTAGCTTGGGGTGCCGGGTCCTTGTTCCCTGGTCACTAGCAGGGGATGGGAGGGTAAGGGCTGCCAGGACCAGGTTGGTAATAATAGAATCATAGAATGCTGGGGCTGGAAGAGACCTTGCAGGTCATCTGGTCCAACCCCCAGCACTCTGCATGAGCGTAGCCAAAAGATAGCCCTACAACATACCCAAAAGATGTTCGTCCGGCCTCCGCTTGAAAACGCCCAGCGAAGGAGCACCCACCACCTCCCAAGGCAGTCTGTTCTCCTAAAATTCAGCCGGTAACAACTCCCTTGTAATTTCCATGCATTAGATCTAGTCTTGCGATCCGGAGCAAGAGAGAGTAGATCTGCTCCATCTTCTACATAGCAGCCTTTCAGATACTTGAAGACTGCCATCATGTCCCCTCTGAGCCTTCTCTTTCCCAGGCTAAACAGACCTGACTCTTTCAGCCTTTCCTCATAAGACTTCTAATATTTGGGGGTGGAGCCTGGGGAGGACAGGGACCCCCACCGGGCACAATGCCACAGAGTCCACCCGCCAACGCATCCATTTTCTCCAGGGGAACTGATCTCTGTAGTCCAGGAAAGCTATGCATAAGAACATAAGAGAAGCCAATGCTGAATCAGGCCAATGGCCCATATAGTCCAACACTCTGTCACACAGTGGCCAAAAATACCACGTGCCACCAGGAGATCCAGCAGAACACTAGGAGCCCTCTCACTGCTGCCCGCCCCCCAGCACCAAGAATACAGAGTATCACCTGCCCCAGACTGAGAGTTCCTATCTATACCTTGTGGCTAATAGCCACTGACGGACCTCTGCTCCAGATGTTGATCCAATTCCCTCTTGAAGCTGTCTCCAGATGCTTGTAGCTGCCACCACCTCCTGTGGCAGTGAATTCCATGTGTTAATCACTCTTTGGGTGAAGAAGGACTTCTAACCCGACTGCTCAGCAACTTCATGGACTGCCCACGAGTTCTTGTATTGTGGGAAAGGGAGAAAAGTACTTCTTTCTCAACCTGCTCTATCCCATGCATAATCTTGTAAACCTGTATCAAGTCACCCCTCAGCCGTCGTTTCTCCAAGCTGAAGAGCCCCAAGCATTTTAACCTTTCTTCATAGGGAAGGTGTTCCAACCCTTTTATCAGTCTAGTTGCCCTTCTCTGCACTTTTTCCAGTGCTATAATATCCTTTTTGAGGTGTGGCGACCAGAACTGTACACAGTATGCAGAGTCAGGCAATAGCAAACCACCTCCGCTTGTCTTTGTCCCCTACCCAAATCACTCAGGCTACCCGTGTCTCATCAGACCTGAGAAGCTAAGCAGGGTTGGCCCTGGTTAGCACTTGGATGGGAGACCACCAAGGAAGGTCCAGGGTTGCTACGCAGAGACAGGCAATGGCAAACCACACTAACCCAGCTTAGAGGGAACATTGCCCCCACTCGTCCACTTGCAGCTGCTGGATGACCTTGGGCAAGCTATAGTTCTGGCACAGCTGTCCTTGAAAAAAGGGCAGTTTCTGTCAGAGCTCTCGCAGCCCCGCCTACCTCACAGGGTGTCTGTTGTGGGGAGGGGAAGGGAAAGGAGTTTGTAAGCTGCTCTGAGACTCTGAGTGAAGGACAGGGTATAAATCCAATCTCCTCCTCCTCCTCCTCCCTTTCTACATTTATAACTATCGGCTTGAAGTGATAAGAACATTTTAGATTCCCCCAGCATTTCAAGTGCTTCTCTGTCTCACGTTGTGATTACAAGGGTAATGTAAAGGCAAATGAAAAATATATGAGATTATCCTTTCTTTCTGTAAGCCAGATTCCAAGGAATGGTGCCTTTAGTTCAGTCCATGCTTGGGGGGGGGGGGTAGGCAGTGCTCCCTCTAAGCTGAGTCAGTGTGAGCTGGCTCACAGTTTTTTAGCCTCCAGTTCACACATTTTTCCCTTAGCTCAGGAAGGATGGCTCCAGACAGGGCCAGCTCGCTCACTAGGCGCTCGCCTAGAGCACCGGCCCTCAGGGGCGCCAAACAGCGCCCCCGAAAAGCCCCCCCACCACCCTAACTGGGCGCCCGCCACTGCTTCCCAAGCCCTGGGGGGGAAGACGTGGGGCGGCATGGCGGCCGGCGGGGTCTCTCCCCACCGCCGCTAGTCTGAGCGCCCGGCTAGGGCGCTTCCGAAGCCCTGGGGGAGGAAAGAGGGGGGCGGCATGGCGGCCAACAGGGACTCTCCCCGCCGCCCCTCTAAGCGCCCGGCCGGGGCACTTCTGAAGCTGGGCGGGGGGAAGAGGCAGGGCAGAATGTCCCCGCCCCCTTCCTCCCAGCCTGGAGGTTGGCAACCATTAATTGGTTGGCGGGGGGGGGCGCCAGAATGTAGCCTCGCCTAGGGTCCAGAAAACCCTTGGGCCGTCCCTGGCTCCAGAGCAAACTAATCTATGCAGCAGCCAAATAAGCTCGCTCACGGCTTTAATGCCAGTAGCTCACAAAGTTGGATTTTTGATCACAAGACTCCACAGCTTAGAGGGAGCATTGGTGGTAAGGAGACTTGTATTTGAGTTTCTGTAAAAGTAGCTTCCCACCCCCCCTGTACCCAGCATATAGCAAATCACTTTTGAACTGAGGGTTTCAAAAGCCACTTGTGATATTGGCAAAAGTTGGCGGGGGTGGAGTGAAAAAAATCCACTGGGATCGCGCCAGCCTTTGGGCGCGCTTTAAATAGTCATTTGGATCCCAGCCACAGTCATTCGTAATCTGCTTGCATATAATTTCAAACTGGGTAGACCAAGACCTCTCTTGCTAATTGGTTGCATAAGCATTTTAGAAGGCATTCCTATGAGGTTTGTCTAACCAGACAAAGCCTGTTAGTAGCTTTTCCCAACGTGGAAAAAATAAAAACGGCTGGATTCAACAGTATATGTAATAAATGGGAAAGGGATTTTTCGAAGAATATTCCGTTTTAACACTCTCGGTCCTCCCCGCCAAATTATTAAGTCCACTTTGAACTCAAGAAGAAATTTGATAATTAAGTTCCAGTAAAGATTCTGTATTTTGTTGAAGCCAGATCCCAAGATCTTTAGCAAGTTGATCTTTCCATGGAATCAAAGAAAGCTTTATTTTTTTTGTAGAATTTCAATTAACTTAATCAAGATTACCTGAGAAATTAACAGGAATATAGTAAATTGACAGAAATATTTAAAATAGCATTCTGCTGAAATCTTTACCCTCCTTTTAAAGACATCACTTGAGCAACTCTTGAAAAAAAGGGTTTGCCAAACTACATTCAGGTGAACTTCCCTCTTTTCAAGAATGTCAGTTTGAAAAATCTGCTCATCAGTCCACAGTTTTGACATATTTATTTCCTTCACTATGTTTCCCCTCCCAGAATTAAGCCCAAACAAATGGTAACCTAAGCTTGTTATTCCTGTTTGGTCCTTGCATGTTAAATATCTTCATTATGCTGTATGCTAATTTGCTGCGCACCCTCTATCGATACGTATGGACTGATAACTTCCATTTCAATGTATCTAAAGAAGTGTGCGTGCACACGGAAGCTTATACCTTGAAACTGAGGTTGAAAGTAAAAGTGCCGTCATTGTATTCAGTAGGTCACAAATGGAAGCCCCAAATCTAAATGAGGATTTTGTGGGGCGGGGGGGGGGTTCTAAATTTCCCCCGCTATGTATTCTGGGCACACAGAGTCGCCTTTCTAGGAGAGTAATGAAAGCTCGAACATGTAAGGGTTTTAGTGCTTTGACTACAGCCGGCCTGCTTTCTGACCCGTTGGGGCAAAGGACTTGCATTCGCATATCACAAAGTACACACATCGGAGAGCTTTGTTTGTTCAGTTCTTTCCAGAGCGCGGTGGGGATGGAAAGTGGTTTTGTTCCAGGATAATCTTTGCCCGCTTTGGTGGAAATATTTTTCCCTTCTGGATGGGGTGGTATTAAGAACATAAGAAGAGCCATGGCTGGATCAGACCGGTGTTCCATCCAGTCCGACACCTTGTCTCGCACAGTGCCCTTCACTCGGGAGCCTCAGAGCGGCTGACAATCGCCTTTCCCTTCCCCTCCCCACAGCAGACACCCTGTGAGCAGTGCTCCCTCTAAGCTGTGGAGTCTTGTGAGCAAAAATTCAACTTTGTGAGCTACTGGCATTAAAGTTGTGAGCGAGCAATTTGGCTGCTGCATAAATTAGTTCACCCTGGAGCCATCCTTCCTGAGCTAAGACAAATGTGTAAGCGGGAGGCTAAAAAACTGTGAGCTAGCTCACACTAACTCAGCTTAGAGGGAACACTGCCTGTGACATAGGTGGGGCTGAGAGAGCTCTTTCAAGGACTGCTCTTGAGAGTACAGCTCTGAGAGAACTTGTGACTGACCCAGGGTCACCCAGCTGCCTGCATGTGGAGGAGTGGGGACTCAAGCCCGGTTCTCTCAGATCAGAGCCTGCCACTCTTAACCACTACACCAAACTGGCTGAGACTTTCCCCTGATGTTGCCTCCTGGCACTGGGATTTCAGAGGATGACTGCCTCTGAACATGGAGGTTCACCTCAGTCACTACGGTGGGGAGCCACTGATACCCCCTCTCCTCCATGAATACATCTAATCCCCTCGTAAAGCCATCTGTGAGCCAGTTTGGTGTAGTGGTTAAGTGTCTAATCTGGGCTCTAATCTGGGAGGACCGGGTTGGATTCCCCACTCCTCCACTTGCACCTGCTGATGTGACCTTGGGTCAGTCACAAGCTCTGGCACAGCTGTTCCTGAAAGAGCAGTTTGTGTTAGAGTTCTCGCAGCCCCCACCTACCTCACAGGGTGTCTGTTGTGGGGAGGGGAAGGGAAAGGAGTTTGTAAGCCGCTCTGAGACTCCGAGTGAAGGGCGGGATATAAATCCAATCTCCTCCTCCTCTTCTTCTTCTTCTTCATCTGTGCCTTTGGCCATCATGACATGCTCTGGCGGTGAGTTCCACGTTTTAGTCACTGACTGTGTAAAGTCACATTTCTTTCTTGAGACAGTAACTGGGGCCACCCCCCTAGACCCACTTTGCAGGATGCAGGGATGTTATCCCTGCACAGTCCAGGGGACAGAAAGATGCACAGCGCCGGGTTTGAGTTTGAATGTGTCTTCACCGCTGTGGAAAATCAGCCCGCTCAGGCCCATTCTTTGTGCTGCCTCTGGATGAGCACGTTTCCTATCTAGTAAACTAGTCGCCTTTTGCAGTCGCCTGTGTTAACTGAGTTGAGATTGGGTTGGGAGGAGGTTCATGGTCTCTCAGTGGCTACCAGCCATGGCAATCTCTGTATCCCAGAGCCAGGAGGCAGCATTGGGAAAGTTGAGACAGGATGCTGGACTAGATGGACCCTCTCTGGTCTGATCCAGCAGGGCTCTTCCTGTGTTCTTCTCAGGGGAAGGCCTCGGCCTCTCTGTCCTGTTGCTGGCCCTCCAGAGGAACTGGCTGGCTACTGTGTGAGACAGCAGGCTGGACTAGATGGACCCTCCCTGGTGTGATCCAGCAGGGCTCTTCCTGTGTTCTTCTCAGGGGAAGGCCTCAGCCTCTCTGTCCTGTTGCTGGCCCTCCAGAGGAACTGGCTGGCTACTGTGTGAGACAGCAGGCTGGACTAGATGGACCCTCCCTGGTCTGATCCAGCAGGGCTCTTCCTGTGTTCTTCTCAGGGGAAGGCCTTGGCCTCTCTGCCCTGTTGTTGGCCCTCCAGAGGAACTGCCTGGCCCCTGTGTGAGACAGGAGGCTGGACTAGATGGACCCTCACTGGTCTGACCCAGCAGGGCTCTTCTGAGGTTCTTGTCAGGGGAAGGCTTCGGCCTCTCCGCCCTGTTGCTGGCCCTGCAGAGGAACTGGCTGGCCCCTGTGTGAGGCAGGAGGCTGGACTGGATGGACCCTCACTGGTCTGACCCAGCAGGGCTCTTCTGAGGTTCTTCTCAGGGGAAGGCCTCGGCCTCTATGTCCTGTTGTTGGCCATCCAGAGGAACTGGTTGGCCACTATGAGAAACAGGATGCTGAACTGGATGGACTATTGGTCTTATCCAGCAGGGCTCTTCTGATGTTCTAATGAATTCACAAATACCTCCCCCACAAATTCACAAATACCTCCCTCAGCCTGTATGCCCTGTTGTTGGCCATCCAGGGGGTGCTGGACTAGGTAGACCACTGGTCTGATCCAGCAGGGTTCTTCTGATGTTCTTATCAGAGGAAAGTCTTGGCCTTTATGCCCTGTTGGTGGCCCTCCAGAGGAACTGGTTGGCCCCTGTGTGAGACAAGATGCTGGGCTAGACGGACCCTCGCTGGTCTGATCCAGCAGGTCTCTTCTGAGGTTCTTACCAGGGGAAGGCCTCGGCCTCTATGCCCCATTGCTGGCCATCTGAAATAACTGTTTAGCCACTGAGTGAGACGGGATGCTGGACCAGATAGGCCACTGGTCTGACCCAGCAGGGCTCTTCTGATGTTTTTATGGGGTTAATGTTTCCCTGAGCCATGGATCTTGAACCATTTGTTCGAGATCCAGAGGCGCATCACACCCAAACTTAAGACGGATGGCACAAGTAATATTGCAGTAGTTCTTTTTTAAAGTTAAGGATTTTTAAAGGGTTTAACAAAAAATAAAACCCGGTAAAAATCTAAACCTTGGTTCCAGGCCTGAAAGGGTTGAAGGAGCTGCTGCTTTGAAAGCAGCAAATTTAAAAAACATTACTTTAGAGTCGTGGCCATTCTGCTTACCCCAGTTTCCTTTTAGGTTTTATGGAACGCTTGGGAAGGTGGGTGAATAGATAAGAGAACAAAATAATGCCCATTAACAAAGCTAGTTTATTTATACATGGCCCTGAGTCGCTTCGTTCTGTGGGACCAAGAAGGCTGTGAGCTCTCTTTTTTTGCAGGGAGACTCCCCCCCCTTCGCTGTCATCCTCAGACAATCAAGGAGTCTTTAATTATGTGCCAAAAACTCTTTCAAAGATGCTCCTTCCTCTTCTTGCCCCCCCCAGCCCAGCACTTGGGAGTCTGTAACAAGAACCTTTCTTCTGATTCTCTCTTTAAATGCCAGCGTGTTGCATGTGAGAAACGCCGGATTTCTAACACAGCTGCTGTGATCGTTGGCTTGTCTACACAGAACTGGGAATTGTTGGGAGCTTTTGTGGACGTTTCCCCCTCTGTGTGTGTGTGTGCATTTTGTGTGCCCACACCGTTAGCAGAAGAATACATTATCCGAGATTATCCTCCGACAGAGGAGTTTCCATAAAAGTGATGCGGTATCTGAGAACCCTGAAAACTGAGCTGTGAAGACATGCCCAATGGGAGGGAAAGCAATGCACGAACTGTGCATTTCTGCCCATTATATCAACAGGAGTTTTGGTCGTAAGGCATGGCTTCTTCCTGGGCTGAACTGACCCAGAAGCCTTGCGTTATGTCTGCCGAGCACGGGGCTAAAACTTTCTTTGGCGTCCTTTGTGCAGTAGTTGGCACTCGGTTAAGGATTTCTGTCGGGAGGACCAGCCACCTGGTCTTTTCCCTTGACAGCTTTAAAAACATGTCGAGGAGGGCTCATAATCTGAGCACTTCCCCCTGCCCCGAAGAAACATTCAGACGAAGAAAATAAGGGGCCAATTCAGCTTTATTTAAAGTTGCATCCTGCATTTGAGCATGGATACATACTTCTTTTTTTAAATAGAACTTTAATTGAGATGACATAATGAATTAAAAGAAATAGAGTAAGTTAACAGAAATATTTGAAATAACGTTCAACTGAAATCTTGACAAGCAAATTGATTGCCTCCGTTGTGCAACTCTCGAGGGGGGAAAAAGGTTTGCCAAACTTTATTAATTTGAGATAATGTCCTTCCCTCTTTTTAAACAAATTTTTAACAGGCGGGGCCGTGGCTCAGCAGCAGGGTGCCTGCTTGGTATACAGAAGGTCGTAGGTTCAATCTCTGGGCATCTCCAGTTAAAAGGAGGAGGCAGTAGATGATGGGAAAGACCTCAGTGGCTCAGTGGTAGAGCCTCTGCTTGACATGCAGAAGGTCCCAGGTTCAATCCCCGGCATCTCCAGTTAAAAGGATCAGGCAGTAGATGATGTGAAAGACCTCAGTGGCTCAAATATAGGGCATCTGCTTGGCATGGAGAAGGTCCCAAGTTCAGTCCCCAGGATCTCCAGTTAAAAGAATCAGGCAGTAGATGATATGAAAGACCTCAGTGTCTCAGTGATAGAGCATCTGCTTGACATGCAGAAGGTCCCAGGTTCAATCCCCAGGATCTCCAATTAAAAGGATGAGGCAGTAGATAATGTAAAAGACCTCAGTGTCTCAGTGATAGAGCATCTGCTTGGCATGCAGAAGGTCCCAAGTTCAGTCCCCAGGGTCTCCAGTTAAAAGGATGAGGCAGTAGATGATGTGAAAGACCTCAGTGGCTCAATGATAGGGCATCTGCTTGGCATGGAGAAGGTCCCAAGTTCAGTCCCCAGGGTCTCCAGTTAAAAGGATGAGGCAGTAGATGATATGAAAGACCTCAGTGTCTCAGTGATAGAGCATCTGCTTGGCATGCAGAAGGTTCCAGGTTCAATCCCCAGGATCTCCAATTAAAAGGATGAGGCAGTAGATAATGTGAAAGACCTCAGTGTCTCAGTGATAGAGCATCAGCTTGGCATGCAGAAGGTCCCAAGTTTAATTCCTGGCATCTCCAGTTTAAAAAAAGACCAGGGAGTAGGTGACGTGAGAGACCTCTGCCTGAGACCCTGGAGAGCGGCTGCCGGTCTGAGTAGACAATCCTGACCTTGATGGACCAGCGGCCTGGTTCCGTATAAGGTGGCTTCATGTATTCCACTTGGTCACCAAGAAGGTCTCTTTACATTTCACAGTCTTCTGTACCATGTTCTTCTATTGGTGAAATATTATCCGGCCTGCAGCATCCCGTGAAGGTAGTTCTAGCTGCTGTTATCCTATGAAAGATCATAGTTCGAGATTCTTTTGGAGACTTGGGTGTCTAGTTTAACAAGATTACCTCAGAGGATATGCATTTCCCAGCTATTTGTTTGACAGATAAACTGCTGCGCTCACAGTGTGCTGGGGAGCAAAAGTCCGGGAACAATGAAATAGCGGCTGCCATCTAGTGTTTGCACATCACTGAAGAGCACTCTGACTTGCAAGGTTCCTTTCGCCTACCCCCGCGACCGTCGCTCATCCGCCCTTGGTGAGACCTGTGCTGAGTAACCTGGATTTCTAGGAGCAAATCAGTTTGAGAACCACCATATCAGCACCAATGCTCCTTCTAAGCTGTGGAGTCTTGTGAGCAAAAATTCTGCTTTGGGAGCTACTGGCCTTAAAGTTGTGAGTGAGCGATTTTGGCTACGGCATGAATTAGTTTGCTCTGGAGCCATCCCTTCCTGAGCTCGAACAAAAACGTGTGAGCCGGAGGCTAAAAAACTCTGAGCTGGCTCACACTGACTCAGCTTCGAGGGAACGCTGCCTATTCATTTGTTTGGTCCAGGGATGCTGTTTGAGATACCAGCATGAAGTTTCGTGTTTTACGGAGCAGATACGGAGGAGGGCGATGAAGACGATCAGGGGCCTGGAGACCAAGAAGCCCCATGAGGAAAGGCTGTGGGACGTCTTGGGAATGCTAGGTCTAGAAGAGAGGAGGTTGAGTGGGGACAGGATGGCTCTCTTAAAGTCTTTGAAGGGCCGTCACGTAGAGGAGGGCCGGAAGCTGTTCCTGATGGCAGCAGAAGAGAGGACTCGCAAGAATTGGGTTTAAATTACGGGCGGGAATATTGGCTGTATATTGGGGGGTGGAATTACAGCCAGAGAAGTTCAGCAGTGGAACGGGCTGCCTAGGGAGGCGGTGGTGAGCCCCTTTGCCACTGGCAGGTCTTCAAGCAGCGGCTGGCCAAACCCTTGTCAGGGACGCTTTAGGCTGATCCCGCACCGAGCAGGGGCTGGACGAGATTGTCTGGATGGCCCCTTCCAGCTCTGCAGTTCTGTGATACGGAGTTATGCTCCCCTTTATTCAGGGTGAGTGCGGGAATATTAAAAACTCCAGTCACTGTTTATGCCTTCCTGGCTCCCCCCCCCATCACAGAAGTGACCCTCTTATACATCTGGGCCAAGTTCCACTGCCACCACCCGGTCATTTTCTCGGAAACGATGATGCCATTGTCTCTCTGAAATAGAAGAAGAGAATGGATTTATACCTTGTCCTTCACTCGGAATCTCAGAGCGGCTTACAAACTCCTTTCCTTTCCCCTCCCCACAACAGACCCCCTGTGAGGCAGGCGGGGCTGAGAGAGCCCTGAGAGAAGCTGCCCTTTCTTCAGGCACAGCTCTGACAGAAACGATGGCTTGTCCAAGGTCATCCAGCAGCTGCGAGTGGAGGAGTGGGGGAATCAAACCCGGTTCTCCCAAATTAGAGCCCGCGCACTTAACCACTACACCAAACTGGCCAGCTCCAAATCAGGAGAGTCCTAGAGATTTGGAGATGGACCTTGGAGAACACAGGGTTTGGGATTGTACCTCAGCTGGATACAATCCCATATCGTCCACCCTCCAAAGCAGCCGTGTTTTCCAGGGGAACCGATCTCTGCTGTCACAGAATCATAGACTCACAGCGCTGGAAGGGGTCCTACAGAGGCCATCTAGCCCAACCCCCTGCTCAATGCAGGATCAGCCTAGAGCATCCCTGACAAGGGCTTGTCCAGCCGCTGCTTGAAGACGGCCACTGTCTGGAGACCAGTTGTTATTCTGGGGGATCTCCAGGCCCCAACTGGAGGCTGGCAAGCCTGCGAAGGCAAACTCCCCCTCTTTCAGTTAAGATCCCTACGTTTATTTCACCCGGAAGCACCGTACTCTCGATATAGGTGAGCGTTGCGTTTTCAAAGTCCAAGGTCCGGTTTGGGGTTTTTAAGGACTTCGCGGTGCTTTCGCTGCAACCCAAGCTGGGAGTCTCAAGACTGAAAGTAAATCTATAATTAGCTCGGCTTTTGGACTCTTTATTTGTCCTCTCCGGCCAAGACTGGGGGAGGGTTTGTTTTCCGCCTCCTGGAATGAACTTGGGTTGGAACGAAGGAGCAATAAACATTGGCAGTATCCCTGCACAAATGCATCTCAGCTGGAGTCCAGTATGTATCAGTTAGCAGGGCTGGAGCCCGGGGAGGGTGGGGGGCTTCTTTCAAGAACTTCCGAAATTCTTCTCTCCAAAGGGCTCTGGCTAAACAGGCCTGTGAGCTTTGGTTAGGCAGCGTGTTTACTAAGGGAGGAGAGGTTTATCCCAAGCAAACAAGGAAGCTCCGTCTAGAACGGCTTGCCAGCTAAGAACGGCCTTCCCTGTGTTACCTGAACCTAGAAGAAATTTCTGTGGCAGTACACCAATGCAGGGAAGCAGTGCGTTGGTAGGAAAACGCCAAGCAAAATCTGACCTGGTACCCAGCGGAAATGATTAGCTTGTGAGCCTCCCCCCCTCTCTTGGATATGCCCAATAAGGGGGAGCCGTTCTTTGGATAACAGTTTAGCTTTGGCTAGCTTTGGTTCCCGAGAGATGCCACATCCGCTGTCCCTGGTGGCGGAAACGGCTGTCAAGTCACAGCCGATTCATGGAGCCTCTGTTGGGTTTTTAAAGAAAGAGAGGAAGCAGAGGTGGTTTGCCGTTGCCTGCCTCTGCGTAGCAACCCTGGGCTTCCTTGGTGGTCTCCCATCCAAGTACCAACCAGGGCCGACCCTGCTTAGAGCTTCCGAGATCTGATGAGATTGGGCTATCCTGGGCCATCCAGGGCGGGGCAAAAGGTATACACAAATGGTTTGTCATTGCCTACAATCAAGAACCACAAGGGGAAGAAGAAGAAGAAGAGGAGGAGATTGGATTTATACCCCGCCCTTCACTACCCAAAGGAGTCTCAGAGAGGCTTACAAATTCCTTTCCCTTCCCCTCCCCACAAGAGACACCCTGTGAGGTAGGTGGGGCTGAGAGAGCTCTTGACAGAAATAGCTCTTTTTCAAGGACAGCTCTTGTCAGAACTATGGCTTGCCCAAGGTCATCCAGCAGCTGCAAGTGGAGGAGTGGGGAATCAGACCCGGTCCTCCCAGATTAGAGAAAGAAAGAAGTCTGATAAAGGGCCAGTATTAAAAACCTAGTTGAAACTTATGATATACAAAAATACATGCCTTTATTAGAAAGACAGTTAAAAACATATAAGGACCCAACAAAAGCCTCGTTAAAAAGTTCAAGTGGCCTAAACACCAGGGCCAACACACGTGACCTGCTATTTGCTTGAGGACATACTGGCTCTGACTTCGATGGCGACACAGGTGCTTTTTGGACCTAACTTGGAAGGTGATCTAATTCAGCAGCGGTGCATTTGGCACCAGGCACATGACTTTTCCTCTTTAGAGGCCTCACAAACACCTTTGTCTTGTGCCTTTAGATCTTGCTGCTTAGCCTTCCTTTTCTTGGTCCAGTACTCACCTATTGGGTATCATTGTAATGTGTAGTATTGTTACGTGGACCTCAGTACTGTTTGACCTCTGAAGAAGGCCCCGATAGGGCGGAAATGCATCAGGTCGTGTGTGTTGGCCCTGGTGTTTCGGCCACTTGAACTTTTTAACGAGGCTTTCATTGGACCCTTATATGTTTTTAATTGTCTTTCTAATAAACATACATGTATTTTTGTATATTATAAGTTTCAGCCAGCCCTTTATCAGATTTCTTTCTTACCCTTGTGGTTCTTGATTTCCAGGTTTTTGGATCAAGTTTGTTTTCCCCTCCCCACCTTTCGTTGCCACTGCCCGCCTCTGCGTAGCAACCCTGGACTTTGTTGGCGGTCTCCCATCCAAGTACCAACCAGGGCTGCCCCTTCCCTTTTTTGCCTCTCTTCTCCTTGCTGTCGTATTTTGTTGTACGCATTTCATGGATCACTTAATAACAATGGTGTGCTACACAGCCAACTTCTGGCGGCCCTGTGGAGTTTTCAAGGCAAGAGATGAGCAGAGGCGGTTGGCCATTGCCCGCCTCTGCGTGGCAATCCCGGACTTCCTTGGTGGTCTCCCATCCAAGTACTGACCAGGACTGACCCTTCTTTGCTTCCCGGCGCTGATGAGATCAGGCTAAGCCTTGGCCATCCAAGTCAGAGGAAAAGACACACAGAGATGGTTTATCATTGCTTGTCTCTGCATAGCAACCCTGGACTTCGTGGGCGGTCTCCCATCCGAGTGTGTGTGTGTTGTGTTAAGTGCCATCAAGTCACCTCTGACTTCTGGAGGGCCCCATGAATTAATAGCTTCCAGAGTATCCTGTGGTTAAGAGCCTTGCTTAGAAGTGGCAGAGCATCTGCTTGGCACACAGAAGGTCCCGGGTTCAGTCCCGGGTCTCTCCAGTTGAAAAGGACCAGGCAGTAGGTGACGTGTAAGACCTCCATAGGAGACTGTGGAGAGCCATGAAGAGAGGCTGGTGGATCAGTTGGTAGAGCCTCTGCTTGGCATGCAGAAGGTCCCAGGTTCAGTCCCGGGTATCTCCAGTTGAAAAGGACCAGGCAGTAGGTGACACGTAAGACCTCCATAGGAGACTGTGGAGAGCCATGAAGAGAGGCTGGTGGATCAGTTGGTAGAGCCTCTGCTCGGCATGCAGAAGGTCCCAGGTTCAGTCCTGGGTCTCTCCAGTTGAAAAGGACCAGGCAGTAGGTGACGTGTAAGACCTCCATAGGAGGCCGTGGAGAGCCATGAAGAGAGGCTGGTGGATCAGTTGGTAGAGCCTCTGCTTGGCATGCAGAAGGTCCCAGGTTCAGTCCTGGGTATCTCCAGCTAGAAAGACCAGGCAGTAAGTGATGTGTAAGACCCTGCCCAAGACCCTGGAGACATGCCGCCAGTCAGAGTAGGACAGTATTGACCTTAATGGACCAAGGGTCTTACTCAGTAGATGGCAACTCCACGTCTTCAAGGCAGAACACGATCGAATGGAAGTGCCTGCCCATCAGAAACAGGCAACAGGGTACAAGTCAGTTGCTCTTGAAAGTTTCTTCTTACTCTGTTGTGTAGTAGAGATAAAGCAGAGGTTTACTCAGTACCCCCCACCCCACCCCTGGATATCTACCTCCAAGAAGTGCACAAAAAGGTGCAGTTTGTGGATCTGCACCTGAGTCATTCCAGCCCACCTGGGTCGTTCCAGCCGATGCTCCCTCTAAGCTGTGGAGTCCTGTGAGCCAAAATTCTACTTTGTGAGCTCCTGGCATTCAAGTTGTGAGCAAGCGATTTGGCCGCTGCATCAATTAGTTTGCTCTGGAGCCACATCCGTCCTGAGCTGAGGCAAAAATGTGTGAGCTGGAGGCTAAAAAACCTATGAGCTAGCTCACACTAACTCAGCTTAGAGGGAACACCGCTCTGGAGCCATCCTTCCTGAGCTGAGGCAAAAATGTGTGAGCTGGAGGCTAAAAAACCTATGAGCTAGTTCACACTAACTCAG
Organism: Gekko gecko; assembly: GCA_029375565.1. NCBI lineage: Eukaryota > Metazoa > Chordata > Lepidosauria > Squamata > Gekkonidae > Gekko > Gekko gecko. Next base: position 2,351,796 of record JAPDNY010000004.1, read on the forward strand.
CTTAGAGGGAACACTGCTCTGGAGCCATCCTTCCTGAGCTGAGACAAAAATGTGTGAGCTGGAGGCTAAAAAACCTATGAGCTAGTTCACACTAACTCAGCTTAGAGGGAACACTGCTCTGGAGCCATCCTTCCTGAGCTGAGACAAAAATGTGTGAGCCGGAGGCTAAAAAACGGTGAGCTAGCTCACACTAACTCAGCTTAGAGGGAACACTGGTTTCCAGCACCCCCCCGGGGGGTGGTATTACCCACTTTGGGAACCACTGAGATAAAGGAAAGATGTTTGCAGGAAAGGATGCAAGGGAGAGAAGGATCATACCCTTTTTGTGATTTAAAAAAAATTACATAGATAAACTTAATCACTGGAAAGAAGAAGGAGATTAAACCAGCCGCCTGTCCAGCGCGGAGGATTGTCTTATTATTTTGCCTTATGGCATATGCTGATGCCAGACCGGGGTGTTCTTATTCTTTGGGACCTGCTCCTTCCCGGTGATTCTTTTGCGTCTCTTGCATACGGAGCTGCTGTGGTTGGTTCGTGCGTAGCCATCTGTCACACAGACCCATCCCCAAACATCCCTTGCTCTGGATTCGAGTGCTCGTCCACATACCATGGTCTTCCCTTCCCAGATCCGTGTCCTCGGTGGGATTTCTGTGACAGGACCCATGGCGCGAGAAACATCCTGTAACGAGGACCTGAGCAGAACCATTGCATGTGCTTCGGCGGCTGGCGTGGGGGGGCACTTCGCGCGGGCGGAGAAAGGAGAAACGAGAATGGTTGCCCGCGAGCAGCGAAGGCATGAGCCCGCTGGGTGTCCCTTGCAGACGTCTTTGAAATCGCGCTTATTGTATCGTTCATGTCCTCACCATTTTGTGGTCGCTTCATGAAACAAAAAAAGACTTTTTGGGGGAAATGCAACGTGAAATTTAAAAAAACCTGTATATTTCTCTCTGCGTCAGTACTCTCCGAAATTACCCGCTGGGCCTGAAGAGCTTAATTCTGCTCCGTGTTCAATTCTGCTTCAGAAACCGCTCCATTAAGGACAAAAAAGAAAAATGTGCACCCATTTTCTGAAAAAGAGCTACCGCGGTGAAGGGCAAATTACCCTGTAGCGGCAAGATACTAACCCCCCCCCCGCCACTCACCCACCCAAAACAAAAACCCCAGTTTGGTGTAGTGGTTAAGTGTGTGGACTCTAATCTGGGAGAACCGGGTTTGATTCCCCACTGCTCCACTTGCAGCTGCTGGGTGACTTTGGGCAAGCCATAGTTCTCTCAGAGCTGTTCTCGGAAAAGAGCAGTTTCTGTCAAGAGCTCTCTCAGCCCCACCTCCCTCACAGGGTGTCTGTTGTGGGGAGGGGAAGGGAAAGGAGTTTGTAAGCCACTCTGAGACTCCCTTGGGCAGTGAAGGGTGGGGTATAAATCCAATCTCCTCCTCCTCCTCCTCCTCTTCTTCTTCGTTTAATTCTGCTTCAGAAACCTCTCCGTTAAGGGAAAAAAAGAAAAATATGCACCCGTTTTCTGAAAAAAGCTGCTGTTGTGAAGGGCAAATTACCCTGTAGCAGCAAGACACTACTCCCCCCTCCCGCTCACCCACCCAAAAGAAAACCCCCTATGATTTTTTGGCAGACCCAATGGCTAAACCGGGCTTTTCCTCAGTTTTGAAGTTCTCGCCCGTGTCCCTTTCCGTATAACAAATAACCGGGAGGAGCCCTCGTGCCCCAGAGCCTTGGTGTTCCATGAGCTAAATAAAACTCTTCAGCCCGGCTGGGTAACCAGGACGTCGCAGGGGGGGAGGGATGAGGGGCGGGGAGCCCACCTGTTTGCCGTCTTCACTGTCCTCTCTCTTGTTTTTGTGTCTGCTTTTCAGAGCCGGCAACTGGAATCCGAGACGGGGACGACGGAAGAGCACAGCCTGAACAAGGAGGCCCGAAAATGGGCCACGCGAGTGGCGCGGGAGCACAAAAACATCATCCACAGCCAGCGGGTGGGTGGGCCGCAAAATAAACACGCACCACACGGGGGAGGGGAGGCGCCCACCACCGGGCAGAGAGCGGCTTCAAGGCCTCTCCTTCTTCACTGTGCATTGCCGGGAGCTACCTCTTAATCAGATGGGGCCAGGAAGGGACTTTTCCCCCAGACCAGATCGGCCCAAGGATCCTGGAAGTTTTTTGCCTTCCTCTGCGCATAGAGCAGGGGTCGCCGGCAATGCTGTGGAGTCCTGTGAGCAAAAATTCTCCTTTGTGAGCTACTTGGCATTAAAGCTGTGAGCCGGCAATCTGGCTGCCGCGTGACTTAGTTTGTTCTGGAGCCATCCCTTCCTGAGCAAAGACAAAAACGTGTGAGCCGGAGGCTAAAAAACTGTGAGCCAGCTCACACTCACTCGGCTTAGAGGGAACACTGGCTCACCAGCGGAGCGGTGACGGAGCAGCGTTTCCCGCATCGTGCAGGGGGCTGGACTAGATCAGAGGTTCCCAAGCATATTTGGCCTACTTACCGCCCCCCTTTTCAGAAAAAAAGTTACTCAGCACCCTTATTTTTATTCAACACCCCCCAAAGGCACCCAAGGCTCCTACCGCCCAGCTGGATTGTTCCACCGCCCCACCCCCAGGGGGCGGTATGGCCCACTTTGGGAACCAGTGCAGTAGATGAACTTTGTGGTCACTTCCAGCTCTGTCTTCCTTTGTCTTAGAAAACAAAAACAAACACCAGAAGTGAGATCCGTTTACGAAAACCCAGTCCTGTTTCCCGGAAGCATTGCTGCCACCATGCAGTTATTTCCCATCATTACAACAGCGCCCTCAATGCACGTGGCAGTTTGTGGAGTAACAGAGGCCAAAGGGCAGGTCTCTGCCCCTAGGCGCTTGTAGTCTAGCTGTTGACAGGAGGGGATGAGGGAAACAGGAGGAGGGGGGGGACAGAGTGAACAAATGGGGATTAGTGGCCCCAAAGGCTTCACAGTGAGCTTCCCCTCACTGGCAGTCTTCAAGCAGGAGCTGGGCAAACGCTTCTCAGGGTTGCTCTAGGCCAATCCTGCATTGAGCAGGGGGTTGGACTAGATGGCCTCTGTAGGGCCCCTTCCGACTCTCTGTGATTCTATGATTATAGTAGAGAGAGATTTGCAAAAGCTTGGACTAGATGCTGGACTAGATGGACCATTGATCTGATCCAGCAGGGCTCTTCTGATGTTCTTATGAAGGCCTTGGCCTCTGTACTCTGTTGTTGGCCCTCCAGAGGAACTGGTTGGTTACTGTGTGAGACAGGATGCTGGAAGAGATGGACCCTCACCGGTCTGATCCAGCAGGGCTCTTCTGAGGTTTTTATGAAGGCCTTAGCCTCCATGCCCTGTTGTTGTCCCTCTAGAGGAACTGGTTGGCCACTGTGTGAGGCAGGATGGTGGACTAGATGGACCACTGGTCTAGTATCATAGAATCATAGAAAGTTAGAGTTGGAAGGGACCTTGCAGGTCATCTAGTCCAACCCCCTGCACTCTGCAGGAGCGTAGCCTGAGCCAACAGGGCTCTTCTTAGGTTCCTAGAACAGTTAAGTAATGTCAGAAAGCAGCATTTAAAATGTGCTCAATTGAATAAAGAGTGTGTTTGTCCCCCAATTTATGGCAGGCTCTCGAGGAGTTAGAGTGCCACGGGCCGGTGGCCTCCGAACAAAGCCGAGTGGAACTGGAGCAGAAGATCGACGAGGCCAGAGAGACCATCCGCAAAGCCGAGGTAAGAGGAAGAGACTTCGTAGGCTTTCCTCTAACTGTGGGGGGAAAGACTTCGTAGGTTTTCCTCTAACTGTGGGGGGAAGACTTCGTAGGTTTTCCTCTAACTGTGGGAGTGCCGGCGTGCCTCGCGAAAGCCAGTGGGGCTGCTTCTGCACTTGGGAGTGATGAGGAGAAAGAAGACTTCTGGCCGCCTTCCCCCCCCACCCGTGCTCCCTCCCAGTTAATACTCGTAACTTTTCTATTGTTGTGTTTTGCTCCTCCAGCAAAGCCTCGGTGAGATGTGTTTCAGACTGATAAAAGTGGAAATAAACACCAGCCTGTCTGAAAAGGAATTAGCTCTATTCTTTTCTTCCCTTTTTTCTTAGGGAAAAACAAAACAAAGCACTACTAGGCTGTATTGTGTTGATAAGATTTGTGGTCACCGATTCATGGAACCCATGGGCAGCCCTCGGGGGCCTGATTTTGCCAGGTTTCACGGCTGATTGTGTACGTGTTGAGCGCCATCCAGTCACTTACGGCGACCCCATGAATGAGAAGAACAAAGTTTGAGTCCCAGGGGCACCTGTAAGACCAGCAAAGTTTAATTCTGGGTATAAGCTATTGTGTGCACGCACTCTTCTTCAGATACGCATGCCCATGAAAGCTTATACCCAAAATTAAACTTTGTTGGTCTTAAGGTGCCCCTGGACTCAGACTTCGTTGTGTTGCTTTAGATCAACATGGCTGCCCAGTTGAATCTACTATGAATGAATGACCTCCAAAAGATCCTATTGTTAACAGCCGTGCTCAGTTCTTGCAAACTGTCTGGACTACTGATGTTCTTGGTGCTTGGGGGGCAACAGTGGGAGGGCTTCTGGAGTTCTGGCCCTGCTGATGGATGTCCTGATGACCTCTGGGTTTTGGCCACTGTGTGACACAGAGTGATGGGCCACTGGCCTGATCCAGCATGGCATCTCTCATGTTCTTATGTCTGAGGCAGGGATGCTCTGTCTTCTTGGTGTTTGGGGGGGGCAACAGTGGGAGGGCTTCTGGTGTTCTGGCCCCACTGGTGGACCTCCTGATGGCACCTGGTATTTTTGGCCACTGTGTGACACAGAGTGTTGGACTGGATGGGTTATTGGCCTCATCCAACATGGCTTCTCTCTTGTGTTCTTCTGACTGGGATAGTGATGCTCTGTCTTCTTGGTGCTTGGGGGGGGTTTCTGGAGTTCTGGCCCCACTGGTGGACTTCTTGATGGCACCTGGGTTTTGGCCACGCTATGACACAAAGTGTTGGACTGTGTGGGCCATAGGCCTGATCCAGCATGGCTTCTTTTATGTTCTTATGTCTGGGGCAGTGATGCTCTATCTTCTTGGTGCTTGGGGGGGCTTCTGGAGTTCTGGCCCCGCTGGTGGACTTCTTGATGGCACCCGGGTTTTGGCCACGATGTGACACAAAGTGTTGGACTCGGGGTGCCATAGGCTTGATCCAACATGGCTTCTCTTATGTTCTTATGTCTGGGGTAGTGATGCTCTGTTTTTTTGGTGCCTTGGGGGGGCAAGAGTGGGAGGGCTATGGCTCCCTTGGTTGTGTCGATCCATCTCATGTTGGGTCTTGAGAGCCAGGTTGGTGCAGTGGTTAGGAGCTGGGAGAATCTGGGAGAACCAGGTTTGATCCCTCACTCCTCCACATGCAGCGGCTGGTGTGACCTTGGGTCAGTTACGAGTTCTTTCGGAGCTGTTCTCTCAGGAGCAGTTCTCAAGAGAGCTCTCTCAGCCCCGTCTACCCTCACAGGGTGTCTGTTGTGGGGAGGAGGAAAGGAGAAAGGGAGATTGTAAGCTGCTTTGAGACTCCTTTGGGTAGTGAAGGGCGGGGTATAAATCCGATCTCTTCTTCTTCTCTCTTCTTCTTCTTCCTCTTTTCCATCTGCCTTCAGCTTTTCCTAGCTGACTCTGGCCCTTAATCCACCAGTTCCCTCTTGAAAATCCTCAACCCTATGCCTGGTTTTCCCTGGCTGGGCTTAATTTCTCAGAGGTGGTGAAGAGAGTTATTCACAGACAAGAATCAGCGAGTAATATTCCAGGCCATTACTTTTGTTTGTGTGTGTGAAGTGCCGTCAAGTCACTTCCGACTGCTGGTGACCCTACGAATTGATGACCTCCAGAACCTCCTGATTGACAGCCTTGCTCAGGTCTTGCAGACTGAGGGCTGCGGCTTCCTAGACGGGGTCGCTCCATCTCGTGTCGGGTCTTCCCCTTTTCCTGCGGCCTTTGACTTTTCCGAGCATTATTGTCTTTCCTGGTGTCTCTTGTCTTCTCATAATGTGAGTGACCAAAGGACAATAGCCTCATTTTAGCTGTTTTCGCGTCTAAGTTCCAGTAACTGAAGCAGGAAAGAAGGGGAACGAGGAGGAAATTGGATTCATACCCTGCCCTTCACTCAGAGTCTCAGAGCAGCTCACAAGCTCCTTTCCCTTCCCCTCCCCACAACAGACACCCTGTGAGGGAGGTGGGGCTGAGAGAGCTCTTTTGAGAACTGCTCTTGAGAGAACAGCTCTGACAGAACTATGGCTTGCCCAAGGTCATCCAGCAGCTGCAAGTGGAGGAGTATCCTTTTTGAAGTGAGGCCTCCAGAACTGCACACAATACTCCAGGAGAGCCAGCTTGGTGTAGTGGTTAAGTGCGTGGACTCTAATCTGGGAGAACTAGGTTTGATTCCCCCACTCCTCCACATGCAGCTGCTGGATATGGGCAAGCCATAGTTCTGGCAGACCTGTTCTCTCAAGGACAGTTCTCTCAGAGCTCTCTCAGCCCCGCCTACCTCATAGGGTGTCTGTTGTGGGGAGGGGAGGGGAGGGGAAAGGAGTTTGTAAGCTGCTCTGAGACTCCAAGTGAAGGGCAGGGTATAAATTCTTCTTCTTCTCCTCCTCCTCCTCCTCCTTCTGCCTGACCAAGGCAGTGTACAGCAGGACTATGACATCTTGCGATTTGGATGTTATGCCTCTGCTGATATATCCCAAGATCATATTTGCCTTTTTTGTTGCCGTATCACACTTTCATTCACTTTTCATTCATGGTCCCCTTAGCAGAGAAGAGGTTTTAATAATATCCCTAAGTGAAAAAAATTGACCCACCCGGTCAGAGACCATTCCATTGAGTCCATTTTACACTACTTGATACGTCACATGTTTGATTAGGTTTGAACAAATTTGGAGTCTCACGTGTGTTCTGTCCGGTAGAGGTGTCGGCTGAACATACTTGAGCAGAGCCTTAACATTTACATAGCACTTATTTAAGTCATGTATACCCTCCAACCAAGAGAATTCCCCAGATGGTTTTATATATTGAAAAAACCAGCTCAAATCTGCATCCCAAATATCAGAAGAAAAGGGCAAATCATAAATGCTACTAAAAACAGTAAAATATCATAGCCTGGTAAACATTGGCAGATAAACCACAGAAGTAATGTCGAAGAAAATGTTCAGGAAGGCAGCACTAATGAAAATAATAAATGGTGGGGGGGGGATGGAGAATGTATGCACAGCAGAATATATAAGGCCAGCAGTTAAAACTCAGTTTCATGTAGTGGTTAAGTGATCTTGCAACTGCTGGATGACCATGGGCAAGCCATAGTTCTGACAGAGCTGTTCTTGAAAATGAGCAGTTTCTCTCAGAGCTCTCTCAGCCCCACCTACCTCCCAGGGTGTCTGTTGTGGGGAGGGGAAGGGAAAGGAGTTTGTAAGCTGCTCTGAGACTCCTTTGGATAGTGAAGCGCAGGGTATAAATCAATCTCCTCCACTTCTTCTTCTTCTTCCTCTTCCTCTTCTTCTGGGAGGCATCACACAACCATAAACTGTGTAAAACTGTGAAAAATCTGTGAAAGGTTAAGGGCTAAAGCAGAATATCTTCACCTGCCACCCGGAATTCAAGATGTTGGGAGTTCCTTGCTTTTGGGGGATCCTGGCATAAAATTTTGTGTGTGTGTGTTCTTGTTCCAGTCTCTGTTTTTTTCTTCTCCTACTATTGTCTTGGTTTGCTTCTGATTTTTCTTGTTTCTTTTTGGCGGCAGCTGCTAAGATTCCTCTAATAAAAGCTTTGCTTGCTTCCCAAATTGTGCGTATAACAACACAGTGAGAAACTGTAACACTGTACCCAAAAATACTTGACGCTTGATTCAAAACATTCTTATATCAACAGCGTAGTACTCTAAATAACCATTCAGATCCATTCCGAAGACACCAATGTAAGTAGTCCAATACAGTTCAACAAATTCCCAACAATATGTTGTCGAAGGCTTTCACAGCCAGAGTTCATTAGGTGCTGTAGATTTTCTGGGTTGTGTGGCCGCGGTCTTGGCATTGTAGGACCTGATGTTTCACCAGTAGCTGTGACTGGCATCCTCAGAGGTATAACACAGAAAGATGGAGGACTCTCTGTGTCAAGGTGAGAAGAAGAATGGTAGGCAGGTGATTTATATCTATGCTGGAAGGTGGGGTAGGGCTGAGTCATTCTAGGAGTTCTCCAGGCTATGAACATGCTAATGGGGGAGCTTTCCTGAGGAGGTTCTTTTGTCTATGCATTGTTTCCTGAGGAGGTTTCCTGTTTCTTGAGGCGGTTCTTTTTCTGCTCACCTTGACACAGAGAGTCCTCCATCTTTCTGTGTTGTACCTCTGAGGATGCCAGTCACAGCTGCTGGCGAAACGTCAGGTCCTACGATGCCAAGACCACGGCCATACAGCCCGGAAAATCTACAGCAACTAAATTCCTAACAGTTGATAAATGTCCACAAAACTAAGAGGAGTTGTTGATAGATGTCCACCAAACACAGTTGCTATGAGGTTTGGCGACGGATCCACCCAGGTTCCCATCCGTTTCCCTTCAGGACTTCGTCAGGCCGCCTCCTGTGATGTCGAACTCATTTCTTACGAGGGCCGGATCTGACATAAATGAGACCTCACTGGGCCGGGCCACGTGTGTCATAAAATGTAATGCCGGGTAGCGTAGAGATGAACTTTACAAAGGACCCAAACACAAAGGGTTGGGGTTTTTTACTTAAAATAAGAACATGCTTAAAACATTCACACTCTTGGCAATATTTTGTTTATTTCACAGCGTCGGATAACTGACCCCTCTCGCTCTGAATTATTGCATCAAAATGTCTCTGCTGTCGCACTCTTGAGTCTGCTGTTCAGCTGTGTGTATCTGTAAGCTGCAAACCTACGATGACGCAGCAGCAGCAGAACTGGAAGAAGAAGCAGAAGACGGCCAGCTCCGCTGCGGGCCTGATAGAAGCCCTTCAGGGGCCTAATCCGGGTGCCGGGCCGTATGTTTGACACCCCTGCTCTATATATTTCCCTTGACTGTACATAGCAGTCTATATCTATTCCAACCGGCTTGAATAATAGAGGCTCTTGAATAATAGAGACTTCCCAAATAGTAGCTGAGGATATTCCTTCTGTATTGTTTATTATAAAAAAATCTTCCAGATCTTTCTTACACTTGGTTATTACATCATTTTGTAGTAAAAAGAGCATCATTTAGCCTCCATCTTTCTCTTAGTTTTCTGTTCCATTGCCAAACTACTTCTATGGGATTATGATTTGCAGATATCGTCGGTTGATTCTCAGCTTTTTGATATCCAGCACATATCTGTCCTTGAGTATGTTTGATGTCTATCAGAAAAAAATGTAAAATCTCCGCTCCTCCAGGCGTCTTCTAATTCCAGCATTTCCAGATACTGGAATACGTTTTGGGGGGTAATTTTCCACATTTAGACTTCCTAGATTTATCCTTTTTTGGATCTAGTACTCCATTCACGTCTCCAAGAACCATTATATCTGCCATCTTGAAATTCTAGCATAGTTTGGGGGAAAATCTCAAAAAATTTAACTTTAGCATCGTTTGGCCAGTTTGGTGTAGTGGTTAAGTGCGTGGACTCTAATCTGGGAGAGCCGGGTTTGATTCCCCACTCCTCCACTTGCACCTGACTGGATGACCTTGGGCAAGCTGTAGTTCTGATAAGAGCTGTTCTTGAAAAAGAGCAGTTTCTGTCAGAGCTCTCTCAGCCCCACCTACCTCACAGAGTGTCTGTTGTGGGAAAGGGATAGGAAAGGAGTTAGGCGATGGTCCTTGTGGTATTCTCAAATTGGCTCAATTTGATCGAAGAATTTATGCGGCGAGATGGTGGTAAAACCAGGGCACGGGGCCAGTCCTTGGTGTTTAAGGCGGCCATTCACAATTCTCTCTCCGAACTCTCTCGGCCCCACCTGCCTCACAAAGGTTCCTGTTGTGGGGCGAGGAAGGGAAGGCGCGCGTAAGCCGCTCCCGAGACTCCTTAAAGTAGAGAAAAAGCGGAGTATAAAAGCCAACTTTTCTTAAAATAATGAAATGTCCCATGGAGTGCTTTGCTTTCCACTGTGCTTAGGCAAATGCAGAGCTAAAGATCAGATTTAGTAGAATATTTTCAGATGCTTTCCGGCTCGTAAATCAGCTCCCAGGAATGTTAAATGGAGTCGTGTTACCCATAAATTAGGCTCAGATACACAAACGTCTAAAATTAGAAAGTCAGACTTCACTGTTGCCATAATACCGTTGCCTCTGTGGAAGCAGCAATTAGAACATTCCGCATAGCCTCTTTATTGCTTAAGTAGCTTAGAAGCATGTGTTTATCTGTTCACTGATGCAGAATCCTTAAAGTTATTTTTATTTGAAACACGTATAGGCTGTTTCCCCCACAAGCTTAAAATGACTTGAAAGGGATCAAGTACGACTTAAAAAGCGAGAACCATAACACACTTTCTAAAAAAACCTAGTGATATATGCAGCAGTCCATAGCTCTTAACCAGACAGGCTAAAAGCCGACTGGAATAAAAAATACCTTCCATCCCCTTCCTAAAAGGACCGCCTCGTGCCTCCAGGGAAGATTTGGAGCCAACATGGTGAAGGCCCTGCTCCTAGCAACTAAGGTTCGTCCCATATCAGTGGAAGACAAAGCTTGGTTGGAGCAGCATTTCTATAAGGAAAGGCTGAAGAGTCCGGGACTTTTCAGTTTAGAAAAAGAGCCGACTAAGAGGGGTTTATAAAATTGTTCATGGGGTGGAGAGAGTTGGAAGGGAGATGGCACCTAGTATATTTGGGCCACTGTGTGACAGAGTGTTGGACTAGATGGGCCTTTGGCCTGATTCAACACGGGCTTCTCTTATGTTCTTATGAGAAATTTTTGTCAAAAAAAAAAGTTAGGTCTTTTAAAATTGGATGTCTATAAAGCCTTTGACACCCTATCTCAGGAATACTTGTGGCAGATTATGAAAAAGCATGAGATAGGAGATAATTATATAAGAGCAATTAAGGAGATATATAGAGAGGGAACAGCAGTGGTAAAGGTCAATAATGCCAAATCACAAACTTTTCAGATCCAGAGAGGGTCCGACAGGGGTGCCCGCTCTCACCGGTCTTATTCATTATAGCAATAGAACAACTAGCTGAAAGGATAAGAAACTGTGTAAGGATAGAAGGTTATAAGGTAAAGAAGGAAGAAATAAAAATTAATTTATTTGCAGATGATATTATAGTAGTTATGACAAATCCCAAAGAAGCGATAAAAGAAGTAAAAATTATCTTAGAGGACTTCGAATGCTGTTCAGGGTTAAAGGTTAATATGGCTAAATCAGAAATCATGTACCTCAATGTGAACAAAGAGGAAAGAAAAGAAATAAACAAAATTACAAATATTGGAATGGGCACCAAAAAGTTCAAATACTTAGGTATAGTGTTACAAAAGAAGATCGATAGAATATCGGAGGTGAATTATAGCACGATATGGAAGAAAATAAAGAATGAAATGAGAAAGTGGAAAAATAAAACTCTTGGTATATCTACTAGAATTAGGAGTGTTAAAATGTTCTGGTTACCTAAACTAACATACTTATTCCAGACGATACCATTAGAGGCCCATAACAAAAGGTTAGAACAATGGAATAGGGCAATTAGAGAGCGGATATTTGGCAGTAAAAAGTGTAGAATTCAAAAAAGGTTGATACACAGTCTCAAGGAGGAGTTGGGTTGGGGAGTCCCAGAGCTGAATAGATATTATGAAGCCTTTCAAATAAAGTCGCTATTAGAGATAGGTGAAGGAGAGGAGCAAAAATGGGTTAGATTTGAAAATGAGATAAACAACAATATAGGAAGATTCGGGATTTTCTCTAAAGCCACAAAAAAAGATCTCAAATTGATTAAAGGCCCCAGACATTCAGCATTAGAATCTTGGAGCAAGTGGCAAGCGAAATGGCTAAGAAGAAACTCAAGATGGACACCACTAGAATTAATATACAGCGAAATAAAAGAGAATAAATGGTGGGAATATCTTAAAACTAAAGGGTATTATAGGTTGGAAGACATGTTTAGAGGACGTAACTTAAAACCGGTGCACGAGATAGTGGAAGAGGTAGGTAACCAACACTGGTTAAAAATAACAGGCCTATATAGTATGGTTAATAAGATCAAGGAAAAAGAGAAAATATGGATAGAGGAACCGATAGAAGAACTATACAAAGGGATGCAAAAATCAAAACAAGGATTAGCAGGGAAAATCTATAGGAAAATGATATCAAATACAGACACGACAATATCTTACCTACAGAACACTTGGACCAAAGAAGGTCAGGTATCAGAAAACTTGGCAAGCAAAATAATGGAAGGAATAGAGGGAATTAAAGTGATCAAATTTAATGAAATGGAGCATAAATTCTTTACAAAATGGTACAAAACACCAGCGCAAATAGCAAACATGATCCCAGGAATGAGCCCCATGTGCTGGCATTGCAAACTGGCTAAAGGATGGTTTTCCCATATGTGGTGGGAATGCCCAGAGGTCAGTGTCTTTTGGACAAAAATATTGCAAATTATAAGGAGAACATGCAAAGTTTCACTGTCCATTAACTTTAATTTAATGTTAATGGGCATAATAGGGAACCCAGGAGTAAGTAAAGAGAACCAAGCTATATTCAAAGCAATGATACTAGCAGGAAAAGCAGTGATTGCTCTGGGTTGGAAGGACAAGAGTAAATGGACAGTAGAAATCTGGCATAATTATTTGTTTGATTTCATACAGTCAGACATAATAGAGAAACTGAACTGGAAGACCAAATGGGCAGACAGGACTACAGCAATCAGCACGAAATGGAAGACCTACCTGGAGTGGCTACCAACAGAAGGAAGAAAGGACATTCAGTGCAAGATTCGGACCTTGTGCCCGTGGCTGGGATCAAAGGACTAAAGCATTGGAAAAGCAGAGGGGGGAGGAGGGAGGGAGAAGGGATAAAAAACCGTTACGAAATGTACGGGATAAAAGATAATATGTAATACTTACCAAAAACTATATAAAAACTATATTAAAAAAAAAAAAAATGAGAAATTTTTCTCCCTCTTCCGAAATACTGGAACTTGAGGGGCATCCAGTGAAGCTGATGGGCAGTAGGTTCAGGACAGACAAAAGGAAATACAGCTTTACACAGAGAGTGATCAAAATGTGGGATTCGCTGCCAGCTGGTGGGTTGCATTACGTGCCGTCAAGGCTGTGATCATACGCACAATTAGACCCGACATAGGCACGAATGCCGGGCGGATTTATAGGGCGCGATCAGACAACAACATCTGGAAAGCGCCCCGCAGCCATCAGCAGCCCGTTCGGCTCCACCGCAGAGGCGGAGTTAAAAGACACAGGTTGCGACAGGTCTGATTGCTCCAGCGCGCTGTCATGCCGTCGGGATGGTCTGATCAGGCCAACCCGACTCCGTGTCGTCGTTTTTTCCCCCCTTCTCAGTATGTGCATCATCGCAGACTCCATAGGGAGCCCTCAGTGCGGAGGTGCGGTTCATCGATTCCTCGTTCAAGCGCATGGGAAACAAACGGCACAAAAAAAACACCCAACCTCATCTGCAGTTGCGTCTGATCACACACTGACGGGCTGTGCCCACAGCTTCAAAGGGAGCTGTGATCGTGCAACTCCAGAGGAAATAGCCTCGCTTCCCCCACGTTTTATCTGGCACTTGTCACCACACCCCAAGTTGCTTCCGACCTGTGGCCACCCTATGAATGAAGGACCTCCAAAACGGCCAGTCGGTCACGGCCTTGCTCAGGTCTTGCAAACTGAGGGTCATAAGAACATAAGAGAAGCCAATTTCAGATCAGGCCAGCGGCCCATCCAGTCCAACACTCTGTCACACAGTGGCCAGAAATACCAGGGGCCATCAGGAGGTCCAGCAGTGGGGCCAGGGCACCAGAAGTCCTCCCGCTGTTGACCCCTCCCAAGCACCAAGAAGACAGAGCCTCCCTTGCCCCAGACCGAGAATTCCTCTCTAATAAGAACATAAGAGAAGCCAATGTCGGATCAGGCCAGTGGCCCATCCAGTCATAAGAACGTAAGAGAAGCCAATGTTGGATCAGGCAACGGCCCATCCAGTCCAACACTCTGTGTCACACAGTGGCCAGAAATACCAAGGGCCATCAGGAGGTCCAGCACTAGAAGCCCTGCCACTGTTGCCCCACCCAAGCACCAAGAAGACAGAGCACCATTTGCCCCAGACCGAGAATTCCTATCTAATAAGAACATAAGAGAAGCCAGTGTTGGATCAGGCCAGTGGCCCATCCAGTCCAACACTCTGTCATACAGTGGCCAGAAATACCAGTGGCCATCAGGAGGTCCATCAGTGGGGCCAGGACACTAGAGGCCCTCCCACTGTTGCCCCCCCCCCAAGCACCAAGAATACAGAGCATCACTTGCCCCAGAGTTCCTATCTATACCTTGTGGCTAAGAGCCACTGATGGACTTCTGCTCCATATGTTTATCTAATTCCCTCTTGAAGCCATCCATGCTTGTAGCTGCCACAACCTTCTGCGGCAGGGAATTCCATGTGTTAACCACTCTTTGGGTGAAGAAGGACTTCCTTTTATCCGTTCTAACCCGACTGTTCAGCTATTTCATGGAGTGCCCACGAGTTCTTGTCTTGTGAGAAAGGGAGAAAAGTACCTCTTTCTCGATCTGCTCTGTCCCATGCAAAATTTTGAGAACCTCGATCGTGTCACCCCTCAGCCGTCATTTCTCCAAGCTAAAGAGCCCTGAGCGCCTCAGCGTTTCCTCACAGGGAAAGTTCTCCAACCCTTTGATCCTTCTGGTTGCCCTTTTGACTTTGTGGTCTTCGTGGCTTCCTCGACTGAGTCCATCCATCTCATGTTGGGCCTTCCTCTTTTCCTCCCACCTTCAGCTTTTCCCAGCATTCTTGTCTTTTCCAATGACTCTTGTCTTCTCATAACACCACCAAAGTACAATAGCCTCAGTCTAGTCATTTTAGCTTTTGGGTAGAATTCAGGTGATTGCTGAGTGGTCGCAAAAAAAAAAGGAAAAAAGTGCCATCGGGAGAAAAATAGTCCCGAGGTCTTTGTATCTCTTTTAGGAAATGCGGGCTGCGTGTTCCTGTTGTTTTACTGGTTTATCTCCCCGCTTTCCTCTTCCGAAGGTTCCCCCTTCCAAAAACAAATCTTCTGCTTTGTCAGGTTCCCCTTTTAACCTGAAGCGGCTTTATCTTCAGCGTGAGCCGTGACTCTGCCCTGTGGATGTTCCTGTGAACGTCCAGAATTCACGTGGGAATTTCTTGTCTCGGATATTCACTGACCCCCAAAGCAACCGAGTTGACAGGACTTAAGAGCACGGAAGGACCGGTCCGATCTTGCCGGCGGACTGCTCAGAGATGTATGCCTGCGCTTGTATTTTGCAATTTCTGCTTGGCCGGTCTTGCCCGGTACCCATCTGTCTGTTTAAACTATTTTACTCTCCCGCTTTACAAGACTTAATAAACCAGGGAGCCCGAAGCTCGTTAAATATTTTTCAAAAGGTCATTTCAGAGAGCGGAATAGCTCTGCCTTGTTGCTTTATGTAACCGATACTGCTTGTAGATGCCTGCTTTGCAGTTACAAGCTTTGAAAAAGACTCCCTTCTTCTAAAACGCTTGCACTTACAGCTGAGCGTTGGGATGCATTTCCAATAGACCTGCATAATTGTGTGGTGCTGATCTCTTCGTAGATGTGCCAGAGCCCGTGCTGGATTCTTGGTCATGGCTTTCTTGGCAGTTGCTCCCATGCTCTGGAATGTCCTTCCCTGGGAGTCATCACAGAGGTCCTTCTTGGACATCTTTCCAGCATTAGGGGAGGCTTCGGAGACTGAATAAGGGAGCCCCACAGTGGCTTCTAACTAGTTACCTTGTTTAGTAGGAGACTTGTGACCAATGCTCCCTCTAAACTGTGGAGTCCCGTGAGCAAAAATTCTACTTTGTGAGCTACCGGCATTAAAGTTGTGGGCGAGCCATTTGGCTACAGCATAAATTAGTTTGCTCTGGAGCCCTCCTTGCTGACCTAAAACAAAAATGTGTGAGCTGGAGGCTAAGAAACTGTGAGGTAGCTCACACTAACTCAGCTTAGAGGGAACAGTCCGAACCAACTCATTGGCTTCCACAACTCTGATAGTTTTTCCTCCCCCCCTTTGGACACTCTTGTGTTTTCATTAGTCCCCAGAAGGAAAGGAGCATGCACGCCGCAGAGCCAAGAGGCCTCTTCTCCTTCGAAAAGGAGGCCTGTGGCAAATCTGGAATCATTAATCCGATCGCTGGGCGATAAACTGCGCGCTGCATGACTGGCCGCGACTAGGAAGCCTTTCCTTGCTTCAGCGGCCTTGCAGCGGCTTTCCCACGGAAAACCTGGGCTGAACTCCGACTCCCTCTTGACCCGTTCCCCTGCCCCCTTAATCGAAACGGGAGCCTCGTTTTGCATCATGCGTTCCTGTCCTTCTTTGGAGAGCTCTGGGTTTGCGGCTCTCGCTTCAAACAGGCATGTTGCTACATTAAATCTTGTTTATGGGGGTCAGAAAAATAAGGAAACCTTTCTTCGATTCGAGGTCGCGCTGTGACCGAGGGCTGCTTCCCACAGAACGTTAGAGCACCGAGCGTGCTCCCATGCGTCATTCCATGACTCAGTGGAAAGAGTGCACTGCGGCCTCTGAAAGAGACGGCAGCCCTGCCGAGTTGTTCCCAGATCCAGCAGTCTGTCCTCTGTCATACACAAGTATTTCCCTACTGTGTGTTACTCTTTGATCAAGAAATTGCTGAGCAGTCGGGTTAGAACAGATAAAAGGAAATACTTCTTCACCCAAAGAGTGATTAACATATGGAATTCACTGCCACAGGAGGTGGTGGCAGCTACAAACATGGACAGTTTCAAGAGGGAATTAGATAAACATCTGGAGCAGAAGTCCATCAGTGGCTATTAGCCACAGGGTATAGATGGGAACTCTCAGTCTGGGGCAGGTGATGCACTCTATTCTTGGTGCTTCGGGGGGCAGCAGTGGGAGGGGCTTCTGGTGCCCTGGCCCCACTGCTGGACCTCCTGATGGCACCTGGTATATTTTGGCCGCTGTGTGACAGAGTGTTGGACTAGATGGGCCATTGGCCTGATTCCACATTGGCTTCTCTTATGTTCTTATGTTCTTAAGATCATACCCCATTCCTGTGGCACCCAAGTAATCTGATATCCACGCACTGGACTTTCAGGATTTTCAGCTATTAGCCACAAGGTATAGATAGGAACTCTTGGTCTGAGGCAAGGGATGCTCTGTCTCCTTGGTGCTTGGGGTGGTGGTGCAACAGTGGGAGGGCTTCTAGTGTCCTGGCCCCACTGGTGGACCTCCTGGTGGCAGCTGGTATCTTTGGCCGCTGTGTGACACAGAGTGTTGGACTGGATGGGCCACTGGTCTGATCCAACATGGGCTTCTCTTATGTTCTTAAGTTATGCAAATACAGCTGCCCCCACAGTGGGGTTGCCAGCCTTCAGGTGGCAGCTGGGGATCTCCCAGGATTAAAATGGATCTCCAGGCAAAAGAGATCAGTTCAGCTGGAGAAAATGACCACTTCAGAAGGTGAACTCTATGGCATTATGCAGGGCTCTTTTTGTAGCAAGAACTCCTTTGCCTATTAGGCGACACCCCCCCTAATGTAGCCAGTCCTCCAAGAGCTTACAGAGCTCTTCTCGCAGGGGCTACTGGAAGCTCTTGGAGGACTGGTTACATTGGGGGCGTGTCGCCTAATATGCAAAGGAGTTCCTGCTATGAAAAGAGCCCTGGCAAAAAGTCCCGCCCCAAGCTCAAGCCCTGCCCTCCTCAGGCTCCACCCCCAGAATCCTCAGGTATTTCCCAACCTGGAGCTGGCAACCCTAAGACCACTTTCTGAGCACTCCCCCACCACCACTTCCTTCGATGACCCTTCCCCCCCCCCCCAGTTTTGCCACCAACCCCCTCAGAAAAAATATGGGAGTTGAAGTCGGAATCTGCAGTGGGATTGGTGACAAGGGGGGAATTGCCAAAAATCCCATAAGAACAGAAGAGAAGCCCTGTTGGATCAGGCCAGTGGCCCCACCCAGTCCAACACTCTGTGTCACACGGTGGCCAAAACCCAGGGGCCATCAGGAGGTCCAGCAGTGGGGCCAGAACTCCAGAAGCCCTCCCACTGTTCCCCCCCCAAGCACCAAGAAGACAGAGCATCACTGCCCCAGTTCATTACTCTCCGATGAAGAAGTATTTCCATTTCTCTGTTCTAAGCCTAATGCTCATCAGTTTCACGGAGTGCCCTCGAGATCTTGTATTGTACGAAAGGGAGAAAAGGGCCTATTTCTCTATCTGCTCTATCCCACGCATAATTCAGTAAGCCTCTATCATGCCACCCCTCAGCCGTCCTGTCTCCAAGCTCAAGAGTCCTAACGTGTTTAACCTTTCTTGACAGGGGAAGCGTTCCACCCCCGTTAATCATTTTAGTTGCCCTTTTCTGCCCCTTTCCCAGGGCTGGAGGTGCGGCGACCAGAACGGCGCGCAGTATTCCAAATGAGGCAGCACCGTCGATTTATACAGGCGCCAGAATGGCCACACGCACAATCTAGATTGCACAATCTCGACCGCTTGTCCGGAGACATAAGATTATAGTAGTGACGAATGAAGGGGAATGATTCTTGTTATGTACTGAATGTGAATCGCTCCTATCTATTCACGTGTTAAGCTTGAGTCTGAACGTGGCTCTTCAGATGCCGCATTGCTATTGGTCAGTTTCTGCGAAACCTGTGTGATTACCCAATCACTGAGTGATATTGTTGCAGCGAGGGAACGGTCCTGATTGGCCTTTATCCCTGTATTCTGATTGGTCTTTAACTTGTAATGGGTGTGCCTTGGACAGCCCGGGAGAGTTTAAAAGAAGGAGCTGTGCTCCCCTTGTCGTCGTGTGTTCCTGACTTACAGGTGCTGTTTAATAAAGCTGAAATCACTTGAAGCTGAATCCTTTGTTGAGTCTCATACTTAACAATTCTGTTGCTGTTGAGGAGGAATAGCAAAGAATATGGGGTCCCTGGTTTCTGAGCCTTTTGGGGTTTTTTGCTTCCCTGTTTCCAAGCCGGACGAGCCGGGGCTGCCGGACACACAGTCAGGCCCGTTGACTCCACGTTGGCCGCTTAGATCTTCCACCCGAGATCGTCCACCCGAGGATTCTAAGATGCCTGGCAGCCCCACCAAGTGGGGTGATAGGGACTGGGCCATGGTCTTCTGCCCGCTGGAGTCCACTGAACTGTGGGCCTTAAACATTTTAATTTTGGTCTTCATTTTTAAGGGCGGGGGGGGGAGCAACTCCTACTGTCAGAATTCTGGGTCGATATCTCTTTCGTTATTTTGTCCCATCAAGTTGCAGCCGGTTTACGAGGACCCTGTAGGGGTTTTGAGGCAAGAGACGTTCAAGGGTGGCTGACCATTGCCTGCTTCTGCGTAGCGACCCTGGGCTTCCTTGCTGGTCTCCCGTCCAAGTAGATTCGAGTCCCGTAACACCTTTGAGACCAACAAGATTTGGGGGGTATGAGCTTTCAAGAGTCAACGCCGGTTTGGTGTAGTGGTTAAAAGCAGCAGGCTCTAATATGGGAGAACTGGGCTTGATTCCCCACAACTCCGCATGCAGCCAGCTGGTGACCTTGGGTCAGTCACAAGTTCTCTCAGAGCTGTTCTCTCAGGCGCTCTCTCAGCCCCACCTAACTCAGAGGGTTTCTGTTGTGGGGAGGAGGAGGAGGAGGAGGAGACGGTAAGCCGCTCTGAGTCTCCCGAGTGAAGGGTGGGGTACAAATCCAATCTCCTCCTCCTTTCTTCATCAGATATCAGGCGAGGGAGGAGCTTTCACGCTTAAAAGCTTATACCCTGACCATCCCGTTAGTCTCTGAGTTGCTACTGGACTCCAGTCTAGCTGCTTTGCTGCAGGGAAACGTGACTGCCCTTTGAAATGACACCCGTCCAAGTACTAGCCAGGGCCGACCCTGATCACTTTCCAAGATCGGATGAGATCAGACTAGCCTGAGCCATCCAGGTTGGGGCAGGTATTCTTTAGAAGAAAATTGGATTTATACCCTGCCCTTCGCTACCCGAAGGAGTTTCAGAGTGACTTACAATCTCCTTTCCCTTCCCCTCCCCACAACAGACACCCTGTGAGGTAGGCGGGGCTGAGAGAGCTCTCTCGAGGACTGCCCTTGAGAGAACAGCTCTGAGGGAACTTGTGACTGGCCCACCAGAGGAACTGCCTGGCTGCTGGACTAGATGGACCTCTGGTCTGATCCGGCAGGGCTCTTCTTATGTGCTTCAACACGTCTTTACACAACAAGTGACTAAGATGTGGAGTTTGCTGCCAGAGGATGTAGTGATGGCCAGAGGAATAAATAGCTTTCATGGAAGATAAGTCTATCAATGGCTACTAGCCATGGTGACTGAGGGGAACCTCCACATTCAGAAGCAGTCAACTTCTGAGTCCCAGTGCCTGGAGGAAACATTAAGGGAAGGCCTTGGCCTGTAAGCCCTGTTGTTGGCCCTCCAGAGGAACTGGCTGGCCCCTGTGTGAGTCAGGAGGCTGGACTAGATGGACCCTCCCTGGTCTGACCCAGCAGGGCTCTTCTGAGGTTCTTATCGGGGGAAGCCTTAGCCTCTCTGCCCTGTTGTTTTCCCTCCAGAGAAACTGGCTGGCCCCTGTGTGAGAAAGGATGCTGGACTAGATGGACCTCTTTGTGTGTAAAATGGTGCTCTGGAAAACATGTCTCTTTTTTAAGTACAGATAGCAGTTATGGCAGACGAAGAATGAATGTTCTTGATTCGAAGGAGTGTCTTATTGCCGCCTCCCCACCCCCTGCACATACCGGCCACTGATCTGGCGTGCAGACGGGCTCCGGTGACCTGTTCTCTTTTTGTCTCCGTAGATCATAAAGCTGAAAGCAGAAGCGCGACTCGACCTCTTAAAACAGATCGGGGTCTCGGTGGACACGTGGCTGAAGAGCGCCATGAACCAAGTGATGGAGGAGCTGGAGAACGAGCGGTGGGCGAGTCTCCCGACGGTGACCAATAACGGCTCGTCGCACTTGGTACAGTTTTGGCTTTGCAACTGGGGGCTCTTTGTTTGCCTTTGAACTCGTGGACTTTGCGCCGGGGACCGTGGCTTTTGAGTGCAGAGATGCGCAAGCAGGGAGCATAGACGGACCTAGCGCAAGATCTCATGCAACACCTGGCGCTTTCTTCCGTGTACGTTACATTGTTCAGAAATTGGTAGTCCAAGATCTTGCACAAGGGGAAACACAATTGGGGATACGATAAGTTCGGTTTAGCACAGGGGTGGCCAGACTTGTTGAATGTAAGAGCCACACGGAAGAAACAAAAGTTCTCTGAGAGCTGCAAGACATGAACAAATATTACACACGTTTTTATTAGAAAATATGCAGATTTGCTTTTTATTAACGTCATAGCATTAGAGTGCCAGAAATAAAAACAGAAGGGGTAAAAGCAGATATTGGTAATGATATTTAAAGAGACAGATGCTTTCTCCAAGCCGGCCGTGCTTTGAGAACGCATTTAAAGTTAAAGTTGCTTTCTTTCTCTGCTTCCCCACCACCACCTCAGGCCTACCCAGGGAGCGGAACATCGGCTGGGGAAGGGAAGACCAATTGGGAAGGCACGCCTCCCCTTCACTTCCCCAGCCGCCCTGCCGGGAGCCGCACAATATGTATGAAAGAGCCACAGTTTGGCTACCCATGGTTTAGCACATTGCACAAGCAGCCGCCACAGTCCTTTTCATACATTTCCACTTGCGCAAGACCTCCAGCGCAAGTGGAAGTTTAGTCCTGGATCCAACCTCACATGTTAAGACTGCATTAAGTGCTGCATTGAGGAAGATGAAATAATTGTATAGAAAATTGCTGTGAGCTGAACTTAAAATAGGGTTGCTAGGTTCCCCCCCGGCCACTCGTGGTGGATGGGGGTGTTGCCAGCTCCAGGTCAAGAAAATCCTGGAGATTTGGGGATGGAGCCTGGGGAGGACAGGGACCGCAGTGGGGTGCAATGCCCCAGAGTCCACCTTCCAAAGCATCCATGTCCTCCAGGGGGAAACTGATCTCCGTAGTCCGGAGATGAGCTGTGATTCCGGGGGATCCCCAGGTCCCACCTGGAGGCTGGCATCCCTAAAGCATAAGCTGTCCAGTATATCCATGCCTACAACGAATCAAACGAGAACAGGGGATCCGTAACAGAAAAGATGCCAGAGCTGAGCGGATATGGTGTATTTGCAATGCAATTCCTAACACATTTTGCCCGCGTCCATCATGGGAATTTATTTAGCACTTCGCGAGGCACAAATTTGCATCTCCTGAGATAAGAGCTATAGAGGACCTGTCTCTCCTTGTCTGTAAAGACGCCGCGCCTCCATATCTCACATGAAAGTGACACAGTTTTGTGTCTTAACCGCTGAATACGTTCCCAACGGGCACAGCTCAGACACACCGGGAACGACTTAGTACATTATACATGTGACGCTGATCGGGTGTACGACGTGTCTTCGGAGATTTTTTAAAAACGTCGCTTTGGCAGCGGCTGCCAGCGCAGCACGAGAATCCACACTGTGTTGCTGAAGTTAGGCTGCGGCCATCGTTCTGTGGCTGGCTCCGCCTCTTGTGGCAGCCGTCTTGTGGCCGCGCCCACCATGCCATGGCAGAATTCCAAGTGTGCCCGCAGGCTGGCAAAGGTTGAGGGACCCCTGGCCTAACAGTTTTTTTTAAAAGTAGAAAAGAGCCAGAGTCCAGGCGCACCTTCAAGACTAACAACATTTGTGGCACACGGGAGGAGCTTTCAGGAGTCACGGCTCACTTCTTCAGATACAGCAAGAATGAGAGTCCATCAGTCCTTATATCACGAGGCTGATGGATTTACATTCTGTGGGCTAAATGTGGTACCTTCCGTGGATGGGTAGCCATGTGAGTCAGTCCGTAGCAGGAGAAAAGAGCAAGAATCCAGGCGCACCTTCAAGACTAACAACATTTGTGGCAAGTAAGAGCTTTTGTGAGTCGCTGCTGCATCTCAAGAAGTGGGCAGTGACTCACGAAAACTCAACCCCTGCCGCGTATTTTGTTAGTCTTTGACGGAGCTACCAGACTCTTTTGAGTTTTTTTAAAAAAGAGAATAAAGGGATGGGCTTGTAATATTCCAAGTAAAGTCTAAAATTGTTGACGTTACACAAGCCTCTACTTCAGAAATAAACCTCTATCGACCTTTTGGCCCCCTAAAGTTAAAAGTTCGGTTTAAAGTTAACTTTAAAGAAGACTACAGTTCTTGTGCTTGAAGCTTCCTTCATAAGAAGAAGAAGACGAGGAGATTGGATTTCTACCCCGCCCTTCGCTACCTGAAGGAGTCTCAGAGCAGTTTACAATCTCCTTTCCCTTCCCCTCCCCACAACCGACACCCTGGGAGCAATGCTCCCTCTAAGCTGTGGAGTCTTGTGAGCAAAAATTCTGCTTTGTGAGATACTGGCCTTAAAGTTGTGAGCAAGCGATTTGGCTGCTGCATAAATTGGTTTGCTCTGGAGCCATCCTTCCTGAGCTAGGACAAAAATGTGTGAGCCGGAGGCTAAAATGTGAGCTAGCTCACACTAACTCAGCTTAGAGGGAACACTCAATTAACTTGTGACTGACCCAAGGTCACACCAGCAGCTGCATGTGGAGGAGTGGGGAATCAAACCCGGTTCTCCCGGATTAGAGTCCGCACTCTTAACCACTACACCAAACTGGCAGGGCGTGGTAGATGCACAGGAGAGGGAAAATGTTTTTCACAGTGAGATGGGGGTGAAAGCTGTGAGGTGAATTCCCAGAGCATCGCTAAGCTCGTACATTGTTCATGAACACCGGCACGCCCATCTCCAGGCAGAATTTTTTAGAAACTCAGATTTTAAGGCTGCTACCTTCCCAGGCAGATGTTTGTGCATCAAATTAAAATTCTTCAGGCCACAGGAGTCGGAACGCTCAAGCCGGAACTGCGTTAATTGGATTACGACTCAGCCGTGTTCATCGCAGGGATCAGATTTCACAATTGCCCAGAAAACAAGATATTAAGAATTGTAAGGAAGGAATTCAGCCAGGAAACACAAAAGAAATACAGCTTGAGACGTTGGCTTAGTCACCACTTCTCGTGCTGTTAACCGCTCTGTCATCCTCGGGACCAGACCAGACGGGATGCCTGTTTTTGTGTTTTTGGAAAAAATTAGGACTTCTGTTTTCTCCTCTCAAAATAGGGTTGCCAATCCCCAGTTGGGGGCAGGAGATCCCCTGGTTTGGGGCCCCTCCCCCACTTCAGGGCTTTCAGAAAGCAGGGGCACTCCGTTATACCCTATGGAGACCGGTCCCCATAGGGTATAATGGAAAATCGATCCGTGGATATCTGGGGCTCTGGGGTGGGCTGTTTTTTTGGGCTAGAGGTACAACAATTTCAGCATAGCTGGTGGTGCCTCTCCTGAAAACAAACAACTCTGAGTTTCAAGAAGATTGGACCAGGGGGTCCAGTTCTATGAGCCCCAAAAGAAGGCGCCCCCGTCCTCAGTTACTTCCAGTGGAGGGAAAGCCTTTAAAAGGAACATGTTCCTTTTAAATGTGATGGGCAGAAATCCCTTCAGAATTCAGTCGCCTAGTGACATCACAAAAGTCGTGATGTCACATCCTTTGCCCCTGGCTCCACCCCCAAAGTCCCAAGATATTTCCTGTGTTCAGACCTGGCAACTCTGACTCAGAACAACCCTTTGGGACCTTCTAACGTGGAGAAAATGACACGGTGGGAGCGGCCGAAGCCCCCAAGCTGTGATCCCAGTCAGAATCAGGGCCTCTTGTGCCCATTTAAAAGAGAAATGCTGCAGTCGCTGTGCCCGGAGCCAAAGGCACAACCCTGGTCTCGCAGATTATGGCCCTGAGTGAATCAGGGCCGGCCCAGGATGTTGGAGCCGTACCGCGTCTTTCTCCATTTGTCTGAATTCGATTTTGTGTTCTTCTATAACCTGCTTTGAGTTTCCCGGCAGTGTACAGCAAGACCGATCCTTTGCCGAGGCCTGTGGATATAGCCAGGCAGTTGGTGAGGGCAGGCGGCCATAGCGCTCTTCACAGTTTAGTCAGCATGCAAGACCTGTGGGAATCTCTTCAGCACACGCTTAGGGTGCTTAACTGGGTCTTCAGAACTCTTATAAGCCCAGGGAGGGGCCGTGGCTGAGTGGCAGAGCCTCTGCTTGGCATGCAGAAGGTCCCAGGTTCAGTCCCCGGCATCTCCAGTTAAAAGGACCAGGAGTAGGTGATGGGAAAGACTTCTGCCTGAGACCCTGGAGAGGGGTCGTGGCTGAGTGGCAGAGCCTCTGCTTGGCCTGCAGAAGGTCCCAGGCCCAATCCCCGGCATCTCCAGTTAAAATGACTGGTCAGTAGGGGATGTGAAAGTGGCTTAGTGGCAGAGCCTCTGCTTGGCATGCAGAAGGTCCCAGGCCCAATCCCCGGCATCTCCAGTTAAAATGACTGGTCAGTAGGGGATGTGAAAGTGGCTTAGTGGCAGAGCCTCTGCTTGGCCTGCAGAAGGTCCCAGGCCCAATCCCCGGCATCTCCAGTTAAAATGACTGGTCAGTAGGGGATGTGAAAGTGGCTTAGTGGCAGAGCCTCTGCTTGGCATGCAGAAGGTCCCAGGTTCAGTCCCCGGCATCTCCAGTTAAAAGGACCAGGAGTAGGTGATGGGAAAGACTTCTGCCCGAGACCCTGGAGAGGGGTCGTGGCTGAGTGGAAGAGCCTCTGCTTGGCCTGCAGAAGGTCCCAGGCCCAATCCCCGGCATCTCCAGTTAAAATGACTGGTCAGTAGGGGATGTGAAAGTGGCTTAGTGGAAGAGCCTCTGCTTGGCATGCAGAAGGTCCCAGGTTCAGTCCCCGGCATCTCCAGTTAAAATGACTGGTCAGTAGGGGATGTGAAAGTGGCTTAGTGGCAGAGCCTCTGCTTGGCATGCAGAAGGTCCCAGGTTCAGTCCCCGGCATCTCCAGTTAAAATGACTGGTCAGTAGGGGATGTGAAAGTGGCTTAGTGGCAGAGCCTCTGCTTGGCATGCAGAAGGTCCCAGGTTCAGTCCCCGGCATCTCCAGTTAAAATGACTGGTCAGTAGGGGATGTGAAAGTGGCTTAGTGGCAGAGCCTCTGCTTGGCATGCAGAAGGTCCCAGGCCCAATCCCCGGCATCTCCAGTTAAAATGACTGGTCAGTAGGGGATGTGAAAGTGGCTTAGTGGCAGAGCCTCTGCTTGGCCTGCAGAAGGTCCCAGGCCCAATCCCCGGCATCTCCAGTTAAAATGACTGGGCAGTAGGGGATGTGAAAGTGGCTTAGTGGCAGAGCCTCTGCTTGGCATGCAGAAGTTCCCAGGTTCAGTCCCCGGCATCTCCAGTTAAAAGGACCAGGAGTAGGTGATGGGAAAGACTTCTGCCTGAGACCCTGGAGAGGGGTCGTGGCTGAGTGGAAGAGCCTCTGCTTGGCCTGCAGAAGGTCCCAGGCCCAATCCCCGGCATCTCCAGTTAAAATGACTGGTCAGTAGGGGATGTGAAAGTGGCTTAGTGGCAGAGCCTCTGCTTGGCATGCAGAAGGTCCCAGGTTCAGTCCCCGGCATCTCCAGTTAAAAGGACCAGGAGTAGGTGATGGGAAAGACTTCTGCCTGAGACCCTGGAGAGGGGTCGTGGCTGAGTGGAAGAGCCTCTGCTTGGCCTGCAGAAGGTCCCAGGCCCAATCCCCGGCATCTCCAGTTAAAATGACTGGTCAGTAGGGGATGTGAAAGTGGCTTAGTGGCAGAGCCTCTGCTTGGCATGCAGAAGGTCCCAGGTTCAGTCCCCGGCATCTCCAGTTAAAAGGACCAGGAGTAGGTGATGGGAAAGACTTCTGCCCGAGACCCTGGAGAGGGGTCGTGGCTGAGTGGAAGAGCCTCTGCTTGGCCTGCAGAAGGTCCCAGGCCCAATCCCCGGCATCTCCAGTTAAAATGACTGGTCAGTAGGGGATGTGAAAGTGGCTTAGTGGCAGAGCCTCTGCTTGGCATGCAGAAGGTCCCAGGTTCAGTCCCCGGCATCTCCAGTTAAAAGGACCAGGAGTAGGTGATGGGAAAGACTTCTGCCCGAGACCCTGGAGAGGGGTCGTGGCTGAGTGGCAGAGCCTCTGCTTGGCCTGCAGAAGGTCCCAGGCCCAATCCCCGGCATCTCCAGTTAAAATGACTGGTCAGCAGGGGATGTGAAAGTGGCTTAGTGGAAGAGCCTCTGCTTGGCATGCAGAAGGTCCCAGGTTCAGTCCCCGGCATCTCCAGTTAAAAGGACCAGGAGTAGGTGATGGGAAAGACTTCTGCCTGAGACCCTGGAGAGGGGTCGTGGCTGAGTGGAAGAGCCTCTGCTTGGTCTGCAGAAGATCCCAGGTTCAATCCCTGGCATCTCCAGTTAAAAGGACCAGGAGTAGGTGATGGGAAAGACTTCTGCCCGAGACCCTGGAGAGGGGTCGTGGCTGAGTGGAAGAGCCTCTGCTTGGTCTGCAGAAGATCCCAGGTTCAATCCCTGGCATCTCCAGTTAAAAGGACTGGTCAACAAGGGACGTGAAAGCCCTCATCCTGAGACCCTGGAGGGCTGTGGAGAGGGGTTGTGGCTCTGTGGAAGAGCATCTGCTTGGCACGCCGAAGGTCCCCAGGTTCAATCCCTGGCATCTCTAAGTAAAAGGACCAGGCAGGAGGCGATGTGAGAGACCTCAGTCTGAGACCTTCCCACAGAGGAGAGGAGAGAAGGGAAAGAGGTACAGCTAGAGACCTGAAGGCCTGGGGGAAAGCGGTAGAAACATGCGGGGGGGGACACACACATTCTCAGGACCTTTTTTCCAGATTTTCTGATGGAAATATTGGAAAATCTGGGGAGTACTGAAAAAAAAACCCTTTGTAATATTACCGATTTTAGAATGAACAAAATGCTTCTTAAGGCAAGGTTCGCACTCAACACTCGAAATGTATAGCCTGAAAAAGTCTGAGGACTTTTCGATCTTTCCAGTGGAAAAAATTCTGTGAAATAATATTTGAATGAGGGGGGGGAAACCCCTGTTTTACAAGGCATTTCACTTATTCCAAATGTACAACATAAAAAGGCCTGCAGGCTTTCCATTTCCAGTGGAAATAATTGGGGAGCATTGCAAAAAAGGGAACGCCTACTGTAGGGCTGTGTAACGTTTTCAAGAATTATTTTGCTTGAAGGGGAGTCATTTTGGCAACGGGTAGCATGCTATAATGCGTTTAATGATACATGACTGGAGAGTTCAGTGTTTTCAGTGTTATAAAGTTTAGCTGAAAAGCCAAACATGCTTGTAGTCTTCCCTCTTTTGACCCTGAGAGACTTAATTCCCAAATAATACGTTTTTCTTGTTTACTACATGCTTGTTCTTTGCCTTTGCCTTTTATTATTTTTTTTCCCCAGCCTCTCTGATGAGATGGCAAAAATTAAAGATACATGTGCTGATGGCCGCACAGCGTGCAGCAGTCTGGAATTCTTATCACGTACCGGTTGTGCTTGCGGCTTTCTTCTGAAAGAAAATGAAGATATCGCTACTTCTAAAATCCATAAATATGCCAAATAGTACAATTTCATATGCTGAAAATGACTTCTTTTGTCACGATGATCAGTAAATGTTTCGGTTTGATAGGAAAGTAAGCGTTGCATATATTTCCGTTGTTCCACAGAATTTCCATCTGTTAAATTGTTGTTTTTCCCTGTGGCTTAGAAAATTTCCAGAAATTCTGCATCTCTAGGCACAGAGTGTCAGGAGGCGTGAATGGGAAAGCATGCATTCTTCCCCCTTTTTTCGGTGTTTTTGTATTTGTGTGTGTGTGTGCACCTGGAAGTCATGGCGACCTCTGGTGACTGACCCCTACTGGGGGCCCTGGGGGATATTGAGAGAGGTGGCTGAATGCAGCCTGCCCCCGCCTCCCAACTGCTGGTATTCCTTGGAGGTCTCCCATCCAAGTACTTGCCGGAGTCGACCCTGCTTAGCTTCCGAGATCTGACGAGATCGGGCTTGCCGGGGCTGCAGAAGTCCCATAGCTCACTGGCAGAGCATCTTCTTCAGGCGCACGTAGAAGGTCTTGGGGTTCAAGCCATGGCATTTGAGGGGGGTTGGTTAGCAGAGGTGGGGGTGACCTGCCCAAAACTTTGGAGAGTCATTGCCAGTCAGAGAAGACGAGTCTTTGCTTAGAAGGACGAGTGGTCAGATGTGGTACAAGACAGCTTCGTAACTGATTGTGTCTTGTCCCTGTATGAACTAAATCCAACCCATGCTATCCCCAATTCTTTTGTTTTGGAAGGGAGTGGCTTAGCTGTGGCTTTTCTGTTGTTGTTCAGTTGCACAGTCGAGTCCGACTCTCCGCAACCCCGTGGACCGCATCACACCAGGCTCTCCTGTCTTCCGTCGTGCTCCGGAGTCTGCTCAATTTCATGTTTGTTGCCTCAGTAACACTGTCCGACCATCTCATCTTTTGCCGTCCCCTTCTTCTTTGACCTTCAGTCTTTCCCAGCATCAGGGCCTTCTTCTCCAGTGAGGGCTCCCTTCTCATTGGGTGGCCAAAGTATTGGAGCTTCAGCTTCAGTCTCTGGCCTTCCAGAGAACAGTCAGGATTGATTTCTTTTAGGATTGACTGATTCGATCTCCTTGCAGTCCAGGGGACTCTCAAGGGTCTTCTCCAGCACCACAATTTGAAAGAATCTGTTCTTCGGTGCTCGGCCTTCCTTATGGTCCAACTCTCACAGCCGTACATTACTACTGGGAGTACCATTGCTTTGACCTTACAGGCTTTTGTTGGCAGGGTGATGTCTCTACTTTTTATCATGCTGTTTAGGTTTGCCATCGCTTTCCTCCCAAAGAGCAGGGATCTTTTAATTTCATGGCTGCAGTCACCGTCTGCAGTGATCCTGGATCCCAGGAACATGAAGTCTGTCACTGCTTCCCTTCTATTTGCCAAGGAGTGATGGGGCCGGATGCCACAATCTTCGTTTTTTTGATGTTGAGTTTCAAGCCAACTTCTGCGTTCTCCTCTTTCACTTATAGCAAGAGGCTCTTTAAGTCCTCTTCACCTTCTGCCATTGCAGTGGTATCGTCTGCATATCTGAGGTTATTGATCTTTTCCCCAGCAATCTTAATTCTACCCCACTACAAAAAATAGATTGTGAAGGGTCTGTTTGGTGTTCTCCTTTCCACCAACCGAGATGATGAGGAGCTTGGAGCACCTTGTCTATGAAGAAAGGCTAAAGAGTCTGGGACTTTTGAGTTAAGAAAAGGGACAATTAAGGGGGGACATGAGAGAGGTTTATAAAGTTACGTTTGGGGTGGAGAGAGTTGACAAAGAGATGTTCTCCCTCTCCCCAAATACTAGAACCTGAGAGCATCCAATGAAGCTGATGGGCAGTAGGTTCAGGATAGACAAAAAGAAATACTCCTTTACACAGAGACTGATCAAAATATGGCATTTGCTGCCAGAGGATACAGTGACAGCAACAGGAATAAACAGCTTTAAAAGGGGATCAGATGGATTCATGGAGGATAAGTCTTGCCAGTGGCGACTAGCCATGGTGACTGAGGGGAACCTCCACATTCAGAGGCACTAAACCTCTGAATCCCAGAGCCAGGCAGCAAGATCAGGGGAGGTAATAGAATAATAGAATCATAGAGTTGGAAGGGACCTCCAGGGCCATCTAGTCCAACCCCTGCACAATGCAGGAAATTCACAAATACCTCCCCCACAAATTCACAAATACCTCCCTCAGCCTGTATGCCCTGTTGTTGGCCATCCAGGGGGTGCTGGACTAGATAGACCACTGGTTTGATGCAGCAGGGCTCTTTATGCCCTGTTGGTGGCCCTCCAGGAGAACTGGTTGGCCGCTGTGTGAGACAAGAGGCTGGACTAGATGGACCCTCACTGGTCTGACCCAGCAGGGCTCTTCTGATGTCCTTATCAGGGGAAGGCCTCACCTCTCTGCCCTGTTGTTGGCCCTCCAGAGGAACTGGCTGGCCACTGTGTGAGACAGGAGGCT
Organism: Gekko gecko; assembly: GCA_029375565.1. Lineage (NCBI taxonomy): Eukaryota > Metazoa > Chordata > Lepidosauria > Squamata > Gekkonidae > Gekko > Gekko gecko. The sequence goes on from JAPDNY010000004.1 coordinate 2,382,954, forward strand.
GGACCAGATGGACTCTCACTGGTCTGACCCAGCAGGGCTCTTCTTAAGTTCTCTTCAGTATCTCTCTACTACCTTCCTAGTTTCTCCAGTCCAGTGGGTTCCTCTGATTCCATCCCAGCATTTGGAATTTTGGCTCTCTTGAACCCCAGATTCTTCTCCAAGGAAACCAACCAGAAATCCTTTACTCGGGGATGTGTGTGTTCTGCATGAATCTCTTTGCTCCAAAAGCCCAGCTGTTCCAAAGTTTTGGACCATGGTTTAGCCAGCTATCTAGGATGGGCATGATAAGAAGGAATTAGAGGGAGAGAAGGACATAGAATAACTGAGCGCATGTTGAAAGTAGCAGCTTAAGGGAACGCAGAACCACCGACGTGAAGGAAAGAAAGGGCACCTTTTTAAGTAACAACCAGGCAGCTGAAAGACCAGTCAACCTCTCTTTACCAGACATCGTTTCGACCAGCCAACTGGAAATGGGCTGGCGAGGCCAAATTCCCCTCCCCAAAGGCTACAGCTGTTATTATTCTGACTGAAAAGTGTCCATGCCACCTGAATTTGCCATGCTAGTAGATTGCACCACATCCTGCTCTCTTGTGTCGTCCAGCAATGAATCTGGATGCTGGGAGGGAGACACGAGGTTCCTATGCTGTTGTTTTCCATTACACTATTGACAGATCTGGGGTCAGTTGAAAGGGAGAATCAGCAGGTGGGAAGAGGTGCAGAAGAAGAAGAGGAGGAGGAGATTGGATTTATACCCCGCCCTTCACTTGGGAGTCTCAGAGCGGCTTACAAACTCCTTCCCCTTCCCAAAACAGGCACCCTGTGAGGTGGGTGGGGCTGTGAGTGCTCTCATGAGAACTGCCCTTGAGAGAACAGCTCTGACAGAACTATGGCTTGCCCAAGGTCATCCAGCAGCTGCAAGTGGAGGAGTGGGGAATCAAACCCGGCTCTCCCAGATCAGAGTCTGCACACTTAACGTCTACACCAAACTGACTCTCAAACTGGTTCCGTTGGCAACTGATCCTTGCCTGTGACTAACTCCCTTCCCTGCCTCTGTGAAAGTTAAGCCCTGCTAGGGAAAACCAAGGATAGGGTTGGGGATTTACAGGGGAGAATTGAGGGATGAAGGGCCAAAGGTGAGCTAGGAAAAGTCGAAGGCGGTGGGAAGAGAGGAAGACCCGATATGAGATGAACAAAGCTAAAGTCGGGTGGCTCCGACTTTATTCAAGGTATGAGCTTTCCTGTGCACACAGACTTCTTCAGATACAGCGAAATGGAAGTTATCAGTCCATACATATAGTTCGAGGGTGAGCAGCAAATTGGCATACAGCATAATAAAGTTGTTGGACAGATACAAGGACCAAACTGGAATAACAAGCATAAGAACATAAGAGAAGCCAATGTTGAATCAGGCCAATGGCCCATCCAGTCCAACACTCTGTCACACAGCGGCCAAAATGTACCAGGTGCCATCACAGCGGCCAAAATGCACCAGAAGCCCTCCCACTGCTGCCCCCTCCAGCACCACAAATAGAGTGCATCACCTGCCCTAGACTGAGAGTTCCCATCCAGACCTTGTGGCTGATAGCCACTGATGGACTTCTGCTCCGTATATTTATCTAATTCCCTCTTGAAACTGTCCATGCTTGTAGCCGCCACCACTTTCTGTGGCAGTGAATTCCATGTGTGAATCACTCTTTGGGTGAAGAAGGACTTCCTTTTATCTGTTCTAACCCGACTGCTCAGCAATTTCATGGAGTGCCCACGAGTTCTTGTATTGTGAGAAAGGGAAAAAAGTACTTCTTTCTCAACCTGCTCAATCCCATTCATCATCTTATAAACCTCAATCATGTCACCCCTCAGCCGTCGTTTCGCCAAGCTGAAGAGCCCCAAGCATTTTAACCTTTCTTCATAGGGAAGGTGTTCCAACCCTTTTATCATTCTAGTTGCCCTTCTCTGCACATAGAATCATAGGATCACAGAATCACAGAGTTGGAAGGGATCTCTAGGATCATCTAGTCCAACCCCCTGCACAATGCAGGAAATTCACAAATACCCCCACACACACTCTCAGTGACCCCTGTTCCATACCCTGAGCATGGAACAACTCAAAGAAACAGTACAAGATCGGAAAACGTGGAGAGAGCTGGCCCAGAATTGCAAAGAGTCGAATATGACTAAATGGCTAACAACAACAACAAAACGGCTAACAACACAAAGACACACACACATATAAAGGAGCTGCAGTGGCTCAGTGGTTAAGACGCTGAACTGCAGACCAGAAAGTGAGTAGTTCAGCACTTTGAGACCCGAGTGCTGCATGACGGAGTGAGCTCCCATCTCTGGTCCCAACTCCTGCCAACCTAGCATTTCGAAAGCAAGAAATTGCAAGTAGGTAGATAGGTATTGCTTTGGTCAGAAGTTAGCAGTGTTCCGTGTGCCTCGGCGTCTAGTCATGCCAGCCACGTGACCACGGAAACGTCTTCGGACAGCGCCGGCTCTTCGGCTTGGAAACGGAGATGAGCACCGCAGCCCTAGAGTCGGGTTCGACTGGCTTTCAAGGAAGGGAGACCTTTATCTTTACTTATATACACACAACACCCTGTACGTACGGACTGTTAGCTTCCATTTTGCTGTATCTGAAGAAGCGTGCCCGCACACGAAAACTAATACCAGAATAAAACTTTGTCAGTCTGGAAGGCGCCGCTGGACTCGAACTTTGTTCTCTTGCTTCGGACCAACATGGCTTGCCCACCTGAATCTAGCAACGTGAGACGGATGGACTCAAATCGGGGAATCCACAAAGGTTTGCAAGATCCCGAGCAAGGCTAAGGAGGAGGATGTCTGGGAGATTATTAACTCATAGGGTCGCCGTGGGTCGGAAGCGACTTGAGGGCACTGAACACACACACAGACGCATTCCTTATCCCCTTATATGAGTATCCTCCCTCCTCCGCATTCCCATTATCTTCGCAGACACCGTCAGGGCGTTGCATTTGACAAGGGGATATGTAGTTTGACCCCAGTTTAAAGGGGAAAGGGAGCAGGTTGATAATTAAAGGGATCTGGACGCTAGTCTCAAAGGGGGGGTCAGCCAGTTATGTGGGACAGACAGGGCGCCATAGGCTGCACCGGGGGAACTCCTGAAAGGGTCTGCTGACCTCTCTAGACCTTCTGTTGGATAGCCTCAACCTAAATTATTCTCTTCCCCAGTCTGAAGCTGTTAATTTGAAGCCAGTGTGGTTTTAAGAGTGTCGGAGTAGAATTTGGAAGACCCCAGTTCAAATCCCCACTCGTGCCACCAAAGTTCACCTGGTGACCTTGGGCTGGTCGCACTCTCTCAGCCTAGCCTACCTCGCAGCGTAAAATGAAGGAGAGGAGAATGATTTAAGCTTCTTTGGGTTCCCATTGGGGAGAAAGGTGGGTTATCGATGCAGTAAATAAAATCAGAGTTGCCAGTTTAGGTCTCGGTCTCAAGGGGTTGGTTGTCCACGGCTGTAAGGCCCTATGGCTTTTTTATCCATTGTAGTGGCTCAGTAGCTAAGACGCTGAACCGCAGAGTGGAAGGTCGACAGTTCGGCAGTTCGAGACCTGAGTGCCGCGTGACGGAGTGAGCTCCCATCTCCGGCCCCAGCTCCTGCCAACCTAGCCGTTCGAAAGCAAGAAATTGCAAGTCGATAAATAGGTACCGCTTCGGTGGGAAGGTAACAGCGTTCTGTGCGCCTCGGCGTCTGGTCATCCCCGGCCACATGACCACGGAGAAGTCTTCGGACAGTGCTGGCTCTTTGACTTGGAAGCACCGCCCCCTAGAGTCAGATTCGACTGGCTTTCCAGCAAGGGAAACCTTTACCTATATAACCCCTCCCAAAATAGAGGTAGCTACAGTGTTCCCTCTAAGCTGAGTTAGTGTGAGCCAGGTCGCAGTTTTTTAGCCTCCGGCTCACACATTTTTGTCTCAGCTCAGGAAGGGATGGCTCCAGAGCAAACTGATTTATGCTGTAGCCAAATCACTCACTCACAACTTTAATGCCGGTAGGATTAATGCTTACAAGACTCCACTGCTTAGAGGGAGCATTGGAGGTAGCCCTCTTCTAAACTATGCCTTGAAAGCAAAGAAGAAGAAGAGATTGGATTTATACCCTGCCCTTCCCTCGGAGTCTCAGAGCGGCTTGCAATCTCCTTCCCCTTCCCCTAACAGACACTCTGTGAGGTAGGCAGGGCTGCGAGAGCTCTCTCGAGGACTGCTCTTGAGAGAACAGCTCTGAGAGAACTCGTGACTGACCCAAGGTCGCCCCAGCAGCTGCATGTGGAGGAGTGGGGAATCAAACCTGGTTCTTCCAGATCAGAGTCCACGCACTTAACCACTACACCGAACTAGCTATACCAAGAGGCCAGGGATAAGGGATCTTGCTTGTTTCTGATCTCTCCTCACCATAGTGCAGGGGGGGGAAAAGAGAACTCTCATCCCCCCCCTCCGCCCCGAACCACTTTCTTTTTCCCTTTTCCTTCCTTTGGCTCTCTTCCTCTTTCCTCCCCCAATCGATTTCCCGTTGCAAATGCTGGATCCTGCCCAACCTCCTCCTTCTGTCCAATGCGGCACGCCGGCAGTTGGCACGGCCTCTGTAGCTGATGCCAGTCCCTGACAAGTTGGCAGATGCCAGGGTGTGGGAGGGTGAAATCTAATTTCCATCTCACTCCCCACCACCGCCGCCACCATACACCCACCCTGGCTGAGTTATAAAGATCGGCTCGCAGGCTAGAGTTGGCCAGAAGACGTGGGTGCTCTCTTCTTCTTTTCTCTGTCGTTTGTCTCTCTTTTTTAAAGAGCTGCTAAAGGTCTAACTTTGCAAAACAGAAACACCCGACTGTAAAATTCTTCGTTTCCTTCTTGCGTTTTCTCCATGCTGGAGCGAGCGGCCTTATTTTATCTTTGACGCTCGGGAATAGCTACCTTTCCAGTCTCCTTTGCTAAACTGTGCTTTCCAAAAGGTTTTTTTTTCCTTAGTAACCTGAGTCTGTTAGGCAACTCTGGACAGCCTTGCATGGAACAAATTATAGGAACATAAGAGAAGCCATATTGCCTCAGATCAGTGGCCCGTCCAGTCCAACACTTTGTGTCACACAGTAGCCAAAAATACCAGGTGCCATCAGGAGGTCCACCAGTGGGGCCAGAACTCCAGAAGTCCTCCCATTGTTTGATGTAGTGGTTAGGAGCATGGACTCTAGTCTGGGAGAACCAGGTTTGAGTCCCTCCGCCTCCACATGCAGCTGCTGGTGTGACCTTGGGTCAATCACAAGTTCTCTCAGAGCTGTTCTCCCAAGGACAGTCCTTGAAAGAACTCTCTCAGCCCCACCTTGGGCAAGCCATAGTTCTGGCACAGCTGTCCTTGAAAAAGAGCAGTTTCTGTCAGAGCTCTCTCAGCCCCACCTATCTCACAGGGTGTCTGTTGTGGGGAGGGGAAGGGAAAGGAGATTGTAAGCTGCTCTGAAACTCCTTCAGGTAGTGAAGGGCGGGGCATAAATCCAAACTCCCCTCTCCCTCTCCCTCTCTCTCCGAATCCTTAAAGAGGCCTCGGCCTCTATGCCCTGTTGTTGGCCCCCCCCAGAGGAACTGGCTGGCCACTGCGTGAGACAGGAGGCTGGACTGGATGGACCCTCCCTGGTCTGATCCAGCAGGGCTCTTCTGAGGTTCCTATCAGGGGAAGGCCTTGGCCTCTCTGCCCTGTTGTCGGCCCTCCAGAGGAACTGGCTGGCCTCTGTGTGAGACGGGATGCTGGACTGGATGGACCCTCCCTGGTCTGATCCAGCAGGGCTCTTCTGAGGTTCTTATCAGGGGAAGGCCTTGGCCTCTCTGCCCTGTTGTCGGCCCTCCAGAGGAACTGGCTGGCCCCTGTGTGAGACGGGAGGCTGGACGAGATGGACCCTCCCTGGTCTGACCCAGCAGGGCTCTTCTGAGGTTCTTATCAGGGGAAGGCCTCGGCCTCTCTGCCCTGTTGTTGGTCCTCCAGAGGGACTGGTTGGACCCTGTGTGAGACAGGAGGCTGAACTAGATGGACCCTCACTGGTCGGATCCAGCAGGGCTCTTCTCAGGTTCTTAGGGCATGCGTCCCCCTAGTTTTGCAGGAGTCCCACTTTGAGGAGGGGGCGGAGTCTGATGGGCCAGACCCTCGCTTTTGTGCCCCTAACTGAGCTAATGGTAAGCATTGTGGCTACAGTGCCTGTGTCTTCCTTGAACACCAGACTGGCAGAGCTGACCAAGGGGACGTCGTTCATTGATCCCTAAAGTATAAGGGAGACAGCAGCAGAATACTGATTTGGCCTATACTTAAGCATGTTTGAGGGAGAATATTCAAGCAGTTGCCTTTATTCCAGTTAGGAAGGCATCGCGATGAATTTTCAACCTTGTGTGTTCTTGGGATTTCCCCACTAGGAAATATTTGTATGCCAGGTTTATTTGTCCCTCTTTGTGTCCAACGTGTGTCAATTTTTCTTCTCCTCCTGAACTTTTCTAGTAACGCACATGGTCTGTGTGTGTTCTGGCCCGGCTTTGGGTACCACCAAGTCTTCTAAGCCGCCCTGATCATTACCATCAACGAGCCTAACATCTGACTTAGACCATTGTGCGACTCAAGAAGACCATGAGCCGGACTGTCTGCTTGTAACACTCTTAGCACGCCTTCTCAATTAACTAATGATGGACAACTAGCACCTATGGTTTTATGGCTCATTCGTATCTGAATCGTTTTAATGTGATCTTACGTGGTTTTATTGGTATTTTGTACCAGCTGTGTGAGCCGCCCTGAGCCTGCGTGCAGGGAGGACAGGGTGCAAATTGAATAAATAAATAAATAGTCCTCAATGAACGCAGAGCTTAGACTTTTAAAATCTTTTTCCTGATTGTAGGGGGAAAAATAGGTTTTTGCGTGTCATCGCCGGTATGACCCAGGCCGCTTACCGTCTTCAAATATCTTTCCTCTTAGCTGAACATCGATCCGGACAGAGAAGAAGGGGAAGAACTGGAGGACGGCCTGGACGCTTTCGACGACAGCAGTTCCAGTCCTTCGGGGACCCTGCGGAATTACCCCTTGACCTGCAAGGTTGTGTATTCGTACAAGGTATGCAGAATGTCAGCATCCAGCCGGGGAGCCAACGATCACACAGCCTCTCCGTCACCCAACATTCCTCGCCTGTAGGGATCGGCTGCCCTGTAGGGTTCATAAGGAGGAAAGAAACCTCTAGGTTTGGATTCCCGGGCATTGCGCAAAAGACAAAGCTGAGAAGTTGCACAAAGCTGCCTCTTGTGCACCGCTGTGGGAGGACTCATCTTGTGAAGTGGGGGGTTCTATCTGGGCATTCGGGGATACGGGTGAAGTGGGACCCCAGAACGCCCTTAGAGCCAGTGGTGGTAATAACTGGGAGAATCCAGATTACTTGGAGGTCTTTCGGAGGGGGAAGTGTAGGAGGGAGGAGGAGGAGATTGTATTTATACCCCGCCCTTCACTCAGAGTGTCAGAGCAGCTTACAATCTCCTTTCCCTTCCCCGCCCCACAACAGACACCCTGCGAGGGAAGTGGGGCTGAGAGAGCTCTTTTGAGGACTGCTCTTTCAAGGACAGCTCTGGCAGAACTATGGCTCGCCCAAGGTCATCCAGAAGAAGAAGAAGAGATTGGATTTATACCCCGCCCTTCACTCGGAGTGTCAGAGCAGCTTACAATCTCCTTTCCCTTCCCCGCCCCACAACAGACACCCTGTGAGGGAGGTGGGGCTGAGAGAGCTCTTTTGAGGACTGCTCTTTCAAGGACAGCTCTGGCAGAACTATGGCTCGCCCAAGGTCATCCAGAAGAAGAAGAGATTGGATTTATACCCCGCCCTTCACTACACAAAGGAGTCTCAGAGCGGCTTACAAACGCCTTTCCCTTCCCCTCCCCATAACAGACACCCTGTGAGGTAGGTGGGGCTGAGAGAACTTCTGACAGAAACTGCTTTGACAGAACTACGGCTTGCCCAAGGTCATCCAGCCAGGTGCAAGCGGAGGAGTTAGCTGAACGTCTCTGACGTTACTTCCTTGCCAGTTTTCCTCCACATGGTTTGCTCTCTAATGAATTATCTTGGTATTTGATAGTTCACTTCAGCATCCAAGAGGCAGGGGCAGCATATTGGCAGGAACAGATTGCAGGAGTAGAAATTAGCAATTACTTAGGGTGTTGTTTTTTGTATTTTTTTAAAAAGCCTTACGATACATGTCAGAGTTCTAAATCCTATTCAAGCCTTGCCTGGAATCAGAAAAGGTTCTGGGAGTGCGCACATAAGAACATAAGAGAAACCAATGTTGGATCGGGCCAACAGCCCACCCACTGTGTCATACAGTGGCCAAAAATGCCCGGTGCCATCAGGAGGTCCAGCAGTGGGGCCAGGACACTAGAAGCCCTCACACTGTTGCCCCCCCCCCAGCACTGAAAATACAGAGCATCCCTTGCCCCGGAGTCCCTTTCTATACCCTGTGGCTCTTAGCCACTGATGGACCTCTGCTCCAGATGTTTATCCAATTCCCTCTTGAAACTGTCCATGCTTGTAGCTGCCACCACCTCCTGCGGCAGTGAATTCCACGTGTTCATCACTCTCTGGGTGAAGGAGGACTTCCTTTTATCCATTCTAACAGCAATTTCATTGAGTGCCCACGAGTTCTTGTATTGTGAGAAAGGGAGAAAAGTACCTCTTTCTCTACCTGTTCTATCCCAGGCATAATCTTGTAAACCTCGATCGTGTCACCCCTCAGCCGTCGTTTCTCCAAGCTAAAGAGCCCCGAGCGCTTTAACCTTTCTTCATAGGGAAAGTGTTCCAATCCTTTTGTCATCCTAGTTGCCCTCTTCTGCACTTTTTCCAAAGCTATAATATCCTTTTTAAGGTGTGGTGACCAGAACTGTACGCAGTACTCCAAATGAGGTCTGCCTTTATACTGAATCAGACCCTTGGTCCATCTGGGTTAGTCTTGTCTACTCAGACTGGCAGCGGCTCTCCAGGGTCTCAGGCACAGAGGTCTTTCCCATCACCTCCTGCCTGGTCCTTTTAGCTGAAGATGCCGGGGATTGAACCTGGGACCTTCTGCATGCCAAGCAGAGGCTCTGCCACTGAGCCACAACAGTTCGAAGGGCAGTAGAGTCTGTCTCTTGGGGTCCTCTGTGTTCCCTCCCTAGCCCATTTAAAAACACAAGGTCCACAGTACAGGAACGGATATTCAAACGTGACTCATTTTTCCAACTCTTTAAAAGCAGTAAATAAATAAACCATTAAAATTAGAAGAGGGAGTTTGATAACAGGGCTATCAAAGTAAACCGTGGTATTGTTTTGTTTTGTTTTTTTAAAAAAAACTCTGGTTTAAAAGATTTGATCAGTAAACCGAAGACTAATTCAATACGTTTTAAAAACTGAAACACTTCAGCCTACATTGAAAAAAGTGCAAAGTCCAGGTCCTGCCTTTCTGGCCTCACAAGGGCCCCTCCGAGGCAGCTTAACAGTTTAAAACATACGTCATAAAACCATAATGCAAAACCACTGCATTCAACCTCGTTCCCGAACATACGTCATTAAAACAGTTTTTTAAATACAGGCAAAACACGTACAGAACATTAAAAGATGCAGGTCAGGAAGGAGGGAGCGTTGAGGGGATGTGAAGGGAAGCAAAAAGGACTTCAGCTGCTGGCTGAAGACGGCGACAGAAGGGGACAGGTGAGTCTCCCTGGGGCGAGAGGTCCAGAGCTTGGGGGCCACGACCGAGAAGGCCCTCTCCCGAGTTGCCGCCCCCCCAATCTCAGGCAGTGGGGCCATCCAAAGCAGGGCTTCTGAAGATGACCATAATAATCAAGAGAGCCAGTCTGGTGTCGTGGTTAGGAGCACGGATTCCAATCTGGGTTTGATTCCCCACTCCTCCACATGCAGCTGCTGGTGCGACCTTGGGTCAGTCACAAGTCCTCTCAGAGCTGTTCTCTCGAGAGGAGTTCTCAAAAGAGCTCTCTCAGCCCCACCTGCCCCACAGGGTGTCTGTGTGGTGTGTTGGGGGGAAGGGAAAGGAGACTGTAAGCCGCTCTGAGACTCCGAGTGAAGGGCGGGGTATAAATCCAATCGCTTCTTTTCTTCTTGTGGTGGAACATAAAGAGAGAGGTAATCCAGCAATATGAGGGACCGAGGCCATGAAGGGCCATGGATGTGATAGTCGGCACCTTGAACTGAGCTCAGTAATTAATGGACAGCCAGTGAAGTGACTGTAGAATGAGAGTGATATGTATGTTCCCCCTAGCTCCACAAGATTTATTATTTGAGAGAGCCAGCTTGGTGTAGTGGTTAGGAGCATGGACTCTAGTCTGGGAGAACCGGGTTTGATTCTCCACTCCTCCTCCACATGCAGCTGCTGGTGCGACCTTGGATCAGTCACAGGTTCTCCCAGAGCTGCTCTCTCAGCCCCACCTACCTCACAGGGTGTCTGTTGTAGGGAGGGGAAGGGAAAGGGGATTGTAAACTGCTCTGAGACTCCCAAGTGAAGGGCGGGGTATAAATCCAATCTCTTCTTCAAGGTATGTTGGTCCCAATCCCTATAAGGCTTTGAAGGTCAAGACCAGCACCTTGAATTGTGGTTGGAAGCAAAATGGAAGCTAGTATAGAGTCCAGGGCTCTTTTTGTAGCAGGAGCTCTTTTGCATATTTGGTGACGCACCCCCTAATGTAGGCAATCCTCCAAGAGCTTACAGAGCTCTTCTTACAGTGGTTATTGTCAGCTCTTGGAGGATTGGCTACATTAGGGGGTGTGTCACCTAATATGCAAAGGAGTTCCTGCTACAAAAAGAACCCTGAGCAACACACCCCTAATGTAGCCAATCCTCCAAGAGCTTACAGAGCTCTTCTTAACAGGGGCTACTGTAAGCTCTTGGAGGATTGGCTACATTAGGGGGTGTGTCATCTAATATGCAAAGGAGTTCCTGCTACAGAAAGAGTCCTGGCCGAGACTGAATTGATCTGGTCCCTGTGAGTGTTCCGGCTGACCTCCATGGGGAGCAAAGGTGGGTGCCACCCTGGGAAAGCCCCCGCGAGTTAGTATAGCCTATCCTGCTTAGGGGAAGGGGGTCCGAGTCCGTGATCCTCCTAGTGTGCAGATTCATTCACCGTATTATAAACCGTGTTTTTCTGAGACTCGGCAACGGTGTTTTCCCGAGGCCGCAAACGTCATGCCGCCAACCCGTCCTTCTCCACAGGCCTCCCAGCCCGACGAGTTGACCATCGAGGAACACGAAGTCCTGGAAGTGATTGAGGATGGAGATATGGAAGATTGGGTAAAGGTATCATTTGGTTTTTCCTGTCGTTGTGGCATGTGGAAGGGGCAGTGGCGGGCGGTGGGTCCTCTTCGAGAATATCTATATATATCTGTGGCTCTCTTAAGGGAGAGTTGCACAGAGATCTCAAGCGTGCCAATCTCCTCCACCCCCTGCAGGCGCGGAATAAGACCGGCCACGTGGGTTACGTGCCGGAGAAATACCTGCAGTTCCCCACGTCCAACAGCCTCTTGAGTATGCTGCAGTCGCTAGCGGCCTTGGACAGCCGGTCCCACACTTCGAGCAACTCAACCGAAGCCGAGCTGGTTTCGGGAAGCCTCAACGGGGACTCCAGTGGTAAGTGCCGGCAGGGTCGGAGCTTCTGGGCATCGTCTATTAGATAGTGGAGACCCATTCCTTCCTTAAAAAGTATGCAGCACTGTTCGCAAAAGGGATGAAGCCGTTTTTGCTGAATATAAGCCCTACCGAAGAACAAAATTTGGCAGCCTAAGCGCGAGTAGGCGGCTAAAGGATGGCCACTGTTTGAAATCCAGAAGGTAATCCATAAGCAGTCGGGCTAGAACAGATAAAAGGAAGTCCTTCTTCACCCAAAGAGTCATGAACACATGGAATTCACTGCCACAGGAGGTGGCGGCAGCTACAAGCATGGACAGTTTCAAGAGGGAATTAGATAAACATCTCGAGCAGAGGTCCATCCGTGGCTATTAGCCACAGGGTATAGATGGGAACTCTCAGTCTGGGGCAAGTGATGCTCTGTATTCCTGGTGCTTGGGGGGGGCAACGGTGGGAGGGCCTCCAGTGTCCTGGCCCCACTGCTGGACCTCCAGATGGCACCTGGTATTTTTGGCCACTGTGTGACACAGAGTGTTGGACTGGATGGGCCATTGGCCTGATCCAACATTGGCTTCTCTTATGTCTGGGGCAAGTGATGCTCTGTATTCTGGGTTCCTGGGGGGCCAACAGTGGGAGGGCTTCTCGTGTCCTGGCCCCACTGGTGAACCCCCTGATGGCACCTGATATTTTTGGCCACTGTGTGACAGAGTGTTGGACTGGATGGGCCATTGGCCTGATCCAACATTGCCTTCTCTTATGTTCTTAATTCCTTAAGATGACAATGCAAATGTATGGCTGGCTGAACATGGAAACCTCCACGTTCAGAGGCAGTCAACCTCTAAATCCCAGCACCACAAGGCAACATTGGGGGAAGGCCTCGGCCTCTGTGCCCTGTTGTTGGCCCTCCAGAGGAATTGGTTGGCCTCTGTGTGAGACGGGAGGCTGGACTGGATGGACCCTCACTGGTCTGACCCAGCAGGGCTCTTCTGGGGTTCTTCTCAGGGGAAGGCCTTGGCCTCTCTGCCCTGTTGTTGGCCCTCCAGAGGAACTGGTTGGTCTCTGTGTGAGACAGGAGGCTGGACTGGATGGACCCTCCCTGGTCTGATCCCGCAGGGCTCTTTTTCATATTCACACGGGGGCAGTATACAGGGACATAATGCACAGCTTCTCTCATCTGGCAATAAAGGTAATGACCAGTTGCTTGTGGCACGGATAAGAGCCCTGGACAGGCTGGTTCCAGCCCACAGGCCATATGTTTGACACCCCCCTGCTCTAACCACTACACCACACTGCCATCACTCAACTTTACTGATTTAAGAACATAAGAGAGAAGCCAGTGTTGGAGCAGGCCAATGGCCCATCCAGTCCAACACTCTGTGTCATACAGTGGCCAAAACCCAGGGGGCATCGGGAGGTCCACCAGCAGGGCCAGAACTCCAGAAGCCCTCCCACTGTGGGCCCCCCCCCCCAAGCACCAAGAATACAGAGCATCGCTTGCCCCAGACCGAGGGTTCCTATGTAATAAGAACATAAGAGAAGCCAATGCTGGACCAGGCCAATGGCCCATCCAGTCCAACACTCTGTGCCACACAGTGGCCAAAAATACCAGGTGCCCTCAGGAGGTCCAGCAGTGAGCCAGGATACTAGAAGCCCTCCCACTGTTGCCCCCCCCCAGCACCAAGAAGACAGAGCATCATTGCCCCAGACATAAGAACATAAGAGAGAAGCCATGTTGGTTCAGGCCAATGGCGCATCCAGTCCAACACGCTGTGTCACACAGTGGCCAAAACCCAGGGGCCATCAGGAGGTCCACCAGCGGGGCCAGAACTCCAGAAGCCCTCCCACTGTGGTCCCCCCAAGCTTGAGTGTTGGGATGACATCCGCGTTTGCTGGAGTCCCTGGAACAATGATTCCCAAAGTGCTTTTGGATGCCCTCCGCTTTCCGAACGCAGAAGGCCGGGGTGGATGAAGCAGCCCCGCGGATCCCGGCAAAGGTGCTCCAAGGGGCGCATCCCTCCCAGACTTGTGCGTCTTCCGCCGGGCTCTCGCTTCACGCCGTTTGCTCTTTCTCTTCCAGTATGTTTCGTAAAAGCACTTTATGACTACGAGGGCCAGACGGATGACGAGCTGTCCTTCCCGGAGGGCGCCATCATCCGCATCTTGAACAAGGAAAACCAGGATGACGACGGTTTCTGGGAAGGGGAATTCAACGGACGCGTCGGAGTCTTCCCCTCCGTGCTGGTGGAAGAGCTGACAGCATCGGAAAACGGGGAGATTCGGTGTGTTGCGGATGCTCAGGTAGGGCAGAGGCCGTGCCGGCTTCTTGAAGAACTGCGACTGGGCGGTTGTCCGGTGTGATTCGTAAGGGAATGCTAGTTTGGTGCAGCGGTTAGGAGCGCGGGCTCTAATCTGGGAGAACTGGGTTTGACTCCCCACTCTTCCACCTGCAGCCAGCCGGTGTGACCTTGGGGCAGTCACAAGTTATTTCAGACCTGGTCTCTCAAGAGCTTATACCCAGAATTAAACTTTGCTGGTCTTAAAGGTGCCACGATTCAAACCGACATGGCGACCCACCGGAATATAAAATCACGTTAACTCAGGGTGGCAAATTTTAGGCTCCCCTTTTAGTGTATGACGGCTCACTCTTTATACTTTTGTAGTGGAAACATTAATCAAGACGCAGCAGATTGGGATGGGTTGTCGTGTTATTCTGTAGCAGGAGAAAAGAGCCAAAGCCCAGGAGCACCTTTGAGACTAACAGAATTCGTTGCAGGGTATGAGCTTTTGGGAGTCCCTGCTCACTTCCTCAGACGCTGCTGGAATGGGAGTCCCTCTGTCCTTCGATCACAAGGCGGACGGGTTCCCATGCTGTGCGGCTAAATGTGGCGCCTTTCGATGCTGTGTCCTCCGTGGAGACGGATCCAGATAGGTAGCCGTGATTGTCTGTCTGTAGCGGCAGAGAAGAGCCAGACTTCAGGAGCACCTTCAGGGCTCACAAAATTTGTGGCAGGGTTATGAGCTCCCATCAGCCACTGCTCGCTTCTTCAGACTCAGCTGGAATGGGAGTTGGCCAGTGGAGATCTGGTTGGCGGCGGAGATTAAAACAACGTTTCAGTGGCAGCCGCCACCACGGTGTCTGCTTTATTCTCTCACCCCTTTCCCCCCCAGCGTATTTTTAATTCCCCCTCTTTTCCTCCCCTGCACGTTGGGCTTCGTCTGTGTGTTCCGCTCCACCGGCGCCGGTGGCTGTTTTGTGGTTGCGCCCAGCAGCCTGTGTCCAGGTTCCAGAGGGGCCTGCAGGCTCAACAAGGTTGGGGACCTCTGCGTTGGTGGATGTGGGGTGTAGTGGTTAGGTGCACGGGCTCTAATCTGGGAGAACCGAGTTTGATTCCCCCACTCCTGCACATGCAGCTGCTGGTGTGGCCTTGGGTCAGTCACAAGTTCTCTCAGAGCTGTTCTCTCAAGGGCAGTCCTCTGAGAGCTCTCTCAGCCCCACCTACCTCTCAGGGTGTCTGTTGAGGGGAGGGGGAGGGGAAGGAGATTGTAAGGCGCTCTGAGACTCCTTCGGGTAGTGAAGGGCAGGGTATAAATCCAATCTCTTCTTCCTCTTCTCCTTTTCAGCATGTCTCTCCCCCCCAACCCCCAGCAGTCCTTTCCAGCCCCGGAAAGACGGTCCCTGAGATCATAGGAACCTGTCTGGGCTACAGCCCCCTGGGTCAAGGGGCTGGAGAGTGGGAGGCAATTGCCCCCTGGCCTTTGCGCTCATGGAAGAGAGGGAAGATTCGGTCGAGCTGCCTCCTCCTCCCTCCCTCCCTCCCACCCAGACCACCCACATGCTTGTTTGTGCAGTTCCAGGAGCCGCCTTTCCAGGGCGAGGAGATGCCCTCTTTCTGCTGGCAGGTTGATTTGTTATTTATTGATCTGGGTGTTTAGTTTTATTATTACGGTCTTAAGACCAGCATACAATACAAACATAGTATGGAAAAGAGGGAAAAAACAGAGATAATATACAGAGCTGGGTGCTCTCGCCTGCTTTTTCTCCGCTGGGTGTGGACTCAAGGAGGTTGACGGTGTCAGAAAGCAACAGGCCCCAAATCCTGACGTACAAAAACACAACAGATTTTCCTGGTGGCAACAAACTGGTCCACAGGGGAGGGAAAGGGAACAGAGCGGTTGGCAGAAACTCTGCCCCTGATGGCGATGCCGTCCCTCCAGATTGCTGGGTCCAAGTCCTTCACATACAATAAGACACGCTAGAACAAAAAAAGCAAGAGAGCATGAACGTTTTAAACTACCTGACAATCCAAAAATCCACATGTCCTCATTTTGCTCTCAAACAGAGGTCCCCAACTTGGGGCCTGTGGACACCATGGCAGTTTGGGGTAGTCATTAAGTACGCAGACTCTAATCTGAGAGAACCGAGTTTGATTCCGCACTCCTCCACTTGCAGCTGCTGGATGACCTTGGGCAAGCCATAGTTCAAGCTGTCCTTGAAAAAGAGCAGTTTCTTTCAGAGCTCTCTCAGCCCCACCTACCTCCCAGGGTGTCTGTTGTGGGGAGGGGTATAAATCCAATCTCTTCTTCTTTTGTCTTCACTGGAGACGCCGGGGATCAAGCCAGGGAAATCACTTAAAGTGAACTATATATAGAAGAAGAAGAAGAAGAAGAGAGCCAGTTTGGTGTAGTGGCTAAGTGTGCAGGCTCTAATCTGGGAGAACCGGGTTTGATTCCACACTCCTCCACTTGCAGCTGCTGGATGACCTTGGGCAAGCCATAGTACTGTCGGAGCTGTTGTTGAAAAAGAGCCGTCGTCGCAGTCGTTGTCGCAGTTGTCGTCTTCTTCTTCTTCTCCTCCTGGTGCCCACAACATGTTTTTTAAAAGTGGGTGGGGCTTCTACCCAGCAAGGCTTCTGGTTGGCCAATGAAGATTTGATTGGCTGTGCAGATTTTTAAAAACACTGCTGGGCGGGCCATTTTTGTGGCACAACTATCATTTCCGGACACCAGAGTTTCCACAGCACTGGAAACACTCCTTGACGAGTATCTTATATTTTTAAAGTTTTGTCAGCCGGTCCTTATCACATGACTCCTCCCGCTGTAAGGACACTAACTGCTTTTGAATAGAACAGAATAGAATAAAGTTTATTGTATGTGGCCATTGGCCATCACACTTTTATATAAAATCGGATCCCTAATATCTTAAAATACGCAGTCATTAAATTCAGTGGGAATTAAATTCATTTATACAATATCTAAAATACCTCAAATTAAAGTTGCATGCAGCGTTTGCAAATTCCTATTCCAATCGTAACAGCGTTAATGCCTGGCATCTCGGTAAGTTGCGTTCCTAAGAACCACCGTTGCTCTAGCTTCCCTGGCTGCTAACGCAAAAAGTGCTACCTTATAAGATACCAAAGGATTCATGTATGACAGCAGAAAAATTAGCTTATCACTATCGGGAAGAACTGTGCAGTCGATTAAATATTTCAGATAAAAATCTGCTTCTAAGATCTGGCTATAGAGGACAAACTATTACGTAGTGAAATAGATCTTCAATAGAAATAGAAGTTCCACACAGACGAATAAGTTGTTCTGGGGGAATTTTTAGATATCTTCCATGCCCCCTCTAAGCTGTGGAGTCTGGTGAGCAAAAATTCTACTTGGTGAGCGACTGGCGTTAAAGTTGTGAGCGAGCGACTTGGCTGCTGCATCAATTAGTTTGCTCTGGAGCCATTCCTTCCTGAGCGAAGGCAAAAATCTGTGAGCTGGAGGCTAAAAAATGGTGAGCTAGCTCACACTAACTCAGCTTAGAGGGAACATTGCTTCCTGTCAATACTTCTGACGGCACGTTCTGAAATCGTAACGCCGTGAATGCCACTCTCTCCCTTTTGGCTAAGATCAAGCGTAGTATCTAACTGCTTACGGGGACTTTAAATGCCCAGCAAGGCAAACGAGTGATGTTGTTTTCTTTTAGATTTGCACAGGCAGACCGTGCCCTTTTAACTTCCTCCGACTGTGCCAGTTTTAATACGAATCACGCTGTGAAATTTTGGCAAAAGTCGACAACAGATGCGCCTGCGAAGAATAAAAGGGAGTGGCGAGGGGGCAGGAAGGAAACAGAAGCAGAGAGAGGCAATCCCCTGTCGCCTTCCTGTAATTAATCTGTGCCAGAGATGGAGAGATCAAGCCCAAGTTGGCGGGCGGAGGATTGCCCGTTCCTGCCGCCCCGGTTTCGTTCCCTTCGCGAAAGGCGCCTGTCTCTCTCGCGATGTTGTCACCTTCTAATTTCGTGGGTTTTGATTTCTTGCGTTAATTTAATGTTCCGTCGTATCTGTAGCCCCACCCTTTCCCCGGGGACTGGGTGTGATGATACAGAGATATCCCCCCCCCCCCAATAAGGTAGGAGAGGCTGCGAGAAAGGAACTTCCACAGGGCTGTCCCATCTGTAAATTCCCATAAACAGGCACTGTTTTTGTTCCGGTTTCAGATGGGTTAGCCATGTTGGTCTGCGGTAGGAGAGCCAGATTCAAATCCAGTAGCACCTTAGAGCAGGGGTGTCAAACATGCGGCCCGGGAGGCGGATGTCAGTCTCTTTAGTCAGGTCACACAACGCAGGTCTTCATCAGAAGAAAACGGTTTATTGGTGAATCAGAACGAAAGACACGTGCACAGCTGGTGTCAGGAATGCCGGGGAACAGTAGGGCCTCCTAAGTTATACTGATATCAAACACCCCCCTTAACGAGCTGAAGCCAACGAGTATAGTCCATGCGCACAGGCAAAGCAAGCAAACAATCTAAAAGCCGTTGGTTCCCAGCTTAGGAGTTCTGCAGCTGGAGCTTCTACAAGGTCAAAGAAGTGATAACATACAGACAGTGAAAACGGTAACTCTCAGAGGCTGGTGGACTAAAAGTACCCTTCCACATTTCAATAACCATGACAGGGCTACCTGACAGCGGATCAGGCCGTCGGAGGGCTTCCATCAGGCCCGCAATGGAACTGGCCATCTCCTGCTTCCAGTTCTGCTGCTGCTGCTGCATCATTGCTTGCTTCACCAGACTCTCTCAATCACTCCGCCATTCTGTGTTTTTACCTGGGTCCTGGACTCAGAACTCTGAGCGTGAGATTTCTGTGCTGAATGTCAATAAATCGAAAGTAGGTTTGCAGCTTACAGAGCTAATATTTTAAGCATGTTTTTATTTTAAGTAAAAAAAAAATCTCTCTGTGTTTGTGTCCTTTATAAAGTTTATATCTCCGCTAGTCGGCATTACATTTTATGACCCAGCCCAACAAGGTCTCATTTATGTCAGATCCGGCCCTCGTAACAAATGAGTTCGACACCCCTGCCTTAGAGAGCAACAAGGTTTCTCGGGGCAGAAGCTTCCAAGAGTCAATGCTGCCTTTGTCAGATAAGGGACCGCCATTCCTGCTTGTATCTGGCGAAGGGAGCTTGGATTCTCGAAAGCTCCTACCCTGGGAAATCTTGTTGGTCTTGAAGATGCTACCAGACTCGAGTCTTCCTCATTTCTGTTACAGGCAACTAATCACCCGCAATGAAGGCATTCATTAATTGTTTCGTGCTTCTCAGCCTCGTCATCTTCACTGCCAAAACACGTTATCTCATAAGTCTGACATTAGAATCCATGACATTCAAAAACCAGCGGGGGAACATTTTCACCTTCCGGGACGTCCAGTTGCTGACCTAAGAGCAGCAGTTCTCTTAACAAAGGAATTTCAAAGGGTGATTGGAAAGAGAGGCTGCTGAATGGCAACTGACCATGAAGCTCAAGACAATGCAGCCTCCTGGACTGAATTGAGACCTTGGTTTCCTGTCTCATCACGCTTGCCATTGTCATTCGGCATCTGAAATTGCTCCACTCTCCAAGATATTTCTTTACTCATAATTTAAATTTATAGACCGCCCCTCCAATGCTTCCTCTCAGCTGGAGAGTCTTGTGAGCAAAAATTCTACTTTGTGAGCGACTGGCATTAAAGTTGTGAGCGTGCGATTTGGCCGCTGCATAAATTAGAGTGCTCTGGAGCCATCCTCCCTGAGCTAAGACAAAAATGTGTGAGTCGGAGGCTAAAAAACTGTGAGGTAGCTCACACTAACTCCGCTTAGAGGGAACACTGCCGCCCTCCCCTGAATGCACAAGGTTCAGAGCAGTAAACAACAACGATAAAACATTAATGATGATCAAAACAATCTACATAATACATACAAGGAAGGACAGGTGGACTCACACTCTCGCTGTACCTGAGGAAGTGAGCCGTGACTCACGAAAGCTCCCCCCTGCCACAAATATTGTTAGTCTTGAAGGTGCTCCCAGACTCTGGCTCTTTCCTGCTGCTATATATCTCATTGGTTCTTTTGGGGCACAGCGGAGGAGCAGCAGAATTCAGCCAACCCCCACAGATACGTATCCAGGTTGCTTGTGTCAGAGCAGATCCCATATCCTTTTTTATGCCTTTCCTTGCAGATCTCTCCGTCTCCAAAGCCCCAGAACTCTCTGGCGCCACTGCCCCTGTACGACCAGCCCCCTACCAGCCCTTTCCACAGTCCTGATAAGAGAGGCTCTCAGTTCTTCCCCAGGTCTCCGTCAACGAATGGTAAGAAAGGTGGAAGGACCTTAGCCAGGATGGGGAGGGGGCTGCTCTGGGAAAGCTACAGCGGGCGGGGCACTTCAGCCATTTAGCAGACAGGGGAGGGCCCTTTGGGCTTATGTAAAATGTGGTTGTTACTAGGAGCCAAAGGGACACAACTTTGGAGGTCTCAGGAGGACGCCTTTCACATCACCTACCGCCCGGTCCTTGTGACTGGAGTTGCCGGGGATTGAACCTGGGACCTTCTGCATGCCAAGCAGAGGCTGTGCCACTAAGCCAACGCCCCACTCCATGGCTCTCCAGGGTCTCAGTCTTTTACATCAGCTACTGCCTGCTCCTTTTAACTGGATATGCCAAGGATTGAACCTGGGACCTTCTGCAGGCCAAGCAGATGCTCTACCACTGAGCCACAGCCCCTCTCCATGTCTCTGCAGGGTCTCAGACTAAGGTCTTTCCCATCATCTACTGCCTGGTCCTTTTAACTGGAGATGCCAAGGATTGAACTTGGGACCTTCTGCATGCCAAGCAGAGGCTCTTCCCCTGAGCCATAGCCCCTCTCCATGTCTCTGCAGGGTCTCAGACTTAGGTCTTTCCCATCACCTGCTGCCCGGTCCTTTTAAATGGAGATGTTGGGGATTGAACCTGGGACCTTCTGCAGGCCAAGCAGAGGCTCTTCCCCTGAGCCATAGCCCCTCTCCATGTCTCTGCAGGGTCTCAGACTTAGGTCTTTCCCATCACCTGCTGCCCGGTCCTTTTAAATGGAGATGTTGGGGATTAAACATGGGACCTTCTGCAGGCCAAGCAGAGGCTCTTCCCCTGAGCCATAGCCCCTCTCCATGTCTCTGCAGGGTCTCAGACTTAGGTCTTTCCCATCACCTGCTGCCCGGTCCTTTTAACTGGAGATGTTGGGGATTGAACCTGGGACCTTCTGCAGGCCAAGCAGAGGCTCTAGCACTGAGTCACAGCCCCTGTCTATGTCTCTCCAGGTTCTCAGACTAAGATCTTTCCCGTCATCTACTGCCTGGTCCTTTAAATTGGAGATGTTGGGGATTGAACCTGGGACCTTCTGCAGCCCAAGCAGATGCTCTTCCACTGAGTCACAGCCCCTCCCTGACATGGGGCTGTTTAATGAACAAATTATGAATGCCAGGAAGTTGACTTTCCATAAAAGGTGTTCTTTCTCGTGCCGTGCCATTTCAGAGGCATGGAATGTGCACGTGCCCGATTCCTTGGAGAACTGTGTATATTCCTGGAAAACTGTGTAGAGTTGTGTACATTAAAATTAAAATTCCTAGGCTGGTGCAGGAGGAGATTGAGTGAAGGGGGGTGGGGTGGCTCTAGCCCAGCGATCGAGCGCAGCTTTCACACGCCAGCATGTCTCAGTTTTCAAAGCCTGCGATGTCCGGGAACAGGCAGCCTGACCCCAGAGCTTACCTGAGACGCCAGGGAGCAGCAGCCGATCATTTAGAGCAGGCATTTGAATTGGGGACAAGACAGGTTCGTAACGGTGGTTTTTCTACTCCTCCAGATAACAGCTTCACCTCGAACTCTCCTGGATTCTCTCAGCCGCCGCGGCCTCTTCCTGAGAGCACCTCTTATGGAAAGCTGAGACCTGTAAGTTTCAAGTCACGACAGAGTTTCAGAACCACACTGACTCCACTGAGATAATCTCAACCTGGCCTCCCTTATCCTGTCTAGTTGTCCTCTTGCTGCCCCCTGCGGGGTCTTCTTCTCCTCTTCTGTGTACACCAGACATGGCCTCTCCCAACATTAATGACCTCCCAGATATTCTGTTCTTGCCAGCCTTGCTCAGATCTTGCAAACCCAGGGCCGTGGGCGGCTTCCTTAATGGAGTCGGTCCATCTCAGTTTCCGTCTTGGTGCTGCCTTCGGCTTCTTCTCACATGACTGCCTTGTCCGGTGACTCTTGCCTTCCTCTGATATGACCAAAGTACGACAGCCTCAGTTTGGTCATTTTAGCTTCTAGGGAAAGTTCGGGCTTGGCTCGATCTAGAAACCTCTTACTCATCTTTTTTGGTAATCCACAGTGTCCGTAAAACCCACACCTCGAAGGAATCCACTTTCCTCTTGTTAGCTTTCTTCACTGTTCAGCTTTTGTACCCAGACATAGCAATGGGAAATACTGCGGCACGTATTAACGTGTTTGATTCGACTTGCTGCATTTGTGGCTTTGGCCGCAAGCATACGCACAATTGGACCCACACAGGTGCGAATGCCAGGCAGATCTAAAGGGCGCGATCAGACAACAACATCTGGGAAGCATCCCGCAGCCGTCGGCAACCCGTTCTGCTCCGCTGCAGAAGCGGAGTTAAAAGACACTGGGGGGAAACCCAGTAGTAAATGGGTTGCGATGGGCCATGGACAGACTTTCCCCTGTCTGATCGCTCCAGTGTGCTCTCATAGTGTTGGGCTGGCCTGAACAAGCCATCTCGACTCTGTGCCATTGTTTTCCCCCCTTCGCAGTGTGCGCATCATTGCAAACTCCACAGGGAGCCCTCGGTGCGGAGGTGTGATTCATCGATCCCTCGTTTAAGCGCATGGGGGGGAAATGGCACCAAAAAACCCGACTCACCCGCACTTGCGTCTGATCACACACTTGACGGACTGCGCCGATGGCTTCAAAGGGAGGCGTGATCGTGCAACTGTGGGTCAGATTCCTCCGGAGGAAATAGCCTCACTTCCCCCCACCCCCATTTCTTTTGGCACGTGTGACCACAACCTTTCTGATTCTTCAAGTTGCAGGGTTTGTGTCCTTTGCTGCTGCTGCTTTTGCGGGTGTTGTCTTTGATTTTTTTCAGTGAACATACCATAAGCTGCTGTGGGTATTTCTTATATAGAGAAAGAGAGAGAGAGAGAGAGAGAGTGTTTAAAAATTAAGACTTGCCTGTCTGGGAACAGTCGAAGGGTCCATCGTCTCGTTTCCAGCACTAGCCACTCACATGCCCCATGGAATCCTGCAAGCGGGCGTGTCTCCAGCAGGTAAACCGCCCCTAAACACAGAGGCTCCATTTAGCTACCAACACACTACAGTAGAGGTTCGGTTTGGTTCGTTGCGAATCTGCTGGAGACCAACAGGATTTTCGGGGTATAAGCTTTCCAGCGCGAAAGCTCCGTTCGTCTAATACTTTTCATGAGGCTGATGGATCTCCGCTCCATGCGTCTGGATGTGGCACCTCCCGTGAAGATGATTTCAGAAGATAGTAGCCGTATTGGTCCTCAGTAGAACAGTAGCCCCCTTGGGATCAAGACGGGGGGGGTTGGGGGGAGCTTTTGGGAGTCAAAGCTGCCTCCCTTCATCAGATCCTGTTGTCATCTCACAAAGGGAACTCTGGCTCTCGAAAGGTCATATCCCGAAAGGCTGCTGGTCTCTAAGGCGCTTCTGATCTTGAGCCTAGATTCAAGGTCCTTTACTGCAGACTCAACGGGGCCGCCCTCCGAAACGACTCGGTTTGCGTTCCGGCGCTGTAGGAAATCAGCGAAGGAAGCCTCTTGCCTGCTGAACTCCTGTGGAAAGGTCTGCTTGCTCTCCACCAGCCAGTTTTTCCTTTGTGCTCCCCCCTCGATAGCTTGACGCGCGAGGCCAGCGGTCGGCGTTCTGCTCCCTGGTGGAGTGCATTAACTGTCTCGAGACAAAGCTGTACTCCTCGCGACCGTAAACCAAAGGGCCAAGTCCAGCCCATGACATTTAAAGAGCAGAATGGCTGCAGAGCCTCTCAGGATATACATATGGGGCCCGTTACGGTGAGTTTAACACATGAGTCCTGATCGGGGGGGGGGGGCAGGCTAGCCCGACCTCCTCAGATCTTGGCAGCCAAGCAGGGTCGGCCAGGTTCGTACTTGGATGGGAGACTGCCAGGGAAGTCCAGGGTTTGCGACACAGAGGCAGGCAATGGCAAACCACCTCTGTGTGCCTTTTTTCTTGTCCCGGATGGCCCAGGATGGCCCCGTCTCGTCAGACTTCAGGAACTAAGCAGGGTCGGCCCGGGTTAGTCCTTGGATGGGAAATCGCCAGGGAAGCCCAGGGTTGCTGCGCAGAGGCAGGCAGCGGCAATCCACCTCTGTTCGTCTCTTGCCTTGAAAACCTGACGGGGTGGCTTTAAGTCAGCTGTGACTTGGTGGCGCTCACCACCACCAGCCTACAAGGAACATTGACAGGGCTGCCGAGAGCCACCGTGGACATCCCCCTCCACCCTACAAAGGGTGAAACCCCCCCCCAGTACCACCCAGCCCTAACCCAAACAGAAGAAGAAGAGATTGGATTTATACCCCTGCCCTTCACCCAGAGTCTCAGAGCAGCTTACAAACTCCTTTTCCCTTCCCCTCCCCACAACAGACACCCTGCGAGGTAGGTGGGGCTCAGAGAGCTCTGGCATAAACTGCTCTTTTTCAAGAACAGCTCTTGTCAGAACTACAGCTCCCTCAAGGTCATCCAGCAGCTGCAAGTGGAGGAGTGGGGAATCAAACCCAGTTCTCCCAGATTAGCGTCCGTGCACTTAACACCAGACTTAACCACTACACTGAACTGGCAACCTGGCCCCCGGACCGTTGCACCCGTCTCGGTAGCCATAAAGATCGACAGATTGCACATAACTTCTCTCTGATTTTTCCCCCCTGCAGCTACAATAGAAAAGTGCCGTTTTGTAGCTCATACCCCGCCCCCCCCCAAATGAGACAATAAGGCAAAGATCTTTTGCATATCCAGCTAGATGAGAGCCTAGTGGCACCTTAGAATCCGGCAAAATTTTCGGGGAATGGGCTTTCATGAGTCAGAGCTTCCTTTGTCGGGTATCTCTTCTGTTGCAGACCGACATGGCTAACCTCTGAAACGATTTAAATAGCCAGTGGTTCTCCCGTGCAGGCCTGATGAAACTTTCTCTAGGAGCCTGTCTAGACCTTTACTGTCCGATTTGGATTTCGGGATATAAGATTTCGGGGGTCAGAGCTCCCTTCTTCAGGTGGGGAGATCTCATTCTTACTTGTATCTGACAAAGGGAGATTAGACTTTCGAAAGTTGAAACCCCCCAAATTTTGTAGGTCTCTAAAGCCGTGGTGGCTCAGAGGCTAAGACGTTGAGCTGCAGACTGGAAAGTTGGTAGTTCGGCAGTTCAAGACCCTAGTTCTGCATGACAAAGTGAGCTCCCGTCTCTGGCCCCAGCTCCTGCCGATCTAGCAGTTTGAAAGCAAGAAACTGCAAGTCGATAAATAGGTACTGCTTTGGTGGGGACAGCATTCTGTGCACCTCAGCGTTTAGTCATGCCAGCCACATGACCACGGAGAAGTCTTCGGACAGTGCTGGCTCTTCGGCTTGGAAACAGAGATGAGCATCACCCCCTAGAGTCGGATTCAACTAGCTTTCGAGCAAGGGAAACCTTTACCTAAAGTGCTACTGGACTCAAATCTAAGTGGGTATTTAAAAGATCCGTTACTCTCTAGGAAACCTATCTAGATGGCAATATAGGGTTAGGGTTAGGCTCACAATAGGAGTCCAGTCCCATGGCTCACATCCACACACACAAAAGGTTTCCTTAGTGACTGGTCCACACGTTCTTTAAAACACTCTTGTACTGGCTCCATCTTGAGACACAAGGCCTGCGTACTCAGGAGGATGGATTTATGCGGCATCTCAGGGGGGCCGAAGAGTTTTCTTCTACTCACCGCTGGTTTCTGGTTTTGACCCTTTCAGGTCCGAGCCGCTCCTCCTCCCCCGACACAGCAGAATCGTAGACCGCCAGAGAAGATCGAGGACGTGGAAATCACCCTGGTGTGACCCGACAGGACGGACTGCCTGGCAGTGCTACAATCACGGCCGAGCATTGGCGATGTTTGGTCAGCTCTCCTTCTTGGGCACCTTTGCATGATGGGAAGAGACTTTTAACAAGAGAGCAGAAAAACGGGAGACATTGACACCATGGCGGTGGACTCTCCTTCCTGCGGTCGTGAATATTTTGTGCCTTTTTTTTTTCCCCTTTTCTTTTTTTGGGGTTGTTGTTGCTGTTTGGTTTCGCTTTCCCCCTCTGCCATCCTTCCTCCTTTAGCACAAAGCAAGCGGGGCCTGTTGCAAACGGAAGGTCCCGGCAGCTGAAACGATGGCCTTTTTCAGTTTTTCAGCAGGGGGCTTCAAAGAACTCCCTTTTCCGTGCCACTCATGACCGGTTTGCGAATTACCGAATTTTCTGCGTGGGAATGCTTCCGGGAGATGGCAGGTCCCAATAGCCGCTGCAGTGCACAGCATGGTCCTCGTCGCGTCTCCGTGCCACGTCATGGTCGAATGGGGACCTCTTTACTGGTGCTACAGGTTTGCAGCAATAAACGGAGCCGCATCCTCACGGGCGGGGGGGGGGGGCTGCACTTCCGCCTGGGGAGTGTAACGTGTGTAGGCCAGGCCAGAGCATACATAGACCCATGTGCATTATTAGTACAGTATATTACTGTTGCCATAGGAATGTGTTTAAATTTTTTTTTCCCCCTTTTCCCGTTCAAATAGCAGTACTTAAATCTGGTTAGGTGATTAATCAGAATGTGTGGAATAGAGAAGGGGAACACACGAGTCGTAGATTTCGGGAGAGGCTGGCTCCTCTCCCGCCCGGCCCCGACAAAAAAAACGAGGGGTGGGGGAGAAAGAAATTCTGTCGGCAAGAGAAATGCTGCAGGTTCTCTGGGTTAATGACTTCGGCGTGCACCTCTTCCATAATTAACCATAAAATCTGAATGTCACGTTCCCTTTCTTTGGTATTAATATTTATGCCATGCGTTTAGTAATAAATAGAATATCTACTTCAGAAGTGCTGACTTAGTAGTGACTCCCCCCCCCCTCCCTTAGGGTAACACTGAATAAGCAGGATTTTCATCTTAGAGCTGGAAATAGACCCATCGTTTGCTTTTTTTGAAGCAGAATGTTTTATCCCTCCCCGTTTTGTACTTGGGTCGCTTCTTATCCCAGTGATAGCTGTGTAGATTTACTCTCTGAGCTTAGCAGTAGATCTCGGGACATCAGAACCTCCGGCTAGAGCGGAGAAGTATTAATGTTTTAGGCTATTAAAGTTTGGTGTCTAGCTTTAGCGTTGGATAGTCCTCGTGTGGGTCTCCCACATGAAGCCCACCTGCCAGCTCAGACGCAGGAAATTAAAGATGGGGAAGTGGTGGAGGGGGGGGGTCCTTGTTCTCCCCTCCCACTCACCACAGAGGGTGTTGAAAATGGTGGGCGGTGGTGCCCTTGGCAGGTTCTTCCATCCCGTTATCTCGCCTGATCAAACAGACGGGGGATGGGGGTCAGGAACTGCAGAATCTCACAGAGCTCATTTATCCAGAGACAAGCACGGGAGAAAAGAAACAGAGCATTGTAGGAGAAAAGAAACAGGGCCCTGTGAGTGTCACAGGCAAACGATGACTCTTTCCGCAACCTGTCAGCACTTTGGGAAGAATTACCCTCTGCGTCCACGTGACAGTGGGACAAAGGGATCCTTGGTGTTTGGCAGCTCTCCGTTAGCTCTTGGGGTGAGGAGCAGAAGGCGGCTTAGCTCTCGGGCGACCGCCACAGAAAGCGGTCGTCAAAATCCGGGTCTCTCTGAACGCCGCCGAACTCATTGTGGTCGTTTCCGTAGTTTTAAGATGAGTAAAAGTGACGAAAGAGGAGGGGAAAGAAAATAGGTTTTTGGAGAAGGTCCTTACTTCAAGCAGCAGCACCCATAACATAGGAGAGAGGAAAATTCCGTCCCAGGTGACTCTCCAGCCCGCTGGCTGGAATATCTCGACCCACCCACAACATACGTTGTAAGAGCTGTAACATAAATAATATCGAAAGTGCTCTTGCGTCCTCATTCTTCTACCTTAAGCGAGTAAAAACATAGTAACCCTTTTCTTTTTCTTTTTTTAACGTTTAGTTGCCTGATGGACTTCAGACTCTCTTGGGTTTTCTGTTTTTTTAAATTTCTGTGGCTGCATTTTGTGAAATCATTTAACAAGAACATTTATCTGAAACTTTGCACAAATAATCTTGGCTGGATCTCTTGAAATAAGACAGGAGGGGAGGGGGTGCCAATTTCTTTTTTCTTTTTTTCCCCCCCCGGTTGGCCTGGGCGAGGGGAGAGCAGACAGAAGCGAAACAGGGCCTACTGCCGCCATCGCCAAACAAGTGGCCAGTTCCTTTGAAGATTTCTCTATCCAAGCGAAAATGTTGGGGGAGGGGGTGTTCTTGCGCCTTTGATCCTGTCGATCTCTTGGGAGGTCTTTCCCTCCCCCCTCTCCAAGTGTTTATCATACTTAATTCTTAAAAGGTTTTTGGTGTTGTTGTTTTTTTTAATTTAAAGGACAATTTTACTGCAAATGTTTTAAAATTGCTCCGGGGTGGGGGTGGGGATTAACTGTTGCCAATCATTACAACGTTCCGTTCCGTCGGCCGGTTTTCCCGCATCCTCTTTTTTTCCCCCGGTTGTTGTGGTTGTCCTCCGGACTTTCAAAAAAATTCAGAAAGTGTTATTTAAAAATAAAAAAATAAAAGAAACCTTCTTTAGTTATATTTTAAAAAAATATTTTCTGTAAGAGCTGCTAATTTTTATTTAAAAAAAAAAATAAAAGTTGTAAAAACAAGGCCTCCTTTTTAAAACTTCATACAGGGCATGCAATAGAACGTATCAACATGTACAGTGTCAATACAAGGAGAGCAGAGCCTTTGATGCTTTCTTTATATTGGCTATAAAACTTTGTATTTATTATGTATAAAATGTTGAATAATAAAAAAGTGGAATTAAACCATTGTGTGTGGCTTGATGCGTACCAGCCGCTACAGGGTTATAGCTCATGGATTTTCAACCAGTTATTTATTGATTGAAAGAAAATGAAGATATTGATACTTCTAAAATCCATACATACACCAGATAGTACATAAGTACACCAGATAGATATCAGGAGAAACTTCCTAACTATAAGAGTGGCTGAGCAGTGGAACAGACTGTCTCGGGAGGTGGTGGATGCTCCTTCCCTGGACGTTTTCAAGCGGAGGCTGGACAGCCATCTTTCGGGTATGTTGCAGGTATGTAGGGCTCTCTTTCAGCTACGCTCCTGCAGAGTGCAGGGGGTTGGACTAGATGACCTCTAAGGTCCCTTCCAACTCTAACATTTTATGATTCTATGATTTTATATGCTGAAAAATATTCACTTTATTATGATTATTAGTAGATGTTTAGGTTTGGTAGGAAACTTAAGTATTGCATATATTTCCGTTTTCCCACACTATTTCCATCCGTTAAATACTTACTATTCTTCCCTGTGGCTTAGACGTTTCCAGAAATTCTACATCTCTAGGCACAGTGTGTCAGGAGGTGTGAAGGGGAAAGCATGCATTCTCCTTTTTGTTTGTTTGTTTTTGGTATTTGTGTGTGTGTGTGTGTGTGCATCTGGAACTCATGGCGACCTCGGTTGACGGACCCCTACTGAGGGCCTGGAGGATATTCAGAGAGGTGGCTGAATAAAGCCTGCCCCCTTCTCCCGACTGCTGGTATTCCAAGGAGGTCTCCCACCCAAGTACTTGCCAGAGTTGGCCCTGCTGAGCTTCCGAGATCTGATGAGATCCGGCTTGCCTGGGCTATCCAGGTCGGGGTTTAACCACTTATTTATTTACTTCTTCTTATACCCCCACCAGTCTCCCCAAATGGGGGCTTGAAGCAACTCGCATCGTTCTCGCCTCCATTTTATCCTCACAACAACCCTGTGAGGTAGGTTGGGCTGAGAGTTTGTGACTGGTCCAAGGCCACCCAGCAAGTTTCCAGGGCAAGAGTGGGGATTCGAACCTGGGTCTCCCAGATCCTAGTTCCAGTTAGACGTTGGTCGTATGAGGGTCCCGTTGAGGCTGCATGTTTTTCAATGAGCCTCTCATCCCACAGCCCGGGAGAGGGGCCGTGGCTCACTGAAAGAACATGAGAGCATAAGAGAAGCCCATGTTGGATCAGGCCAGTGGCCCATCCAGTCCAACACTCTGTCACACAGTGGCCAAAAACACCAGCTGCCATCAGGAGGTCCAGCAGTGGGGCCAGGACTCCAGAAGCCCTCCCACTGTTACCCCCACCCCCCAAGCACCAAGAATACAGACTATCCCTTGCCCCAGACTGAGAGTCCCTATCTATACCTTGCGGCTAATAGCCACTGATGGACCTCTGCTCCATATGCTTATCCAGTTCCCTCTTGAAGCCGTCCATGCTTATAGCCGCCACCACCTCCTGTGGCAGTGAATTCCACGTGTCAATCACTCTTGGGGTGAAGAAGGACTTCCTTTTATCCCTTCTAATCTGACGGCTCAGCGATTTCACAGAGCGCCCACGAGTTCTTGTATTGTGAGAAAGGGAGAAAAGTACTTCTTTCTCTGCCTGCTCTGTCCCATGCACAATCTTGTAAACCTTGATCATGTCACCCTTCAGCCGTCGTTTCTCCAAGCTAAGGAGCCCCAAGCGTTTTAACCTTTTCCATGAATCTGCTTTCCATGTTGACCAGAGGTATCGAACTCATTTGTTATGAGAGCTGGATATGACATAAATGTCAGCTTTGTCAGGCAGGGCCATGTGTGCTGTAAAACATAATACCAGGTATCGCAGATACAAATTTTATAAAAGACAGCAACTGGTAACCTCCGGGTTCGCGTGGCCTCACCGCGAGGCCCCCACGGGCTGGGAGGGGGGTGCAGACAAAAACTCACATGAGCTAGCAGTGTAGCACTGGGCAGACGCTCCCAGGCCCCAACAGAGGATTATCTGCACCCCCACATCGACATGCAAATGCTGATCTCTGAGGCCGTCTGGGGTGGCATCCCCGGAACTGCAGACTGAGCCAACTTACCAGTGAGGCCGTCTCTGAAGTGAAGGGGGTCTGCCTGACTGCTGCAGGTGAGGCTGTTCGGCCAGACTGAAGTAGTGGTTAAGAGCCAGTTTGGTGTAGTGGTTAAGTGTGCGGGCTCTAATCTGGGAGAACTGGGTTTGATTCCTCATTCTTCCACATGCAGCCAGCTAGGTGACCTTCGGTCAGTCACAAGTTTTCTCAGAGCTGTTCTCTCAAGGGCAGTCCTCAAAAGAGCTCTCTCAGCCCCACCAACCTCACAGGGTGTCTGCTGTGGGGAGGGGAAGGGAAAGGCGATCGTAAGCCGCTCTGAGACTCCTTTGGGTAGTGAAGGGCGGGATGTAAATCCAATCTCTTCCTTCTTCTACCTCACAGGGCGTCTGTTGTGGGGAGAGGAAGGGAAGGGAGTTTGTAAGCCGCTCTGAGACTCCTTTGGGTAGTGAAGGGTGGGGTATAAATCCAATCTCTTCTTCTTCTTCTACCTCACAGGGTGTCTCTTGTGGGGAGGGGGAAGGGAAAGGAGTTTGTAAGCCGCTCTGAGACTCCTTTGGGTAGTGAAGGGTGAGGTGTAAATCCAATCTCCTCCTCCTCCTCCTCCTCTTCTTCCCTTGGAGGGCTCAGAAGAGCCAGCATGGATAAAGAGCAGTGGACTCTAATCCAGAGAGCCAGGTTCAGTTCCCCACTCCTCCACATGAAGCCGGCTGGGTGCCCTTGGGCCAGTCACGGTTCTCTCTGCCTCACAAGGGTGCCTGTTGTGGGGAGGGGAAGGGAAGGCGATTGTAAGCTGCGCTGAGACTCTTTAGGGCAGCGAAAAGCAGGGTATAAATCCAACTCTCCATCTTCAAACCTTAAGCATTTATTTCATCTATACCCTGCCTTTCTCGCCAATGGAGACCCAAAGCGGCTTCCATCCTTCTCCTCTCCTCCATTTTATTCTCGCGACAGCCCTGCGAGGTAGGTCAGGCGGAGAGGGTGTGCCTGGCCCAAGGTCACCCAGCAAGCACCCATGGCAGAGTGGTGATTCGAACCTGGGTCTCTGAGGTCTGACGCTCTAACCACTACACCACCACACTGTCTGTACCCTGATATCACAGAACGGCCACTAATCTGTTCACGATCCTCGCGATAGGGTGGGAACCGATTATGCCGATTTGAGAAGCCAGGATTTTAAGAATTCCGCTAAAGCTGAGCAGAAGAAATGTATGAATACATCTTTTGAGAGCCATTTTGGTGTCTTGGTTAAGTGCGCGGACTCTAATCTGGGAGAACCGGGTTTGATTCCCCACTCCTCCACTTGCAGCTGCTGGTGTGACCTTGGGTCTGTCTTAAGCTCTCTCAGAGCTGTTCTCTCAAGAGCAGTCCTCGAGAGAGCTCTCTCAGCCCCACCTACCTCCCAGGGTGTCTGTTGTGGGGAGGGGAAGGGAAAGGAGATTGTAAGCTGCTCTGAGACTCCTTTGGGTAGTGAAGGGCGGGGTATAGATCCAATCTCTTCTTCTTTTGCTGAGGAGGGAGAATTTGCATTGACTAATGGAGGGGGGAGGGAGGGGAAGACAGGTCTATGACTAACGACAACCCCTGGGGAGTATTAATTACTCCCCCACCCCCCAAAAAAATCATCTAAACTACTTCAGTAAGAAAGTCACAACAGGGAGACAATCATAAATTGTTTTCGGCAGAAGGATTAATTTAATTCACCGGTTCCAATATATGGATTATTTTGAGAAACAAGAGAGGGAAATGTTTGGCTTGGTTAATGGAAAGGGGGGCGGCCTTTGTATGCTTGTAGAGTTTCTTTCCTCCAGGTCCTGTCGGAGGGGAATTTATTATGTATTTAATATGTCGTCGAAGACTTTCACGGCCGGAATTCATTCGTTGTTGTTGATTTTCTGGGCTGTATGGCCGTGGCCAACCTGTAAGATCAGCAGTGGCTGACCGTAGCCTAACTCAAAGAGGACACAGTATCTTATTCCAAGACACTGAAAGGCTGGACAACACATCCCATTACCATGTCAGATTACACAGGGAAGCCATTGAAATCCATAAACATAAACACAATTTCAACAGGAAAGAAGAGAGTTTAAAAATAAATAGGGCATGGTTTCCTGTCCTGAAAAACACAAAACGCTATACATCTTACAATAGCACTACAGATAAGATTAGAATTTCAACAGCCAATCCATAGACAAAAGAACCTCCTCAGGAAAGCCATTAGCATGTCACAGCCTGGGGAACTCCTACAAGATAATGACTCAGCTCTACCCCACCTTCCCGAGTAGATATAAATTACCTGCCTACCATTTTTTCTTCTCACCTTGACCTCCATCTTTCTGTGTTATACCTCTGAGGATGCCAGTCACGGCTGCTGGTGAAATGTCAGGCACTACAATGCCAAGACCACAGCCATACAGCCTGGAAAATCTACAACAACTATTATGTATTTATTTATATACCATCTTTCTCCCCAACAGAAACCCAGGGCAGCTTGCTTCATTCTTCTCTCCTCCATTCTGTCCTCACAACAATCCTGTGAGGCAGGCCAGGCTGAGACCGGCCCAAGGTGACCCCACAGCCTTCCATGCCAGAGTGGGGATTTGAACCACGGCTCAGCAACAGAGCCTCTGCTTGGCATGCAGAAGGTCCCAGGTTCAATCCCCGGCATCTCCAGTTAAAAGGACCAGGCAGGAGGTGATGGGAAAGACCTCCGCCTGAGACCCTGGAGAACCACAGCCAGTCCGAGTAGATAATACTGATTTTGTTAGACCAAGGGTCTAATTCAGGAGAGGGTAGCTTCATTTATTGGGGAGTGACTGTGGCTCAGTGGCAGAGCCTCTGCTTGGCCTGCAGAAGGTCCCAGGTTCAATCCTTGGCATCTCCAGCTAAAAGGACCAGGCAGGAGGTGATGGAAAAGACCTCCATGGCTCAGAGGTAGAGCCTCTGCTTGGCATGCAGAAGGTCTTAGGTTCAGTCCCCAGCATCTCCAGTTAAAAGAGGACCAGGCAGTAGGTGATGTGAAAGACCTCCGCCTGAGACCCTGGAGAACCACAGCCAGTCTGAGTAGATAATACTGATTTTGATAGACCAAGGGTCTAATTCATTTATTGCGGAGTGACTGTGGCTCAGTGGCAGAGCCTCTGCTTGGCATGCAGAAGGTCCCAGGTTCAATCCCTGGCATCTCCAGTTAAAAGGACCAGGCAGGAGGTGATAGGAAAGACCTCTCACTGAGACCCTGGAGAGCCACAGCCAGTCTGAATAGACAAGAATGACTTTGGTAGACCAAGGGCCTGATTCAGTATAAAGCCAGCTTTAGGTCTCGGGGAGGGGCTGTGGCTCAGTGGTAGAGCATCTGTTTGGCACACAGAAGGTCCCAGGTTCAATCCCTGGCATCTCCATTTGAAAGGACCAGGCAGGAGGTGATGGGAAAGACCTTTGAGAACCTGGATAGCCATGGTGAAGGTAGTGGTAGGTAGAAGGCTCAGTGGCAGAGCATCTACCTGGTATGCAGAAGGTCGCGGGTTCAATCCCCGGCATCTCCAGTTGAAAGGCCCACCCAGTAGGTGATGTGGAAGACCTCCGCCTGAGACCCAGGTAAGCTGCTGCCAGTCTGAGTAGAGAAGACTGCACTGATAGACTGAACGTGTGTCCATGTGAACTGAGTCCTCTCAGATCCTTCTTCCACACTCCTAACCACTGCACCACCCTGCCCCTCAGATGATTTATT
Source organism: Gekko gecko (assembly GCA_029375565.1). NCBI lineage: Eukaryota > Metazoa > Chordata > Lepidosauria > Squamata > Gekkonidae > Gekko > Gekko gecko. Next base: position 2,417,765 of record JAPDNY010000004.1, read on the forward strand.
TATTTATTTCGTTGCTATACCGCCCTCGCCGGATGGGCTCAGGGCGGTGTAGAACGATGAAACAGTACAATTAGAATAACACTATAATAACAATTTGCATAGAATAATATCATAAAATACCATAAACAAGCAGAGAGATCAGATGTATGTTTCCCGAGAATTTCAGATGGCCCATATGGAGAAAAGAATCAGAGAGATGCTAAATCTGGGACCTTTTAGAAACTTCTCACTTTGGGGCATTTAACTATAGGTGAGATCTCTCAGAATGCGGGTCTAATATCTGCTATCTATGCGCTTCTAATCCAAGCCACGTGCACAAAACCATTATTTTATCAAGCTTCACGGCAAGGAGACTGCAACGCCACTCTTACAGGCGATTGCTGGAATAAGTCATGGTCTTCCAAGTTAAACAAAGTTTAAGGTATTGACAGTACGCCTATAGAACTTTAAAATAATGACAAGGTGGTATGCCACGCTACATAAACTTTCTTATATCTCTTCAAAGAATTCGCCTTATTGCTGGAAGGGGTGCCAACAAATTGGAAATTTTGCACATTGTTGGTGGAGGTGTGAAAAAATTAAAGACTTTTGGATGGAGGTACTATCAATAATTAACAAAATCACTTCAATCAATGTACCATATAATCTGGAAACGTTATTTTAAAACTCTTGGCCTAAAGATGTAGTGGATCGTCCATACAAATCTACTACTGATGTCATGCTGGATACTGCCAAGACTGCTATAGCATCTTACTGGAAAGACACAAAACCACCTAATATTGAGGCACGGTATAGGAAATTATGGTCTCATTTCCTTGTGGACTCTGTCTCTGTTCAAATACACTCAGTTTGGTGTAGCGGTTAAGTGCGTGGACTCTAATCTGGGAGAACCGGGTTTGATTCCCCCACTCCTCCACTTGCACCTGGCTGGATGACCTTGGGCAAGCCGTAGTTCTGATAAGAGCTGTCCTTGAAAAAGAGCAGTTTCTGTCAAGAGCTCTCTCAGCCCCACCTACCTCACAGGGTATCTGTTGTGAGGAGGGGAAGGGAAAGGAGTTTGTAAGCCGCTCTGACACACCTTTCGGTAGTGAAGGGCGGGGTATTAATCCAATCTCTTCTTCTTCTTCAAATGCTCATTCGTCACTACATACATTATTGACTGGAAAATGGTTCCCAGTTCTGAATTACTTATCACAACACCAGTTTATATCGCATGATTGGTCTCAATTTCATAAATGGATCTGAAACTTTATTTTTTATTTTTTTTATTTTATTTTTCTTTTATATTCTTATGGCTTGAGTCATTGGAAAAGAAATGTAATCTAATGTAAAGCGACACTAATATCGTGGATGGTTACAGTATCTCACAGTATACTACAAAGTTTATAGATTATGCACATAGTGTTTGTTATTGTATCGGCATTATTATTATGCACTAACAGTTGTAAAAATTCTTTTTTATTATTATTATGATTTTTTGGATTTCATGTTTCTCTGTTTTCTATTTTGTACAACTGTGTACTGTTTTATTCAAAAACTTTAATTAAAAGGTTTATAATGTCCCTACATTAACAGATTGGGAAAAAAGAATCTGAGACTGTTTTATCTATGGGCGTACTTCATATAACTTCTTGGCTTTGCTGTCAGAAAAATATCAAAAGTGGTTCCAGGCAGTATAGTTTCCTAGGATCAATTATTTGTTGTTGTTGTTGTTCAGTCGCACAGTCGAGTCCGACTCTTCGTGACCCCATGGACCAGTTTACGCCAGGCCCTCCTGTCTTCCGCTGTCCGCTGAAGTTTGCTCAATTTCATGTTCGTTGCATCGATGACACTGTCTAACCATCTCATCCTTTGCCGTTCCCTTCTTCTTTGACCTTCAATCTTTCCCAGCATCAGGGTCTTCTCCAGTGAATGCTCCCTTCTCATTTGGTGGCCAAAGTATTTGAGCTTCAGCTTCAGGATCTGGCCTTCCAGGGAACAGTCAGGGTTGATTTCTTTTAGGATTGACTGATTTGGTCTCCTGGCAGTCCAAGGGACTCTCAAGAGTCTTCTCCAGCACCATAGTTCAAAAGAATCTATTCTTCGGCGCTCGGCCTTCCTTATAGTCCAACTCTCGCAGCCATACATTACTACGGGGAATACCATTGCTTTGACCATGCGGACTTTTGTTGGCAGGGTGATGTCTCTGCTTTTTATCATGCTGTTTAGGTTTGCCATCGCTTTCCTCCCAAGGAGCAGGCGTCTTTTAATTTCATGGCTGCAGTCACCATCTGCAGTGATCTGGGATCCTAGGAACGTGAAGTCTGTCACTACTTCTACAACTTCCCCTTCTATTTGCCAAGGAGTGATGGGGCCAGATGCCATGATCTTAGTTTTTTTGATGTTGAGCTTCAAGCCCATTTTTGCGCTCTCCTCTTTCATCCTGAGCAAGAGGCTCTTTAGGTCCTCTTCACTTTCTGCCATCAGAGTGGTATCGTCTGCATATCTGAGGTTATTGATCTTTTCCCCAGCAATCCTAACTCCAGCTTGTGATTCATCCAGGCCAGCATTTCGCATGATGTACTCTGCATATAAGTTAAATAAGCAAGGTGACAATATACATCCTTGCCGTACTCCTTTCCCTATGCTAAACCAATCAGTTGTTCCATATCCGGTTCTAACTGTTGCTTCTTGACCCTTATACAGGTTTCTCAGAAGACATGTGAGGTAGTCCGGTACTTCAATCTCTTTAAGAACCTGCCATAATGTATTGTGATCCACACAATCAAAGGCTTTAGCATAGTCAATGAAGCAGAAGTAGATGTTTTTCTGGTACTCTCTTGCTTTCTCCATAATCCAGCGAATGTTGGCAATTTGATCTCTAGTTCCTCTACCTCTTCGAAACCCAGCTTGTACTTCTGGCAGTTCTCTATCCACGTACTGTTGGAGCCTAGCTTTATTTAGAATTATTTAGAAAATAGCAAAACCATTCCAAACAACCCGGCCTATAGAAATTTACTGTTCTTTTGATTGCATTGAACTGTATTTGACTATATTACAATCCAAAATAGTCTTAAACTTAGCATAATGTCCTGTTTGGATTGAACTTCTTGATTTTAGTTGTCTGACCTGGCTAATGAAAACCGGTGATCTTCTTTTCTGTACCCTCATTGAATGTTATCCAGTGTTGAAATAGTTTTTGTACCGCTATCTATTGCTGAACACTGTTGTAACAATATTGGAAAAATTTGATAAAATATAAATTTATCCCTGAAAAAAAAAAAGGTTTATAATAAAAAAACTATAGGTGAGATTTGGCAATGGGAGGGGTGTTATCAGGAGCCAGCTGGGGGGGGGGGACATCGGCCAAAGTTTGCCACCTGTCAAAGGACACGCCCCCCCAAGAACGCTGGGCTTATCTGCACCCACCAGGAACAGGACAATCTCTGCTTTTGTTCTGGGAGAGGTTCCTGAGACCAATGGAGTTTAAGGGGGTCGCGCTCCACTCCACTTGTCGAGACAGCCAGTGCGGTGTAGTAGAGGGGGCAGGAGCAGGATCCTGGGTTCGAATCCCCACTCTGCCCTGGCAGCCTGCCGGCTGACCTTGGGCCAGTCACACTCTTTCAGCCTCACAGGGTTATTATGAAGATAAAATAGGAAGAATGAAAAATGTGATAGCTTGGGGAAGAGGCATGGAGACATGATTTTTTTTAAAAAACTTCTTTTGTACCTTCCCTTTCTCCCCAGCTGGAACCCAAAGAGGCTCACCTCCTTTCCCTCTCCTCCATTTTACCCTCACAACCACCCTGTGGGCTGGGTTAGGCGGAGACAGTGTGACCAGCCCAAGGTCACCCAGCGAGCTTCCACGGCACAAGTGGGGATTCGAACCTGGGTCTCCCAGATCTTAGTCCCACACTTTAACTACTACACCAAGCCGGCTCTCAATACCCTGCTGGGTTGCCAACTCCAGTTTGGGGAAATCTCTGGAGATCTGGGGGCAGAGCTTACAGAGGGCAGAATATTGGGAAGAGAGGGAGAGCCAGTTTGGTGTAGTGGGTGAGGAGCGCGGACTCTAAGCTGGGAGAACCAGGTTTGATTCCCCCACGCCTCCACATGCAGCTGCTGGTGTGACCTTGGGTCAGTCACAAGTTCTCTCCGAGCTGTTCTCTAAAGGACAGTTCTCTCCGAGCTCTCTCAGCCCCACCTACCTTACAGGGTCTCTGTTGTGGGGAGGGGAAGGGAAAGGAGATCGTAAGCCGCTCTGAGACTCCAGGCAGTGAAGGGCAGGCTAGAAATCCAATCTCCTCCTCCTCAGCGGGGATGTGATTCCATACGGTCCACCCTCCGAAGCGGCCCTTTCCTCCAGGGGAATTGATCCCTGCAGTCTGGACCTGAGTTCTAATTCCGTGAGATCTCCAGGCCCCGCCTGGAGGTTCGCGAAACTAAACTGGAGGGGCAAAATCTACCATTTTTATATGTAAATCAATATACAAGCTCTGGAGGAGGACGCGCTCTTTAATCTCTTTACTCTCTTGAGATTCTGCCTCACAGGCTCCGGGCGAGCCCCCAAACAGGCCGAGCGCCGCGGCTTCATTAAATAGTAAAGAGCGGAACAATCGCTGGCTAAACGGCTCTCTCTCCTTTCTTTTCTTCCCCGCCAGTGTTTATACCGCCGCTTAAATAATTTACGGGAGCAGTCGCAAAACTTCCTTGGAGCGAAACACCGTCGAGAAGGAGGCGTCTCTTGCTCACCGAACAGCAGTTCGGTTTTCAAGCCGGCCTGGGTTTCCTATCCAGTTTGGTGTAGTGGTTAGGTGCGCTGACTCTAATCTGGGAGAACCGGGTTGGATTCCCCCACTCCTCCACATGCAGCTGCTGGATGACCTTGGGTCAGTCACAAGTTCTCTCAGAGCTGTTCTCTCAAGGGCAGTTCCTCTCAGAACCCTCTCAGCCTCACCTACCCCACAGGGTGTCTGTGGTGGGGAGGGGAGGGGAAAGGCGTTTGTAAGCTTTTACACTTAACAGGCGTGAGTTGTACTTGTGTGCTGTTCCCAGTTCCTGTTCCAGTGTGGCGTAGTAGTTAAGAGTGGCGGACTCTGATCTGGTGAACTAGGTTTGATTCCCCACTCCTCTACATGCAGTCAGCTGGTGTGACCTTGGGCCAGTCACAAGTTCCCTCAGAGCTGTTCTCTCAAGGGCAGTCCTCGAAAGAGCTCTCTCAGCCCCGCCTACCTCACAGGGGGGTCTGTTGTGGGGAGGGGAAAGGAAAGGAGTTTGTAAGCCGCTCTGAGACTCTGAGTGAAGGGTGGAGTATAAATCCAATCTCTTCTTCCTCTCTTCTTCTTCTATCCTGGCTAGGGCTGCCAACTAAGAGTGGTTGAGCAGTGGAACAGTCTGCCTCGGGAGGTGGTGGATGCTCCTTCGCTGGACGTTTTCAAGAGGAGACTGGACAACCATCTTTCGGGTATGTTGTAGGTATGTAGGGCTATCTTTCGGCTATGCTCCTGCAGAGTGCAGCGGGTTGGACTAGATGGTCTGCAAGGTCCCTTCCAACTCTAACATTCTATGATTCTATGATTCTAACTCTGGGTCAGGGAATTCCTGGAGATTTGGGGGTGGAGCCTGGGGAGGGCGGGGTTTGGGGAGGAGGGACCTCAGCAAGGTATGATGCCACAGACTCCACCCTCCAAAGTAGCCATTTCCTCCAGGGGGACTGATCTCTGTGGCCTGGAGAACCATGGGGATTCTGGGAGGTCTCCGGGCCATACTTGGAGACTGGAACTCTAATCCCAGCCGCTTCCTTTTGCCTTCTATAATTAGGATTGCCAGATTTCAGGTGGGGCCTAGAATTCAGCCAGAATTACAGCTGATCCCTGGACTACAGAGATCAGTTTCAGGGGAGGGATGGCCGCTTTGGAGATGGAAATCTATGGCATTACAGTCCTGGTGGACTCCCTCTCCAAACTCCACCCTCTTTGCAGGCTTCACCCCCAAATCGCCAGGTATTTCCCCAACCTCAAGTGGCCAGCCCTCCTTCCATTGGATTGGTTGGTTTCCCCCAACATGGCGGCGAGTTCAGAGCTGCCTTTCGAGACTGTGCTGAGGCTCTGGGGTAGGGTGCTGGCCTCCTCCCCTAATCTGGGAGAACTGAGTTTGATTCCCCTCTCCTCCACATGCAGCCAGCTGGGTGACCTTGGGCCAGTCACAAGTTCCCTCAGAGCTGTTCTCTCAAGAGCAGTCCTCGAAAGAGCTCTCTGAGCCCCACCTACCTCACAGGGTGTCTGTTGTGGGGAGGGGGAGGGGAAGGAGATTGTAAGCCACTCGGAAACTCCTTTGGGTAGTGAAGGGCAGGGTAGAAATCCAATCTCCTCCTCCTCCTCTTCTTCTTCTTCTTCTAGGGCATGGGCAGGGGGGAGTCCTCTTAATAAATAACCAACCTTGGCTAGAAATGCAGAACTGCTCCTCGGCAGGACATGATTTGTCATTTCTGAGGACAGCCAGTCCGCCTTCCATTCCCCCACTCCCCCACCCCTTGTTTGTAAGCGTCTTCTCCGGTTTCAGCCCTTCTGCGATTCTTAAAAGCTCTAGACATAATTCTTAATAGGAGCTTGAAAGCTTTTCAGCTTATGGGGACAATTTATGGGGAGAGTGCTTCCCCTTTCTGGTCCCCACCACAACCCCCTATTCTCCAGACTGGGACTGTTTCAAAGCTCAATGTTATTCCTAAGAACAATGTTAAGCATAAGAACAGAAGGGAAGCCCTGCTGGATCAGGCCAATGGCCCCTCCAGTCCAACGCTTTGTGTCACGCAGTGGCCAAAACCCAGGTGCCATCAGGAGGTCCACCAGCAGGGCCAGAACTCCCTCTGTGGCCCCCCTAACACCAAGAAGACAGAGCATCCCTGCCCCAGACATAACAACATAAGAGAGAAGCCATGTTGCATCAGGCCAATGGCCCACCCAGTCCAAAACTCCATTACTCACTTTGGCCAAAGATTATGAATGGGATTGAGCAGGTTGAGAAAGAAGTACTTTTCTCCCTTTCTCACAATACAAGGACTCGTGGGCACTCCATGAAATTGATGAGCAGTCGGGTTAGAACAGATAAAAGGAAATACTTCTTCACCCAAATAGTGATGAACATATGGAATTCACTGCCACAGGAGGTGGTGGCAGCTACAAGCATGGAGAGTTTGAAGAGGGAATTAGATAAACATATGGAGCAGAGGTCCATCAGTGGCTATTAGCCACAGGGTATAGATGGGAACTCTCAGTCTGGGGCAGGTGATGCACTCTATTCTTGGTGCTGGGGGGGGGCAGCAGTGGGAGGGCTTCTAGTGTCCTGGCCCCACTGCTGGACCTCCTGATGGCACCTGGTATATTTTGGCCGCTGTGTGACAGAGTGTTGGACTAGATGGGCCATTGGCCTGATTCAACATTGGCTTCTCTTATGTTCTTATGTTCATCAGGAGGTCCACCACCAAGGCCAGAACTCCAGAAGCCATCCCACCAAGCACCAAGAAGACAGAGCATCCCTGCCCCAGACATAACAACATAAGAGAGAAGCCATGCTGGATCAGGCCAATGGCCCACCCAGTCCAAAACTCCATTACTCACAGTGGCCAAAAGCCAAGTGCCATCAGGAGGTCCACTCATGGGGCCAGAACTCCAGAAGCCCTCCCACTGTGGCCCTCCAAGCACCAAGAAGACAGAGCATCCCTGCCCCAGACATAACAACATAAGAGAGAAGCCATGCTGGATCAGGCCAATGGCCCACCCAGTCCAAAACTCCATTACTCACAGTGGCCAAAAGCCAAGTGCCATCAGGAGGTCCACTCATGGGGCCAGAACTCCAGAAGCCCTCCCACTGTGGCCCTCCAAGCACCAAGAAGACAGAGCATCACTGACCCAGACATAAGAAAATAAGAGAAAAGCCATGTTGGATAAGGCCAATGGCTCATCCAGTCCAACACTCTGTTCCTTATAAACCCACCATTTCACCGTGGTCCCTTTTAGATTTAACCCCCTTTTAAAGCAGTCCATACCTGTGGCAACACTAAAATTCCAAATTTTAATCACTCTCTGTGCAAAATTACATAGCAGGATCCAATTTACAACTAACTATACACGGCAGCTCACTTCAGTTGTAATTCCGGGGGTCTCCAGGCCTCCCCTGGAGGTTGGAAACCCTTCTTTTGCCTGGCTTTGACCGGGGGAGGCTGTTGCCAGTCAGAGCGGACAATGCTGAGGTAGATCAACTGTTTCTGACTCAGTACCGTGCGGCTTCCTTTGAGGTCACATCAAGTTCTGCCTTAATGAATGGTTGCGACAGTTTTGGGGGGCAGATGTTTGGGTCTAACCGTTACGAATATTTCCTATCCTGTCCCTAGTCTATCTACCAGAAAGGCCGCATTGAGCAACAGTTTTCTGGGGAAACGTCACTCCTCCACACCTGCTGACTGGAACGAGGTTCGTGTTGCAATGGGATGAATGATGACCCACGGTTTCAGCGGAAAGAGCTCCAGATGGTGGGGCTGATAGGTGGCCTGGCCGTTGAGCTGCAGGGACCTTTGCTAGAAATGCCATTGAGGGAGGTTGTTCTCGGGGAAGGAAAAATAGATGACCCCTCTCTCTCTCTCGTATATGAGTGCCAAGATGTATCGTCAGCTGCAGGATGGCTGCATACTCCAGTGATTTAAGATGACGCAGGGATGTGTCCCAACTGAAAAGCGGAACAAGTTCTGGTCCAAAAAGCTAGCATAAGGTTTTGGAATTCTGTCCTGGAAGAGGAGGAGGAGATTGGATTTATACCTCACCCTTCACTACCTGAAGGAGTCTCAGAACGGCTTACAATCTCCTCTTCTTTCCCCTCCTCACAAAAGACTCTCTGTGAGAGAGGTGGGGCTGAGAGAGCTCTTTCGATGACTGCCCTTGAGAGAACAGCTGAGAGAACTTGCGACTGACCCAAGGTCACACCAGCAGCTGCGTGTGGAGGAGCGGGGAATCAAGCCCGGTTCTCCCGGATTAGAGTCCACGCTCCTAACCACGACACTAGACTGCCACTGCCACACACTTTACAGATATGTACGTTAACTCCAACATGGACTGAACGTGTGCCCGTGTTACATGCTCTCAAGTCGATTCTGACTTATGGTGACCCTTACAGGCTTGCCTGCCTCCAGGTGGGGCCTGGAGATCTCCTGCTATTACACTTTTTCTCCAGGGGTGGGAGATTGGTTCCCCTGGAGAAAAATGGCTGCTTTGGAGGGTGGCGTCTGGGGCATTACACCCTGCTGGTGTCCTCCCCCTCCCCAAATCCTGCCTTCCTCAGGCTTTTCCCCAAAACCTTCAGATACCTCCCAAACCAGAGCTGGTAACCCTGTGACCCTGTGAAGCAATGACCACCCAAACATCCTGTCCTTAACAGCCTTGTTCAGGTCTTGCAAACTGAAGGCCTTTGTGGCTTCTAGAGTTTCCAGGTCCTCTTTGGCCACCGGGAGGGGGGGTTAAGAGTTGCCAATTCCAGGTTGGGAGACTCCGAAATTGAAATCACAGGAGGTCGTAGCCCCTCTGTATACTGCCTTGGTCAGGCCGCACCTGGAGTACCATGTGCAGTTCTGGAAGCCTCACTTCGAAAAGGATGTGGGCAACATCGAGAGGGTGCAGAAGAGAGCGATGAGGATGATCGGGGGTCTGGAGACTGAGCCCTCCGTGGAAAGGCTGAGGGCCCTGGGAATGTTTAATTTGGAGGAGATTGAAGGGGGACAGGATTGCTCTCTTTCAATATCTGAAAGGCTGTCCTTTGGAGGAGGGCAAGAAGCTGTTCCAGTCGGCCGCAGAGGAGAGGACTTGAAGCAACGGGTTTAAATTACATGCAGAAAAGCATCGGCTGGATATTAGGAAACACTTTTTCACAGTCAGAGTGGTTCAAAGGTGGAATCAGCTGCCCAGGGAGGTGGTGTGCTCCCCTTCACTGGCAGCTTTCGAGAAGAGGCCGGACGAATATTTGTCAGAGATGCTTGAGGCTGGTCCTGCATTGGGCAGGGGGTTGGACTATGATTCTGTGATTCTATGAAGATCTGGGGAATGGCAGGGACCCCAGCAGGATGTAATGCCACAGAGTTCACCCTCCAAAGCATCCTTTTTCTCCAGGGGAACTGATCTCTGTAGCCTGGAGATATCATTCCAGGGGATCCCCAGGTCCCACCTGGAGGCTGGCATCCTTACAGCCAGGAATATTCGACTTTTAGCAGCTGCATTGCAGGCAGGAGTTTAATTGGTGCAGAGATGAAGAACTTTTTTTTTTACTTGATGATTTTTTTTGCCTTTCAGGAGCTCTTAGTAAAGGTAAAGGTTCCCTTGCTCGAAAGCCAGTCGAATCCGACTCTAGGGTTGCGGTGCTCATCTCCGTTTCAAAGCCGAAGAGCCAGCGCTGTCCGAAGACGTTTCCGTGGTCATGTGGCCGGCATGACAAAACACCAAGGCGCACGGAACGCTGTTACCTTCCCACCGAAGTGGTACCTATTTATCTACTTGCAATTTCTTGCTTTCGAACTGCTAGGTTGGCAGGAGCTGGAACTAGAGACGGGAGCTCACCCCGTCGTGCGGCACTCTCGGGTCTCGAACTGCTGAACCACTGACCTTCCACAGCCTGCAGTTCAGTGTCTTAACCACTTGAGCCACCGCAGCTCCTGATCAGGAGCTCTTAGAAGCGTAGAAACCCCACCAGGGGAGAAAGGTTCTTACCCCTTATCCCTTCCTCGTGACCTCTTGTGCATGTCTTAAGAAGGCAGACCTGTTTTTCAAGAAGTAAACCCGCCCCTTCAGTGACGGTACCTGTTTTAAAGGCCTGTGAAAGACAGGCCAGTTTGCATGGGAAACGGACCTTAGGGCTGGCCAGGGCCCTATTTGCATCCGATACAAAAAGTCATAAGGAGGCGGCCCCATGTTGGACAGAAAGACTTTGATTTTTTTTTTTAAGACTTTTGATTTTTGAACGAAAAAGAGACGAAGGATGGAAGCGTGGGAGAGTTACGGTATCCCTCCCAGAGCGGACTTCATCACAGAGAGGGAATTTGAACCCAGGTCTCCCAAGCTGCAGTCTGACACGCTAAGCGCAACACCGCCCTGGTTATGGCCCTACAGCTATGGTTGCCAATCTCCAGGTGGTGGCTGGAGATCTCCTGGGATTACAAATTAATCTCCAGGCTGCGGAATGGGCTGCCTCGGAAGGTGGAGAGCTCCCCCTCCCTGGTGGTCTTCAAGCAGTGGCTGGACAAACCCTTGTCAGGGATGCGCTAGGCTGATCCCGCATTGAGCAGGGGAGTTGGACTAGATGGCCTCTAGGAACCCCTTTGAGCTCTGTGATTCTCTCCAGGCGACAGAGATCAGTTTACCTGGAGAAAATGGCATGCGGGATTCATGTGAGATTATGCCCAGGGAAATGCTGATCGCCACTTTGGGGTCAGGAAGCAATTTTTCTCCAGGCCAGTTTGGCTGGCGATCCCGGAAGGTTTTTTTGTCCTCTTCTGGGCATGGAGCAGGAGTCACTGGGGGTGTGTTTGGGGGGAGGTATTTGTGAATCTCCTGCATCGTGCCAGGGGTTGGACTAGATGACCCTGGAGGTCCCTTCCAATTCTATGATTCTACCTGCTTGGGGAAGTCATGCAGTCCCCAGACGTCTAAGGCGCAGGCGGGGAGCTCTGGGCAAGCCACCCAGTTTGCGGCAGCGTAATAAGAAGGCGGCAGATGCTCTACAAGGGAGTGACTTAACTCCCAGCTGATGCTGCTTCAGGAAGGAAGAGCAGAGCATCCCCTCCAGGACCCAGCCGGCAGCCGTGTTGCAGGAGGAAGAGGTATCATGGGCACCAATCGGACCTCAAAAACCACAGCACTCAAAAACCAGTGGGAGAACGTTTTGATCTTCCAGGTCATTCCATCGCTGACCGAAGAGTGGCAGCGTTCAAGTAAGAAGCTTCAAGGGGAGATTACAATGTGAGACTGCTGAAGTTTAGTTCATTCACAAATTCAGAACAAAGGGGGTGAACAGGGAGATAGGATTGTTAGCTCACTACTGATGCTAATTGTCTTCCCCTAAACATTTCTCCCCTGCTCTAACCACGCTGATTTGTGTTTTGCACTGTACCTCTGCGTCCTGACCAATGTTCCCTCTAAGCTCCCTCTAAGCTATGGAGTCTTGTGAGCGAAAATTCTACTTTATGAACTACTGGCATTAAAGTGGTGAGCCCGCGATTTGGCTATAAATTAGTTTGCTCTGGTACCATCCTTCCTGAGCTAAGACAAAACTGTGTAAGCCGGAGGCTAAAAAACTATGAGCTAGCTCACACTAACTCAACTTAGAGGGAACCTTCTTTGAAACAGCCCCTCCCACCTTCTGACAGAAGAAGAAGAAGAAGAAGAAGAAGAAGAAGAAGAAGAGATTGAATTTATACCCTGCCCTTCACTCAGAGTCTCAGCGCGGTTTACAATCTCCTTTCTCTTCCCCTCCCCACAACAAACACCCTGGGAGGTAAGAGGGGCTGAGAGAGCACTTTCGAAGACTGCCCTTGAGAGAACAGCTCTGAAAGAACATGTGACTGACCCAAGGTCACACCAGCAGCTGCATGTAGAGGAATGGGGAAATCATACCCGATTCTCCCAGATTAGACTCCACGCTCCTAACCACTACACCAAACTGGGATAGAAGGACTCAGGGATCACCATTCCTGCTGGTATCTGACGAAGGGGTCTTTGAGTCTCGGAAGCTCACACCCTCCAAATCTTTTTGGTCCCCAAGGTCTAGCTGTTGCAATCTAGCTATTTCTTGGAGGAGGCGGCACAGAATTACGCTGAACTGGTCCTGGCAAGACTGTCCTGCTTTGGAGAAAACCCGGTAGTGGGGAGCAGTGTTCCCGCTAACCTGACTTAATGTGAGCTAGCTCACAGTTTTTTAGCCTCCAGCTCACACATTTTTGTTTTAGCTCAGGAAGGAGGGCTCCAGAGCAAACTAATTTATGCAGCAGCCAAATCACTTGCTCACAACTTTAATGCCAGTCGCTCACAAAGTAGAATTTTTGCTCACAAGACTCCACCGCTGAGAGGGAACATTGATGGGGAGCAAATGATCTTTCAGAGACGCTGCTCCATCCCTCCTGACCTTTGCAGTAGAGTAGAAAAGAGCAAGAGTCGGGGAGCACCTTAAAGACTGACAAAATATCGGGCAGAGGATGAGCTTTCGGGAGTCACTGCTCACTTCTTCAGATCTGCCCTTTCCTGCTGCTGTAGACAGACTAACGCGGCCACCCGTCTTGATCTGTCTTTTGCAGTGGAGGATCCCCTGATCAGCTTCCGAGGAACCCCCAGAATTTCCCAGAACACGGGGGGGGGGGGGGTGTTTGCTGCCCTGAGACAAAGGGCTTGGCAGATTCAGTAGGGAACTCCTGCCCTCGTGTGGTCGCTCCCGGAAACTGCCAATTTATAAGGAGACCTTTTTTCGGTGTTGGGCTTCTCTGCAGAATCTGTAAGGTGTTCCTTCCCCTGCCCAAACCCTACACAAGAACATAAACTTAGCCCTGCTGGATCAGACCAGTGAGGGTCCATCTAGTCCAGCATTTTGTCTCACACAGTGGCCAGCCAGTTCCTCTGGAAGGCCAACAACAGGGCAGAGAGGCCAAGGCCTTCCCCTGATAAGGACATCAGAAGAGCCCTGCTGGGTCAGACCAGGAAGGGTCCATCCAGTCCAGCCTCCTATCTCACACAGTGGCCAACCAGTTCCTCTAGAGGTCCATCAACAGGGCACAGAGGCCGAGGCCTTCCCCTGATAAGGGCATCAGAAGAGCCCTGCTGGATCAGACCAGGGAGGGTCCATCTAGTCCAGCATTTTGTCTCACACTATGGCCAGCCAGTTCCTCTGGAGGGCCAACAACAGGGCAGAGAGGCCGCTGGGATTCAGAGGCTGACTGCCTCTGAATGTGGAGGCTCCCTTTAGATACTTAAAATGTCTAACCTGTTCCAGGCCCACAGTCGCGATGGGGCTTTTGGGGGCTCTGCCCCCTTTCTTAACAGCACAGCCCCATAAGAATTTCTCCTGTAAATGCGTTTTTTAATCATTTAAAAACTTTTTTTTAAAGGCATGCGCTCCTTTAATTCCTGCACTGAGCATGGGGGTTGCAGTAGGTGACCTCTAGGATCCCTTCTAACTCTGTATCGAGAAACTGGTCTCCTTGAAGAGAGTTTTTCCTGCCTCAGTGTTAGCTTTCTTGACTACAGAAGTCATCACTGCCACTTGCCAGCCTGTTCTCAGGACTGTTGCTTAGGCTGGCAGAAGTGATTAACCTGCAGCAGCTGAGAACTGTCATCTAAAGTGGTGGACAGCTTGAAGTTTAGAGATCTGTCCTGGTAACAGTTTTCTATTGGCTAAACGCCTTTTCTTTCTGCACTGAGAACTGCAGCCCCACGAGCCACAAAATCCTGGCTACGGGCCTGTCCCATTACCACTGAATTCCCATCTAAGTGATTTTCAGGTTCTTGAAAAAACAAGGATTTTTTATTTTTCATAATTTAATTGGAGTTTATTAGATGCAATGTACTCAAAGCATCGATTTAGAAGACGCCTTCAGGCTCCCTCACGAGCAGGACATTAATAGTGTGTCATCTATGTAAAGTAACAGGGGTACATGTATAGAACCGAGTTTAGGGCGATGGCCGTCAGCTCCAGACAGGATCGGTGCAGAATCATTAAGAAAAAGGTTAAATAGAGAGGGAGTTAAATGCAGCCCTGTTTTAACTCCTCTATTAATTGGAATTTTGGGGGTTAACTTTCCAGCTCAGGAGCATTTAACCTGACAGGTCGTAAAAGTATGCAATTTCCGGATGAGCAAAAGCAATCTCTTATCGATATTTCACGTCTTCATCGCTCTTTGGATGAAGGAGGACTTCCTTTCATCCATTCTAACCCGACTGCTCAGCAGTTTCATTAAGTGCCCGTGAGTTCTTGTATTGTGAGAAAGGGAGAAAAGTGCTTCTCTCTCTACCTGCTCTATCCCATGCATAATTTTGTAAACCTCTCTCATCTCACCCCTCAGTCATCTATGCCTGTGGCCATCACTACCTCCTCTGGCAGCAAATTCTACATTCTAATCATTCGCTGCATAAAGAAGTATTTCCTTTTGTCAGGGAAGGGAAAAACCTTAGTGGGGCTGAGCCTCCAAAGCAGTCATTTTCTCCAGGGAAGCTGACCTCAAGATCAGTTGTAATTGTCGGAGACTGCAGGCACTACCCAGAGGTTGGCAAAAACCTAATTCTTTAGTTGCTGTAGATTTTCCAGGTTGTGTGGCCGTGGTCTTGGCTGTGACTGGCATCCTCAGAGGTGTAACACAGAAAGATGGAGTACCCTCTGTGTCAAGGTGAGAAGAAAAATTGTAGGCGGGTAATTTATATCTACTCTGGAAGGTGGGGTAGGGCTGAGTCAGGTTTGCCTTTTGGAGTAGATATAAATTACCTGCCTACCATTTTTCTTCTCACCTTGACACGGAGAGTCCTCCATCTTTCTGTGTTACACTTCTGAGGATGCCAGCCATAGCTACTGGCGAAACAGTTCTAGAGTGCCAAGACCATGGCCACACAACCCAGAAAATCTACAGCAACTAATGAACTCCGGCCGTGAAAGCCTTTGACAACAAACCTAATTCTTTCCCAAACGCTTTACTACATATTTATTTAAAAGCTTTAAAATAAGAATTTAAATCTTCCCATCTGTACTTTTCTGGTGCTGAAAGCAATTTAAGGAAAGGCATGGAGCCGTTCAATGAAACAGGCAAGGCAAAACTCTAAGAAAGTCCCATACAAATTCATACCTGGTAGGAAAGGAAGATCTTTGAAGAGGATGACAGGTGCTGCTGGGATAATGTTTGCTGCAATTTTTTAGGGAAGCAGTCCAAAAGCATGGAAAGCCAAAGGCAATTCTCTCCGTCACCAGTCTCTTAAGAGGGGCTGTGGCTCAGCAGTAGAGCCTCTGCTTGGCATGCAGAAGGTCCCAGGTTCGGTTCCGGCATTTCTAGTTAAAAGGATCCAGTAACAGGTGATGTGAAAGACCTCTGCCTGAGACCCTGGAGAGCCACTGCCAGTCTGAGTAGACAGCACTGAGTTCGACGGACCAAGAGTCTGATTCAGTGTAAGGCAGCTTCATGTATTCGTGAACTACTATCTGGGAGACCCAGGTTCAAATCCCTACTCGTGCCATAGAAGTTTGCTGGGTGACCTTGGGCCAGTAGCACACTTTCTGCCTACAGATTCACAGGTAGGCTTGCCAACCTCCAGGTGGTGGCTGGAGGTCTAATAGAATCATAGAATGTTAGAGTTGGAAGGGACCTTGCAGGTCATCTAGTCCAACCCCCTGCACTCTGCAAGAGCATAGCCGAAAGAGAGCTCTACAACATCTCTGAAAGATGGTCGTCCAGCCTGCTCGAACAACCTGGTCGTCCAGCTTGAAAGCATCCAGGGAAGGAGCATCCACCATCTCCCGAGGGCAGTCTGTTCCACTGCTATTACAACCTATCTCCAGTCAACAGAAATCAGTTCTCTTGGAGAAAATGGAGGAGGAGAAGGAGGAAGAGATTGGATTTAGACCCCGCCCTTCACTACCCGAAGGAGTCTCAGAGCAGCTTACAATCTCCTTTCCCTTCCCTTCCCCACAGCAGACATCCTGTGAGGTATGTGGGGCTGAGAGAGCTCTCTCGAGGACTGCTCCTGAGAGAACCATGCTGACAGAACTTGTGACTGACCCAAGGTTTCTCCAGCAGCTGCAAGTGGAGGAGATGGGAATCAAACCCGGTTCTCGCAGATTAGAGTCCGCACTTTGGAAGGTGGACCCATATCCTACAGCATTATACCCCATTGAAGTCCCTCCCGTCCCCAAACCCTGCCCTCATCAGCCTCCCCCCACCGCCCCAAATCTCCAAGTATTTTCCAGCCTGGAGATGGCAACCCTAGGCTGTGAGGTCCAAATGGAGAGAGAATGTCGTAAGCTACACTGGGTCCCTGCGGAATGGGGTGTAAATGAAGTAAATAAAATAAATCAATTTGACAGTAAGCCTCAGATGGGATTTGATTCCAAGTTATTGTATTTAAAACTTGTTGCCTTCAATGGTTTGTATGCTCATGTACTCCAAACGACTCATAGTTATGGGAGTTGATGTGCTATCTGCGTAATGCATTTTTATCCGTTTCTTCTTCCTGGCAGCATACACAGTTTCCCCCCTCCATTTTTTCCTCACAACAATCCTGTGAGGTAGGTTAGACTGAGAGAGAGAGAGAGAGAGAGAATGAATGACTGAACTAAGATAACCCAACAAGCTGTCACGAGGATTATCAAATGCCATCTGATATTTTCCACTACCCGTGTTATTTTTTTCCAATCGGAAATTATTGTCACTATTTTCCCCTCAGAACACTTCCGAGACCAGCGCCTAGAGTTTAAAAAACTACATTTCCCAGTCTGCACTTGTGCACCAACGTGATCAACAAAGACCAATAGGAAGAGGTAAAACGGCATTTAGCCGTTCCCCCCGTGTGCACAGCCAACTGCCTCAGACGCCAAATAGGTTTCCCGTCATGCATCGCGGCGCCTCACACTCACGTGATCACCGCAGGCCAATAGGCGGCGGCGGAATCGCCCTATAATCCTCTGCGGAGGCGGAAGGGGCTTCCTTTTCTCCCCGGCGGCGCGTCTCAAGATGGCGGTCCAGATCTCCAAGAAGCGAAAGGTGAGGGCCGTGGCGGGGAACGCGCTCGATAATGCGGCGACCGGGAGTCGCGGGGCCGGAATACCGCTGGAATGAGAAGCGGCGGGCTGAGTAGGGAGTCCTGAGGGCGACGGTGGGGCCGTCGGGACGGCGACAGCGGCGGATGGAGGCCGATTGAAGCTGCCCCCATGCCGGGAAGAGGCTCCAGCTGGGCCTGACTGAAGCAACATGGCGGCAGAGCAGAGGATGGATGGTCGTATTGTGGCGCGGGGCAGGCTGGGACGTCGGGGGAATGGGCGGCAAGAAAGACGGGGGACAGGGGGGACTTCAGGCCCGTAAGGCGCCTAGAAGAGCCCTTTTGACTCGGGGCGAAGGGCCACCGAGGCCGGCGCTTAGGAAGCCGCCGCGGCCCGAGAGATACCATTCACAAGCCATAGTCTTTCTATGGTATTTTTGCATTAGCGCCCCCTTCCCGTTTATCTAATG
This sequence comes from Gekko gecko, assembly GCA_029375565.1. Taxonomy (NCBI): domain Eukaryota; kingdom Metazoa; phylum Chordata; class Lepidosauria; order Squamata; family Gekkonidae; genus Gekko; species Gekko gecko. The sequence continues at coordinate 2,435,970 of JAPDNY010000004.1, forward strand.
GTTTTGACCCAGTTAGTGGCAGAGTGGGCTGCACCATTTCAGAAGGAGGGGCGCCTTTTGATCATTTCCCCTGCATTAACAACTCCCTGCAAGCAGAAATGTAGCACAGAAAGCCAGGAGAACGGAGTAAAACCTTTGTGTTTCTTCCTGCCGTGCTAGATTCCTATTTGCAGTGAGTTGTTTGTTTGTTTTTAAATCTCACACGTGTGCTCGGATATCTGCTGCTGTGTGATAAATGCGTGAGCTACCCCTGAGGCTCTTGCTCAGCACCTGGGGATAATAGTTATTGATAGTCTTATATTCTGGGTGGTCATAGAATCATAGAATGTTAGAGTTGGAAGGGACCTTGCAGGTCATCTAGTCCAACCCCCTGCACTCTGCAAGAGCATAGCTGAAAGATAGCCCTACAACATACCCGAAAGATAGTCGTCCAGCCTCTGCTTGAAAATGTCCAGGGAAGGAGCATCCACCACCTCCCGAGGCAGACTGTTCCACTGCTCAACCACTCTGACAGTTATGAAGTTTCTCCTGATATCTAGCCGATAATGACTCCCTTGTAATTTCCACCCATTAGATCTAGTCTTGCAATCTGGAGCAAGAGAGAAGAGATCTGCTCCATCTTTTACATGACAGCCCTTCAAATACTTGAAGACTGCAGTCATGTCCCCTCTAAGCCGTCTCTTTCCCACGCTAAACATACCCAACTCTTTCAGCCTTTCCTCATAAGGAAAGGTCCAGGAGCTTCAAATGTTTCTGGCATCATTATTGGGTAGGGGGAGGTCTGGCCTTGCAGGGCAGTGGAGAATTTCTGTATATTTGCTAGTGTTTTCCCCTGATACTGGGTGGTACTGGGATGTGAGGTGCTTTACCTATTGAATGTCTGCACCTACAAAAATAGCGCCATAGCGGAAGTGCTTCCATGAGCTGGTGCGGAAGAAAAGGTGGTTGGGGAGTCCAGCGGACCTTACTGGTGTGATACTGTTGCAGAGGAAAGACATTAGTCGCAGAGCCTGGATTGTGGTCTGTGTAGAGGGACTGTGGCTGAGCGGTAGAGCATCCTCTTGGCGTGCAGAAGGTCCCAGGTTCAATCCCCAGCATTTCCAGCTAAAGGACCAGGTAGCAGGTGATGTAAAAGACCTCCGCCTGAGACACCGGAGAACCGCTACTAGTTTGAGTAGACAAGACTTGGATGGATGGTCTGATTCAGTATAAGGCAATGTCAGGTGTTACTTTTTGTGGCGTGAGACCAGATGCTTGAAAGTACCCTGGTTTGCTGGGCTGCAGATAGTCCAGCGATGCTTCGATACCTTGCTAGCCTGGAAGCCAGCAGGTTTTTACGTTTTGTGATTGTGTTGTCAACGTTGCTTTTACCTGGTAGGTACCTGAGATTGATTGGCCCACGATGCATGTTATTAATCATGCCACATTTCTTAGGGTATTTGGAGAGAAATCCAACTGTAGTGCTTTCTGTCTGCTCACTTAGATTCTTGCTTGCCGCAGGCAAGCAGTTATTTATTTGAGTGCTTTGAGGATAAGTCTCAGCGGCTTGGTTATCGTAGCTACTCTGGAGTGTATCTCCACACTAGGCAAGTCTCAGGAACACATCTTAAGCTGTCAGCTAGCTGGCTTTGGTATAGGGAGCAACCTGCACTATGTTTTTTGTTTTATGCACAGCAGTTCAGGTGGCAAAGGGGGTCAACAGCGGATAAAATGGCTTGCCCAGGTTTCAGAACAGCTTGGAAGCACAGGTTGTTGCTGTGGAGCCCCATGAGTGTGTCTTGACAAGTGCCGTTGATTTCAAATCCACTTCAGCAGAGCAACTTTTGATCTCAGTAGATGACTCAATCACAAAATTGAGCTTTAGTGTTTCAGTCACTCATAAATAGCATACGCTGAAAAATCAAGCTGTATGATGAGGCTGCCATGCCTAGACTTACGTTATTTTAGTTCCAGTCTGCGATTATGTCATTGTTATACTTTCTGAACACTTTGTAGGACAGAGTCAAACTTTTTAAAGAAAATGACAGTCTGCACCAGTGTGAGCAACACAGACCAGTGGGAAGCAGTGAAAGAACTGGGTAACGTTGGTTGTAACAAATAAAGGCTTGTGGGTACTGAATTGGTTGGGGTTATACCCTGCATAGATGGTACAGCAGTGCTTTCAGACGAGGCCTAGCAGGCATTCGTTTACTTCTTGCTGGCTTTCTTTCTGGGATCAAACTGCTGCTGGATTTGAAAATCTCCTTCTGAATGGCTCCACATAACCTGGCTTGGTTTTGTCGTCCTTAGTTTGTGGCTGATGGTATCTTCAAAGCTGAGCTGAATGAATTTCTGACTCGGGAGCTGGCAGAAGATGGCTACTCTGGAGTGGAGGTCAGAGTTACCCCAACCAGGACAGAAATCATCATCCTTGCGACCAGGTGATATGCCAGCCGGTCTGGTTTGTATGCTGCTGGGTTATGTGTACCACTCTTTGGATAGAAGACTGTGTCTTGTGTGCATGACTTTGCAGAATCCTCAGAGAGTGAGGACAGTTAAAATGTGGAACGGGAAAACTAGTACAGTCCATGCAGGTGTGAACCTTACGTGTTAGGCTAGCATATCGGGGTGCACACTTCATTGAATGTTTCTCTTCCTGAATCCTGGAATTGGCTCTAAAGCAGGGGTCTCCAACACAGTGCCCTTGGGCGCCGTGGCACCCGCTGACACCTTTCCAGCTGCCCACCAAATGCTTCTAGAAAATGGCAGGGGCTAGCTGGTGCATATACCCAGCAGGGCTTCTGATCTGCTGTGCAGATTAAACAGCATCCTGTTAGAACAAGAGCTTTGGCCTGAAATGATTAGAGTGACATATAACCTCAGGCCATGACCTTTTGTGGTTAGTGCCACCTTCTGTGGTAGCCATTGTGCCCACCACCCTGGGTCAGAAAATCCAAAGGTGCCTGAAGGCTCAAAAAAAAGTTGGGGACCCCTGATCGAAGGATCGCTGCAGTCTGTGCATGCTCCTTGGTTCGTCTTGAGATAAAATCTTGGCAAATGTTAGCTATTCTTCACCTTTTAAAACGTAGCTGGCTTTTTAACACTGAAACTTCTGGGGCCTCTGCTGTTCTGTGTGGACTGAACACAGAGGGCTGCGTGTAACACTATCTAATCCATGATACTCCATGGATGATTTATGGCATGGAATTATTGGCTTCTTTCATTTAACACTGCTGGATTATCTCCAGTTGTTTTAAGATAACCTGTGAGGAAGGAGATGGATTGCTTTTTACTCTTTTGAACGCCACCGTCCCTGTGTTCTGGGTTCCAGAAAAGCCAGCAATCTCTCCTAAAACGCAGGATCCTTGAATCCCTGCTCAGAGTAGATTATACCAGCGTTTTTCAACTAGTGTGCCGTGAGATATTGTCTGGTGTGCCGTGGGAAAAATTCCAATTTCATCCGTAACATGCGGCTTCGGCTCACAGAGTTAAATTTTTTAACATTTTCTAATGGTGGTGTGCCTTGTGATTTTTTTCATGAAAAAAGTGTGCCTTTGCACAAAAAAGGTTGAAAAACACTGGATTATACTACTGTGTGTAAAGGGTGAATATCCAAGCAGCTGTAGAGAAGTGCTTACCACATGGCTTTCTTTCAGAACTCAGAATGTTCTGGGCGAAAAAGGGCGCCGCATCCGGGAGCTGACCGCCGTCGTCCAGAAGCGTTTCGGCTTTCCCGAAGGAAGCGTGGAGGTAAGGGGCTGTGTCAGGTTTTGTTCTTGTTTCCTGCTCTTGAGTTCCCTTCGGTGATGATCCGATGACGAGTCAGAAATAGGCACCCTCCTGCTCAGAGTAACCTCCCCAGGGCCATGTTCTGTGGGGCTGGGTTGGGGTGCTCCGGCAGAGGTGCCTTTTGCATTGGATGAGCTTGAGGCATTTGTCTGAGAAGGGAGAGCTTTCGGTTGGTTCAGACCTAGATCTGGATTAATCCTTTCCTGCCTTTCTTGTTAAAATGTCTTTGTCTATTTGTAAAAAGATAAAAATTCGTTCCGCTCAATAAGCAGAGACTCCACTTAAGTTTTAAAAGCCCGGGACTGAAATCTTCATCTGTGCCATAGCCGTGCATGCTTGAAAGCTAGGTTCCATCTATTTTCATAGAATCATAGTTGGAAGGGGCCATGTGGATCATCTGTTCCAATGCAGGATCAGCCTAAAGCATCCCTGACAAGTAGTCCTCTAGCCGCTGTTTGGAGACTGACAGAAGGGGAGCCCACCACCTCCCTGGGCAGCCGATTCTATTGTTGCACAGCTCTGACTGTAAAAAAAAAAGCCCCTTCCTAATATACAGCTGGCATCTTTCCACCTGTAATTTAGGCCCAAGATTGCGAGTCGTCTCCTCTGCTGCTAACAGGAACAGCTTCCTGCCTTCCTTTTAAGTGACAGCCTTTCATATACTTCAAGAGAGCCATGTGTCCTCCTCTCAACCTCTTCTCCAAACTGAAAATTTCCAAGTCCCTCAGCCTTTCCTCGTTGGGCTTGGTTTCCAGGCCCTGTTCATCCTTGTCACTGTCCCTTCCACCCGCTCCATTCTGTCCACATCGTTTCTGAAGTGAGGCCTCCAGATCTGCACACAGTACCCCAGGTGTGACCTGACTAATGTAGTGTCCAGTGGGACTATGATGTCTTGATATTGGGATGTTATGCCTCTGCTGATACACCCCAAGACTGCATTGGCCTTTTTTGCCGCTGCATCTTACTTCAGTGCTCATATTTAGCTTACAATCCACCTGTACCCCCCCAAGATCTTGTTCACACACACTGCTAACAGTGGACAGTCCCTAATAGAAAAAAGTTTACGTATTAAAATCCACCTTGCAGAAAACTCAGCAGAAGTTACAGCCTATACGTTTTCATTTGTGGTTTCTCTCCAGATGTGCCTACGTTAGTCACATTTCTCTGAGTTGTAGGTGACCTCTGACCACTAGATGGTTACATCAAGTTCTTGTCACTCTCCCCAATCTCCCAGTAGCTGATGGGCAATGTTCCTTCTAAGCTGTGGAGTCTTGTGAGCAAAAATTCTACTTTGTGAGCTACTGGCATTAAACTTGTGGGCAAGAGATTTGGCTTCTGCATAAATTAGTTTGCTCTGGGGGCCTGGGGCTATCCTTCCTGAGAGTCAGTTTGGTGTAGTGGTTAAGTGCGCGGACTGTAATCTGGGAGAACCGAGTTTGATTCCCCACTCCTCCACTTGCAGCTACTAGATGACCTTGGGCAAGCCATCGTTCTCTCAGAGCTGTTCTTGACAGAGCAGTTCTCGAAAGAGCTCTCTCAGCCCCACCGACCTCACAGGGTGTCTGTTGTGGGGAGGGGAAGGGAAAGGAAATTGTGAGCCGCTCTGAGACTCCGAGTGAAGGGCGGGGTATGAATCCAATCTCCTCTTCTGAGCTAAGACAAAAATGTGTGAGCCAGAGGATAAAAACTGAGCTAGCTCACACTAACTCAGCTTAGAAGGAACACAGCTTGTGGGCAGAGCAGCCTGTCCCTTTCTCAGGCATCTAACTGATTGAAGGGTGGGGAGAAAGTGGCATTCATGTCCCTACTTCGGCAGGATTTTCTGAAGCAGGCAGTAGTGGTCATTGTGTATTCGAGCAGCTCCAGTCTCATCTAGGTACTGAGATGAACAGGAGTACATAGTGGGAACCTGCTGGTGAACTGTGTGAGATGCAGCTGCTAGGGCTGCGTTGTGATCTCTTGCACGCACCACCCCAGTCCCGCCAGTTCTCACTGTGGTCTTTTCTGTTAAGTTTTCAGTCGCTTTGCCCTCCTTGTGCCACTAGGCCTGCCTGGAATGATGCTTGTCCAAGTGCAGTCCAAAACAAGTAGAGTCACCTAGTGGAGCTCCACCACCAGCCTTCCTTCCCGGAGGTGTCTGGATGGTTCGAGCCAGCAGGTGCAGTTGCTGTTTTGGAACCACTGGTTCACAGAGCATCTTCACAAGGTGTAGAGCCTTAGTAGGCCCAGCCTGCGAAGTGGAGGACGGCCCCACAAGCTGGTTTGTAAAGGCTTCCGTGTGTCCCTCTTGGGCATGTAAGTATTGGCCAGGATGTTTAAGTTTTGCCTCTTATCTCCTACTGCCCAGTGCCTGTCACTACAGATATAGTTTACTGCCTTGTGCACCCCTTGCGGAATAGCCACTTGCCAACTCCGTGCCTTCCCCCGGCATTCCTTTTACAATAGCATGTCCAAGATTGGTGGAGGTCGATGTGATACAGAGAAGCCCTGCCGGCATAAAATGTTGTAAAGTATTTATTAAAAAGAAACTGTTGACAAGCATACTTTTAGCACAGCACCAGATTGAGCAAGGGGTTCAAAAGAAATGGGTAAAATGCAAATCCTCTATCACTCTCTTTATGCACGCCCTATCAGATGTTAAAATAGGACAGGCTCCTTTGGTGTAGAAGTTCCAGATCTCTGTGGCCATTACCTTGAAGCTCCCTTCAGCTATCCAGGTCAAACACATGGTCAGTGGCTGCCTCTTTAGTTGGGAATCCTGCCTGCTCTTGTGGCGTCAGGAAAAGAGCCCTCCTTCCTGTTGCAAGGAGTTTTTATCACATCTGTTTCTCCACGTGCAGACCAGGTCACATCAGATCAAAGAGGTGTTTCCTGGAAATCTCCAGGAATCTCCTTCCTGGCGTCTCTCTAGCATTTCATTCCTCCAAAAATCTCTGTTCCCTGCTAGGAGAAAGGGGAGATCTTGACCCATCCGTTATCTCTCCTGCAAGGTTTGTTAGCATTTGTATGAAGGTGAGATATGTCTGGGAAGCTGAGTTAGTGTGAGCTGGCTCTCAAGCTTTTTAGCCTCTGGCTCGCACCTTTTTGTCTTAGCGGATGGCTCCGGAGCAAACTAATTTACCCAGTAGCCAAATTGCTCGCTCACAACTTCAATGCCAGTAGCTGACAAAGTAGAATTTTTGCTCACAAGACTCCACAGCTTAGAGGAAGCATTGCCCCCGGTCTCTGCCCAGAGGGGGGGGAACCTGTTAAAACGTGAAGGTTTGGCTCCTTTCAAACCTCCCAGGACAAAATGTATTTCTTCACGCCTCCCCCCCCCAATAGCTTTATTAAGATTGATAAACATATACAAGCTTAACAAAGAACTGATAACAACATTCGATTACAAATAAACAATTGGAACAGTAATATATCCAAAAAAATAAGCTACTTTGAAGGAAGAGGAGAGGGATGCAGCATCTAGATTTAGAACTAAGAAAGGTCAATCAAACTAATACACAACATTAATCGTTTCAAGAAAAGGTTCAAATTCCTTTTGGGAAGCAAAGTACTCAAGAACTGGAAATCAAATATTAACAAAGTTTGAGGTATAGGGCTCAGATTCACCTGGTAGTGCAGAGTCCGCTAATTTGTCCTTTTCACACCTTCTGTTGGCACTTTCTCAGCAAGCCTGTCTTGAGTGGCAGTAAAATGGCGTTCACCCTCTGCAAGCCGTCCTGGTTGCTTTCCCTGACAAAGACGCTCCTTCCTCTTTCAGCTGTACGCCGAGAAGGTGGCCACGAGAGGCCTGTGTGCCATCGCCCAAGCCGAGTCCCTGCGCTACAAGCTCCTGGGGGGGCTGGCGGTGCGTCGGTAAGTCTCCGGCAGTCCGGCTTTGCTGCCACTTGGTCTGTGTGTCTCTTCTGTTGTGGCTGGTCCCTGTGCGTTGAAGGAGGAGAAATAAGCTGGACACCTCACTGGAAAGCTAAGATGCTTGGATTCCTCTTAAGTTTAACACCGTTCCCCCTCACTTCCCATATTCCCTTTTCTTTCAGAGGTCTCCTTGCTCAGTGTAATTGTTTCCACCCTCCTCAAGAGCCCAGGTCCAGCATTAACAAGGCAAAAAAAGGAGGAAGTTTCTCGATAGCTTAGACTGTAAGGAACGTATCCCCACTTCTCCTGAACTGAGTTTCAAGAGCTCCCTGGTTTCCATTAGCAGGGGAAGGAGTCACATTTCCTTGAAACTACGGAGTAGCCTTTCTCTTCAGCTGAGTGGAAGCGACTAGCGCTCGGCTAATAATTCCAAGATTCGGCCCAAGGCAGCCTTACGTTCGAAACTCAATCTTTGGACAATCCTACAGCAGTGTTCCCTCTAAGCTGAGTTAGTGTGAGCTAGCTCACAGTTTTTAGACTCCGGCTCACGGATTTTTGTCTCGGCTCGGGAAGGATGGCTCCAGGGCAAACTAATTGATGCAGGGGCCAAATCACTCGCTCACAACTTTAAGGCCAGGAGCTCACAAAGTGGGATTTTGGCTCACAAGGCTCCACAGCTTAGAGGGAACATTGTCCAGCAGTGCCTGAAAGTTCGTTTAATGTCCGAGATGGGTAGCCCTGTTAGCCCATCCGTAGCAGTGGAAATGAGCAAGAGTCCAGGAGCACCTTCGAGCCTAGCAGCATTTGGCCTTGGGAAGGTTTTTTCACTCTGTGTCGCGCACTTAAACTTGGGACACAGAGGTTGGAAATGTAAGAAAAAAGGGCTCGTTCTACCATATGTGGTGGACTTGTGAAAAAGCAAATGCTTTTTGGACTGAGATTCATAATGAAATTCAGAAAATCTTGAAATGTACTTTGAAAAAAGAGCCAGAAATGTTACTTTTAGGACTAAAATTAGAAGAAGTTAAAATGGCAAAAAGAACTTTATGGTACCTAATTTCAACTGCAAGAATGACTTACGCTCAGTTCTGGAAACAGGAGCAGGTGCCTGATAAATGGGAGTGGATTTAAAAAATGATTTTTATGGCTGAAATGGACAAGTTAACAAGAAAACTTCATGGAGTAGAAGACGAAGAATTTTTAGCAGACTGGAAGGATTTTAAAGACTATTTAGAGCTTAACTGGGATGTGAAAAATAGATTACTCTGTTTTGATAGCTATTAATAATAGAAGTGTTGCAACAAAAAGAGACTGTAATAGAAAAGTTACCTAATAGTTAAAATAGAAAAAGGGAAATATCGAAATGTATGATTTGAATACTGAAAATGAATTGAATGTATGAGAATATTGATTGAAATGTTAATAGGGGCCGGAGCATCGTTGGAAGCCAGGGGAGGGGGGATAAAAATTTGTAGAAAAGGATATGGCAAGAATTGTTAGCCAAATATGGGACATGTTATTATACCCGGTTAATAAATTTTCTTTAAAAAAAAAAAAAAACTTGGGACACAGAACGCGTCCCCCTGACAGCCTCGGAGATGCGCCCTGGACACCGCAAGCAGTTCCCCTTCTGTGATGATACGATGACGAGTCAGATCCGGACACGGTCGTGCTCAGAGGAACCGGCTCGGGGCCACGTTCTGTGGGGCCGCGCTCGGGTGCCCTGGCAGACGCGTCCGCTTCCGTGAATGATCTAGAGGCATTTGTCTGAGAAGGGAGAGCAGAGCACTGGGTGGGCGACCCAAAGGGAAACTGCTGCTGCAGTCCGGCACTGGGCTTTTCTGTTTCTTTTGCTTATGCAGAAAAACTGGGGGGTGGGGGGGGTGTAATGCGAAGGCAGGGCCTCTCCTCCGCAGCAACCTCAGGGTTTGTCTCCTCCCTCCTTAGGGCGTGTTACGGCGTCCTCCGCTTCATCATGGAGAGCGGGGCCAAGGGCTGCGAAGTGGTGGTCTCGGGGAAGCTCCGGGGGCAGCGAGCCAAGTCCATGAAATTCGTGGACGGCCTGATGATCCACAGCGGAGACCCCGTCAACTACTACGTTGACACGGCTGTGCGCCACGTCCTCCTCAGGCAGGGTGAGTATGGGGTGAGGCGGGTGATCCTGGAGGCTGCTTGGCCCGCACTGTGCGATCTGGGTTGCTTCTGGTCACTCTGTGAGATAACCAGATCGCCCCTCCCGCACCTTTTAGTGACAGGTGTAGGTATGTGCCAGCGTGCACGCTTGAATACCGTGATTGATGGATTCAGGTGGCTCGCTGTGTTGGTCTGAAGCAGCAGAACAAAGCTCAAGTCCAGCGGCAGCTTTAAGACCAACAGAGTTTTATTCTGGGTATAAGTTTCTGCGTGCATGCACAGGAAAGCTTATACCCAGAACAAGAATTGTTTTGGTCTGAAAGGTTGCCGAGGGACTGAAATAATCAAAAGAGTCGCAGCAGCTGAGCCTTTTATTTATTTTTATTTATTCATTTTATTTATGTTCCAATTTATGTCCTGCCCAACCCTGCTATAGAAGAAGAAGAAGAGGTTGGATTTATACCCCGCACTTCACAACCTGAAGGAGTCTCAGAGTGGCTTACAGTCTCCTTTCCCTCCCCCAACAGACACTCTGTGAGGTAGGCATGGCTGAGAGAGCTCTGACAGAAAGTGCTCTTTTTCAAAGACAGCTGTGCCAGAACTATGGCTTGCTCCTCCAGCAGGTGTAAGTGGAGGAGTGGGGAATCAACCCGGTTCTTCCAGATTAGGGTCCACGCACTTAACCACTACACCAAACTAGCTCTCTCGAGGGACTGCTCTTGAGAGAACAGCTCGGAAAGAACTTGTGACTGGCTCAAGGTCACACCAGCTAGCTGCATGTGGAGGAGTGGGGAATCAAACTCAGTTCTCCCAGATTAGAGTCTGTGCTCTTAACCACCACACCAAACTGGCTCTCTCAAGGGACTGCCATTGAGAGAACAGCTCAGAAAGAACTTGAGAATGACCCAAGGTCACACCAGTAGGTGCATGTGGAGGAGTGGGGAATCAAACCCGGTTCTCCCAGATTAGAGTCCGCACTCTTAACCACTACACCAAAGCAAGCTCAGGGTGGCTCACACAGATTAACAACCAAATCATTAAAACCATTAAAACGATTAGTTAAAACAATACAATATTACATATTAAGTGCTAGCAATGTTATTCCAATATTACAGCAGTGGCGGTGCTGCACAAACGCATACCATATATGTGTTCATTTCCAGCATCGATCTTACTCGACGCACACAGGCGGTCAACAATTCACCAGGAACCAGGCTCTACAGTTGATACTAGTGACAGTTACTGGTGAGGGTAACTAGTAATGGTGGCGGCTCCTAATTGATAGCCTGGCGGAAGAGCTCCGTCTTGCAGGCCCTACGGAACTTTAAATCTAAAACATTTGTATGCCGCCTTCCCGCCCCATCAGGGTCCGCCTGGTGGCAAACATCAAAAACATTTGAACAGTTAAAAATACAGTTAACTTTATAAAATAGCTTGATTAAAGGCTTTGTAGTGTCTGTTAGTAAAGAGCGGTGTGGTTCATCCTTACCCCGAGGAGGCCTGCAAATCGCTACTCACATGTACAGCACAGTCCCAGTCCGCAACACCGTTTATTCAGTAGTTTCATTAGTAATAACACAAGCCCTGACCTGCAGGGAAGAAGGCTTAAAAAACGGAGAGTGGGAGAGCGTCTCCTAATCCTCTTCAGGTGCATAGAAACAACACAATTCCATCTTAAAGAGATACACACCACAGGCTTCCCCTCTCCTGGCTTTCCACAAACAATGCAAAACTGAATTATTCAAGAGGGCTTTTCTGTGTAGGCAACAGACTTGCTCTGTACTAAATGTTTCGCAGAGTTACTCGGATAAATTACTAGGGGCCATGGTATATAACACTGTGTAGCTTGCTGAAGCTAGAATCCTGCCGTGTAGTTTCTGCATCAGTTTGGTGAGAGCCAGTTTGGCGTAGTGGTTAAGTGCGCAGAGAAACGGGTTTGATTTCCTCACTCCTCCACTTGCACCTGCTGGATGACCTTGGGCAAGCCATAGTTCTGGCACAGCTGTCCTTGAAAAAGCACTTTCTGTCAGAGCTCTCTCAGCCCTACCTCCCTCACAGGGTGTCTGTTGGGGAGAGGGGAAGGGAAAGGCGTTTGTAAGCCGCTCTGAGGCTCCGAGTGAAGGGCAGGGTATAAATCCAGTCTCTTCTTCATTGTCATTTAATGTGCTGTGTTCATATTTAGCCTTTGCTTCAGCTCTGTTTTAAACTCCCTACAACCCTAATTCCTATTTATCGTTCACTGAATGCCGCATCCGTCGATTGTTATTGACTCGTGGGGTTTTTGCATCATTTAATGTGTCGTGTTAATACTTAGGCTTTGCTTCATTTTTGGTGTAGTGGTGAAGTGCGTGGACTCTAATCTGGGAGAACTGGATATGATTCCCCTCTCCTCCACTTGCACCTGCTGGATGACTTTGGGCAAGCCATAGTCCTGGCACCATAGTTCTTGAAAAAGAGCAGTTTCTGTCAGAGCTCTCTCAGCCCCACCTACCTCACAGGGTGTCTATTGTGGGGAGGGGAAGGGAAAGGAGTTGTAAGCCGGTCTGAGACTGAGTGAAGGGCGGGGTCTAAATCCAATCTCTTCCTCCCCACTGCCTCCCCTCCCTCTCCTTCTTCTCCTTCTGTGTTTTAGACTCCTGGTTGGTTCTTCAACCCTAATTCCTGTTTATTGTTTGTTGAATGTCCCCTCCATCAATTGTTATTGACTTGCTCTGTGTAGTCCGTCTTGAGTCCAAGTGTGAAAGACGGACTACAAATGCCATAAATAAAATAAGCAGCCCTAGGAGGAAGGCCAGTAACGGTTATGGAGGGCACGCCAGATAAACAGGTTTTCACCTGCTGGTGAAAGGCACCAATAGAAGGAGGCAGAGGAATCTGTCTCGGGAGGGAGTTCCAAAGTTTGTATCTCACTTTTCCCTCCCCTTGCAACATTCTGCCCTCCTCCGTTTTATCCTCACAACAACCCTATAAAGGCGGGTTCGGCTTGGAGCGTGTGGCTGGCCCAAGGTCGCCTAGCGGGCAAAGTGGGGATTCGAACCCGGACCTCCCAGATCCTAGTTGGGCACTATCGACCACTAGAGCCCCGCTAGCTTTCCATCTTTCAAAGGCGGCTTGGGGATGTTCAGTCTGGAGAAGAGGAGGTGGAGGGGGTGACATGATAGGTCTCCAAGTATCTGAAAGGCCGTCCCTTAGAGGAGGGCAAGGAGCTGTTCCTGTGGGCAGCAGAAGAGAGGACTCACAAGAATTGGGTTTAAATTTAGGGCTGGTAGGAAGAACTTTTTCACCGTACGAGTTGTTCCACAGTGGAATCAGCTGCCCGGGGAGGTGGTGAGCTCCCCCTCAGTACTGGCCATCTTTAAGCAGCGGCTGGACAAACCCTTGCCAGGGATGCTCTGGGCCACTGGTTCCCGAAGTGGGCACTACTGCCCCCCTGGGGGGTGCTGGAACGATCCAGGCGGGCGGTAGGAGCCTTGGGTGCAGTTGTGGGGGGCGGTGGAAGCGTCAAGAAAGAAGAGTCCAGGACCTATTTAAAACAGCCTTTTCCTGCCTTCTCCTGGTCTTCCCTGGGATCAGGGAGGGAGGTGGAGGTGAATCCTTCGTTACCTTAATTTTCTGCGTGCATGCAAATGTTACTATGGTTGATCTCATAAAATACTTTTATGATTTTGAGCTTCAAAGTGTCTTACTTACAACAACATCTTTACTCTGTGCAAATTTGTCGCTGCATCTTTTTGTCCACTTCTTGAAGGGAGATCTCTAAGGGGGGCGGGGGGGCGGTAGCAGTGTTCCCTCTAAGCTGAGTTAGTGTGAGCTGGCTCACAGCTTTTTAGCCTCTGGCTCACACACTTTTGTCTTAGCTCAGGAAGGATGGCTCCAGAGCAAACCAATTTATGCAGCAGCCAAATCACCTGCTCACAACTTTAATGCCAGATGCTCACAAAGTGGAATTTTTGCTCATAGGACTCCATAGCTTAGAGGGAACATTGGGCGGTAGGCCAAATAAGTCTGGGAACCTCTGCTCTGGGCGGGTCCTGCACGGAGCAGGGGGTGTGACTAGACGGCCTTTCCGTCTTTCAAAGGCGGCTCAGTCGAGGGACTTGGGAGTGTTCAGTCTGGAGAAGAGGAGGCGGAGGGGGGACGTGATGGCTCCCTCGAAGTTACGAAGGGCCGTCCCTTAGAGGTGGAAGGCAGGGAGCTGTTCCTGTGGGCAGCAGAGGAGAGGACTCGCAAGAAAGAAGGGGTTGAGATTAAGGGCAGGTAGGAAAAAACGTTTTGACGAGACTCGTGCAGCCATAGAATCGGCTGCCCGGGGGGAGGTGGTGAGCTCCCCCTCAGTACTGGCCGTCTTCAAGCAGCGGCTGGACAAACCCTTGTCAGGGGTACTCTAGGCCAATCCCGCACAGAGCAGTGGGTGGGACTAGACGGCCTGTGCGGTCACCTTCCAACTCACGTGTGGTTCTGTGATTCTGACGACCGTCTCTTCAGGCGTGCTGGGCATTAAAGTGAAGATCATGCTGCCCTGGGACCCAAGTGGGAAGATCGGGCCCAAGAAGCCCTTGCCGGATCACGTCAGCATCGTGGAGCCCAAGGAGGAGATCCTGCCCACCACCCCCATCTCGGAGCAGAAGGGCACCAAGCCGGAGCAGCCCCCCATGCCTCAGCCGGTCCCCACCGCGTGAGGGGAAAGGGGTGAGTGGCTGCACTTGGGGGGGGGGGGGGTATAAGCTTTACCCTGACCTGGGCGGCCCGGGTGAGCGTGATCTCGTCACGTCTCAGAAGCTAATCAGAGTCGGCCCCGGTTAGTTCTTAATATGGGAGACCACCAGGGAAGTCCAGGGTTGCTACGCAGAGGCAGGCAGTGGCGAAACCCCCACCTCTGCATGTTCTTTGCCCTCACCTGGATGGCCCGGGCGAGCCTGTTCCCATCACGTCTCAGAAGCTAAGCAGGTTCGGCCCTGGTTCGCTCGTGGGTGGGAGACCTCCAAGAAAGGTTAAAACGCTTGGGGCTCTTCAGCTTGGAGAAACGACGGCTGAGGGGTGACATGATCGAGGTTTACAAGATGATGAATGGGATTGAGCAGGTGGAGAAAGAAGTCCTTTTCTCCCTTTCTCACAATGCAAGAACTCCTTGTGGGCACTCCATGAAATTGCTGAGCAGTCGGGTTAGAACAGATAAAAGGAAATACTTCTTCGCCCAAAGAGTGATTAACACATGGATTTCACTGCCACAGGGGGTGGTGGCAGCTGCAAGCATGGACAGTTCCTGGAGGGAATTGGATAAACATGGAGCAGAAGTCCATCAGTGGCTATTAGCCACAGGGCATAGATGGGAACTCTCAGTCTGGGGCAGGTGATGCTCTGTATTCTTGGTGCTGGAGGGGCAGCAGTGGGAGGGCTTCTAGTGTCCTGGCCCCACTGCTGGACCTCCTAATGGCACCTGGTATATTTTGGCTGCTGTGTGACCCAGAGTGTTGGACTTTAGAGAACCAACCATGTTTTCCGGGTATGAGCTTTCATAAGAACATAAGAGAAGCCAATGTTGAATCAGGCCAATGGCCCATCTAGTCCAACACTCTGTCACACAGCGGCCAAAAATACCATGTGCCATCAGGAGGTCCAGCAGTGGGGCCAGGACACTAGAAGCCCTCCCATTGTTGACCCCTCCAAGCACCAAGAATAGAGTGCAGCACCTGCCCCAGACTGAGAGTTCCCATCTATACCCTGTGGCTAAGAGCCACTGATGGACTTCTGCTCCATATCTTATATTCTAATAGCCAAAAAGTGCGGATACCTATTTCCTCCAACAGGGGCCTCACTCTCCCCCAACAGCTTTTCCTGCATAGTCAGTAGACTTCCTGGGTTTGTAGAAAAATCCCAAAAGTGAAGAAATCCCTTCAGGGACAGTTGAATTCCCCCCAAAAAAGCCTTCTGAAATGGCCTCTGCAGGGACCTAACTCCAGGCAGCAACGGTGAGAGATTAGAACGTTGGGGCGGGGGGAGAGGGAGAGGCTTCTGACTGGCTCTGTCGGTGGAAGGGGTGGGGGGAGGGCCCTTTCCAGGCCTCTTTCGGCCTTGGAGGGAGGGAGGGAGGGAGCCTTGGGGCCAGGCCTCACAAAAGTTGCCAGGGCCAGGCTGGGGGATTTCTAGAGATTTTGTGATGGACTCTAAGGAGGAGGGCTGGGTTTGGGAAGGGAGAGGTCTCAGCTGGGTATAATGCCACAGTTTCCACCCTCCAAAGCAGCCATTTTCTGCAGGGAGACAGACCTCTGCTGTCTAGAGTCCAGTTGTAATTCTGGGGGTCTCCAGGGCACATTTGCAGGTTGGCCACTCTAGGCCTGGCAGCATTCTAGGCTTGCCAGGTCCCCCTGATTTGCATGACTCACCTAGCCTCGGCTGCTTGCTACCATTCATCAGCAGCCACCCTATGAAAGCCAGTGAGGTGCAGCAGTTGGAGCTTCAAAGTAGGATCTGCAAGGCCCAGGTTCAGATCCCCATCTTGCAGTGGAAGGTGACTGCGTGAATTTTGGACCAGTCCCATATTTCAGCCTAACCAACCTCACAGGGTTGTTGTGCAGAAAAAAAGGAGGAGGGAATAATGAAAGCTGCTTTGGCCCTCACTGTGGAGAAAGACTGTAATTTTCCTAGGTAGAGGCTGGGGGGTAAAGATGGAAAACA
Source organism: Gekko gecko (assembly GCA_029375565.1). Taxonomy (NCBI): domain Eukaryota; kingdom Metazoa; phylum Chordata; class Lepidosauria; order Squamata; family Gekkonidae; genus Gekko; species Gekko gecko. The sequence continues at coordinate 2,452,398 of JAPDNY010000004.1, forward strand.
GGAGACAGAGAGGCAGATAAAGGTAGGTTGGCTGTTGGTTGGGAAGGAAATAGGGTTGCCAACTCCAGGTTGGGAAATCCCTGGACATTTGAGGAGTGAAGCCTGGAGTGGGTGGGATTTAAGGAGGGGAGGAACTTTGGACTGGTGTAATGCCATAGACTCCACCCTCCAGCCATTTCCTCCATGAGAACCACCATTGCCAACCTCTGGGTGAGGACTGGAGATCACCCAGAATTACAGCTGTTGTCCAGGAGACAGAAATCAGTTCCCCTGGATAAAATGGCTGTTTTGGAGGGTTGAGTCTATGGCATCATACTCTGCTGAGGCTGCTTGCCTCCCCAAGCCTCACTGTCCTAAGGCTCCACCCCCAAATCTCCAGGAAATTCCCAACCTGGAGCTGGCAACCCTAAGGTGAATTGATCTCTGTAGCTGGGAGATCCATTGTGATTCCCAGAGTGCTGCCACTGCTGCTGTGGGGGAGAGAAGCAGGTGGGTGGCTGAGAGCACTGCCACCACTGCTACTGCTGCCCTGTGGAGTGGGGGAAGAAGCAGGCAGGAGGCTGGGAGAGAGGCTGGGGGCAGAAAGCAGCCAGGAGGCTGGGGGCAGAAAGAAAGAATGATGGGGTGGGGGCAGAAAAGAGAGAAAGAGTGATGAAGTGGGGAGGCAGAAAAACAAAGAGAAAGATGACAGGTCAGAAAGAGAGAGGAAGTCACATGCATGGAGCAGAAATAGAGTAAGAAAAGGGGGCAGAGGGGAGAAATAGTGTGAGAGAGGTAGGGGGTGAGCAGAGGAAGCAAAGGTGTGACAAATGAGATAACCATCCCGCAAGTTTCTTGCGGGTCTCCACTTGTCCTTATTCTAATTCCCAGACTTTTTTTTCTGTGCGGATACCTATTCCCTCCAACAGGGGCCTCACTCTCCCCCAACAGCTTTTCCTGCATAGTCAGTAGACTTCCTGGGTTTGTAGAAAAATCCAAACAATGAGGAAATCCCTTCAGGGATGGTTGAATTCCCCCCAAAAGCCTTTTGAAATGGCCTCTGCAGGGACCTAACTCCAGGCAGCAACGGTGAGAGATTAAGACAGATAAAGGCAGATAAAGGTTAAGTTGGCTGTTGGATGGGAAGGAAATAGGGTTGCCAACTCTGGATTGGGAAACTCCTGGACATTTAAGGGGTGGATCCTGGGGATGGTGGGGTTTGAGGAGGGAGGAACTTCAGACCAGTATAACGCCATAGACTCCACCCTCCAAACCAGCCATTTCCTCCATGAGAACTACCATTGCCAGCCTCTGGGTGAGGGCTGGAGATCACCCAGAATTACAACTGTTGTCCGGGTGACAGAGATCAGTTCCCCTGGATAAAATGGCTGCTTTGGAGGTTGAGTCTATGGCTCCACCCCAGAAGGGAAAAAGAGTGAGATAGGTAAGGGTAGAGGGGAAGAAGCAAAGGTGTGAGGAATGGGATGACCATCCCGCAAGTTTCTTGCGGGTCTCCACTTGTGTTTATCTAATTCCCTCTTGAAACTGTCCATGCTTGTAGCTGCCACCACTTCCTGTGGCAGTGAATTCCATGTGTTAATCACTCTGTGGGTGAAGAAGTCCTTCCTTTTACCTGTTCTAACCCGACTGCTCAGCAATTTCATGGAGTGCCCACAAGGAGTTCTTGTATTGTGAGAAAGGGAGAAAAGTACTTTTCTCCACCTGCTCAATCCCATTCATAATCTCATAAACCTCGACCAAGGTGTTCTGACCCTTTTATCATTCTAGTTGCCCTTCTCTGCACTTTTTCCAGTGCTGTAATACCCTTTTTGAGATGTGTCAAAGCTCACTTCATCAGGCCCCGACCTGGGTAGCCCAGGCAAGCCCGATCTTGGAAGTGAAGTCGGGCTGACCCTGGCAAGTACTTGGATGGGAGACCTCCAAGGAATACCAGGGCTGGGATGCAGAGGCAGGCAACAACAAGCCGCCTCTCTGAATTTCCCTTGCCTCCAAACCCCACTAGGGGGTCGCCAGAAGTCAGCCACGCCATCCCGGCATACATGCCCTGTGCACACACACACACAAAATACTCTTAAAAAAAAAAAGCTCCCTTCATCGGGTAACTGTCCTGGCACTAGTGCCTTGCTCCAAAAGCACAGAGAATCAGATGTAAAGGTTTTGAGACCAGGAAACCTTGGTGTGCAGCGTGGTAATAAACTGCAGTTACTACCGTGGCAGAGCATGGGTGTAGGGAGTGTTTTGTACATTATGAGTGGTGGCCCATGGAGAAATGTGAAGTGCCCCAAACTGACAAGTCGGGAAGGAGGCTAGGTGAGCAAGCGATTTGGCTACTACATAAATTAGTTTCCTCTGGTGCCATCCTTCCAGAGTGTTCCCTCTAAGCTGAGTGAGTGTGAGCTAGCTCACCGTTTTTCAGCCTCCGGCTCACGCACTTTTGTCTCAGCTCAGGAAGGAGGGCTCCAGAGCAGACTAATTTCGACAGCAGCCGAATCGCTCGCCCACGACTTTAATGCCAGTAGCTCACAAAGGAGAATTTTTGCTCACAAGAGTCCACAGCTTAGAGGGGGCATTGCTCTATGCCCAGAGGAAGGCAGAAAAAATCTCCAGGATTCCTAGTCCAATCTGGCCTGGAGGAAAATGCCTTCCTGACACCAGACCCCAGAGTGGCGATTGGCATTACCCTGGGCGTGTACAAAGGGGCCACGAGAGCCAAGCCCTGGCTCATCTCTTCTTGCCCTCCCTCTCAGCATTGCTGTCAGATGGCCATTTAGTCTCTGCTTTAAAACCTCCAAAGGAGGGTAGCCCCACCACCTCCCGAGGAAGCCCATTCCACTGACGATCTGCTGTCATTGTCAGGAGGGTCTTCCCAAGAGAGCTGCGTTTCTCAAAAGCCTTATGCCACAATTAAAGTTTGTTTGTCTTAAAGGTGCTACTGGGCTTTTTGCTAACGTGTAGCAGACCCTCCCTTGAGGGAGAGCAGGGTTTGGGGAGGGGTAAAGCAGCCGCAGCTCAAATCGTATCTCTCATTCTGAACTGGGCCATACAGTGTAGATCAAAAAACATCTGCAGAATGAGGCGAGGGACAGACCGATTTCTCTGGAACCTTGAAGGAAATCATGGGTTTGCAGGAAAATCTGAAAGCCTTAAAAGAAATACACTGGGGGATCAGAACTCTCTGAATTATAGAAACGTCTGTAGCTTTAAGAGAAAAATGGGTGTTCTGTGTTCTCAGGGCCTGTCTTGTGTGTTGCTGGGCAACCACAAGAATATTGCCTAGCCTTCCAAGCCTTGGTTTCTGTAAAGCAAAGGCATGGGATGGGGGGAGCAAGGGGGACTTGGAGGGCAAAATGGTCCCATCCCACTCTCCAGTTTGGTGTAGTGGTTAGGAGCGCAGACTCCGATCTGGGAGAACCGGATTTAATTCCCTGCTTCTCCACGTGCAGCTGCTGGATGACCTTGGGTCAGTCACAAGTTCTCTCAGGCAGTTCTCTCAGAGCTCTCTCAGCCCCACCTACCTCACAGGGTGCCTGTTGCGGGGAAGGGAAAGGAGATTGTAAGCCGCTCTGAGACTCACAAGGGAAGGGCGGGGTATAAATCCAATCTCTTCTTCCTGTCAACAGCAGCCAATATGAAATCAATGTCACTAGCACTTTACTATACTACGTAGTTTAAATGGTTTTAGAATCATTTTAATCTATTTTATATTTTATGCTTTATTGTAAATTATATGTCAGTTTTATGTAAGCCACCCTGAGCCCGCTTCAGCTGGGAGGACCGGGGTAGAAATGCAGTAAATAGATAAATAATCATACTTTGGTATTGACAAAAGTCTAATTTCTTGTGTGTTTTATTTTCAGGTTTTTCCAACGACCAGCGCAAACACCTTAACGTCATGTAAAAAAAATCTCTTAATAAAATCAGAAAAGTTACCTCTCGTTACTTCTTCGTGGTTTTTCTACCTGTTCTGGAGTTCAGGTGCTGTTGAGCCGAAATTCGGGAACTACCAGTTTAAGTCCCCCTTGTGGTACCTGATGCCGATCATCATCAGCTGGAACACACACAGCCTCACAAAGCCGCCATTCATAGCGGCCCCTCGATGTGCCAGGACCAGTGTTCTCTGACTGGCGAGGAATCTCGGTCTATCACTAACCTCCAAACTGACCCTTTTTCTCCCCCCCCCCAATTTTATTTTTAATAAAAGTTATTAAATATAATACAAATACATATATCAGCACAAAAAACAGGCAAAGGAAAGAAGTAACACCTATATGGTGATATGAGAGTTAACATGTTCGTGCTATTAAGGGCATTAAGCGAGATCATAACCCCCTCAAAAGACAGTTAACAATCAAATGCTCAGAAATGAATCCAATCCTGACAGGGTACGTTAGATGGAACAATCTCATTTTCAGCTAGATATTGCAGTATCGGGAGCCAGGTAACTACACAGGTGCTTCCGGTGGTCAGCTGTGTTGGTCTGAAGCGGTAGAACAAATTCAGAGTCCAGTGGCAAGAAATATTGGGATGTTTGGCTGACATACGCTGCTCCCACCACGAAAAAGAATGTAAAAATGCTGTTAAGTGACCTCCACGCTCTAGGAGTGGATGGAGAGTCTCAGACCTATTTTTGACACATGCATTGCTTTACAACTGTTGCCCTTATAACCTTAGCTTGTTGTTTAATTCTGTTTTTGCATATCTTAAAACATCGTGTTACATGTTAATTTGCTGTTCAGCCTGTCTATGAGTTTGAACCTTACCTCCTGAGATTCCACTGTATTTGAAAAAGTGTGCATTGCACATGAAAGCTCATGCCGTGAATAAACCTTTATTGGTCTTAAAGGTGCCACGGGACTCTAAATTTGTTCTACAAAGGTGCTCATTGTAGCATCACAGGAGTGGGGGGTTAGACCATCAGCAATCATCAAAAATTGTGTCCGTGGTTCATCATTAATCGTGTCCATGGTCTCCGGAATCCGTTGCCCCCTGGCGACTTGCTAGATGAGCTAGTCGAGGATTGAAATAACCGACTCTCGGCGGCCATCAACGAGATCGCTCCCAGACGTCTCTGTGCCCCCGACGGAGGCTGGCTCCTTGGTATACCCAGGAGTTGAGGCTGATGAAACGAGGGCTCAGACGACCAGAGAGACAGTGGCGGCGAGCTCGTGACGAAATGTCAAGACCACCCTATCGAACGTTTATGAAGTCGTATGACATAGCATTGGAAAAAGTGCAGAGAAGGGCAACTAGAATGATAAAAGGGTTGGAACACCTTCCCTATGAAAAAGGTTAAAACGCTTGGGGCTCTTCAGCTTGGAGAAACGACGGCTGAGGGGTGAGTGACATGATCGAGGTTTGTAAGATTATGAATGGGACTGAGCAGGTTGAGAAAGAAGTACTTTTCTCCCTTTCTCACAAGACAAGAACTCCGTCGGCACTCCATGAAATTGCTGAGCAGTCCGGTTAGAACAGATAAAAGGAAGTACTACTTCACCCAAAGAGTGATTCACACATGGAATTCACTGCCACAGGAAGTGGTGGCAGCTACAAGCATGGGCAGCTTCAAGAGGGGATTAGATAAACACATGGAGCGGAAGTCCATCAGTGGCTCTTAGCCACAGGGCATGATGGGAACTCCCAGCCTGGGCTGGTGATGCCGTCCTGGATGGTGGGGTCACCAGTGGAGGCTACTAGTGTTCTGGCCCCACTGCTGATGACCCCTGGTATATGGCACTGAAGTGTTGGACTAGATGGGCCATTGGCCTGATTCAACATTGGCTTCTCTTATGTTCTTATGAGATGGCAACCAAGGCTGCAAAGAGGAAGTTTTATGCGGCTGAGATTGCGTCTGCAAGCGTTGTATAGAACAATTCGGTCTTTAACCGCCCTGCCACAGAGCAGACAAAACGTGAGGGAATTGGATATCGGCTGCGAGGCTTTTGCGAGCTGTTTTGCAGATAAAGTCTTGTCGCTTCGCCGCGACCTCCCGGCCACGTTTGAGACACTATCCGAACTTGAGGCTCCATGCACGTCTTCTGGCCCTGTTCTGGATCGTTCTGGACCTCTCAGCCTAGAGGACCGAGCGCTGCGGGGCGTAGCAGCCTGGCTTAGGCTGAGTCGCCTGAAACTGAATCCGACGAAGACGGAGGTCATGTGCCTGAATCGGAGCAGTACAGGGTTAGGGGTCCCTCTCCCGGCCTTTGGTGGGGCGCCACTAATGCCAGCGCTGAGGGTCAGGAGTTTGGGAGTGCTCCTGGATGCTTCCTTGTCAACGGAGGCCCAGATAGCAGCCACTGCCAAAGCAGCCTTTTACCATCTCCAGCTGATCAGGCATTTGGTTCCCTTCCATGAACACAATGGCCTGGCATCAGTGATCCACGCGATGGTCACCTCGAGGCTGGATTACTGCAATGCTCTCTACGTGGGGCTGCCCTTGGGGCAACATATGGAATTCACTGCCACAGGCTTTTCTGAGCAGAGGTCCTGGAAGTTCCCCTTGAAGAGTTCCTCTTCCCCGCCTCCCGTCCCCTCGGGCGCCAGGCGATCCTCCCCGCCCGAGCAGAGGCCCGGGCTCTCCTCCAAGCGTCTAGGTCGCCAATTGGAGTCGAGGCCGTGCCCTGGGCACCCGCCCCGTCCCTCCTCTCTTGTTGATTTCAAGGGCCCTCCACTGCAGTGTTCCCTCTAAGGTGAGTTAGTGTGAGCTAGCTCACAGTTTTTTAGCCTCCAGCTCACAGATTTCTGTCTTAGCTCAGGAAGGGACGGCTCCAGAGCAAACTAATTTCTGCAGCAGCCAAAATGCTCGCTCACAACTTTAACGCCAGTAGCTCACAAAGTAGGATTTTTGCTCACAAGGCTTAACAGCTTAGAGGGAACATCGCTCCATGGTGGATCCAGCAGGCCAGGAATCAGCTCGGAGGCCCTTGAAATGTGGAAGGAGGGAAGCCAGAGGGTTGGGCTCGGGGCGCTCAAAGAGGCAGACCTGGCTGGCCTCCCTTGCTTCTCCCCTGTCTGTCTGCCTGCCCGGGGGGGGGGTGTTCTTGGTCTGGCTGGCAGTGGCACTCCACTTCTCAAAGGGGGAAGGGGAGACCTGGATACCCTTCCTCCCACTTTTTGCTTCTCGTGGCTCAGGGTTTCTCTCCAAGGGCGTCAGAGTCCCTGTCCTGTTTGAGAGCCAGTTTGGTGGGAGGGCTTCTAACGTCCTGGCCCCACTGCTGGACCTCCTGATGGCACCTGGTATATTTTGGCCGCTGTGTGACAGAGTGTCGGACTAGATGGGCCGTTGGCCTGATTCAACATTGGCTTCTCTTATGTTCTTATGGTGTCGTGGTTAAGTGCGCGGACTCTTATCTGGGAGAACCGGGTTTGGTTCCCCACTCGTCCACTTGCACCTGCTGATGTGACCTTGGGTCAGTTACAAGCTCTGGCACAGCTGTTCTCTCAAGGACAGTTTCTGTCAGAAGTTCTCTCAGCCCCACCTACCTCACAGGGTGTCTGTGGTGGGGAGGGGAAGGGAAAGGAGTTTGTCAGCCGCTCTGAGATGCCTTTTGGCAGTGAAGGGCGGGGTATAAATCCAAACTCTTCTTCTTCTTCTACCTCACAGGGTGTCTGTTGTGGGGAGGGGAAGGGAGTTTGTCAGCCGCTCTGAGATGCCTTTGGGCAGTGAAGGGCGGGGTATAAATCCCAATCTCTTCTTCTTCTTCTACCTCACAGGGTGTCTGTTGCGGGGAGGGGAAGGGAAAGGAGTTTGTCAGCCGCTCTGAGATGCCTTTGGGCAGTGAAGGGCGGGATATAAATCCAATCTCTTCTTCTTCTACCTCACAGCGTGTCTGTTGTGGGGAGGGGAAGGGAAAGGAGTTTGTCAGCCGCTCTGAGACGCCTTTGGGCAGTGAAGGGCGGGGTATAAATCCAATCTTCTCCTCCTTCTACCTCACAGGGTGTCTGTTGTGGGGAGGGGAAGGGAAAGGAGTTTGTGAGCCGCTCTGAGACGCCTTTGGGCAGTGAAGGGCGGGGTATAAATCCAATCTCTTCTTCTTCTACCTCACAGGGTGTCTGTTGTGGGGAGGGGAAGGGAAAGGAGTTTGTGAGCCGCTCTGAGACGCCTTTGGGCAGTGAAGGGCGGGGTATAAATCCAATCTCTTCTTCTTCTACCTCACAGGGTGTCTGTTGTGGGGAGGGGAAGGGAAAGGAGTTTGTCAGCCGCTCTGAGACGCCTTTGGGCAGTGAAGGGCGGGGTATAAATCCAATCTCTTCTTCTTCTTCTACCTCACAGGGTGTCTGTTGTGGGGAGGGGAAGGGAAAGGAGTTTGTCAGCCGCTCTGAGACGCCTTTGGGCAGTGAAGGGCGGGGTATAAATCCAATCTCTTCTTCTTCTTCTACCTCACAGGGTGTCTGTCGTGGGGAGGGGAAGGGAAAGGAGTTTGTAAGCCGCTCTGAGACGCCTTTGGGCAGTGAAGGGCGGGGTATAAATCCAAACTCTTCTTCTTTAAGTTCTGGCCAGAGGGCCTCCAGTTTCCCCTAATCTCTGCGCTTCTGATGCCCTTTTATGGCTCCCGGTGAGAGTGGGGTGGATTGTCCCCCAGAGATACCAGCAGAGTCTCTGCTCTGGCTTTTTTTACTGCCCGCAAAGCCAGTCCTCTGCCACACCAGGCTTGCAACCCGAAGGGACGGGATGGGGCTACGGTGGTCGGCCTCCCGCTGAGATCTCCCGGAGTTAGTATTGATGTCCAGACTACAGCGATCAGTTCCCCTGAGGGTGGCCAGGTCCCCCCAGCAACCAGTGGGGGAGGTGGATGGCATTGCCAGCTCCGGGTTGGGAAAGTCTTGGAGATTGGGGGACGGGCAGGCGCCTCCGTGTGGGGTACAATGCCATAGAGTCCGTCCCTCCCCCCAAACATCCATTTCCTGCAGGGGAACTGATCGCTGTCGTTTGGGGATGAGCTGTCATACTGGGCAGTCCCCGGGTCCCACCTGGAGGTTGGCATCCCTTGTTCCCTTGCAGGAAACAGCTGTTTTAGAAGGTGGGCTCTTTGGCATTATGCCCTGCTCAGGTCCCTTGCTTCCTCAAACATTGACCTCTCCGGGCTCAACCCCTAAATCTCCAGGAATTTTCCAACCTGGACTTGGCAACCATAGTACCCCGTCCCTTGAACTGGGGTCCACTATGCGGAAAAGGGGCAGCTGAATCTTTTCTTGGCCTGGAGCTCAATAGCACCCCCTGGTCAACGTTTCAGCTCAAGGGACATATTCGGAGGGTCCTTTTTAATCTTCAGGAGCTGCGGTGGCTCAAGTGGTTAAGGCGCTGAACTGCAGGCTGTGGAAGGTCAGTAGTTCAGCAGTTCGAGACCCGAGAGTGCCGCATGACGGAGTGAGCTCCCGTCTCTAGTTCCAGCTCCTGCCAACCTAGCAGTTCGAAAGCAAGAAATTCCAAGTAGATAAATAGGTACCACTTCGGTGGGAAGGTAACAGCGTTCCGTGCACCTCAGCATCTAGTCATGCCGGCCACATGACCACAGAAACGTCTTCGGACAGCGCTGGCTCTTCGGCTTTGAAACGGAGATGAGCACCACAACCCTAGAGTTGGATTCGACTGGCTTTCGAGCAGGGGAACCTTTGCCTTTTAATCCTGAGAAACCCAGTCCTCTGGCCCCTGTCGCTGTGATTATTTAGGGGGGAAATGCCTTTGCTGTCCTTCCACAGCCCTTGCTGGAGGGGAGGTTCCGGATTCAGAAGGGTGGGTGCTGGTTGCCGGGGTCCCCTGCCCAGGGTTCTGAAAACCATCGGAGGGTGTCGGGAGCTCAAGGGAGGCAGGCCTTGTTTGGTTCTCAGCTCACTTCTCTCATGCCCGTGGGCGTTGGTGGCCCGACACCCCACTTCTCAGAGGCCTGGGGACCCTTCCTCGCCCTTTGTGTTTTGGCCCCCCGATTCTTTCCCAAGGGGACGAGATCTGTGTCCTCGGGACCCTTTTGCAGGGCCACGGGCCTCCAACTTCCCCTCATCTGGGCCCTTCTGATGCCCTTTTACAACTCATGGTGGGTCTCAGCACTTCTCACGTGGTCTGAATTACTAGTTGGGCTGGGAGGAGAACAAGCCCAATGCCCAATCAGTCCGGGTTGGACCGTCTCTGCGCCACATTCAAGCTTGCAACCTGAGGGGACGGGACGTGGGAGCCAGTCCTCGCTGAGGCTTTGGAACGGGCCCCTCTTTCTGTCCCTTTAATTTTGGCCTGATTTCATCTTCAACTTCATGCCACGAATGTTGTTTAACTTCATGCCGCGGAAAGCTTCAGCTGCTCATTCCTGCTTGTCAAACCTCTGGTAAAGAGAATGGGCGTTTTAAGAAACTGGGCTGGGCTGGGGGGAGGAATTAAGAAGAAGGAACTAAGAGCTTCTCACCCTACAGAGGCAGTAGAATAGAATTGCCGGCGCCTGACTTGGAAGCTCCTGGTGCAAGACCCGGGGTGTGGGCCGGGGAACAGCCTATCAGGTCTGGGCCTGTCTACCTGAGGGACTGGAAGGTAGCTAATGTCACTCCCATCTTTAAAAAGGGCTCCAGGGAAGATCCGGGAAATTACAGGCCAGTCTGTCTGACATCGATACCAGGTAAGTTGGTGGAAACTGTTATTAAGGAGAGAATTAGTAGGCACATTGATGAACAAAAACTATTGAGGCAGACTCAGCATGGGTTCTGTAAGGGAAGATCTTGTATCACTAACCTGTTAGTGTTTTTTGAGGGAGTGAACAAACATGTGGACAAGGGGGACCCAGTAGATATTATTTACCTTGACTTCCGGAAAGCTTTTGATGCAGAACCTCATCAAAGGCTCCTAAGTAAGCTGAATAGTCATGGGATAAAAGGACAAGTCCTCTTGTGGATCAAAAACTGGCTTATAAATAGGAAACAGAGAGTGAGTATAAATGGGAAACTTTCTCAGTGGAGGGTGGTAAGCAGTAGGGTACCACAGGGATCAGTACTCGGTCTGATGTTTTTTAACTTGTTTATTAACGATTTGGAATTGGGAGTAAGCAGTGAAGTGGCTAAATTTGCAGGTGACACGAAGTTGTTCTGGGTGGTGAAAACCAGGGAGGATTGTGAGGCACTCCAAAGGGATCTGTTGAGGATGGGTGAGTGGGCGTCAATGTGGCAAATGGGGTTCAATGTGGCCAAGTGCAAAGTGATGCACATTGGAGCCCAAAATCCTAAATATGAATACACGTTGATGGGGTCTGAACTGGCAGAGACTGAACAAGAGAGAGATCTGGGAGTCGTAGTAGATAACTCAATGAAAATATCTAGACAGTGTGTAGCTGCAATAAAGAAGGCCAACGCTATGCTGGGGATTATTAGGAAGGGAACTGAAAACAAATCAGCCAGTATCATCATGCCCCTGTATAAATCAATGGTGCGGCCTCATTTGGAATACTGTGTATAGTTCTGGTCGCCACATCTCAAAAAGGATGATTATAGCATTGGAAAAAGTGCAGAGAAGGGCAACTAGAATGATAAAAGGGTTGGAACACCTTCCCTATGAAGAAAGGTTAAAACGTTTGGGGCTCTTTAGCTTGGAGAAACGACGGCTGAGGGGTGACATGATCGAGGTTTATAAGATTATGAATGGGATGGAGCAGGTTGAGAAAGAAGTACTTTTCTCCCTTTCTCACAATACAAGAACTCATGGGCACTCCATGAAATTGCTGAGCAATTGGGTTAGAACAGATAAAAGGAAATACTTCTTCACCCAAAGAGTGATTAACATATGGAACTCACTGCCACAGGAGGTGGTGGCAGCTACAAGCATGGACAGTTTCAAGAGGGAATTAGATAAACACATGGAGCAGAAGTCCATCAGTGGCTATTAGCCACAAGGTATAGATAGGAACTCTCAGTCCAGGGCAGGTGATGGACTCTATTCTTGGTGCTGGAGGGGGCAGCAATGGGACGGCTTCTAGTGTCCTGGCCCCACTGCTGGACCTCGTGGTGGCTCCTGGTATATTTTGGCTGCTGTGTGACAGTGTTGGACTAGATGGGCCATTGGCCTGATTCAACATTGGTTTCTCTTATGTTCTTATGACCGCCTTTCCCTGCACGTTCCCCCAAGAGCACTGCGTTCAGGGACTCAAAACCGTCTGGTCTCCCCTGGCCTACGAGATGCCAGGCTGACGACAACAAGAACCAGGGCGTTCTGTTTAGCTGCACCGAAGCTACGGAATGAGCTCCCAGCTGAGATCCAAGCACTACGGGATTTACAACAATTCCGTAGAGCAGTAAAGACTGAGCTCTTCCGTCAAGCATTTTAATATGCTGCCACACCAGCAGTGCCGCAAGGCGCAACGGCATTAGTACAAGCACTTGACAGGCTTGCCATACCAGCACCAGCACTTTATACGGAATGCTGCCATGTTTTAATGTAATTTAATGTAATTTAGTATTTATGGTATTGTATTGTTTTTAGATGGAGTAACACTGTGTTTTAATTTGTGTACTGGTTTTAACTGTTGTAAGCCACCCTGAGCCGCCTCAGCGGGAGGGCGGGATAAAAGTTCAACAGATAAATCCTTCCCTATTATATAAAAGAGTAGTGGTCAGCCAGCTTGACCATATAAAGGATGCCCATATAAGGGAAAAATGCACGGCGGAATCCATTGGCCGTGGGGGTCGCCACTCAAACGTGGGGCCCTGGACATTGGCTGCCATGCCTGGCTGTATGGCCTCAACAGCACCCACGCTGCGACAGAGGGAGCCGACAGGCAGCATGAGAACTTCATGTTGCTGGCAGGAGAGGGGAGGACGGGCATTTGACGCCGCAGCTCGCCTTGCACGGTGCGCATGGGGAGCCGGAAAGGGGAGCGTGGGACCTTTGGCGCGCACAGGCTGCCGTGACTGGACAGTGCTGCAGCACCGAGGAACGGAGGCAAGGGGAGGGGCGGGAACTTCGCAGGGGCGGCTGCCTTGACCTCGCAGGGCCTTACGCAGGGAGCCAGCTAGCGCCCGTTGCATATGAGACCGCAACAGGCTTGGCTGCTAGTAAATAAATAAATAGTTCTACAGTTGGTGCTGCCTTGGCTTTCCATTTGGGGGCAATGGCTAGGCCTTGCTGCCACCAGTAGGGTAGAAATCATAGCTGCCTTACCCTTTCTCGCTGTGCAGTCAGACCACGGTTCCAGAAGGACTAGATCTAAGGTAGGAGAGATGACCTGACCTGCCATTTTACCGATCCGAGCTGAAATGGCTTGCCAGAATCCCTGGATGACCACGCAGTCCCACCAGCGATGTCGGAATGTGCCGACTTGGCCACATCCCTTCCAAGTCCAGTGTTCCCGCTGAGTCAGTGTGAGCTAGCTCAGTTCTTTAGTCTCCGCCTCACACAGGCTATCCTGGGCTATCTAGACCAGGGTTTCCTTACGTAGACACAGCTTCATCCTCGGGCATGCAGCGAAGATCCTTGTGCTATAGCGGCAGGCGCTGCCAAAACTATTTCTAAAATTTGCACAGTCCGATTGGCTGCACATGGTGGCCAATCAGAAGTCCCGTTTGGTGAAAGCCCACCCCCTTGACAGGAGCCATGTTGTTTTCTGCAGTCCCGCACCCATTGCTTTGGGCCAAGCCCAGACTGCGGACCCTTCAAACAGGCGACGATTTCTCCAAAACCTTTTTATTGCAAAAAACAAATTCCATACAAAGTCAGGTCTGTAAGATACAAGGGCTCAAAGAGAAAAAAATAGAAGGCATCTGACATTTGCACCCCACATCCATCTCCCCAAATACTCTGCTCTCTTCCCCTGCCCTCACCCCATAGATCACAGCAAAGGGGACTGGCACATCCATCATCCATTCTGGGACCTGTGCTTGTTAGCATGTACTTCCATTGTGTTCCCAGGTGGCTATTTGGGACAGAATACTGTATTCATTTTTCGAGCCTTATGTTCTCAGAATGTAGAGGTTTTTTTCATGATCACCCCTAGAAATTTCCCAACTGTTGGTAGGAGCTGTTGGACTGGTTCATCTTCAAAGGGGAGATTCGGAAAGGTTCCAGTGAAATCTTGGAAGGGTAGGAAACCTGTGCAACATCTGGAACATCCCTGTTTGACATCTGCATGGGGAGGGGACTGCCCTTTTAGTGAACATGTTACATCAAATGAAGAAGATTGGATTTATACCCCGAGCCCTTCACTTGGGAGTCCCAGAGTGGCTTACAAACTCCTCCCCGCAACAGACACCCTGTGAGGTAGGTGGGGCTGAGAGAGCTCTGACAGAAACTGCTCTTTTTCAAAGGCAGCTCTGACAGAACTATGGCTCGCCCAAGGTCATCCAGCAGCTGCAAGTGGAGGAGTGGGGGGATCAAACCCGGTTCTCCCAGATTAGAGTCCATGCACTTAACCACTACGCCAAACCAACATCTTGAGGAAGGGCTTTTACTAAGATGCAGGACAGCTCAATGTTTGTATTTACTCTGGAGTCATACTGGTTTCCCAAGGATGTTGTCAGTGAAGGAACGTTCCCATCACCCACTCCCTCTCTCAAGAGCTTGCGCGGGGTCTTCAGCATGTGTTCAAACGCGCTCTGTCACCGAGCCATGACCTAGCCTTGTTCCATTTCCCAACCCCCTGTAGAAACCTGGAGAAAAGGGTGGAGTTTCCCATAAAGTCTAGTTATTTTTAAGAGCGGAACTCCAGCCTCCTTGTTAGGAAAAGGCACATTTGGAAATGTGAGGCACTGCGTTCTAGAGTAGGGCCCCCCCAACCATTTCCAGCCTGTGGGCACCTTTGAATTCTGACACAGTCTGGTAGGCACAACCACAAAATGGCCACCACAGGACGTGGAGACTGCTACAAAATGGCTGCCATAGCTTATCTTCAGCCACATAAAAAAAATCCTCGCACTGTACTGGTATCGGCTGGGAAAGCAACGTTTCCACCCATCTGCACAGCCAATTAGACGCCCTGCTCGCCAAAAGCTCCACCTACTTCCCGAAAAACATTTGGCAGGAACCTGGAAAAGCGTAGGCAGGCACCATATTGGAGACCCCCGTTCTAGGGAATACCCAAAATTGGGTGAAGGCACACGGAGGAATGCTGCTAATCATAGTTACTCAACCCACAGCAAAGATACTAAAGAACCAGGTGGTATGCTCCTCCAGTTCTACCTAGGCGGCCATCTGCCCCTACCTGATTATCCCACAATTCCATCCCATACCTAACAGTCTTAAAAAAAACCTCCGAAGGCATTTTGTTCCTGCCAGAGATTTCCCCCTTCACGACAGGAGGTGACTTATTTAGTACAAAGGGACAGGCCACTTCGGCCGTGAGGGTTTTGCCACTCAGGTGCTCTAGGCCAGGCCGAAAATATAAAATATTGCAGAGTCTGGCATCGAGTTCAGTGCTTCCCCTCTTTTATACTTATCGGCCACCGGAAGGCTCCCACAGATGGCACTAGGGAAGAGTGTGTATCTCCCCGGATTCCAACCAGAGGTTGCATTTTAAATTAGCATCGTTCCAAGAAGGAAGAATTGGTTTTATACCTCGCCCTTTACCACCCGAAGGAGTCTCGGAGCAACTTACAGTCTCCTTTTCCTTTCCCTCCCCCCACAACAGACACCCTGCGAGGTAGGTGGAGCTGAGAGAGCTCTTTTGAGGACTGCTCTTGAGAGAACAGCCCTGACAGAGCTGTGACTGACCCGAGGTCACCCAGCTGGCTGCACGCAGAGGAGTGGGGAATCGAACTCGGTTCTCCAGACTGGAGTCCGCCGCTTTTAACCACTGCACCAAACTGGCTCTCTCAAGTGCCTCTGAAGTGCTTTGCCTGCATCGTCGTGTTGCAGTCCTTACAACAACTTTGCAAACTACATTAGGACAACGATCCCCATTTCGCAGCCAAGGAGGGGAGGCTTAGACTCCGAGAGGGGCCAGCTTAGAGGAAAGAGCTGAACTTGATCTCTAAGTTATGGCAGCTAGCAAGAGCTAAGAGCTGGGGAAATTTGTGCGCACGAAAGCTAGCAGCACAGTGAAACCAAGAGGGTGGAAGCGAGACGCAAAAGAAGATGCTACAGAGTGAATTCCTCCAACAGGTGCACATAACCCTGTATGCCTGCTTCCACCAGAAGGTCATTTCATCAGCATGTCCTGGACTGAGGACTGTTGCAAGTTTGTGCATGTTCCAAAGCAAAGCTAACCTTCTGAAGCGAGAGATCTGAGAAGAGCGGTCCTTTTGAGCACTGCCCCTGTCCCTTTCAAGATGGGGACTTCCGGGTTTATGGGCACTGCACATCTTGCCTTAACCGAAGCTGTATGGAACCTACAGAGACTTACAGAGGATAATGTGAGCGGCCGTTTGTGGACAGACGGCCTAAGGGGGAAACACAGCCCTCTGGGAGGAAAAATGCCCGCTACCGAAAAGGTCATACTGTTTGGAAGCGTCACCACAATCCTATACCCAGCTCCTCCTAACTTGCACTCGTATCATCAGATTCTCTGCAGTAGTCGCAAGATGTCTGCCTTGGGAGGTGGTGGATGCTCCTTCCCTGGACGTTTTCAAGCGGAGCCTGGACGACCATCTTTTGGGTATGTTGTAGGTATGTAGGGCTATCTTTTGCTCCTGCAGAGTGCAGGGGGTTGGACTAGATGACCTGCAAGGTCCCTTCCAACTCTAACATTCTATGATTCTATGTCTCGCACGTTAAGTGGTTTTTGTGGATTAATGCTACTTGAGGAGACAGGGCACAAAACAGGATTTCCTTTACCCTTTGGTGTCCAGCGGGGGCATTTATACGGACTGTAATAGCAGAGGGCTTGGAGGAATGAAAAAGAGATTGTATTTATACCTTGCCCTTCACTCAAGAGTGGCTCACAATCTCCTTTCCCCTCCTCTCCCCACAACAGACACCCTGCGAGGTAGGTGGGGCTGAGAGCGCTCTCTCGAGGACTGCTCTTGAGAGAACAGCTCCGAGAGAACTTGTGACTGACCCAAGGTCACACCGGCAGCTGCATGTGGTGGAGTGGGGGAATCAAACCCGGTTCTCCCAGATTAGAGTCCACACCATTAACCACCAAATGATCTGATCTTTCCTAACACTGAATTGCATGGTGGTGGAAAGCGCCATTGAGCTCTGGCTGACTTATGGCGACCCTGTAGGGTTTTCGAGGCACTAGAGGGGTGGTTTGCCGTTGCCTGCCTCTGTGTCACAATCCTGATCTTCCTCGGTGGTCTCCAATCCAATACGAACCACAGCTGACCCCTGCTGAGCTCCCGAGATAGGATGACGTCAGGTTAGCCTGGGCTGTCCAGGTCAGAGCAGAGGTTAACAAGGGGTGGGTTTGCCTTTGCCTGCCTCTGCGTTGCAACCCTGGACCTTCTTTGTTGGTCTCCCATCCAAGTACTAACCAAATCCCCTCCAGGTCAGGGCAGGGAATAGATACATCCCCTTTAAAAAACAGACACCTAACTGCTTGCAATGTGGGGGGGTTTGGGGGCCGTGGGATCTTCCTGTCACAAGTTTTCCAGGTGATGTGCCCTTTTGAACACAAGCCCGAGAAAGACAGGCGAGACTCTATGGTTTTATCTACCAAAGGATGAGATCTTCCTCTTTGGACTACTCTTTGAAGCCACCCCGGCCCGTTGGGAAGACCAGGTGTAGTTGGCGGAATTTAACAGGTTCCTTCTCTTCTCTGAGGAAATCTTCCTGAAGAAGAGGAGGAGGAGGAGACTGGATTTATACTCCGCCCTTCACTACTCAAAGGTGTCTCAGAGCGGCCTGCAAACTCCTTTCTCTTCCCCTCCCCACAACAGACACCCTGGGAGGTCAGTGGGGCTGAGAGAGCTCTGACAGAAACTGTTCTTTTTCCAGAGCAGCTCTGACAGAACTACGGCTTGCCCAAGGTCATCCAGCAGCTGCAAGCGGAGGAGTGGGGAATCAAACCCGGTTCTCCCAGATCAGAGTCCGCTCACTTAACCACCACACCAAACTGGCCCAGGGCAACGACTTCATAAACACCCGCTCTCTCCCCCTTCCTGGCATGTTAACGGTACCATTTGGGCGGGACTTTCAGCTTCAGGGACCCCACGACGCCCTCAGGACCCGAGAGTGAGGAAAGGTGTCGAGTGAAGGACCCAAAAAGCCTGACAGGATCCCAGAATTCTTTGCAGCCGATCCCAGAAAATACCTCACCGATCAAGCGTTCCCCCTTCCCCTTTGCTTCCAGTGAGGTAACGGCAGGAGCTGGAGACCGTTCACCGTGGTCCTACGTAGCACCAGTTAGTTCATACAGAGTAGATAACGCCCACCCACCCCTCCCCGCCCACCCCCCTTTCCCCAATTTTGGTACACGCAAGAACTACAATTCGTCCCTCATCTTGTCTCCTTTGGGCCTGACTAGCCGGCCGATGAAGAGGATGGAATTGGTCTTATTGTCCTTGATGAGGAAGACGAAGGGGTGGTCGGCGTAGAAGAGCTTGGGGTTCTTCATCTCTTCCCGGGCATAGATGTCGCCCTCGTAGGGGTTTCCCTCCGTGTCCCACTCCAGGGCCGCCGCGTGGAAGACGTTGGCGAGGTAGAGGTCCTTCTTGCCCGAAATCTTGGACAGGTCGGCTTTGGTCTTGTCGACGGCTTCGGTTAAGCCGAGTTCGGCCAAGTGTTTCTGGAAGCGGCAAACGGACATGGTTAGGATACCGGGATGGCAGATTTCCCTTCAGAGTTTGGTATATTAAAAAGTTATAGCTAGTGCATAGTATCGATGAAATATGTCATACAGAAAATGTCCTAATGATGAAACTATTGCAGAAAATGTCTGAAAAATCTCCCCCCCATTTATATTTTTTTATTATTTTATATAAAAAAGATAACCAACATCAACCAAGTGTAGAAATAGTTAAGAAGGAATCAGCAAGCATATTAAAAGTGTGCTAAAGAGTGTTAACAATAACCACAGCATATAAACAAGTAAGCTATCCATTTAAAAATACAATAAACTCTGCTAATATTTGTTTCTTGGAAGGACATCTTCAGCCGTGAGATAATCAACAACAGGGAGCCGAATTGCTTGAAAATCTTTCTGAATATTTCCCCCCATAAAAGCCACAGTTTTACCAAGTACATAGCTTATTCTGCCAATCATATAGAGAGGGACCTAGATTATTTCTCCATTTCTGCGCAACATTTATTCTAGCAATCGCAATTAATATCATGACTGACTTAGTATTTATTGTTTCCCCAGGAACATTTGGTCAAATGCCTAACAGGACAGTTTCAGGTAATACAGGTAAGTTGTGTCCCGTTATGATATATGTCTTAAACATCTTAATGAAGCAGATATCAGGGGAAAGTATTTCTTTGCTTAATGTATTTTGTAAATTTAATAATTTTTATGTTGTCGAAGGCTTCCACAGCCGGAGTTCCTTAGCTGTTGTAGATTTTCCGGGCTGTATGGCCGCGGTCTTGGCATTGTAGTACCTGACGTTTCGCCAGCAGCTGTGACTGGCATCCTCTGTGTTATACCTCTGAGGGTTCTGTGTTATACCTCTGAGGATGCCAGTCACAGCTGCTGGCAAAACGTCAGGTGCTACAATGCCAAGACTGTGGCCACACAGCCCAGAAAATCTACGATTAATAATCTTTGATAAATATAAACTGTTCTAGAATCCGTATATAACCCCTTTAACCCCTTTCTTTTCTTCTCTTCCTCTTTTACATTACTGTTTTTAAAATAAAAATATATATATTTTAAAAAATCACGCGTGGGGAACCCCCTTGCAAAGATCCATGAACTGGAAGGGAATTACCATGCAAGGGAACTCTTGAATTTGCAGACTGCAAGCTATGGAATCTCCCCCAGATTCCTTTTCATTGCCTCTCTCCTCTGCTTCGTTTCCCGGTTTACCCCGTAAGCACTCTGTGATGCTACACATTCAGCCAATGGTACAGAGGAGCTTCAGGGACATTCCACGACATCATAACCACGTGGACACTGGTTCGGTAGGAAAGCCAAACTTCACGTACCTACTCTACCCACAGGTCTTTAGCATTATTTCAACGTCTGGCGCCAAGAATACCCTTAAGGAAGACCACTTGAGTGACGGTCAACTGGGTATGAAATGGGGGGGCCTGCCTTGGAGGGTAGACACAATGGCTGTGTGGGAAGTCAAGCAGTTTGTGGGGGTTTTTTTCCCCACACTGGAAGTTTCCGGAACCTTCCGAAATGGAGGAGGAGGAGGAGGAGTTGGTTTTATACCCCACCCTTCACTACCCGAAGGAGTCTCGGAGCGGCTTACAATCTCCTTCCCTTCCTCTCCTCACAACAGGCAGACACCCTGTGAGGTAGGTGGGGCTGAGAGAGCTCTGAGGGAACTGCCCCTGAGAGAACAGCTCTGAGAGAACTTGTGACTGACCCAAGGTCACCCAGCCGGCCTCATGAGGAGTGCGGAATCGAACTGGCTCTCCAGGAAGGATACGAACAGTGAGGATACTTACATGGAGGTCGTGGCTGACTTCCAGGCTGACCTTTGGCAAGGAGATGGCCACGGACCTCGACTTCAACTTGCCCATCCAGGTCTTCAGATGCTCCCTGGTCAGCAGTTTCTCCACTCGCTCCAGGGGCTCCACGTGGTTTGGAAGGATGAAGATCATGCTGGACAGCTTGTGGGCCAGAGGCATTTCCACGATCTGGAGGTTTTCCGCCTCGTCGTTGTAGTAGGGGTACAAACCTTCGAAATAAATCCACTCGCTATTGACTCATCTTTAAACATTTGTATCCCACCATCCTGGCCCAAATAGAGTCCCCCATCCATAAATACAGGAATCCATCCGTAAACCTAGGCTAGATTACTGCAGTGAACCATACCTGGGGCTGCCCTTGAAGACTGTCTAGAAGCCACAATTTGTACAGAATGCAGCAAACAGAATGCTGACCAGACTGGGTTGCGACGGTATCATTCTGGTCTTCTTCCATTCACACTAGCTCCCAATTTACTTCTGGGCCCAACTCAAGGTGCTGGTATTGACTTTTAAAGCCCTATACCACGTGAGGCCAGCACACCTCAAGGCCCACCTCCCCCACGAATCAATGGGCCTCCTTTTTACGTCCCACTCACCTGTGCGATGCATCATGGGAATGCCCACTGTGAAGGAACGGGTGACCATAAAGCCTCGGTTGTCCACCATCTTGTGATGGAACCTCTCGTCCCAGTGAGCTGCAGGCCAGAGCGCAAGGATAAGGGAAGATCAGTTCACGGCAGAAAGGCTGTCTTGACGCACTTAATTCTAACTGTGCAAATTCCACCCCCCCCCATGCTCCCTCTAAGCTGTGGAGTCCTGTGAGCAGAAATCCTACGTTGTGAGCTACGGGCATTGCAGTTGTGAGCGAGCCATTTGGCTACTGCATCAATCAGTTTGCTCTGGAGTCACGAAGAAAATTTTTTGTGTGAGCCGGAGGCTATAAAACTGAGCTAGCTCACACTAACTCAGCTTAGAGGGAACACTGCACCCCACTCCACCGCAGAATCTAACAGATACAGAGTGAGTCTGTCCACCCTGTTCCTAGATGCGTTTTCAAACCAGGCCTTTGGAGAAGCTAAATCTCAGAACCAACGACATGCAGCGGACAGATTTACTAATCGGGAGGTTTCTCTCCCACAGTGGCTAAAGACAGCGTATAAAGTTCTTTGCAAGAAATCCTCCAGTTATGACTCTTTTTGCACGGGCGAGGGCTAGAGGGGCCGCAGATCTTTGGCCGATCCAAACATGGGGGAGGGGGAGCCTGTCCTTGGCGAGGAGGCGTGAAACATTAAATAGAGCCTCCAGGCTGTGAAGCAGTGTATCTGACTCCCAACTTTGGGAGACAAATGGGGGGGGCCCTGCCATTTCTGTACTCTGGAAGTCCAACAGATGCTGCAGGGAAGGGAGAGATTGGACTAGACAGACACTTGGTCTCATCCAGAAAAGGTTCCTGGATTCGCTCAGTGCTTCCGTTGGGATCTGCCTACTCCCAGACTTTGATGATAAACCAGCCCCTTTGTTAAACCTCCCACGGGATTCTAGAGTCAGCTGACTGTCCCAGGGACCGCCCAGTCCAACTTCAGCCTAGAGAATCACACAACAAGAAGCATGGGAGAGAAGGTAGAGAAGGAAATATTTTTCTCCTTTTTTTACAAGACAAGAGCTCGCAGGCACTCCACGAATTTAAGGAGCAGTAGGTTGGGAACAGATCAAAGGAAGTCCTTCTTCACCCGAAGAAGAGGAGATTGGATTTATACCCTGCCCTTCACTACCCGAAGAAGTCTCAGAGCGGCTTACAATCTCCTTTCCCTTCCTGTCCCCACAACAGACACCCTGTGAGCAGTGCTCCTTCTAAGATGGAGTCTTGTGAGCAAGAATTCTACTTTGTGAGCTACTGGCATTAAAGTTGTGAGCGAGCGATTTGGCTACTGCACAAATTAAGTTTCCTCTGGAATAATCCTTCCTGAGCTACGACAGAAATGCGTAGGCTAAAAAACTGTGAGCTAGCTCACACTAACTCAGCTTAGAGGGAACACTGGCTGTGAGGTCGGTGGGGCTGAGAGAGCCCTTTCCAGGACTGCCCTTGAGAGAACAGCTCTGAGAGAACTTGTGACTGACCCAAGGTCACACCAGCAGCTGCATGTGGAGGAGTGGGGCATCAAACCCGGTTCTCCCAGATCAGAGTCCGCCCTCCTAACCACTGCTGCAGGAAGCGGTGGTGGCTACAAGCAGAGACAGCTTCCAGACATATGGAGCAGAGGTCTATGAGTGGCCATTAGCTGTAAGGTATAGATGGTAGCCCTCCCGTTGTTGCCCCCCACCAGGCTCCAAGAAGACAGAGTGTCACTGGCCCCAGACGTATGGAAAAGCCCCCTCACTGGTTACCGGGAGGGAGAGACCCGGCAACCCGAAGTCCCACTTACGTTTGAAGAACATGGCGTTGACGATCAGGGCCCCGTCGGTCTTGTCCACGTCCTTGGTGACCTCGGGCAGCTTGCCGTCGGTGGTCTGGGCCGCCCACTCGTTGATGGACTTGACGGCGCTCCGCTTGTCCCGGAAGTTGATCTTGGAGTGGTCGTAGTTGTAGTGCTTCTTGCTGCTCTGGACGAAGTCGTCGGCAAAGGAGATGGAGCTGGGCCCGTAGAGGCGGCTGCCGATCTTCCAGGTGACGTTGCGGGCCGTGGAGTTGCTGACGTCGCTCAGGAGCTCCGACAGGCCGCTGTGGACGTACTCGTCGTTCAGCTTCTCGGCGCTCAGCAGGGCCTTCGCCTGGGAGGCCGTGGTGGCCTTGCCCCCCAGGGACACCAGCCCGAGGGAAGAGGCCACCACCACCGGGGACAGGAGGATGTTGTCCACGTTCTTGTCCTTGGCCATCGCGTGGTAGAGGTTGAAGGCCAGGTTGGCGCTACGGTCGGCCAGGGCCGTCGCTTTGTCGCTCAGCTTCTTCTTCTCGGAGGGCACAGCCGTGGCGGCGGCGCTGAGTGCGAGAAGCGCGATCACCCACATGGTTTGTGTCGGACTCGGGGGTGGCCGGAACCTGTAAGGAAACAGATCAGGGGGTCAGCTAGATCAGGCAACTCTCCTCTCCGTCATTCTTCAATCAAACCCATCTTTATTTGTGACGATTAGAGATCAGCAGAGATTGACGAAGTCATCGACGCGTCTACATACAGTGAGATTTTAGAGCCGTGGAAGAGGCCGATTTCAGTAGCGCAGACCTCATTAAAAGACTCATTATGGCTGATTCAAATAAGACAAGGAAGCAAATCACTGTGACAAAAGGATGCTGAATATAATGAAGAGAATACCAAAATTATTTACACCAAAACACGTACGTTGTATTTTTTATTTTTTTAATAGTTTATTTATCGATTTTCCACCAAAGAACGACAAATTTTAGATATACAATCATATACAATCATCTTTGGAGTTTACATTACGTTACATGTTTTCTCTGATCGCTTTGTTAAATTTACACCATCTTTTTTGATACACCCTATCGTCTTTCCCTGACAAAATCATATTTATTTTATCCATTCCAGCTATTTCACACATTTTCAAGATTAATTCTTCTCTACTAGGTATTATAGTTGTATTTTTTAGTGTAACCAATCTAACAGTGTGCAATTTTGACTTAATAAACCTTGCAAAGGACAGTTTTATAGAAATTCCAAACAGCTGTCACACACAAGACTATATTATAACAGGGACAAGCAAATTCACCTTGACACAGAGAGTACTCCATCTTTTCTGTGTTATACCCCTGAGGATGCCAGTCACAGCTGCTGGCGAAACGTCAGGTCCTGCAATGCCAAGACCACCCAGGAAATCTACAACAACTAATGAACTCCAGCCGTGAAAGCCCTCGAAAACAAATTCGCAAAGCTTTCCATATTTATGAATGTCTGTATTATACTATACTTTTGCGTGTAGCAAATGTTATGGAATTTCTGTAAAACTGTACTTTAAGGTTTATTATTAAGTCAAAACCCCACACTGTTAGATTGGTTGCATTAAAAAAAATGACACGTTTTTGGTATCACTTTTGAATTTATTATTTTCATTATCTTTAGCATCCTTTTTCACAGTAATTTGCTTCCTCGTTATCTGTATTACTGTTTCAAATAAGAGGCAGGCGGTGGGGAGGGTCTGTGGCTCAGTGGAAGAACCTCTGCTCAACATGCAGAAGGTCCCAGGTTCAATCAATCCCCGGCATCTCCAGTTAAAATGACCAGGCAGTAGGTGATGTGAAAGACCTCGACCTGAGACCCTGGAGAGCTGTAAAGAGGGGCTGTGGCTCAGTGGCAGAGCATCTGCTTGGCATGCAGAAGGTCCCAGGTTCAATCCCCGGCATCTCCAGCTAAAAGGCCCAGGCAGGAGGTGATGGGAAAGACCTCCACCTGAGACCCTGGAGAGCTGTAAAGAGGGGCTGTGGCTTAGTGACAGAGCATGTGCTTGGCATACAGAAGGTCCGAGGTTCAATCCCCAGCATCTCCGGTTAAAAAGGACGAGGCAGTAGGTGATGTGAAAGACCTCCACCTGAGACCCTGGAGAGCTGTAAAGAGGGGTTGTGGCTCAGTGGTAGAGCATCTGCTTGGCATGCAGAAGGTCCGAGGTTCAATCCCCGGCATCTCCAGTTAAAAGGATCTAGCAGTAGGTGATGGGAAAGACCTCTGCCTGAGACCCTGGAAAGGGGTTGTGGCTCAGTGGCAGAGCCTCTGTTTGGCATGGAGAAGGTTCCAGGTTCAATCCCTGGCATCTCCAGTGAAAAGGATCTGGCAGTAGGTGATGGGAAAGACCTCCGCCTGAGACCCTGGAGAGCTGCTGCCAGTCTGAGTAGAAAATGCTGACTTTGATGGACCAAGGTTCTAATTCAATAGAAAGCAGCTCCATGTTTGCTATGTGTTGCAAGGGCAGAGAGAACTAGAAGGCGACTCCTTGTGGCTAATCAGACTGAAGAATGCCAGCATGGCTTAACAGGGGTCCGACTTCAACACAACAGTGGGATAGTGAAAGCCCTCGCCCCCATGCACCTTGGTTTGCGTGGCATCTCACCAAAACTAAGCCACCGCCTGTGCCAAATGGCTATACTGGCCCAGGAGGGCACCATATTGAGTGCAAAACTCAAAAAACAAACACGTTTAGAACAGGTCTAGGGATTGAAGCTGAGATTTTCGGCATGCAACCCAAGTGTTCCTCCACTGAGCCACGGGCCCTGACCACGGACATAAATGCAACAAATCTGAAACTGCTAAAATGTCCTTCTAGCAAGTCAGGCTGCAGTTCCTGGCATGGCCCCAAGAGGGAGCAATTGGCTTCCCAGAAAGCTGTGAATTTAACCCAGTTTCTCCCTGACTTTTCAACAAGGCCTTTTCCCCCTTGTGAATTAAAATCAGACGCATGTCTCACACCGGAACAGGCGGCATGTAGAAGCATTAACCCCTTCTCAAGAGGTCACACTTCTGGTCTTTCTATATGCACCACTGGGTTGGATCCTACCAGCAAGTCTGCAAGTGAAAGAAAAAGGAGAGGTCCTTTTGGGTATCCAAAAATACGGAGGAGACTCATTTGGACAAAAAAGCCAGGGCTTCGGGGAAGAATTGGGCAAGATCCAGCCCACGGTGCTGAACTGACTCACGCAGAGACATAAAAGGCAACCTCTGCAGCAGAGACAACCCAACGAGCCAGCCGCCTCCAGCACCTGGAGGCAGAACTTCCTGCCCCTGTGGAGGCTGAATGGGAAGAGCGTCGATCATGGCAGTCAGAGTTGCGACAGGCAACCTCCTTCATGGACAAGGGTGCTCTGGTCTCATGGGAACCTTTGACTGGATAACTAACTTGCCCAGACAGAGGAAACACTGGGTCGCCATGGTAAACCCACAGTAATTCTTCAGGAGACCACCTCTTGGCTAAAGTCGTGCTTAGCGTCTGGGCTGGGTCCCAGATCTAGGTATCTGGGCCATCTGTTCTTATTTTACACAACACAGAAGTGAGTTTCAAAATGTGAACCCTGGCAGTATATCGCCCAGAGGTGTCGAACTCAGCTGTGACTTTTGTCAGGCCGGGCCACGTGTGCCGTAAAACGTCATGCCGGGTACCGGAGATATAAACTTTATAAAGGACAGCAGCTGGTAAGTTCTGAGTTGGTGTGTCCTCCCTGCAAGGCCCCATGAACCAAAGGGGTTCTGCTTGACTGCTTCAAACGTGAAGCTGAAGCCAGAATTGTAGACGCTCTGCCTACTCGTCCACCCCAAGCTGCCTCCTGTTCCCTCTCTTGCACCAAATAGGAGCCCGGGATGGGCCGGTTCTGGCCCGCGGGCCTTACGTCTGACACCCCTGATCTAGCCCTCCGCTAAAGGCTCCTTTTCCCTGAAACATGGCTGGAAATCCTTGGCCTCCTCACGTTGTGACCGGTGTTCCCTCTAAGCTGAGTTAGCGTGAGCTAGCTCCCAGTTTTTTAGCCTCTAGCTCACACATCTTTGCCTTCGCTCAGGAAGGGATGGCTCCAGAGCAAACTAATCTATGCAGTAGCCAAAGCCCTCGCTCACAAATTTAACGCCAGTAGCCCACAAAGCAGAATTTTTGCTCACAACATTCCACAGCTTAGAGGGAGCATTGGTTGTGACCGCACATTTCTCTCTGGTCGGCTGTACACTCCTTGGTTTGTTAGGTCCCTTGCGTGCTCCCCGTCACCTTCAGAAGCAGAAGACGACAAAGAGATTGGATTTATACCCTGCCCTTCACTCGGAGTCCCAGAGCAGCTCACAAACGCCTTTCCCTTCCCCTCCCCACAGCAGACACCCTGGGAGGGAGGTGGAACTGAGAGAGCTCTGACAGAGACTGCTCTTTTTCAAGGACAGCTCTGAGAGAACTACGGCTTGACCAAGGTCATCCAGCAGCTGCAAGTAGAGGAGTGGGGAATCAAACCCGGTTCTCCCAGATTAGAGTCCCCGCACTTAACCACTACACCAAACAGAAACGGGACAGTATCAGCTGCTGCACATCTTTTCTTTCCTCCGGCTTCATCACACCGGGAAGGAAAGTGTTAAAGGACCCTCTGGGCGGAGCCAATGCAGCTGGCCCTCTGGCCATTTTTCTTCATTGGAAACATGGGCCTCAAGAGTGCAAAAACTGGCCACAAAACGATTAATCTACCCCAATTAAAAGGCTTGCCGGCTGCATTCCCCAACTTCTCAAAATGCTTTGCTCCCCTACGATGCCAGCTGGGCGCCAGCCAGGATCTCAAGAGCTGATATCGAGGGCATCACGCCAAGGGCAGGGCTGGAGAGAGAGGTTCCCTGCAAAAAGCAGAAAGCAGCAGAGAGCAAAGCCAGGCAGGGAGAATAAGAGGCCGAAGAGGACGGGCGGGCATTCCCCAGACAAAGCAAAGACAGCCACACCAGGCCAAGCCTGCAATTATGCCCAGGAAATGACACGCCCCCAACTCTGGGCTTTAATTTACCCCTTCTAGTTAAAGCCGATACTTAAAGTCTTGTGGAGGAGGGCGGAGGACCAGGGTGGGTGGTTTGGAAAAACTGGCAGACTTATTTTAAACTCGGGAACGGATTTTCAAGAAAGAAAACTCGCCCCCGCTTTATCCCACAAGTAACTTGCAGGCGTAAGATCGGAATCCAGGGCTGGCAGAATGGAAACATGCAGAGGTAATCAAACTGCAGCTGAAAAAGTTTGATGTGGAAAGAAAGCCAGGTGTGTCAGCTCACCCTCTAGGGAAGATCAGATTTCCCAACACATTTGGATGGTCGTGGGGTGGGAGTTATCTATATTTTGACACCACCAGTCTCAACCTGGTCCTGGGACTGTTTCTGGACTCCATTTTCATCTGTGCTGTGGAACATAATGCAACACCCCAACGCTTTGGAATTCCAGGCCTTCTGCCCTCTCTTTGTAAGAGCTCCCCTCCCTCATCATGTGGGTTTAGTCTCAAAATCAAACTAGAGAGAACTGGGTTCAAATCCCCATTTGGTCATGGAAGTTCACAGGATGACCCTGGGGCAGCCTACCTCACAGGGTCGGTGTGACGATTAACAAACCTAGCTAGGCCACCCCGAGCTCTTTGGAGGAAGCACAGGATAAAAAGGTAGTTGAAAGACGGCTACGCTTGCCAATGGAGGGAACTGTTTCACGCTTCTGGCCAAAATGGGCTTTGGGGCTCACGGATGCAGTTGACCTACTGAGGTTTCTGGCACCACAAGGCAGCTATCGGATAGGACTGCTGCGTGGAACCTCCATGTACAGAGGAAATGTACCTCTGAATGCCAAAACCGGGTGAGAAAGGCAGGCCCATAGCTACAGTGGAGTTTTGGGGGGCGCCAACCCCTTTCTTAAAGGCACAGCCCCACAGGAATTTCTCCTCTAAATGCTTTTTCCAATCATTTTTAAACATTTTCTAAAGGCATGCACTCCCTTAAGCCGAGTGGGGAGCTGTAGTTGATTAATTCCCTCCCTGAACAACGGGGTTGGAGTAGGTGACCTCCAGGATGCCTTCTAACTCTGGGTCAAGAAACTGCTCTCCTTTCAGAGAGTTTTCCTGCCTAAGTGTTAGTTTCCTTGACTACAGAAGTCATCACCCCCACCAACCGACCTGTTATCAGAACTGTTGCTTAGGCTGGCAGGAGTGATTAACTTGCAGCAGCTGAGAACTGTCATCTAAAGTGGTCGACAGCTTGCAATTTAGAGATCTCTCCCGGTAACAGCTTCCTATTGGCTAAATGGCTTTTCTTTCTGCACTGAGAACTTCAGCCCCACCGGAAAAAAGTCTGCCCCACAAGCCACAAAATCCTGGCGATGGGGGAGTCCACCTCGCAGGGGCTGCAGAGGCATTTAGCCATTACAGTTCGGAAGTGGATGCCGAGCTAGGCAGACGAAATCCAGTTCCAAAGTGCATTGAAAGCGTGTTATTTAGCGTGTGTGAAAGTGCTGACGGTCTGATCCAGCAAATCAGTGGAACGGTTGAGGGGGGTGGAATTGCTGAATACAAATGACAAGGACTGAACTTCTGCGTCGGGCTTCAGGGGAAGGCCGGACGACAGGACAAAAAAAAATTTCAATAAGTAACAAAACCAACTATAAAACCAAAAATTAACAACAATCCATAAATGCTGGGTCTAGAGATCTGTGGCCAACGCATCAGGGCCCTGTCTCAAAGACGTCAGCCGGGAAGGATGAACAGACGTCCGATCCAAAAGCAGGATCCGGTCACGCTAACTCGCTTTAGAAGCCCCGGTTCCTGGGCCGTTATTCAGGCTCTAACCCTGATCCATCTCGGTGCACGTGGCATGGCAAAGTCTGGAAGGGTTTCCCGCCCCCAATTATTTTTTTTTTTAATAAAGATACCTTGAAACTTTGTCTTAGTGTGGTCAACGTTTCCCTTGTTCATTCTGAAAGAAAACAAGATACGTAAGGTAGTTCCTTCGAGAAGGACGGAGGTTTTTTCCAGAACAGAACAAGAGGAATTCTAAGAACTGGAACCATTTTATTATAATAGCGGAGGCAGGAAAGAACGTTGGGGCCTGTTTTACTGGGAGATCTGGAGGCTCAATTTTATTTTATTTTTAATGGAAGGAGAAATAAGGACTAACAGGGCAAGCGCTGGAATCCTCCCAACTTTGAGCAGAAGCGGGGTCAAGTTCCCTGCAACCCGAGCCCGGCCTTTTCGCACGGTCCCCACTGCAGACGTGGCATAACCACGTCACAAGGAGACGTGGGCGGGTCATCCGAGAGAGTGGGTGTGGTCGGCAGACCCCTCCCAGCACTGTCAGGTCGGGAGAAGAAATTCTCAGTTTTTGTTAGAAATCCCCGTTCTTTCACAAGTCACTCCAATGAGGCTTTTGGGCCCCAAAGTCCTGACTCGGGACAGCCCAAAGGGAACAATAATGACAAGATTGGCAGATTTATTCCACCATCTAACACCGATTTTGAAATACTAGCACAGTTGAAGCCATGCAATCGTTAATGCCCATGCACTTCACTACGGCCATGCAAATTCCATCTGCCCATTTCGCCTCCACGCCCATCCTGAGGCAGGCATAATTCCTCCAGTGAGGGAGGACAGGTCTATCCGTGGCGACTAGCCCTGGTGACTGAGGGGACCTCAGCGTTCAGAGGCACTAAACCTATGAGTCCCAGAGCCAGAAAGCAACATCGGGAGAAGACCTGTGTGAGGCAGGATGCTGGACTAGATGGACGGACCACTGGTCTGACCCAGCAGGGCACTTCTGAGGTTCTTATCAGAGGAAGGCCTCGGCCTCTCTGCCCTGTTGTTGGCCCTCCAGAGGAACTGGCTGGCCAGTGTGTCAGACGGGAGGCTGGACTAGGTGGACCCTCCCTGGTCAGATCCAGCAGGGCTCTTCTGAGGTTCTTATCAGGGGAAGGCCTTGGCCTCTATGCCCTGTTGCTGGCCCTCCAGAGGAACTGGTTGCCCCCTGTCTGAGACTGGAGGCTGGACTAGATGGACCCTCCCTGGTCTGATCCAGCAAGGCTCTTCTGAGGTTCTTATCAGGGGAAGGCCTTGGCCTCTATGCCCTGTTGCTGGCCCTCCAGAGGAACTGGCTGGCCACTGTGTGAGACAGGATGCTGGACTAGATGGACCTTCACTGGTCTGATCCAGCAGGGCTCTTCATAGGTTTTTCTCAGAGGAAGGCCTTGGCCCTCCAGAGGAACTGGTTGGCCTCTGTGTGAGACGGGATGCTGGACTAGATGGACCCTCACAGGTCTGATCTAGCAGGGCTCTTCTTACATTGTTAACCATGTGGGCAGTAATCGTTTTTACAAAATGAGTCAATGGGCTAGGAAAATGCACTCAACTCCCCCTCTTCCTGCAGTTCAACTTCAGACATAATAAATCCAGTTTCAAATTGCTACAGCATTCCCCCTCCACATACATTTATAACGATCTGCAATACCATTTAGCAGTAGTTTAAATTCCTTCCATTGCAAATGCCCCCAGTCCACAAAAGAAGGACCCGGTGCAGAGAAAAGCTTGTGCTAAATAGCTTTTTGCACCAATAAGGGCGGGCTCAGAACAGAATCAGAACACAAATCAAGGCCCAATGTAATGTAGATTCATTTATTTTATTGAGCACATTTCTATCTTTATGAGCTCTTTGTTAAAGGAATCAGATTCAGTGCTCCACAGAAGTACCAGTCATTTTTACTTTCTGCAGGACCTCAGTGGCCAGATCTGTCAATTGCAAAGTCTGTGCTTTTCATGCATTTCAGGTTATTCTGATAGACAGGCAAAAAATACAGACATACACCCCAGCACCAGCAGGAGAGATGGGAACAGATGCAGGGAGCGACAAAAAAATATTAAGCCCCAATTTAGATTTTTCCTTTTTCTTTTTGTTTCTCCTTTCTCCTGAAACTTACTTTCTCACTTCAGTGCCCTGCCAAATCTCAAAGGATGCTGACTTGCATCTCAGGCGTCCCGTTTGGCTCTTGGAATGGACACGTGGCATTTCTTAAGACCACCCAGCTCCGATCCTGAACCGCAACATCTTTGATAGCCCAGAAACCAAGGGCTACGGAGCAGCAGCTGGATTTTAGACAAGAAATGCAGGAGAAAAGAAACCCTTTGCCTCCTAGCTCTGGGCTTTGGATGATGCCTCTGAAAACTGATCTCTCTGGACGAGGGAACCTTTGGTTCCCAGGGTGAAAAGGGGGGCTGGGTTTGCTACAGAAACAGACCGCAGGGGCTAATCCACACATTTTTCAAAGTACAGATATCGTCTCAAATGACAAATGGGATTTTCCCAGTCGCTCTGTGAAACCCGGGCCAGATTGCAAACCCAGAACTCTCTCCCCCTCCCAGATCCAGTTTGGTGTAGTGGTTAAATGCGAGGACTCTAATCTGGGAGAACCAGGTTTGATTCCCCCACTCCTCCACTTGCAGCTGCTGGATGACCTTGGGCAAGCCATAGTTCTGTCAGAGCTGTTCTCTTAAGGGCAGTTCTCGAAAGAGCTCTCTCAGCCTCAACTCCCTCACAGGGTGTCTGTTCTGGGGAGGGGAAGGGAAAGGGGTTTGTAAGCCGCTCTGAGACTCCTTTGGGTAGTGAAGGGTGGGGGTATAAATCCAATATCTTCCTCTTCTTCTTCTACCTCACAGGGTGTCTGTTGTGGGGAGGGAAAGGGAAAGGAGTTTGTAAGCCGCTCTGAGACTCCTTTGGGTAGTGAAGGGTGGGGGTATAAATCCAATATCTTCCTCTTCTTCTTCTACCTCACAGGGTGTCTGTTGTGGGGAGGGGAAGGGAAAGGGGTTTGTAAGCCGCTCTGAGACTCCTTTGGGTAGTGAAGGGTGGGGGTATAAATCCAATATCTTCCTCTTCTTCTTCTACCTCACAGGGTGTCTGTTGTGGGGAGGGAAAGGGAAAGGAGTTTGTAAGCCGCTCTGAGACTCCTTTGGGTAGTGAAGGGTGGGGGTATAAATCCAATATCTTCCTCTTCTTCTTCTACCTCACAGGGTGTCTGTTGTGGGGAGGGGAAGGGAAAGGAGTTTGTAAGCCGCTCTGAGACTCCTTTGGGTAGTGAAGGGTGGGGGTATAAATCCAATATCTTCCTCTTCTTCTTCTACCTCACAGGGTGTCTGTTGTGGGGAGGGGAAGGGAAAGGGGTTTGTAAGCCGCTCTGAGACTCCGAGTGAAGGGCGGGGTATAAATCCAATCTCTTCTTCTTCGTCCCTGACCCGGATTTCATTTGAACAGATTATAAACAATGCTCCCTCTAAACTGTGGAGTCTTGTGAACAAAAACTTCTACTTTGTGAGCTCCTGGCATTAAAGTTGTGAGCAAACGAATTGGCTACTGCATACATTAATCTGCTCTGGAGCCATCCTTCCTGAGTTCAGACAAAAATGCGTGAGCCAGAGGCTAAAGAACTATGAGTTAGCTCACACTAACTCAGCTTAGAGGGAACACTGAGTATAAAGTCCGGGTCTTGTGTGCAAGATTCTCACGGGCGTCTAACTCAACTATATTCCCATTTTCCTGCAAAAAAAAACACAAAACCCTCCCCCTTTCGAATTGCTATAGGGGGAAAGGCTGGGAGAGCCGGCTTCCTCTATCCCCGTTGCGCCAAAAGTTTCCACGCCAGAAGCCGCCCGCAGGGAAACGAGCCCAGCCGAATCTTCCTGGCTAAGCGTTTCCTGACCTCCTTCCCAAGGCCCGAGAATAGCTCTGGCGAAGCCCCGACCAGGCAGAGGGGGGGAAGGGAGTACTCCCGGGGGCCTCGTCCTCCCCGTGATCCCGACGGTCCTTCCGGGCATCCGCTCTCCAGACAATGCCGAAGCCCAGAGGCCCGGGACGAGGGGGGCTTGTAAGGACGCGCCCTGTAGGGCGCACGGAGGCTCTCCAAAGCGCCCCGAATGGAACTGGGGAAGGGGGCGCACCAAACCACCCCCTTGCCACAGCTTCCTCCCCGATGAAGCTAGATTCAGGTGAGTGGCCGTGTTGGGACTGAAGCATCAGAACCGAGTTCGAGTCCGGCGGCACCTTAAAGACCAACAGAGTTTGATTCTGGGTATCAGCTTTCGCGTGCAGGGTTATCCGAAGAAGTGCGCGAGCACACGAAAGGTCATGCCATATACCCAGAATAAAACTCTTGGTGCTCTTAAAGGCGCCGCCGGTCTCGGAACTTTCTTCGTCCTCAATAAGGTACATTCAGCGCCCCCCCCCCACTGGGGGGGGAGAGATAAGCGTTCCTCTCCAAATAAGGAGACGCCTCGGGGCGCGCTGCCCTGCAATTGGGGGGGGAGGGTGTTAAAAGGGCGCTTTCACGCCGATTTGGGGGAGCACACCCTTGTCCGGCTGCTCTCTGCCCCCCCAGCCTTTCATAGACACTTAGTCTCCAAACGCCCGCCCTCCGCCGCGACAGCCTGTTACATAACCAAAAGGAGGAATTCCGCTCTTTGCAAAAAGAGGAGACAGGCCTTCGGTGGCGCGAACGACCGTCCGCTTTTGCGCCGGATTAGCCAATCCGGATTAAGTAACTAATCCGGATTAGCTACTCCAGCCCCCCTCCCCCCAAGCTCCCCGCCAACGGGAGCCCGGTTCTCCTGCGCCAGGGGGACAGAGAGAGAGCCCAAGAGCGCCTGGCGCTGCGCCCTCCTCCCTGCACGCTTCCAAGGAGACCCGCAGGAAAGGCCTGGGGAGTATTCCGCTCGGCAATTCCCCCGTTGCATCCGTGCAGGCACGGAGTCGAAGAGGGCCTACTCGTGTGCAATGCATCGCCCGGCCCTTACCTCGAAAAAGTGCGGCGGAGCAGCCTGGCCCGGGGCGCGCGGCTTGGAGAGGTTTGGAGAGGTGGGGGGGGCGTCGGAGCGTCCCGCCTGCAGCCGCTTTGCCCTTTCTCTGCAAAGCCGCGGCCCGCCGGAGGGGGCTATATAAAGCGGCCGGAGAAACTTCTGGAAAGTTGGGAGGGGAGGAGAAGTTCTCCGGAGGCGCCGGGCCCCGCCAGAGGCCCTCCTCCTCCTCCGCCCGCTCCCCCCCTCCTTCCCTTCCCGGGCCTAGCGCCTCCTCCACCCGCCCGTGGTCCTGCAGCCGGTCGGATTCTTCCTGCCCGTCGAGTGCTTTCTGCGGGTTGCGGGCGGACGTTGAGCGATGCGCTCTCACCCACGCGAAATGATCCTTTTTTCCCTTTAAATCAATAACGTTTTATTGCGTTTTCTCCAAAAAATATATATAACAAGATGGTGCGATGTAATATAGTACAATAATGTAGGACGAGGGGGGAAATGAAGGTGATTTCCGAATGTGAGTTCTTCTGACGTTCCCTCTGATATGTTTATATGCTGACAGAGGCCACTGTGCCGCATAAGAGTTTAAGCAGAGTATGTTCAGATTTTGGTGTTTATCCCAGGTGGAAGAAATCTATAGTAAGAGAACATAAGAGAAACCAGTGTTGGATCAGGCCAGAGGCCCATCCAGTCCAACACCCTGGGTCACACAGTGGCCAGAAATACCAGGCGCCATCAGGAGGTCCAGCAGTGGGGCCAGGACACTAGAAGCCCTCCCACTGTTACCCCCCCAAGCACCAAGAATACAGAGCATCTCTAGCTCCAGATGGAAAGTTCCTATTTAATAAGAACATAAGAGAAGCCCATGTTGGATCAGGCCAATGGCCCATCCACTCCAACACTCTGTCACACAGTGGCCAAAAATACCAGGTGCCATCAGGAGGTCCAGCAGTGGGCCCAGGACACTAGAAGCCCTACCACAGTTGCCCCTCCCAAGCACCAAGAATACAGAGCTTCAATGGCCCCAGACCAAGAGTTTCTATCTATACCTTGTGGCTAATAGCCACTGGTGGACCTCTGCTCTTGGTGCTTGGTGCTATTCTTGTTGCTGGGGTGGGGGGCAGCAGTGGGAGGGCTTCTAGTGTCCTGGCCCCACTGCTGGACCTCCTGATGGCACCTGGTGTTTCTGGCCACTGTCTGACACAGAGTGTTGGACTGGATGGGCCCATTGGCCTGATCCAACATCGGCTTCTCTTATGTTCTTATGCTCCGTATGTTTATCCAATTCCCTCTTGAAGCCGTCCATGCTTGTATCTGCCACCACCTCCCATGGCAGTGAATTCCATGTGTTAATCACTCTTTGGGTGATCCAGTTTCCCCCCCCCCTTTAAATTAATGTTTTATTGCAGTTTCTCAAAAAAGAAAAAAATATTTATTATGCATTTATTCATTCATTCATTTAATTTATATCCCACCCTTCTTGCCATGGCAGGCTCAGGGCAGCCCATATAAAATATAAAACAATTAAAACAGAAGTCGATAAAAACAGAGCAACACAGTTAAGAATATTATAAAATATAAAGTGCTATAAAGTGCTATGATATAAAGAATATATATAAAGTGCTATAATATAAAAAATATTATAAAATATAACAAGGTGGTGCAATGTAAGATAGTACAATAATATAGGGCAAGGGAGAATGAATGTGGGTACTGAATGCGAGTTCTGACATTTCCTCTTGACGTGTTCATATGCCGACATGCCACTGTGCCTTCATAAGAATTTAATCAGAGTATATTCAGATTTTGGTATTTAGCCCAGATGGAAGAAGTCGATAGTAGAACATATATATTTTACAATTGCATTTTCCTGTATAAGAAGTTCTATCAAGTAGAAGCATTATTAGAGGCCTCTGTGGATGGAATTAGGATGCAATAGAATGGGATTGGAAATTGCAAGGACTCCTAACTCTGGAAGTTATGTGGCGTACAGATTTTCAGTGTTCTCAAGACAATGTATTTCCTTTGTAAGAAAGAGCATCTGGTACTGGGAAAGCGGCCAAGAGCTAAGTTTAAGGTGAATCACAACCCTTATCAGCTAGCTCTCCAAAAGCGAGGGGGCGGGAGGCTAGATTCACTGAGGCCAGAAAGGGTCTCAGTGGTCCCTAATGTTTCCCATTGTTCTGAAGACCAGATAAGCAAGTGTAATTACTGACACCAGTGAGAGAGGTACTGAGTCAAATGATGAGTCCGTGATGTCACCTGCTTGGTACCAATTAGAGATTCTTTAATGTGTAAATTATATGTGATGTCACTTGGGGTATAAGACCTTCTGCCCTTCCTGGTTATGGTACATAAGAACATAAGAGAAGCCAACGTTGAATCAGGCCAATGGCCCATCTAGTCCAACACTCTGTCACACAGCTGCCAAAAATACCAGATGCCATCAGGAGGTCCACCAGTGGGGCCAGGACACTAGAAGCCCCATCCCACTGCTGCCCCCTCCAGCACCAAGAATAGAGTGCATCACCTGCCCCAGACTGAGAGTTCCCATCTATACCCTGTGGCTCATAGCCACTGATGGACTTCTGCTCCATATGTTTATCTAATTCCCTCTTGAAACTGTCCACGCTTGTAGCTGCCACCACATCCTGTGGCTGTGAATTCCATGTGTCAATCACTCTTTGGGTGAAGAAGTACTTCCTTTTATCTGTTCTAACCCGACTGCTCAGCAATTTCATGGATTGCCCACGAGTTCTTATATTGTGAGAAAGGGAGAAAAGTACTTCTTTCTCAACCTGCTCAATCCCATTCATAATCTCATAAACCTCGATCCCATTATTAGATGGTAGTATACGGCTCGGCGTCGCTGGCGAGCAAAAGGTACTCAGTCCCTGTATCTCCTGTTTCCATTGCAATGAACAGATTCATCTAACTCGTTGGACTCTTGACTGCATGTTTCCAGTTCGGCCCGGGAGGACGTGGGCACAGATTTGTGCATCAGTAACAAGGTAAAGTACAGGTAAAGTTTTCCCTTGCTCGGATCCAACTCTAGGGTTGCGGTGCTCATCTCCGTTTCCAAGCCGAAGAGCCAGTGCTGTCTAAAGACGCTTCCGTGATCATGTGGCCGGCATGACTAGACGCTGAGGCGCACGGAACGCTGTCACCTTCCCACCAAAGCGGTACCTGTTTATCGACTTGCAGTTTCTTGCTTTCGAACTGCTAGGTTGGCAGGAGCCGGGACCAAAGACGGGAGCTCACTCCGTCACATGACACTCGGGTCTCAAACTGCCGAACTACCGACCTTCCGGTCTCTGCAGCTCAGCGCCTTAACCACTTGAGCCACCATAGGTTGGCTAGGGTATATAAACGTTAATGTAGACATATACAACACGCAGTAAGGGAAACATATTTGCCCTGTTTTCCTTTTCACTATTTCAATCCAAGTGGATCTTGCTGTTCCGCACAGTAAAAAATCCAGTTGCAAAGTGCATTGAAAGCGGATTGAAAGTATGTTATTTAGTGCGTTGCCGGGCAGGGGACTCTGCCTCGCAGCCTGCCTGCTTCACACCTGAAGCCGCTGGTCCATCAAGGTCAGTATTGCCAACTCAGACTTGGCAGCATCTCTCCAGGCTCTCAGACTGATTTATTGTTTATTTATCATACTGGGAAGACCATTGCAGACTGGCATAGATTATTGTACGCTTCCTGTATGTAACTCTGCCTGCAAAACACACACACACCCCGAATTGCTATAGGGGGAAAGCCCCTCACCCAAAATCAGCCATTTTCTCCAGGGGAAGCTGATCTCTGTCATCTGGAGATGGATTGTAATAATGGTACCCAGGGCTTTTTTTGTAGAAAAAGCCCAGCAGGAACTCATTAGCATAATAGGCCACACCCAACCACAGAAGCTCATTAGCATATTAAGCCACACACACCCATGTTACCAGACGTGTGGTCATCCAGCCACACCCACTTTTTGCTTCTTATTCGGTTTACCGGCCACTGTGTGAGACAGGAGGCTGGACTAGATGGTCCACTGGTCTGACCTGGCTGTTCTTGGGAAAGCCTCGGCCTCCGTGCCCTGTTGTTGGCCCTTGAGAGGACAAGGTTGGCCACTGTGTGAGACAGGAGGCTGGCCTAGATGGACCTTCGCTGGTCTGATCCAGCAGGGCTCTTCTGAGGTTCTTATCAGGGAAGGCCTCAGCCTCTCTGCCCTGTTGCTGGCCCTCCAGAGGAACTGGCTGGCCCCTGTGTGAGACAGGAGGCTGGACTAGATGGACCCTCACTGGTCTGATCCAGCAGGGCTCTTCTGAGGTTCTTAACAGGGAAAGGCCTCAGCCTCTCTGCTCTGTTGCTGGCCCTCCAGAGGAACTGGCTGGCCCCTGTGTGAGACAGGCTGCTGGACTAGATGGACCCTCACTGGTCTGATCCAGCAGGGCTCTTCTGAGGTTCTTAACAGGGAAAGGCCTCAGCCTGTCTGCCCTGTTGCTGGCCCTCCAGAGGAACTGGCTGGCCCCTGTGTGAGACAGGCTGCTGGACTAGATGGACTCTCACTGGTCTGATCCAGCAGGGCTCTTCTGAGGTTCTTCTCAGGGGAAGGCCCTCGGCCTCTCTGCCCTGTTGTTGGCTCTCCAGAGGAACTGGCTGGCCCCTGTGTGAGACAGGAGGCTGGACTAGATGGTCCACTGGTCTGACCTGGCTGTTCTTGGGAAAGCCGCAGCCTCCATGCCCTGGTGTTGGCCTTTGAGAGGACAAGGTTGGCCACTGTGTGAGACAGGAGGCTGGCCTAGATGGACCTTCACTGGTCTGACCCAGCAGGGCTCTTCTGAGGTTCTTCTCAGGGGAAGGCCTCGGCCTCTCTGCCCTGTTGCTGGCCCTTCAGAGGAACTGGCTGGCCACTGAGTGAGACAGGAGGTTGGACCAAATGGAGCACTGCTCCAATCCAGCAGTGTTCTATTTATTTATTTATTTATGGGATTTCTATCCCAGCCTCCCGCTCAAGCGGGCCCAGGGTGGGTTACAGCAGGTAGGTAAAACAGTTCAAAGCAATTTCTGCAATAATGACCGGTTAAAACCTGTAAAAACTGAAGTCACCTGAACACATGATGGCGAATCGGTCCTGGAA
The DNA here is from genome assembly GCA_029375565.1 of Gekko gecko. Lineage (NCBI taxonomy): Eukaryota > Metazoa > Chordata > Lepidosauria > Squamata > Gekkonidae > Gekko > Gekko gecko. Next base: position 2,492,256 of record JAPDNY010000004.1, read on the forward strand.
CGCAGCTCAGTCCCAGGCGTATCCTGCGTGTGTGCCTAAAGGAGCCGGCGTATTGGGTAAGCGGGCGAGGACATCCACCAACGGCCCGTGTTGACAAAGTGCACTGTGTAACCTGGCTGTCCCTGGTCCTAGTGCAAAACTCAAACCAAAACACCACCCTGGCATAAAAATGCAGTCTATATGTATGTATTTCTATATAAACACAGGAGCCGGAAGAATAGCTGTTCTTGGCACTGGCAGAACTGGGCGGCTGCTTTCCTGTAGTCTTCTAGGCATGCCTGTCTTTCTGAGAAAACCCTGTTTTTGCTCCTTCTTATTGAGACTCCTCTGTGCCAAAGGCAATTTCTTGAGGCTGAGGGTATGCAAGGAAGGTCAGGCTGTGGTTAGTCCTTGAATGGGAGACCACCAAGGAAGTCCAGGGTTGCTGCACAGAGGCAGTCACACAGTGGCCAGAAATACCAGGGGCCACCTGGAGGTCCACCAGTGGGGCTGGGACACTAGAAGCCCTCCCACTGCTGCCCCCTCCAGCACCAAGAATACAGAGCATCCCTTGCCCCAGAGTCCCTACCTATCCCTTGTGGCTAATAGCCACTGATGGACCTCTGCTCCATCTGTTTATCCAATCCCCTCTTGAAGCCGTCCATGCTTGCAGCTGCCACCACCTCCTGTGGCAGTGAATTCCATGTGTGAATCACTCTTTGGGTGACGAAGGACTTCCTTTTATCCCTGGTTAGTACTTGGATGGTGTACTTGGATGGAAGTCTGGGGCAGGCAATGGCAAACCACCTCTGCAGGTCTCTCGCCTTGAAAACCCTACTGGGTCGCCATAAGTCAGTTTCAACTTGACAGCATGTTACAGATACACATACAAAGCAGTATGGCATCTGGAGATAATCCATCCTTCCTCCCTTCCTCCCTCCCTCCTTCCTACCTTCCTTCCCTTCTTCCCTCCCTCCTTCCTTCCTTCCCTCCTTCCCTCCCTCCTTCCTTCCTTCCCTCCTTCCCTCCTTCCTTCCTTCCTTCCTTCCCTCCTTCCTCCTTCCTTCCTTCCTTCCCTCCCTTCCTCCTCCCTCCTTCGTTCCTTCCCTCCCTCCTTCCTTCCCTCCCTTCCTCCTTCCTTCCTTCCCTCCTTCCTCCTTCCTTCCTTCCTTCCCTCCTTCCCTCCTTACTTCCTTCCTTCCCTCCTCCTTCCTTCCTTCCTTCCTTCCTTCCCTCCCTTCCTCCTCCCTCCTTCGTTCCTTCCCTCCCTCCCTCCTTCCTTCCCTCCCTCCTTCCTTCCTTCCTTCCCTCCCTCCCTTCCTCCTCCCTCCCTCCTTCCCTCCCTCCTTCCGTTCCTTCCTTCCTTCCCTCCCGCCTTCCCTCCCTCCCTCCTTCCTTCCTTCCCTCCCTCCCTCCCTCCTTCCTTCCTTCCCTCCCTCCTTCCTTTCTTTGAGCCAGTTTGGTCTAGTGGTTAAGAGTAGCGGACTCCAATCTGGAGAACCGAGGTCCGATTTCCCACTCCTCCACACGAAGCTATCTGGGTGACCTTGGGCCAATCACAGTTCTCACAGAGCTCTCCCAGCCCCTAAAAACAAGTCTAGCTCGCCACCTTAGCAACATGCTAAGAGCGAGAACTTGTGGCTGCCAGACAATCTTCGGATCTCCTGGCCAGTTTGGTGTAGTGGTCAAGTGTGCAGACTCTAATCTGGGAGAACTGGGTTTGATTCCCCCACTCCCTCCACTTGCACCTGCTGATGTGACCTTGGGTCAGTCACAAGCTCTGGCACAGCTGTCCTTGAAAAAGAGCAGTTTCTGTCAGAGCTCTCTCAGCCCCACCTACCTCACAGGGTGTAAGTCGTGGGGAAGGGAAGGGGAGTTTGTCAGCCGCTCTGAGACTCCTTTGGGTACTGAAGGGCAGGGTATAAATCCAATTGCTTCCTTCTTCTACCTCACAGGGTGTCTGTTGTGGGGAGGGGAAGGGAAAGGAGTTTGTCAGCCGCTCTGAGACTTCCTTGGGTAGTGAAGGGCGGGGGATAAATCCAACTTCTTCTTCTTCTTCTTTTCTACACACAATGCCATCCAATAATAATAATAAATAATCATTATTATTTCCTTCCTTCCTTCCTTCCTTCCTTCCTTCCTTCCTTCCTTCCTTCCTTCCTTCCTTCCTTCCCATGGCATCACCCTCTCTAGGTCTGTTTTAAAACCACTGCGCACATTTCTCACGCAATTGCCTGAAATGCAAGAGATCCGAAGGGTGGGCGTGACTTCCCACATCTGCGTTTTCGGCATCCGGCGGCTGGCTCCCACCCACACCCTTCCTGCCACGCTGGACGGTCTGCAGAAAGCTCGGAGGCCTGGGGGCTGGATGCAAGGAGGGGCCTCACATTCCCCCGTTCCCAGTGATAACTCGACTGCCAGAAGACTGTTTCGGGTCCCAGCGTGGGGGATATCGCTATGCTGCACCTCTTTCCACGAGGTTCTTTACCTCTGTCATTCCAGAAATGCAAGACCCTAACCCTATGGTTCTTAGGGTTGCCAACCTCCAGATGAGGCCTGGAGATCTCCCAGAATTACGGTTGCCTTCCAGGCTACGGAGACCAGTCCCCCTGGAGGAAATGGCAGCTTTGGAGGGCGGGCTTTGTGGCATCGTGTTGCCGCCCAGGTCCCTCTGCTCCCGAAACTCTGCCCTCTGCAAGCTCCGCCCCCAAATCTCCAGGAATTTCTCAGGCCAGAGTTGGCCATTTTCCCCCTCTCCAGACTGGTCTGTCAAAGTTCAAGGCTCTTGAAGGTAAAGGTTTCCCTTCCTCGAAAGCCAGTCAGGTCTGACCCTAGGGGCACGGTGCTCATCTCCGTTTCCAAGCCGAAGAGCCAGCGCTGTCCAAAGACTTCTCCATGGTTATGTGGCCGGCATGACTAGACGTCGAGGCGCATGGAACGCTGTTACCTTCCCACCAAAGTGGTACCTATTTATCGACTTTCAATTTCTTGTTTTCGAACTGCTAGGTTGGCAGGAGCTGGGGCCAGAGACGGGAGCTCACTCTGTCATGCGGCACTCGGGTCTCGAACTGCCGAGCTACAAGACCTTCCGGTCTGCAGCTCAGCGTCTTATCCTCTGAGCCACTGCGGCCCCTCAAGGCTCTTATGGGGACAGAAAAAGAAGAAGGAAACAAGCTAATCTCCTGGCACTGTACATCTCCCATAAAGTCATGCCTCTGCCACTGACATGCACGTGCTTCAGTGCCGAGAGCCTTATGGTATCCCTTACGACCTTACAACAACTCTGAAAGGAAGGCCAGACTTATTGCTTCCACATTGCCACTTAAAGGAGGGAACTAAGCAGGGCTATTTTGGGGCAGGAACACACAGGAACGGAGTTCCGGCTGGCTCCCAAGTTGGCCACACCCAGCCAGAACTCATTAGCATAATAGGTCACACCCAACAGCAGAAACACATTAGAATTGGCTACATTAGGGCTGTGTGGCCTAACATGCAAAGGCATTCCCGCTACAAATAAAGCTGTGGGGTTTTGACAACAAACAAGGTAAACAGAATAAGAAGCAGCAGGTGGGTGTGGCTGGATGACCACACTTCTGGTAGCATGGGGGTGTGGCCTAATAGGCTAATGAGCGGTGCTGTCAGGGGTGTGGCCTAATATGCTAATGAGTTTCTGCTGTTGGGTGTGGCCTATTATGCTAATGAGTTCCTGCTGGACCTTTTCTACAAAAAAAGCCCTGGGACTGAGTATGTCGCATATACGGTTCAGGACTGCAGTGAGATTCGAACCCAGGCCTTCTAGGTTTACAGCTCTTGTGCTTCACCAAAACGCCATCTCCTTCTCGAAGCACCTCTGTGGGGCTCGCGAGGGTGTTGCGGTTAAGAGCCAGTGTGGAGGTGTCATGGTTAAGAGCGGCGGACTCTCATCTGGACAACTGGGTTTGATTCCCCCACTCCTCCTCCACTTGAAGCCTGCTGGGTGATCTTGGGTCAGTCACGGCTCCCTCAGAGCTCTCTCAGCCCCACCTGTTGTGGGGAGAGGAGGGAAAGGCGATTGTAAGCCTCTTTGAGGCTGCGGCCACACACACTAAATAGTCCACACATTCAGTCCATTTTCAGTGCGCTTTCCAACTGGACATTGCCAGTTCACACAGTAAAACCCAGTTGGAAAGTGTACTGCAAGTGGGTTGTTTAGTGTGTGTGACCGCAGCCTGAGACTCCGCAGGGTAGAGAGAAGCAGGGTATAAATCCAATTCTTCTTCTTCTTCTTCTTCTTCTTCTTCTTCTTCTTCTTCTTCTTCTTCTTCTCTCTTCTTCTTCTCCTTCTCCTCCTTCTTCTCCTTCTCCCCCTCCTCCCCCTCCCTCCTCCCCCTCCCCCCAACCCTGGATTGGGAAATTCTTGGAGATTTCGGAGGTGGAACGTGGGGAGAGAATGGCCTCATCAAGGTCTTATAGACTGCTATGACATCTGTTGAATGGGTCCTTATCTTAGAGAGCCAGTTTGGTGTCGTGGTGAAGTGCACAGACTCTAATCTGGGAGAACTGGGTTTGATTCCCCCACTCCTCCACTTACACCTGGCTGGATGACCTTGGGCAAGCCGTAGTTCTGACAAGAGCTGTTTTTGGAAAAGAGCAGTTTCTGTCAGAGCTCTCTCAGCCCCGCCTACCTCACAGGGTGTCTGTTGCGGGGAGGGGGAAGGGAAAGGAGTTTGTAAGCCACTCTGGGACTCCCTTGGGTAGTGAAGGGCGGGGTATAAATCCAACTTCTTCTTTTCTACACACAGTGCCATACAACAATAACAATAATAAATAATAATTATTATTATTTCCTTCCTTCCTTCCTTCCTTCCTTCCTTCCTTCCTTCCTTCCTTCCTTCCTTCCTTCCTTCCTTCCTTCTTTTCCATGGCATCACCCTCTCTAGGTCTGTTTTAAAATTGCTGTGCACAGGGAGTTTTTAAGCCACTCTGAGACACCTTTGGGTGGTGAAGGGCAGGGTATAAATCCAATCTCCTCCTCCTCCTCCTCCTCCTCCTCCTCCTCCTCCTCCTCCTCCTCCTCTTCTTCTTCTTCTTCTTCTTCTTCTTCTTCTTCTTCTTCTTCTTCTTCTTCTTCTTCTTCTTCTTCTTCTTCTTCTTCTTCTTCTTCTTCTTTTGTCACCATACGCCCTGCACTTGTGGGAGGCACTTGTGGATGCTGGAAATCGAGTCTTTTTGCTGTCTGTTTGTTTCAATTTTTTTTAAAACTCTGTATTTATTATTACGTTGTATTTTAACTGCTGTGACCCTCCCTGAGCCCACTTGGGGAATATAGATCCAGTAATAAATAAATAAACACAATGCCAGAGAGTCCACCCCCCAAAGCGGCCGTTTCCTCCGGGGCGACTGATTTCTCTAGTCTGACCATCAGTTGTAATCTCCAGGCCTCACCTGGAGGCTGGCAACCAAGTACTCCCTGATAGAAACCAGACAGACAGAAAGGAGGGTTGCTCTTGACTCCTGGCCCTTTCCCGTATGCGGAGGAAGAGGAACTCCGGCAGGTGCAGCGTTACTTTTTCTTCTTGTCTGCCTAGGCCCTGACGAATAAGGCAAGCCAGATTTTTCTCTTCCTTCTACACAGTTCTTAAAGGTGCAAGATTCTTCTTCTTCTTCTTCTTCTTCTTCTTCTTCTTCTTCTTCTTCTTCTTCTTCTTCTTCTTCTTCTTCTTCTTCTTCTTCTTCTTCTTCTTCTCCTTCTCCTTCTCCTTCTCCTTCTCCTTCTCCTTCTCCTTCTCCTTCTCCTTCTCCTTCTCCTTCTCCTTCTCCTTCTCCTTCTGCCTCTGGCCAGGAAAACTAAACTTTAATGTCCAGTTTCCGGACATTACAGAGGGAGTGGATTTCCGGCCCTGGCTTCTGGGTGGAAGTTTGCGGACTCCGTAGCAGGGCCTTCAAGAAAAATAATTCATCTGTGTCTAGAGTTGCCGGGTCTGGATTGGAAAATACGGGAGACTTTGGGGGTGGAGCCAGGAGAGGGCGGGGTTTGGGGAGGGGAGGGGCCTCAGCATGGTACAGTGCCACAGAGTCCGCCCTTCAAAGCAGCCATTTTTTCCAGGGGAGCTGTTCTCTGTCAGCTGGAGATCCGTTGTAAAAGCGGGAGATCTCCAGGCCCCACCTGGAGGCTGGCGACCCCATCTGTGTCTCAACCCAGCTCGGCTGTCAGCCCAGAAGTAGAAGGAAGTTCTGGCTGGGTAATGGTTCTCTCTGCGGCCCACTGTCACTTGTGGAGGGCTGTTTTTGCAGCGCACGGTTAGCTCCTGTCCTGGGGGGAAATTCCTCCAGTGTGCCCAGCCAAAAACAAGAGTGTAATTGTTGAGATCACTCTCCCGGACAGATTCCCGCCTGTGGAATGCTGGGAAGGCAAATCCCCTCTTCTGTCATCTCAGTCTCCAAATTGCTGCTCTCAGGGCAATTTCCCCCTTCTTCTCAGAAGTGCCACACTCAGTCTCACCCTCTCTCTCAGCTAGAGATGGAGTTAGGAACCTATCTTTGTATCTCCTCTGTCCTATCAAGTACGTTAATTCCTAAATAAACCTTTATCTGCTCTTTAATCAGGTCGGGCACCGTCGCTGTGTTAATTACTCTGCAAACACTTTTGAGAGCCAGTTCGATGTAGTGGTTAGGTGTGCGGACTCTAATCTGCAAGAACCGGGTTTGATTCCCCACTCCTCCACATGCAGCTGCTAGTGTGACGGACCAGTCATAAATTCTCTCAGAGTTGTTCTCTCAAGGGCAGTCCTCCGGAGAGCTCTCTCAGCCCCACCTACCTCTCAGGGTGTCTGTTGTGGGGAGGGGAAGGGAAAGGAGATTGTAAGCCGCTCTGAGACTCCTTTGGGTACTGAAGGGTGGGGATATAAATCCAATCTCTTCTTCCTCCTCCACATTCAGCTCCCGGTGTGACCTTGGGTCAGTCACAAGTTCTCTCAGAGCTGTTCTCTCATGCGCAGTCCTCGAGAGAGCTCTCTCAGCCCCACCTCCCTCACAGGGTGTCTGTTGTGGGGAGGGGAAGGGAAAGGAGATTGTGAGCCTCTCTGAGACTCCTTCGGGGAGTGAAGGGTGGGGTATAAATCCAATCTCCTCTTCTTCTCCTCCTGCCCAGTGACCCAGTTAAGATGCCTCCTAGTTATGTGTTTGGAGATCCGAGCACCCCTGGCAGCGGCCCAGTGAGAACAGGAAGGATTCCCGGTTCTCACCGCCCACGGGCTGCGGAAATGTTAGCCAGGCGAAGTCTTGTAAAGGCTGAGGCAGGGTCATCCACGGCTCAGATTCTAATCTCAGAAGGAGAACGTAAGAGGTTGTTTGAGCCCTTTACAGGCTTCCCAACTCCAGGATGGGGGATTCCTGGAGGTTTGGGGGTGAAGTCTAGGGAGGGAGGGCGGCGTTTTGGACGAGGAGGGACATCAGCTGGGCATGAAGTAGGAAAGGAGGAGGAGGAGATTGGATTTATACCCTGCCCTTCACTACCCGAAGGAGCCCTGTGAGGGAGGTGGGACTGAGAGACCTCTCTTGAGGATTGCCCTTGAGAGAACAGCTCTGAAAGAACTTACGAATGACCCGAGGTCATCCAGCAGGTGCAAGTGGAGGAGTGGGGAATCGAACCCGGTTCTCCCAGATTAGAGCCTTGCGCTCCTAACCACTATACCCAACTGGCGACCTATGTGGAGATTTTGGGGGCGGAGCCTGAGGAGGATGGGGTTTGTGGAGGGGAGGGACGTCCGTGGGGTAGAATGCCATAGAGTCCACCTTCCGGAGCGGCCCTTTTCTTCAGGGGAACTGACCTCTGTCGCCCGGAGACCAGTTGTAATGCCCGGAGATCTCCAGGTCCCACCTGGAGATTGGCAACCCTAAATAGAGAGCTTTGCAGCGGGAAAGGCTGAAAGGTCTTTGCTTTACACTCTTGCAATCGAAGTGTGAGTCATGTGCTGTTAAGTTGCTTCCAACTTAGGGCTACCCTATGAATTAATGACCTCCAGAACGGCCGGTCGTGAACAGCCTTGATTAGTTCTTGCAAACCGTGGCCTGCGGTTTCCTTCACAGAGACCCTCCGTCTCAGTTTGGGGCTTCCTCTGTTTCTACTGTCTCCTGCTTTCCCCTACATTATTGTCTTTCCCACTAAGCTTTGTCTTCTCACGACTGCAGTCAAAGGGGAGAACCCTTGGTTTAGGTTCTTCTCTCCCCTTTCCTTTGTGTTCAGAACCCATAAATCTATGCGGAGGCTACCATAAAACCCGACGATCAAAGGAAGCGAAAGCGGCACGGAGTGCGGAGGCTACCATAAAACCCGATGATCGAAGAAAGCGAAAGCGGCACGGAGTGCGGAGGCTACCATAAAACCTGATGATCAAAGGAAGAAAAAACGGCACCGAGTGCGGAGGCTACCGCAAAACCCAACGATCAAAGGAAGCGAAAGCGGCACCGAGTGTGGAGGCTACCATAAAACCCGACGATCAAAGGAAGCGAAAGCGGCACGGAGTGTGGAGGCTGCCATAAAACCCGATGATTGAAGGAAGCGAAAGCGGCACAGAGTGCGGAGGCTACCATGAAACCTGACGATCAAAGGAAGCAAAAGCGGCACGGAGTGCGGAGGCTACCGCAAAACCTGACGATCAAAGGAAGCAAAAGCGGCACCGATTGTGGAGGCTACCATAAAACCCGATGATCAAAGGAAGCCGAAAGCATGGAGTGTGGAGGCTACCATAAAACCCGATGATCGAAGAAAGCGAAAGCGGCACGGAGTGTGGAGGCTACCATAAAACCTGATGATCAAAGGAAGAAAAAACGGCACCGAGTGCGGAGGCTACCGCAAAACCCAACGATCAAAGGAAGCGAAAGCGGCACCGAGTGTGGAGGCTACCATAAAACCCGACGATCAAAGGAAGCGAAAGCGGCACGGAGTGTGGAGGCTGCCATAAAACCCGATATGATTGAAGGAAGCGAAAGCGGCACGGAGTGCGGAGGCTACCATGAAACCTGACGATCAAAGGAAGCAAAAGCGGCACGGAGTGCGGAGGCTACCGCAAAACCTGACGATCAAAGGAAGCAAAAGCGGCACCGATTGTGGAGGCTACCATAAAACCCGATGATCAAAGGAAGCGAAAGTGGCACAGAGTGTGGAGGCTACTATAAAACCCGATGATCAAAGGTCCACCATAAAACCGGATGCTCAAAGGAAGCGAAAGCGGCACGGAGTGTGGAGGCTGCCATAAAAACCAATAATCAAAGAAAGCGAACGCGGCATGGAGGGTGGAGGCTACCATAAAACCCAATGATCGAAGGAAGCCGAAAGCATGGAGTGTGGAGGCTACCATAAAACCCGATGATCGAAGAAAGCGAAAGCGGCACGGAGTGTGGAGGCTACCATAAAACCCGATGATCAAAGGAAGAAAAAGCGGCACCGAGTGCGGAGGCTACCATAAAACCCGACGATCAAAGGAAGTGAAAGCGGCACCGAGTGCGGAGGCTACCATAAAACCCGACGATCAAAGGAAGCGAAAGCGGCACTGAGTGCGGAGGCTACCATAAAACCCGATGATCAAAGGAAGAGAAAGCGGCACCGAGTGTCGAGGCTACCATAAAACCTGATGATCGAAGGAAGCGAAAGCGGCACGGAGTGTGGAGGCTACCATAAAACCTGACGATCAAAGGAAGCAAAAACGGCACCGAGTGCGGAGGCTACCGCAAAACCCAACGATCAAAGGAAGCGAAAGCGGCACCAAGTGTGGAGGCTACCATAAAACCCGACGATCAAAGCAAGCGAAAGCGGCACGGAGTGTGGAGGCTACCATAAAACCCGATGATCGAAGAAAGCGAAAGCGGCACGGAGTGCGGAGGCTACCATGAAACCTGACGATCAAAGGAAGCAAAAACGGCACCGAGTGTGGAGGCTACCGCAAAACCCAACGATCAAAGGAAGAGGAAGCGGCACCGAGTGTGGAGGCTACCATAAAACCCGATGATCAAAGGAAGAGGAAGCGGCACCGAGTGTGGAGGCTACCATAAAACCCGATGATTGAAGGAAGCGAAAGCGGCACGGAGTGCGGAGGCTACCATGAAACCTGACGATCAAAGGAAGCAAAAGCGGCACGGAGTGCGGAGGCTACCGCAAAACCTGACGATCAAAGGAAGCAAAAGCGGCACCGATTGTGGAGGCTACCATAAAACCCGATGATCAAAGGAAGCGAAAGTGGCACAGAGTGTGGAGGCTACCATAAAACCCGATGATCAAAGGTCCACCATAAAACCGGATGCTCAAAGGATGCGAAAGCGGCACGGAGTGTGGAGGCTGCCATAAAAACCAATGATCAAAGAAAGCGAACGCGGCATGGAGGGTGGAGGCTACCATAAAACCCGATGATCGAAGGAAGCCGAAAGCATGGAGTGTGGAGGCTACCATAAAACCCGATGATCGAAGAAAGCGAAAGCGGCACGGAGTGTGGAGGCTACCATAAAACCTGACGATCAAAGGAAGCAAAAACGGCACCGAGTGCGGAGGCTACCATAAAACCCGACGATCAAAGGAAGCGAAAGCGGCACTGAGTGTGGAGGCTACCATAAAACCCGACGATCAAAGGAAGCGAAAGCGGCACCGAGTGTGGAGGCTACCATAAAACCTGACGATCAAAGGAAGAGAAAGCGGCACGGAGTGTGGAGGCTACCATAAAACCTGACGATCAAAGGAAGCGAAAGCGGCACCGAGTGCGGAGGCTACCATAAAACCCAACGATCAAAGGAAGCGAAAGCGGCACCGAGTGTGGAGGCTACCATAAAACCCGACGATCAAAGGAAGCGAAAGCGGCACGGAGTGTGGAGGCTACCATAAAACCCGATGATCGAAGGAAGCGAAAGCGGCACGGAGTGTGGAGGCTACCATGAAACCTGACGATCAAAGGAAGCAAAAGCGGCACGGAGTGCGGAGGCTACCATAAAACCCGATGATTGAAGGAAGCGAAAGCGGCACGGAGTGCGGAGGCTACCATAAAACCCGACGATCAAAGGAAGCGAAAGCGGCACGGAGTGTGGAGGCTGCCATAAAACCCGATGATTGAAGGAAGCGAAAGCGGCACGGAGTGCGGAGGCTACCATGAAACCTGACGATCAAAGGAAGCAAAAACGGCACCGAGTGCGGAGGCTACCGCAAAACCCGACGATCAAAGGAAGCAAAAGCGGCACCGATTGTGGAGGCTACCATAAAACCCGATGATCAAAGGAAGCGAAAGTGGCACAGAGTGTGGAGGCTACCATAAAACCCGATGATCAAAGGTCCACCATAAAACCGGATGCTCAAAGGAAGCGAAAGCGGCACGGAGTGTGGAGGCTGCCATAAAAACCAATGATCAAAGAAAGCGAACGCGGCATGGAGGGTGGAGGCTACCATAAAACCTGAGGCTCAAAGGAAGCCAAAGCGGCATGGAGTGTGGAGGCTACCATAAAATCCAACGATCAAAGAAAGCAAAATCAGCATGCAATGCAGAGGGGAATTTCTGTTCCAATGCGGGTTTGGGTTTCGTAAAACCACTGAGGGAGCAGCCAATGCAGAAATCAGCCGCTGTCCGAGGAGTGTTACTCAGTTTTGTCACCCTTTGCCTTACTCCTGCGGGAGGGGGGAAATGTAGCTAAACTTTGAAATCTAAATGGCCCAAATGCTCTTCCCGACTTCTTGAACGTGGCAATTGCAAGGAATGAGAGGCACAAATATACACAGACACAAGTCCCACTTTCCTAATTCGGAAATACGAGTCTTGGGAGGGAGGGAGGGAGGGAGGGAGGGAGGGAGGGAGGGAGGGAGGGAGGGAGGGAGGGAGAGGCCTGAATTGTGGCTGGGAGGGGCTGGTTGAACATCTGGCCAGACTCTTAACAGCTGACTCTCCTTTAGCAGAGATCGCTCCGCAAGATTTTTCCAGACTTGCATCATGCTGACGCCTGGAATCTTCTAGAAACCCGTGCCTCTGCCCTCGGCGGATGTCTGAAATCTAAATTTCCCCCTTGGCGTCTCGCATAGGTTTGCTATGCATAGCACCATTTTATCCCTTTTATTATTATTTTTTTAAATGGGAAGGAGAGTTTGAGTCTGACGAAAGAAAGACTGCCTGCGGTTCCTGCTGGCCGCGTGCTGAGCTTTCAAAACGCACTCGGCCCGATCTCTGCAACTTCAGGAGCCGCAGGCAGAATCCAGGCCCACACGGATATTAGGCTTGCTAACTCCAGTTTGGGAAGTCCCTGGAGATTTGGGGGCAGAGGGTGAAGCTTGGGAAGGGAAGAACATAAAAGAAGCAGTGTTGGATCAGGCCAGTGGCCCATCCAGCCCAACACTCTGTGTCACGCAGTGGCCAAAACCCAGGGGCCATCAGGAGGTCCACCAGCGGGGCCAGAACTCCAGAAGCCCTCCCACTGTTGCCCCCCAAGCACCAAGAAGACAGAGCATCACTGCCCCAGACATAGGAACGTAAAAGAAGCCATGTTGGATCAGGCCAGTGGCCCATCCAGTCCAACACTCTGTGTCACGCAGTGGCCAAAACCCAGGTGCCATCAGGAGGTCCACCAGTGGGGCCAGAACTCCAGAAGCCCTCCCACTGTTGCCCCCAAGCACCAAGAAGACAGAGCATCACTGCCCCAGACAGAGTGTTCCGTCGATGCCTTGTGGCTAATAGCTGCAGATGAACCTCTGCTCCGTATGTTGCTGAACATCTCAGGATCTGACAGACCCAAGCTGTCTATATTCTGGTGGTGCTAGGATTGTAGACTCCAGCTTGATAAATTCCTGGAGATCTGGATACAGTGCCTAAAGAAGGTGAGATCTGGGGGAGGAGTTTGGAGTTGGGAGTAAGCAGTGAAGTGGCTAAATTTGCAGGTGACACGAAGTTGTTCAGGGTGGTGAGAACCAGGGAGGACTGTGAGGCACTCCGAAGGGATCTGTCGAGGATGGGTGAGCGGGCGTCAACATGGCAAATGGGGTTCAATGTGGCCAAGTGCAAAGTGATGCACATTGGAGCCAAAAATCCTAAATATGAATGCACGTTGGTGGGGTCTGAACTGGCAGAGACTGACCAAGAGAGAGATCTTGGAGTTGTAGCAGAGAACTCAATGAAAATGTCGAGACAGTGTGTGACTGCAATTAAAAAGGCCAATGCTATGCTGGGGATTATTAGGAAGGGAACTGAAAACAAATCAGCCAGTATCATCATGCCCCTGTATAAATCAATGGTGTGACCTCATCTGGAGTACTGTGTATAGTTCTGGTCACCACACCTCAAAAAGAATATTATAGCATTGGAAAAAGTGCAGAAAAAGGCAACTACAATGATAAAAGGGTTGAGACACTTTCCCCATGAAGAAAGGTTAAAACGCTTGGGGCTCTTTAACTTGGAGAAACGACGGCTGAGGGGTGACCTGATCGAGGTTTATAAGATTATGCCTGGGATAGAGCAGGTTGAGAAAGAAGTACTTTTCTCCCTTTCTCACAAAACAAGAACTCGTGGTCACTCCATGAAATTGCTGAGCAGTCGGGTTAGAACGGATAAAAGGAAGTCCTTCTTCACCCAAAGAGTGATTGACACGTGGAATTCACTGCCACAGGAGGTGGTGGCAGCTACAAGCATGGACAGTTTCAAGAGGGAATTAGATAAGCATCTAGAGCAGAGGTCCATCAGTGGCTATTAGCCAAAAGGTATAGATAGGGACTCTCAGGCTGGGGCAAATGATGCTCTGTATTCTTGGTGCCTGGAGTGGGGGGGCTTCTGGTGTCCTGGCCCCACTGGTGGACCTCCTGATGGCACCTGGTATTTCTGGCCACTGTGTGACACAGAGTGTTGGACTGGATGGGCCATTGGCCTGATCCAACATTGCCTTCTCTTATGTTCTTATGAGGGGTACAGTGCCACAGAATCCATCCTCCAAAGCATCCATTTCCTCCATGGGAACTGATCTCTGTTGTCTGGAGATGAGCGGGATTCCCGGGGAGTCCCTATGTCCCACCTGGAGGCTGGCACCCCTTCTTCCTCCGTGTGCCATTCCATTCTGTTCTGCAACGCGGAGACAGTCAGACCAAATAGAGCAGAGGTGGTTTGTCTTGTGTTTTTCCTTCTTCTGGCATTCTGCCTTCCTGGGCCGTGGCCTTGAAGGACTTTCCCTCGCTGGAGGCGGGGTTTTTTGGCTCTCACCTGGAGAATTCTTCCCCGGCTGGGCCTCCTCCTCCTCCTCCTCCTCTCCGCATCTGGGCCTGATCAAACAACTCTGGGGCCGCCTCTGAGTGGAGTGTGGTGACTCAGCGCAGAGCCTCCAGCAGTAGATTCCACACGCCTGTAGATCACAGCAGAGATTCTCCGCCCCGTGGGCGCATGGAAAAATCAAAACCCGAACACCACTGTGTGTAACCATAGACTGCCACTGTCTTAGAATTGCCAGCCTCCTGGTGCTTAAAGGTAAAGGTAAAGGTTCCCTTGCTCGAAAGCCAGTCGAATCCGACTCTAGGGTTGCGGTGCTCATCTCCGTTTCAAAGCCGAAGAGCCAGCGCTGTCCGAAGACATTTCCGTGGTCATGTGGCCAGCATGACTAAACACCAAGGCGCACGGAACGCTGTGACCTTCCCACCAAAGTGGTACCTATTTATCTACTTGCAATTTCTCGCTTTCAAACTGCTAGGTTGGCAGGAGCTGGAACTAGAGACGGGAGCTCACTCCGTCTTATATCAATGTAAAAACACTCTGTGAATGAATGACAAACACAAGTGGAGAGATTACATTATACAAATCAACTCAAATCATCCCCACACATGGAATTCACTGCCACGGGAGGCGGTGACAGCTACAAGCATGGACGGCTTCAAAAGGGAATTAGATAAAGATATGGAGCAGAGGTCCATCAGTGGCTATTAGCCACAAGGTATAGATAGGGACTCTGGGAAAAGTGATGCTCTCTCTTCTTGGTGCTTGGGGGGGGGCAACAGTGGGAGGGCTTCTAGTGTCCTGGCCCCACTGCTGGACCTCCTGATGTCACCTGGTATTTTTGGCCACTATGTGACAGAGTGTTGGACTGGATGGGCCTTTGGCCTGATCCAACACTGGCTTCTCTTATGTTCTTAAACAGTTCAAATTCTTATCAAATTCAACAAACACCCTTATATATAAAGAGCTAGGATCAAAAAGTACTTGATACAATGGAAAAACTCTAAATACAGTCCAGCAATCCTTTGTATGAAAAGCTTTAGGAGAACAAGAATTCCACGTCTGCAGAAGTAGCAGCTATGCACGGCTAGCTTCAATGTCGCGTTCGCTTTCTGCTTCTTCAGATAGCCGGTACTCTGGTGCTGGCTAGAGATTTCCTGGGATTACAACTGACCTCCGGGCAACAGAGATTGGCCACTTGGGAAGGTGGACTCTATGGTATTGGACCCCACTGAAGTCCCTTACCTCTCCTCCCCAAACTCCATCCTTCTTAGTCTCCACCCCCCAAATCACCAGGTGTTTCCTAGCCTGGAGCTGGCACCGCTGTGCTATCTGCAGGGCACAGAAGAAGAAGAAGAGGAGGAGGAGGAGGAGGGGGGAACTTCTCTAGCTGATTTGTACTGACAAAGATTTGCTTACGGGCAGAAGAGCAGGCTGCGCTGGCCTTTTCTGGGTCAGCTGGCAACCTTTGTATCTGCTGTATGCACGCTCACATCCCCATGTTTATCTCCTCTCCGAGAGGCAACCGAGGCCAACCTTGCTTAGTTTTGCAAAGCTCTCCTGGATTTGCTATCTGTGGCGTCTTGGGTAGAATCGGAGGCGATCGCTAAGCTCATGTATTGAATGTTTACCGGAGAGATCCTGCAAAGAAGATGAAGATTTATACCCCGGGCTTTACTACCCGAAGGAGTCTCAGAGCGGCTTACAATCTCCTTTCCCTTCCCCTCCCCACATCAGATACCCTGTGAGGCAGGTGGGGCTGAGAGAGCTCTCTCGAGAACTGCCCTTGAGAGAACAGCTCTGAGAGAACTTGTGACTGACCCAAAGTCACACCAGCAGCTGCATGTGTAGGAAGAGTGGGGGATCAAACCCGGTTCCCCCAGATTAGAGTCTGCACTCCTAACCTCCAAACCAATCTGGCTGAAAACAGACACTCATCCCAGAGTCCTTCCCCAAAGAGCTCCAGGTGGTGCGCACGGTCTTCTCTCCCTTTTATCCTCCCGACAATCCTGTGAGGTCGGCCAGGCTGCGAGAGCAGAGTGACCAGCGCAAGGTTATGTTGTGAGATCCATGGCCGAGCGGGAGATTTCAGCAAAAGACTTCCATGGACCTTTGGTTCTGAGAGCCAGCTTGGTGTAGTGGTTAAGTGCGCGGACTCTAATCTGGGAGAACCGGGTTTGATTCCCCACTCCTCCACTCGCACCTGCTGATGTGACCTTGGGTCAGTCACAAGCTCTGGCACAGCTGTTCTCTCAAGGACAGTTTCTGTCAGAAGTTCTCTCAGCCCCACCCGCCTCACAGGGTGTCTGTTGTGGGGAGGGGAAGGGAAAGGAGTTTGTAAGCCGCTCTGAGATGCCTTTGGGCAGTGAAGGGCGGGATATAAATCCAAACTCTTCTTCTTCTGTTCTGCTTTTTCTTTCTGGCCTCTTCCAATTCGGCCGAGGGGCAGTCGTACCTGAGATTTCTGGGGCAGGACATTCTAACCGCAAGGCTGGCGCCTGAGGAATTCTAACAACATTCTGCATTTTTTTTTAAAAAAAAAATTTCCCTTGCTCCCAGCCGCTTGAGGCTCTGCACACTGTGTCCCCTGCAGCCATTTTGTCTACACAACAGCCCTGTGAGGCAAGTCAGACTGAGAGAGCGTGAGCATGAGAGAGAAGTGGTTGAGGATCACATGCTGAGATTCATGGTTGGGGGGTGGGGTGGGGTGGAATTCAATGCTCCCTCTAAGCTGTGGAGTCCTGTGAGCAAAAATCCTACTTTGTGAGCTCCTGGCCTTAAAGTTGTGAGCGAGCCATTTGGCTGCTGCATCAATGAGTTTGCTCCGGGGCCCTCCTTTCCTGAGCGGAGACAAAAATGTGTGAGCCGGAGGCTAAAAAACTGTGAGCTGGCTCACACTAAACTCAGCTTAGAGGGGACATCCGGGTCTTTTACGTTTTAGCTCAATAACCGCTAGAAGAAGAAGAAGAAGAGTTTGGATTTATACCCCGCCCTTCACTGCCCAAAGGCGTCTCAGAGCGGCTGACAAACTCCTCTCCCTTCCCCTCCCCACAACAGACACCCTGTGAGGTAGGTGGGGCTGATTGAGCTCTGACAGAAACTGCTCTTTTTCAAGAACAGCTGTGCCAGAGCTTGTGACTTACCCAAGGTCACATCAGCAGGTGCAAGTGGAGGAGTGGGGAATCAAACCCGGTTCTCCCAGATAAGAGTCCGCACACTTAACCACTATACCAACTGGCTACACTACACAGCCTTTCAAATGACACATTCATTTAGGAGAGCGAAGGGGCCCCAAGCTGGGAAATGACCTTTCTCTGTTAGAGATCCTGTCGAGTGACTAATCGATCAAAGGAGACTGTACTGACCTTGATGGACCACTGGTGTGATTCAGGGAAGGAAATAAATGAGCAACCTCTGGGGAAGCAGAGAATTATCCAGTGGTTACGAGTGAGTGTCAGACTAGGAACTGGAAGACCCAGGTTCGAATCACCACGTGTACCATGGGATAACCTTGGGCCAGACACTCCTTGGGTCCGGACACACCCTCTCAGGGAGCCAGTTTGCTGTAGTGGTGAAGAGCGTGGACTCTAATCTGGGAGAACCAGGTTTGATTCCCCATTCCTCCACATGCAGCTGCTGGTGTGACCTTGGGTCAGGCACAAGTTCTCCCAGAGCTGTTCTCTCAAGAGCAGTCCTCGAGAGAGCTCCCTCAGCCCTACCTACCTCACAGGGTGTCTGCTGTGGGGAGGGGAAGGGAAAGGAGATTGTAAGCCGCTCTGAGACTTCTTTGGGTAGTGAAGGGCGGGGTATAAATCCAGTCTCCTCCTCCTCTTCTTCCTCCTCCTTCCCTCAGAGCTGTTCTCTCAAGGGCAGTCCTCGAAAGAGCTCTCTCCGCCCCACCTACCTCGCAGGGTGTCTGCTGTGGGGAGGGGAAGGGAAAGGCGATTGTACCACTCTGAGATTCCTTTGGGTAGTGAAGGGCGGGGTATAGATCCAATCACTGCTTCTTCTTCTGACCCACCTCACAGGATCGCTGTGAGGATAAAACGGGAGACTGCGCATGCACGAATGCTGACCTGACTATTCATGGATTTCCTGTAAGTACCAAACGCCGAAAGAACAAACCCTCACACCATCCAAAGTGCCCTGTGTATGTCTAAAGTACGCTGATTCTTGCTTCTAAGAACTGTATCTCTATCTCAGGACAGAAAATAGATTCAGGTGGGGTAGCCATGTGGGTCTGAAGTAACAGAGCAAAGCTTGAGTCCGGCGGCACCTTTAACACCAACAAAGTTTTATTCAAGGTATGAGCTTCCGCGTGCAAGGCACACTTCTACAGATATGCCTCTTGTTTGCCGCCCTGAGCCCACGTGGAAGGGTGGGATATAAATCCAATTAATAAATAAAATAAATAAATATAATGAAAATCACCAGTCCAAAGATATAGGGCTAGAGGGCAGACAGTAAATTAGCATACAGCATAATGAGGATGTTTAACTGATTCAAGGGGCAAACAGGGATAAGAAGCTTGAGACCCAGTTTGGTGTCGTGGTTAAGCGCGCGGACTCTAATCTGGGAGAACCGAGTTTGATTCCCCCACTCCTCCACTCGCAGCTGCTGGATGACCCTGGGCAAGCCACCGTTCTGTCAGAGCTGTTCTCTCAAGGACGGTTCTGGAAAGAACTCAGCCCCGCCTCCCCTCCCTTGTGGGGAGGGGAAGGGAAAGTCGGGAGGGGGTGGATGCTCCTTCGCTGGACATTTCCAAGCGGAAGCTGGACGGCCATCTTTCGGGTATGCTGTAGGGCTACCTTTCGACTACGCTCCTGCAGAGTGCAGGGGGTTGGACTAGATGACCTGCAGGGTCCCTTCCAACTCTAACATTCTATGATTCTATGAAAGGAGTTTGTCAGCCGCTCTGAGACTCTGAGTGAAGGGCCAGGATATAAATCCAATCTCCTTCTTCTTCTTCTTCTTCTTCTTCTTCTTCTTCTTCTTCTTCTTCTTCTTCTTCTTCTTCTTCTTCTAGTTTATATGCTTACCATTTGTTTGCATTTAATTCCGAGGCGGGGTGGGGGAACTCATAGTGAAGGACAGAAAAGCACTTTCTCCTGCCCTCTAGTGGACATTGTGATTCCTCTGCTGTGATCTCTTGTAAAACTTCTGCAAGATCTCTCTCTGTCTCTCTCTCTCTCTCTCTCTCTCTCTCTCTCTCTCTCTCTCTCTCTCTCTCTCTCTCTCTCTCTCTCTCTCTCTCTCCCACCCCCCTTCTTTAGGCAGAAGACTGCCCAAGCCTCTTGTTAAGTGTTCTGGACATTATTTATATATGTGGCTCTAGGCTGCAAATAGGAGCTGTGGTGGCTCAAGTGGTTAAGACGCTGAACTGCAGGCTGCAGAAGGTCAGTAGTTCAGCAGTTCGAGACCCGAGAGTGCCGCATGACGGGGTGAGCTCCCGTCTCTAGTTCCAGCTCCTGCCAACCTAGCAGTTCGAAAGCAAGAAATTGAAGTTGATAAATAGGTACCACTTCGGTGGGAAGGTAACAGCATCCTGTGCGCCTTGGTGTTCAGTCATGCTGGCTACATGACCACGGAAACGTCTTTGGACAGCGCTGGCTCTTCGGCTCGGAAATGGAGAGGAGCACCGCAACCCTAGAGTCGGATTTGCCTGGCTTTCGAGCAAGGGAACCTTTACCTTTAGGCTGCAAAACACCCCAGGTGGGGTCCTGGTTGGTCCTTGGATGGGAGCCCACCAAGGAAGACCAGGGCTGCTACGCAGAGGCAGGCGATGGCAAACCAGCTCTGTATGTCTTTTGCCCTGACCTGGATGGTCCGAGTCAGCCCAATCTCACCAGATCTTGGAAGCGAATCAGGGTCAGCCCTGCTTAGTCCTTGGATGGGAGAATGCCAGGGAATCCCAGGGTTGCTATGCAGAGGCAGGCAATGGCAAACCAGCTCCTACACCTGGGCACAAAAAAAAAAATAAATCAAAGGCATAGATACAGAATGGGAGGGACTTGGCTTGACAGCAGCACATGTGAAAGGGATCTGGGAGTTCTGGTTGATCACAAGCTCAACATGAGCCTGCAGTGTGATGCGGCTGCGAAGAAAGCGAATGCAATCTAAGGATACATTAACAGAAGCGCTGTGTCCAGATCACGGGAGGTGGTGGTCCCGCTCTATTCTGCTATGGTCAGGCCTCACCTGGAGTCCTGTGTCCAGTTTGGGGCACCACATTTTAGAAAGGGGTTATGTCCTGAGCTTGGATTACATCCCCATTAACATGCTGGTGTCCTAAATGGTAATGCCTGATTGGCTACTCTGTGTAGCAGGCCAACCAGGGGACAAGGATTGTGCTGGAGGGAAGCAAAGGGATTGGATGTTATCTCTGAATGACAATTGGCTGTTAACCTGACTGTGGGCGTGGCTATGCTAGCCCGCACAGTTTAAATAAGAGCCTGTTGCTCTATGTTTTCGTTGTCTGTTCTGAGTTACTGAATCACTATTAAAGCTGAATCACTTTTGTCGAGAACTGCCTACGTGTCATACATATCAGCAGGATGTCGACAAGCTCGAGCGTCTCCAGCAGAGGGCGACCAGGAGGGTGAGAGGGTTGGAATCCAAGTCTTACGAGGAAAGGCTGAAAGAGTTGGGTCTGTTTAGCCTGGGAAAGGGAAGGCTTAGAGAGGACATGATTGCAGCAGGCCCGTAGCCAGGATTTTTAAATCCAGGGGGCCTTTAAATAAGTCGGGGGGCACCCTGCACCCCCCCCCAGGAGCGCCACAAATAAAATAAAAAATTGGAAGTTGGGGGACCTGGGGGCTGGATGGGAAGTCAGGGGGCCTTAGCAGTAAGTCGGGGGGGGCAGGCCCCAAGATGCCCCATTGTAGCTACAGGCCTGGATTGCAGTCTTCCGATATTTGAAGGGCTGTCATGTAGAAGATGGAGCAGATCTCTTCTCTCTTGCTCCAGGTTGCAAGACTAGATCGAATGGGTGGAAATGACAAGGGAGTCGATACCGGCTGAATATCAGGAGAAATTTCCTAACCGTAAGAGTGGTTGAGCATTGGAACAGACTGCCTCGGGAGGTGGTGGGATGCTCCTTCCCTGGACGTTTTCAAGCAGAGACTAGACGACCATCTTTTGGGTATATTGTAGGTATGTAGAGCTATCTTTTGGCTAGGCTCCTGCAGAGTGTAGGGGGTTGGACTAGATGACCAGCAAGGTCCCTTCCAACTCTAACATTCTATGATTCTATGATTCTATGTCTTTTGTCCCGACCTAGATGGCCCAGGCTAGCTTGATCTTGTCAGATCTTAGAAGCTAAGCAGGGTCGGTCCTGGTTAGTCCTTGGATGGGAGACCACCTAGAAGCCCAGGGTTGCTATTCAGGCAGTCGCAAACAATCTCTGCTCATCCCTTGCCTTGAGCAGGTCACTGTAGTTGGCTGTGACTTGACAGTGCTTTCCACCACCATGGAGAAAAGCCAGCACAGAGGAGGTCTCTAGTAATATTAAATATTGCATATATGGCTCTAAATATAAATACATTTGTTTTAAAGGAAGGCCCCTGCTGATCAGACATTTAATCACGGGGGCTGTTGAGTTTGACACCAAAAGACTCAAAAGCCTGCTGGGTTGTACCAGGTTATTTCCAAAACTGTGATTTGGCAAAAACTCTGCCAGTCCTACTCTATCCGGTTGCCGTTGATGTCACTAAGGGCGACTGAGATGAACAGCAAATCGTAGGATTTAAAGGGGAAAGGCATTAATTTATGACAGATTTATACGATGTGTGACTGACGTAGAAGAAGGAAGAAGAGATTGGATTGATATCCCGCCTTTCACTACCCAAAACAGTCTCAGAATGACTGACAACCTCCTTTCCCTTCCCTTCCCCACAACAGAGACCCTGTGAGGTAGGTGGGGCTGAGAGAGTTCTCTCGAGGACTGCTCTTGAGAGAACAGCTCTGAGGGAACTTGTGTATGACCCAAGGTCTCACCAGGACCCGCAAGAGGAGGAGTTGGGGAATCAAACCTGGTTCTCCCAGATTAGAGTTCACGTTCCTAAACACTACACCAAACTGGCTCTCTGCCTATTTAAACAATTGCCTGCCAAGTAAACCAGCACTGCATTAAGTAGAAGAAGAACTCTGTTAGGGTGTGGGAGAAACGCATGCTGAAAAATTCAATTGCACTGGACTGTATACTTTTAAAAACTGCTAAGCAGTGACAAACAGGGCGACAAATAGTCTGTTGAAAAACTGGCTGCCTGATTGTGGCTGGTGAACAGGTCGCGAGCTGAACTAGTGGGCATTTTTGAGTCCCTCATTGCATGGCACTTCACTGGAGTTTTCCATATACACAATCCCTACAGGGACCCTACAAGAAAGTCCAGCATGATTCTCCTCCCGGTACAAATGGGGGCACTGTAGCCTGGTGATTGCAGCCTGCCAACTGGAAAGCAATTATGTACCTTGATAGCGAGATAGAGAATCAGTTTGGTGTAGTGGTTAGGAGTGCGGACTCTAATCTGGGAGAACCGGGTTTGATTCCCCACTCCTCCACATGCAGCTGCTGGTGTGACCTCGGGTCAGTCACAAATTCTCTGAGAGCTGTTCTCTCAGGAGCAGTTCTCAAAAGAGCTCTCTCAGCCCCGCCTACCCCACAGGCTGTCTGTTGTGGGGAGGGGGAATAAAAGGAGATTATAAACTACTCTGAGACTCCTTTGGGTAGTGAAAGGTGGGATGTAAATCCAATCTCCTCCTCCTCCTCCTCTTCTTCTCCTCCTCAGAACCTCCATGTTTAGTGGTAGTATACTTCCGAGTGCCAGATGCTGAGGGCACACAGACTACTGGGAAGGACTGTTGTATTTATTGTTTCCCATATATGTGTAGTTCAGATTAGTCTGAGGTTGTCAGAGCTGGAAGGCTTAAACAGGGTTGGCTGTGGTCTGTATTCAGACGGGGGACCACCAACAGTTGGTACGCAGAGGCGGGCAATCACAAACCACCTCTGCTTACCTTGGCTAAGGTACTGGCAATGACGCCACACCTCAAAAAGGATATTATAGCATTGGGAAAAGTGCAGAGAAGGGCAACTAGAATGATAAAAGGGTTGGAACACCTTCCCTATGAAGAAAGGTTAAAACGCTTGGGGCTCTTCAGCTTGGAGAAACGACAGCTGAGGGGTGACATGATCGAGGTTTATAAGATTATGCATGGGATAGAGCAGGTGTCAGGTAACCCTGCCATAAGGGTGAAGGGAGGGGTGGAGGTGCCAGAGGGTCTACCTGTGTATTGTCTGGTATGTGGGGAGGTGCCGGAGTTGCCTGGGCAACACAGAGATTCACAGCCCGGGTTATCTCCAGATGGGCCAAGTGGCCTTGAATGCCAGGCTGTTTCCTTCTTCTCTTTTCTTGTGGGAACAGCTAGGCCATGGAAATTTACAGCTTTTAGAAATGGAGCACCTTTCGCTTTCCGCGCGCGGGCTTCTTAGCTATTGGTAGAATGTAAGGGGGGGGGCTTTACTTCAGGGGGTATATCCAGAGATGTTTCTTTGAATGGGTCATTCCTGACAAGAGAATGTTACCGTGCCTTTAGAACTGCAGTATAATAAACACTGTCCTTTTCATGAGGCCTGGTGTTTGACTGACTTTCTGAAGCGCCTGACAGCAGGTCGAAAAAGAAGTACTTTTCTCCCTTTCTCACAATACAAGAACTCGTGGGCACTCCATGAAGTTGTTGAGCGGGTCGGGTTAGAACAGATAAAAGGAAGTCCTTCTTCACCCAAAGAGTGAGTCACATATGGAATTCACTGCCACAGGAGGTGGCGGCGGCTACAAGCATGGACAGTTTCAAGAGGGGATTAGATAAACATCTGGAGCAGAAGTCCATCAGTGGCTATTAGCCACAAGGAATAGATGGGAACTCTCAGTCTGGGGCAGGTGATGTACTCTATTCTTGGTGCTGGGGGGCAGCAGTGGGAGGGCTTCTCGTGTCCTGGCCCCACTGCTGGACCTCCTGATGGCACCTGGTATTTTTGACCACTGTGTGACAGAGTGTTGGACTGGATGGGCCATTGGCCTGATTCAACATTGGCTTCTCTTATGTTCTTATGTTCTTAATGCCACCTCTTAGCAAGAGGCTGGGTGTACATCCAAACAATGGCCGGGCCCAGCTTTGGAAAGGTTGCTAAGTCAAGCCGGAGGAGCCTTCCCCAATCGATTATGACATAACTGGAACACGGTCTCCCATCAGCGATATGCAATAAACTTGCAGACTGAAATTCTTAAAATTAGACACCCTAAATTTGGGAAGTGGAGAGATGAACAAAGAGAGATTTTTTCTCCCTCTTCCAAAATACTAGAGCTCAAAGGTATCCAATGAGGCTAATGGGCAGTAGATTCAGGATGGACGAAAGGAAATACTGCTTTGCACAGGGAACGATTAAAATGTGGCATTCGCTGCCAGGGGATGTAGTGATGGCTACAGGGATAGAAAGCTTTAAAAGGGGATTCGATAGGTACATGGAGAAGAGGTCTATCAATGGCTACTAGCCCTGGTGACTGGGGAGAATCTTCATGTTCAGAGACACTAAGTGCCAGGAAGCAACATCAGGGGAAGTTCTCGGCTTCTATGCCCTACTGTTGGCCTTCCAGAGGAACTGGTTGGCCATTGTGTGTGAGACAGGATGCCGGACTAGATGGACCTTCACTGGTCTGATCCAGCAGGGCTCTTCTGATGTTCTTATCGGGGAAGGCCTCAACCTCTTTTCCCTGTTGTTGGCCCTCCAGAGGAACTGGTTGGTCACTGTGTGAGAAAGGATGCTGGACTAGATGGACTCTCACTGGTCTGACCCAGCAGGGCTCTTCTGAGGTTCTGATCAGGGGACGGTCTCGGGCTCTATGCCCTGTTGTTGGTCCTTCAGAGGAACTGGCTGGCCTCTGTATGAGACAGGATGCTGGACTAGATGGACTACTGGTCTGATTCAGCAGGGCTCTTCTTATGTTCTTAACAGGGGAAGGCCTTGGCCTCTCTGCCCTGTTGTTGGCCCTCCAGGGGAACTGGTTGATGTCTGTGTAAGACAGGATGCTGGATTAGATGGACCCTCACTGGTCTGATCCAGCAGGGCTCTTCTGAGGTTCTTATCAGGGGAAGGCCTCGGCCTCTCTGCCCTGTTGTTGGCCCTCCAGAGGAACTGGTTGGCCAGTGTGTGAGACAGGAGGCTGGACTAGATGGACCCTCCCTGGTCTGATCCAGCGGGGCTCTTCTGAGGTCCTTGTCAGGGGAAGGCCTTGGCCTCTCTGCCCTGTTGCTGGCCCTCCAGAGGAACTGGTTGGCCCCTGTGTGAGACAGGAGGCTGGACTAGATGGAGCCTCACTGGTCTGATCCAGCAGGGCTCTTCTGAGGTTCTTATCAGGGGAAGGCCTCGGCCTCTCTGCCCTGTTGTTGGCCATCCAGGGGAACTGGTTGGCTCCTGTATGAGACATCATGATGGATTAGATGGACAATTGGTCTGATCCAGCAGGGCTTGCCTAACAGAAAACATCCATGGAGAAGACCCACAAAATCAGAGCCAGAGGCATTCAGCCATTCTGAATTCTGTTCAGCCATTCAGTTAATAAAGCTGACCTCATAGAGGACTTTGCTTGTGATGAACTCAGGCCTTGCAATTTATTCTTCTGAAAGTAGTAAGACGCTTCTCCCAGTAGATGGCAACCATCAACTAACACAGCTCAGTCCATCCTTTAAAATAACAGTCACCACCACCACAGCACATTTTTCTGCACTATATGGGCTACTCCTGAACTGTAACGCATAAAACTGGATTAACAACTCCATGGTGGGAAATACCTGGAGAGCTGAGAGTCGAGTTTCTCTCGCTGTGCCGTCCACCTTCCAAAGGAGACATTTTTCTCCAGGAGAACCGAAATAAATGTCTTAAATAAATACATCAGCGGTCTATGTTGTCGGGAGATACGGATGCCAGCCTCTGGGTGGAACGTGGGGATCCCCTGGAATTACAGCTCATCTCCAGACTGCAGGGATCTGTTTCCCCTGGAGAAAATGGATGCTTTGGAGGGTGGACTCTCTGGCACTGTACCCCACCGGGGTCCCTGTCCTCCTCAGGCTCCAACCCCAAATCTCCAGGAGTCTCCCAACCTCGATCTGGCAACCCCACCCCCTATCCCCCACTGCTGGCCAGGGGGACTTGGCAGCTCTTCCTGATTGGCTGCTGGAAACGGAGGCCAAAGGGGGGGCGCTCATCCTGGGAGAAAAACCAGAAACTCTGTGGTAATCTACCACCGAGCTCCTGTTCATTCTTAGAGCTACCCTTGGCACTTTCACGGAGCTCTAGGAATAGCCAGGAACTCTGCGGGCTGAACTTCCTGTAAGTAGAGATTATTTTTCTTTTCGCTTTCTCTCCTCGGATGCTAGCTAGGAGAGAGAACATACCACCAAGAAACCGTGTAAGGAGAGAAATTGTAAAGTGTGAGCTGTATCAGCAGTGGCAGGTTAACCATGAAGCGGACTAAGCACGTGCTTAGGGCCCCCTTGGCCAAAGGGGGCATCACAAAGTTGGGGAAAGGGTGAAAAGGGGGGAAAAGAATGAAGATTTGTAAAAAGATGGATGGATGGATGGATGGATGGATGGATGGATGATAGATGAATAGATGGATGATAGATGGATGATAGATGGATGGATGATAGATGGATAGATAGATAGATAGATAGATAGATAGATAGATAGATAGATAGATAGATAGATAGATAGATAGATAGATAGATAGTTTGATTGATTGATTGATAGATGGATGATAGATGGATGATAGATGGATAAATGGATGGATGGATGGATGATAAATGGATGATAGATGGATGGATGGATGGATGGATGGATGGATGGATGGATGGATGATGGATGGATGGATGGATGATAGATGGATGGATGATAGATGGATGATAGATGAATAGATGGATGATAGATGGCTGGATGATAGATGGATGATAGATGGATGATAGATAGATTGATAGATGGATGATAGATGGATTGATAGATTGATAGATTGATAGATTGATAGATTGATAGATGGATGATAGATGGATAGATAGATAGATAGTTTGATTGATTGATAGATGGATGATAGATGGATAGATAGATAGATAGTTTGATTGATTGATAGATGGATGGATGATAGATGGATGATAGATGGATAAATGGATGGATGGATGATAGATGGATGATAGATGGATGATGGATGGATGGATGGATGGATGGATGGATGGATGGATGGATGGATGGATGGATGGATGGATGGATGGATGGATAGATAGATAGATAGATAGACAGACAGATAGATAAAACTAGTGCAAATTGATTATGGTGCACCCTAGGCTTATCTTTTATTTTTTGTTGGCGAGGTGCAGTGTCATAGGCTATGTTTAAAAGTAAAATGCATGTGTTTCAAAGTAAAACCATGGAGCCAAATTCAGTTGTCATGACAGTCATTTCAATGAGGGGGGCACCAAGTTTGGTCAGTGCTTAGGGTGCCAAGAGGGGGCCACCGAGATTGTTCAATGCTTAGGGCACCAGCGAGCCTTAATCCGCCCCTGTATATCAGATTGGATGCTGATGAGGTATATTATAATTTCTTGTGTATAGTTCCATAATTAATTCCTGAATATTGTTTGTAGCTCCACGTATTCTGCTCCGAGGAAGCTTATTGAAACAGGCGTCTGGGCAAGCCTGTCTGCGGAATTGTGACTTTCTGTGCTACTTGAACACAAGAATAAGAAAGACGCAAAGAAAGTTTGATGGGCTTATTGCATGTTATTTTCACTGAATGACGCTTGAGGTGGAGAGCGCCAGGCGGTCTCCTGCGATAGAGAAGAGGGTTATGTCATTGGACTATTCTTATTGCGAAGGATATTTGTGTCCATGTGATTTCACAGGAATGTGTTAGTATTTATAGAAACACAGGATGATAGAATTAGAAGGGGTCCTACAGGCCATCTTCTAGTCCAACCCCTTGCTCAATGCAGGATCAGCCCAGAGCATCCCTGACAAGGATTTGTCCAGCCGCTGCTTAAGGACTGCCGGGGAGTGGGGGCTCACCACCTCCTTAGGCAGCTGATTCCACTGTGGAACAACTTTGACTGTCAAAAAGTTTTCCCTAACATCCAGCCGGTGCATCCCCGCCCTTAATTTCAACCCATTCTTGCAAGTCCTCTCCTCTGCTGCCCACAGGAACAGCTCCCTGCCTTCCTCCTCGAAGTGACGGCCCTTCAAATACTTCAGGACAGCCATCCTGTCCCCCCCCTCCACCTCCTCTTCTCCAGACTGAACCTTCCCAAGTCCCTCAGCCTTTCCTCGCAGGGCTTCTTGGTCTCCAGGCCCCCAATCATCCTCGTCGCCCTCCTCTGCACCCGCTCCATTCTGTCCACATCCTTGTTGAAGTGAGGCCTCCAGAACTGCACATGATATTCCAGGTGTACAGCAGCACTAGGACACCTTGCAATTTGGATGATATGCCTCTCTTGATACACCCCAAGATCACATTAGCCTTTTTTGTTGCCGCATCACACTGGCTGCTCCTGTTTCACTTACGGTCCACCCTCACCCCGAGATCTGGTTCACACACACTGCTCCCCATCCAGTATGGGGATTATTAAGAAGGGAACTGATAACAAATCAGCCAGTATCATCATGCCCCTGTATAAATCATTGGAGCGACCTCATCTGGAATACTGTGTACAGTTCTGGTCACCACATCTCAAAAAAGGATATTATAGCATTGGAAAAAGTGCCGAGAAGGGCAACTAGAATGATAAAAGGGTTGGAACACCATCCCTATGAAGAAAGGTTAAAACGCTTGGGGCTCTTTAGCTTGGAGAAACGACGGCTGAGGGGTGACATGATCGAGGTTTATAAGATTATGAATGGGATTGAGCAGGTTGAGAAAGAAGTACTTTTCTCCCTTTCTCACAATACAAGAACTCGTGGGCACTCCATGAAATTGCTGAGCAGTCGGGTTAGAACGGATAAAAGGAAGTCCTTCTTCACCCAAAGAGTGATTAACATATGGAATTCACTGCCGCAGAAGGTGGTGGCGGCTACAAGCATGGACAGTTTCAAGAGGGAATTAAATAAACATATGGAGCGGAAGTCCATCACTGGCTGTTAGCCACAGGGTATAGATGGGAATTCTCAGTCTGGGGCAGGTGATGCACTCTATTCTTGGTGCTGGAGGGGGCAGCAGTGGGAGGGCTTCTAGTGTCCTGGCCCCACTGCTGGACCTTCTGATGGCACCTGGTATATTTTGGCCGCTGTGTGACAGACAGTGTTGGACTGGATGGGCCATTGGCCTGATTCAACATTGGCTTCTCTTATGTTCTTATGTTCCTCATTCTTGTTACCCAGATGTAGAACTCAACACTTATCCTTGTTAAATTGCTTCTTGTTCACATCTGCCCATTTTCCCGGTGTGTTCAGATCTCGCTAAATTCTATCTCTGTCTTCTGGTGCGTTCACCTCTCCTTGAAAAATTGAATTGCCTTTTTGTAATTCTAATCCAGTTGTTATTGTTTATTTGTCATATTTTTTGGTGGGGTGTCATTGCTCTTGTCCTCCCCCTTCCCTCCTGCAAGGCTAGCAGCTTTTCCTCTTCCTCCGCTATGGTTGCCAACACTGGGCTGGGAAATTAATGGAGAATTTGGGTAGTGGAACCTGGGGAGGGCAGGGTTAGGGGAAAGGAGGGACCTTTGCATGGTAGAAAGCCATCGAGTCCACCCTCCAAAGCAGCCATTTTCTCTAAGCCTGGAGATTAGTTGTGATTCCGGGGGGTGCCCAGTAAGGATGAACAACAACAACAAAATTCGGCCCATTCGGATTCGTCCGAATTAAGCCGAATGTGATTCGGCCAGCCGAATGACCCCTGAATGCCACTTTCAGCAATGCAAGCTGATTGGGGTGGCATTCGGCTGGCCAAATCACATTCGGCTCAATTATACCCTATGGGGACTGTCCCCATAGGGTATAATAATCCCCCCTTGAAGGGGGCGGTTTCCTATCACTGAAGGGAAGGCAAACTGCCTTCCCTTAAATGAAGGGAGGGTGTCGCCTCTGTGGTATGACTCGAGTTTTAAAGTTTAACACCCCCCCCAGTCACGCTGCAGAGGCGGCATGCTCCCTTCATCGAAGGGAAGGCAATTTGCCTTCCCTTCAGTGAAGGGAGCCCACTGCCCCTAAGCTAGCCCCCCTGCCTTCCCTGGCCCACCCGCCAAAGCTGGGGAGCCAGGGAAGGCCTGCAGAGTCCCCCCCACCTTCCCTGGTGGGCGAGCCGGGGAAGGCCCTGGAAGGAGCAGGGAGGCATTTAAATGCCTCCCCCTGCCTTCCTCTCGCCCAGCAAAGGGATTCCCCAGAAGGATGAGGAATATACGGCATCCATTCGGGGAATCCCTGTTCGGCCAGCCGAACCAGAGAATCTGATTCGGCTTTCAGAGGGCTGACTAATGTCGGATAGGCATTATTCGGGGGTTTTTCGGTTTGTCCGAACCGAATGCACGTCCCTAGTGCCCAGGTCGCACCTGGAGGCTGGCATCCCTAGCTACAAGCATATCTCCCCCTCCCCCCTTCCCCGAAAGCAGAACCTTCCCCCTGCGGGTACCCGCACAAATCCCTTAGGCTGCCGCTGGCCTTGTCCTATAAAAGGAGCGGATTACGCTTTAGCCGCTGCAGAGTTTCACCCCGTGACCCGTCAGGTTCTGCGGAGGCAATCCCCGCTCAGCTGACCTATCTCTGCTCACTCATTAAAGGGATTATTTCCCCTGCTGACATTAAGTGCTTGGTTGTAAAGGGGGAGGGGGAGAGAATGGGGTGTGTGGGGAGGCTGCAGGGACCAGCTGATGGCCTTTTATATAACGGGGAATTGGAAAAAACGCTTTCCCGGAAAAGCAGAGAAAGGGGCCTTCTCCCGCTCGTCTCTTCGTCTATTCCTGTTTACCTGCTGGATTTGTATTCCCCTCTGCAGATGAGCGGAAATCCCGCTGAGGCATTTTGTTTCCTTTCTCTCTCTCTCTCTCTATTATGTGCTCTCTGTCATCCGCAGAATGGAAGGCACGGTTAAACACGGTTGCGTTTGCTCTCTCGGTTTCCCATTACACAAGGCCCGCTTCCGTATATTCATCCGTGGGACTTCATTTATATCCCGTCTTTCACCCCAACAGGGACCCAAAGCAGCGTGCATCGTTTCCCCTTCTCCTCCCTTGGATCTTCACAACAACCCTGTGAGGTAGGTCAGGCTGATAATGATGATTAAATAATTATCGTATGGCAAGATTGAAGGTCAAAGGAGAAGGGGACGGCAAAGGATGAGATGTTTGGACAGTGTCATTGAGGCGGCCATTTGTGTCGCTTCTCTGGGCTTGAGGGTTGCCCGGTCTCTCATAGCCACCGGCGGGGAGTGGGTTGGACAGGGTTGCCACCTCCAGGTTGTGGAAATCCTGGAGATTTGGGGATGGAGCCTGGGGAGGACAGGGACCTCAGTGGGAGACAATGCCATTCAGTCCCCCCTCCCAAGCATCCATTTTTCTCCAGGGGAACTGATTTCTGTCACCTGGAGATGGAGCTGTAATTCCAGGGGATCCCCAGGTCCCACCTGGAGGCTGGCATCCCTGCTGGACCCTCTCGTTTCCTTTCCGTACTGTCATCTGGAAAACCGGCATCTGAAAAATATCTTCCAAGGGGCAGCTGCGTTAGTCCATGGCAACAAAATAAAACGGAAGTTCAGGGGCATCTTCCGTCCTAGGGTTGCCAACTCTGGGTTGGGAAATTTCTGGAGATTTGGGCGACTGGAGTCTGGGGAGGGCAGGGATCTCTCCAGCCACCGCCTGAACATTACACAAACGACAAAGGCCCACAAAGCAAAAGAGCTGCTGTAAGGACTATAGGAAAACTCCAAAAATGAGCTGCCTACCTAAGACTCCCGCCAAATCTGAAAGTAAAGTAAAGTAAAGGTAAAGGTTCCCTTGCTCGAAAGCCAGTCGAATCCGACTCTAGGGTTGCGGTGCTCATCTCCGTTTCAAAGCCGAAGAGCCAGCGCTGTCCGAAGACGTTTCCGTGGTCATGTGGCCGGCATGACTAAACACCAAGGTGCACGGAACGCTGTTACCTTCCCACCGAAGTGGTACCTATTTATCTACTTGCAATTTCTTGCTTTCGAACTGCTAGGTTGGCAGGAGCTGGAACTAGAGACAGGAGCTCACCCCGTCATGCGGCACCCGGGTCTCGAACTGCTGAACTACTGACCTTCCACAGCCTGCAGTTCAGCGTCTTAACCACTTGAGCCACCGCAGCTCCTGACAATCTGAAAGTACACAATGATAAAATAACGATTGTAACTCTGTAATGACCAATATAACATTGTAGTCAATTATAATAACAGTTATCATACAAAAATGACGAGATTCCAGTTGCCAACAGACCAATATGTTCTCCTGAACGGGAGACCCGGAGGTTCTCATCAAGGTGACTCCCGAGGGAGACTGAAAATGCTTTTGCATGATTGCATTCAATATAGAACTATTTTTTCTGTAATAGCGACTGAGGAAGAGAACTTAAGAAACAAGGGAGTAGTACCGGGCAGGGCTTTTTTTGTAGAAAAAGCCCAGCAGGAACTCATTAGCATAACAGGCCACACCCAGCAGCAGAAACGGATTAGCGTATTAGGCCGCACCCCTGATAGCACAGCCTATTAGCATATTAGGCCACACCCCCATGTTACCAGAAGTGTGGTCATCCAGCCACACCCACCTTTTGCTTCTTATTCTGTTTACCTTGTTTGTTGTCAAAACCCCAGGGCTTTTTTTTTAGCAGGAACTCCTTTGCATGTTAGGCCACTAGGCTTGCCAAGAACTTACCACGTGGGAGCAGAGGATGGATACGTCCTCGCAGGACCATCCCCGGGGGAAGGACAGGCGCGGAGCACCATGCTGTCGCCAGGAAGTGACGCTAGGTGACACTCTGGCAATGCAGCTGGAAACTCGATGGTACCATCGAGTTTTCAGCCCCATTGCCAGAGCGTCGCCTGGCGTCACTTCCTGGCGACGGCATGGTGCGTTACAAGGAGGACTGGTCCGGCCGGGGAGCATGCGTCCCCCGCTCCCACGTGGTAAGTACTTGGGAACCCTATAGGTCACACACCCCTAATGTGGCCAATCCTAATGACTTTCTGCTGTTGGGTGTGGCCTATTATGCTACTGAGTTCCCACTGGACGTGGTCAACTCAGGAGCCAGCCAGAACTCCCTTCCTGTGCGTTCCTGCCCAAAAATAGCCCTGGTACCGGGAGCTTGTATGCTGTTACTGGCAACTATGAGTGTTTTTCTCCACACTCAGGGCTCTTTTTGCAGAAGGAACTCCTTTGCATATTAGGCAACACGACCCCTAATGTAGCCAATCCTCCAAGAGCTTACAGTAGCCCCTGGAAGAAGAGCTCTGTAAGCTCTTGGAGGATTGGCTACATTAGGGGGGGTGTCACCTAATATGCAAAGGAGCTCCTGCTACAGAAAGAGCCCTGTCCACTCTGATGTTGTTATTGTTCCTTATTGTGATTATTCTGTTTGAATGTAACATATTGGTCTGTCGGCAACTGGGATCTTGTCATTTTTGTGTGATACTGTTATTCTAATCGCCACCTGGACACGGGCAACCTGGCCTCCAGCCCTTTTGCCGCGTCCAACCCAAAGCCCCAATTCGGAAGTAGCTGCCAAGCAGGATACCCTTATTACTGAATGTTGTGCAAGGTTGCCGGAGGAAACCCGAGGCCGATGGACTCTCCGAGGGCCCTCCGTATCGCCAGCCCCATCAAGGAATCCTGCGTCCTCGCTTTGGACATCTCCGTTTGCAACCGCCCTCTTTAATTTTTCATGTCCTGGAATTAAACTGCCGCAGAAAATTATGAGAAGCGCAATTAGTTTTTTTTTTTGTAAATACATTTTATTATTGGATATATTTTCATGTTCATACAATTTAAACCAACCAATACATATCCATTTTCTTTCACCCTCTCCCCCCCAAACAAGGCTTCCCGCAATGCTTCAACCCCATAATGACTCTCTATTTAGTTACACTTACTAATAAACTTATTTTCTTTTACTAATGGTAACAATTCAAAGGTCTAAATCTCTTTCAATTTCTCCTCAATAGCTGTCAAAACAAATCAAACCACGTTTGACATCCCAATTTTTCAACAAGTATTCTTGAAAGTCTTTCCAATCTTCGAAAAAGGTTTCGTCTTCTTCGTTGTTTAGTTTTCTTGTTATTTTGTCCATTTCTGCCATAAACAAAGTCTTTTTAATCCATTCCCATGTTTCAGGTATCTTATCTTGTTTCCAACATTGAGCAAAAGTCAATCTAGCTGCTGTAATCAAGTACCATAATAGTGTTCTCTTGGTTGCATTTACTTCTTCCATTTTAAGACCTAGCAATAACATCTGTGGGTCTTTCTTAAAAGTACATTTCAAAATTTTTTGTATCTCATTGTGGATCTCAGTCCAATAACATACTGCTTTATCACATGTCCACCACATATGGTAAAAAGACCCTTCATGTTTCTTACATTTCCAACATTTGTTAGACATACTTTCATTTATAATAGCAATTTTTTTGGGCGTCATATACCATCTGTACATCATTTTATAACAGTTCTCTTTAACATTTAACATGAGAAGCGCAATTAGTAAACGTGCGGAGATGTTTGCGGCTTCACGCCACTCCGATCCGTTAATGCAAATCCGTTCATGACACGGGGAGAAGTGGGCCTTTGCCGGGAGGGAGACGGTGCCCAGAAAGTTCCGAGTTCAAGCCACAGCATCTGGGGGGGGTGATGGTGTGAGATTTCAGAAGGCAGGGTTAGGCAAACAGCAGCTCCCTGCGGACATTTCAGGTGGGGAAAATGGTGCGGGAGGGAAGGTTTAAGCCACCCCCACCCCCGTGTGCTGTAGTCTCGACCCCAGCATGCATCTGGTTAACAGGATACAGGCTGGACCTGTAAGCAACACATCATGTAATCAAGTCAGTTTGGTGTAGTGGTGAGGAGTGTGGACTCTTAATCTGGAAGAACTGGGTTTGATCCCCCACTCCTCCACGTGCAGCTGCTGCTGTGACCTTGGGGTCAGTCAGAAGTTCTCTCAGAGCTGTTCTCTCAAGAGCAGTCGTCAAAAGAGCTCTCAGCCCCATCTATTCACAGGGTGTCTGTTGTGGGGAGAGGAAGGGAAGGAGATTGTAAGCCACTCTGAGACTCTGAGTGAAGGGCGGGGTATAAATCCAACTCCTCCTCCTCCTCCTCTTCTTCTTCCTTATGCCAGTTTGGTGTAGTGGTTAGGAGCACAGACTCTAATCTGGGAGAACCGGGTTTGTTTCCCCCACTCCTCCACATGCAGCTGCTGGTGTGACCTTGGGTCAGTCACAAGTTCTCTCAGAGCTGTTCTCTCACGAGCAGTTCTCAAAAGAGCTCTCTCAGCCCCACCTACCTCCCAGGGTGCCTGTTGTGGGGAGGGGAGGGGAAAGGAGATTGTGAGCCGCTTTGAGACTCCTTCAAGTAGTGAAGGGCAGGAAGTAAACCCAGTCTCCTCCTCCTCCTCCTCCTCTTCTTCTTTGAACCTGGAGAACAGCTACAACTCACAGTTAGGGTTGACAACCTCCAGGTGGGACCTGAACATCTCCTGGAATGACAACTGACCTCCAGACAACAGAGGTCAGTTCCCCTGGAGAAAATGGCAGCTTTGGAGGAGGGTCTGTATGGCGTATTATACCCTGCTGAGGTCTCTCTCCTCCCCAAACCCCACCCTCCCCAAATCTCCAGGAATTTCCCTGCTCAGAGCTGACAACCCTACTTAGAGAGGAGGGTATTGCGCTAGATTGACTCAGCACAAAGCAACATCTTATGAGGCAGGGCCGTAGCTCAGAGGCAGAGCACCTGATTCGAATGCTGGAGATCCCAGAATGCATCGCTGGTATCTTCAGTTCCTGGTGTTGAGACAGTCTTTTCACTGACTGAGATCAGTCAGTGTCGAGGAGGGGCCGTGGCTCAGTGGTAGAGCATTAGCTTGGCATGCAGAAGGTCCCGGGTTCAATCCCCGGCATCTCTAGTTAAAAAGGACCAGGCAGTAGGGGATGTGAAAGACCCCTACCTGAGACCCTGGAAAGCCACAGAGCAGGACCATGGCTCAGTGGTAGAGCATCAGCTTGGCATGCAGAAATAAATAAAGGTCACAGGTTCAATCCCCGGCGTCTCCAGTGAAAGGGACTGTGGGTAGTAAGTGATATAAAAGACCTCTACCTGGAAATCTGGGGAGCTGGTGTAAGTCTGGGTAGACAGGTCTGACCTTGCTGCAATAGAAGGCAGCTCCATGCCCGTTCATGCAATCCTGGAAAGCTGCTACTGTGAGCCAAACTAGACAATATTGAGCAAGATGGTCTGACTGGGGGGAAAAGGTAGTTTCATATCCTTCAATGCCATGTCCACCAAGCGGGGTGAGAATGACCTGGCAGACGTGGCCTTCCACCTCCACTGTCTGATCCGCAGAGCCTGCTGGCATTTGGAGTTGACTCCGGTGTCCAACACAGATGCTCCAGTTTGGCAAAGTCTTAAGCATTGTATTGGAAGTGAAGGAATTTGTGCTGTCTCTTAGCCTCGGACTTCAGGGAGGGGAGTATAAGAGAGTCAGAGAGATAGAGAGGCCAGGACCCTGGTCCCCCTTCCTTTTCTCCTACTCTCTGATACAATCCCTTTGTTGTGTAGATTGCTTCTCTCGGGGAACCTTCCTTTCTTCCAGTTTGTCACCTTCTAGTTTGACACCTCCCAGTTTGACACCTTCCTTTCTTCCAGTTTGACACTGTGCTACTCTTCTCCATCTTGGCACCATCAGGGCAAGACAAGTCTTCTGCATCTCTATCCATCCTAGCTAGTTAGACTAGATTAGAATCCTATCTCTACTCTATCCTGTCTAGAATGGAGTTCCTTTCTGCATCTCTAGCTATCCTAGTTAGTCTAAATTAGAATCCTGTCTCTACTCTATCCTGTCCAGAATGGAGTTCCTTTCTGCATCCCTATCCATCCTAGCTAGTTAGACTAGATTAGAATCCTATCTCTACTCTATCCTGTCTAGAATGGAGTTCCTTTCGGACTTTCGGTTTCGGCGGAGCGAATGGCGGCCACCTCTCGGGACGCTCCCGGAAGTGGTTAGCCCACGCGCAGTTTGGGGGGTCTTCACTTATGCGAAAGACCCTAGTGAGCCTTAGGCAAAGGCTCCGAACCGGGGGCGCTTGGGGAGTAGCCTCTTTGCCGGCAAATAGCCGGGAAATTGAGGCTTTCTCCCTGCCCCAATCGGCCCCGCTGCGTCGTGCCCGTAATGGGACTTAGCAACGCCACCGACTTCCAGGAGTGAACAAAGCGATCGAGTTAAAGTCAAATGGAAAGACTTGGCATCGAACCGTGAGTTGGAGATCTATTTTGAAGCGAAAATCCGAAACCCCCCACAAGCGTATAAGCGGATGGGAGGAGGGAGGAATCCCCACCCCCCTTGAGAAACGGGACTTATAAAAGAAAAGCGGAGGGGGGTAAAGGGGAAAAAGAGTTGGTGAAGATACCTTTGGGGAAACACTGAAGATTAAGAGTTTGTTAGTCTCCTGAGTGGCGTGGCACGAACTTTGATAAAGTAAACAATTAAAAAGATGTCCGCATTGAAAAAGGTCCCGCAGAAGCCGGAAAAGAAGGGGGAGGGACTTCCGGTCTGAGCACCCCCCACCGGAGTTAGCTGTCAATCAACAGAAAAGCGAGTCACTGCGCCCTCTGCTGGATCAAATGCAGAAAATCAGCGAAACTCTGTGTAACATGGAAAGTGTTCTCAACAGTCAACAAAAACAATTAACAGAAACATCAAAGAAGATGGAGGAGATTGCGCAAAAATGTTTGGTCTCAACGGAAGACACCAAGAAAATAAAGAAAAAGGTCAATAAATTAGAAAAACATCAGGATATGCAAGAAAAAAGAATTTTAATGTTACAGATGGAAAAATCAAATCGGACTCTCCGCTTTCAGGGCATCAAAGAAGAGGAAAAAGAGGATCTCAGAACTACATTGGCGAATGCCTTGGCACCTCTAACTGGCAGAGAAGCGTTGGAATTGAAAGAAGAGATGGATATGGCCTACAGAGCCTATTCAACCTTTACAAAGAAAAATAATCTGCCAGCAGAAGTGGTTGTCAAGTTCACAAAGCAGCGTACCAGAGATCAAATTCTGCGTTCAGTTTCAGCGGTGCCCTTGAAAATTGGGGAGCAGAGCATTAGAATTTTGAAAGATGTTCCCTATGAAATCCGTATGAAAAGAAAAGCATATAAAGGATTGACCACGTTCTTACAAAGACATCAGACAATTTACAGATGGTGCATTCCCGAAGGACTAATTTTTAAATATAACGACAAAAGAGAGAAGATAGACTCCGTCTTCAAAGCACAAGAATTTCTGAAGAGACACGCCAGTACAGAGGAAGATGCAGCACTCACAATTTGGACCGATTCAAGCAGCGAGGAAGACAGCGATCCGGAAGAGGGAGGAGCTGGAGTGGGAGACAAGAAGCCTAAAGAGGGCCCATCGTACAACTTGAGAGATGTAAAAGGAAGATATCCAAAGAAGTAGTTCGTGGAACGTCAGAAAGGAGCTGATTAATAACTAACCCCAATGGACTTTACTAACTTTACTAACAGAGTTATTTTGGACTTTTGTAAGATGAAAAGAAGATCTTCCAACCGTGGTGGTTGCCAAAATTTGTAATTATACTAACTAAAACTAATTTTTTTAACAGGAAAAATTCACTCCACTCTTTTTCTTAATCCTTCTATATACCTTCCCCTTTTCTTTTTATAAAAAGTAATAAAATTCTCTCCTTTTTAGGAGAGTTTATTAAAAAAAAAAACAGAATGGAGTTCCTTTCTGCATCTCTATCCATCCTATCTAGTTAGACTAGATTAGAATCCTATCTCTACTCTATCCTGTCTAGAATGGAGTTCCTTTCTGCATCTCTATCCATCCTAGCTAGTTAGACTAGATTAGAATCCTGTCTCTACTCTATCCTGTCTAGAATGGAGTTCCTTTCTGCATCCCTATCCATCCTAGCTAGTTAGAGTAGATTAGAATCCTGTCTCTACTCCATCCTGTCTAGAATGGAGTTCCTTACAATGAAGGACTCATATTAGTTTTGCAAAGGTCAAGAGGCTCCGTGTGTAGCTTTGTTCCAGGAGAGCACACACAAACCAGATAGACTCAGCTGCGTTACGTGCCTTGAGCACCCAAATCATCCTTCATATTGCATATATGGGAATGCAATATTCCATGTGCACACCAATGCATGACCAGGTTTCCTGGTTAGCAAGCACATAATATGTACCTGAGTGCTGTCAACTCATGACCGACATATGGTGACCCCCGGCAAGGGGCTTTCGAGGCAAGCAAGAAGCAGAGGTCGTTTGCCATTGCTTTCCTCTGCAGAGTGTTCCTCAGTGGTCTCCCATCTGACCCTGCATCGCTTCCAAGATCTGATGAGATCGGGCTATACCACGCTGCCTTCCCTCCCATCTGTTATGGGGTACTTATGGGGAACTCCCTCACTGGGTTTTCAAGAGGAATAGAGGGGGGTTTGCCATTGCCTGCCTCTGTGTAGCAACCCTGGGCTTCCTTGGTGGCCTCCCATCCCCGCACCTGCTTAGCTTCCAAGATCTGACAAGATGGGGCTATACCATGCCACCTTAAGAACATAAGAATGCAAGAGAAGCCATGCTGGATCAGGCCAGTGGCCCATCCAGCCCAACACTCTGTGTCGCACAGGGGCCAAAACCCAGGTGCCACCAGGAGGTCCACCAGCGGGGCCAGAACTACCAAAGTCCTCCCACTGTGGTCCCCCCCTAGCACCAAGAAGACAGAGCATCACTTGTCCCAGACAGAGTGCTCCAACTATAAGAACATAAGAGAGAGAAGCCATGTTGGATCAGGCCAGTGGCCCATCCAGCCCAACACTCTGTGTCACACAGTGGCCAAAACCCAGGTGCCCTCAGGAGGTCCACCAGCAGGGCCAAAAGTCCAGAAGCCCTCCCACTGTGGCCCCTCCAAGCACCAAGAAGGCAGAGAGCATCACTGCCTTGGACAAAGTCTTCCACTTGGATTTTGTCTCTGCTCCAGCTGTCCTTCCAATCCCCTCTTGAAGTTTTCTGTAGC
This sequence comes from Gekko gecko, assembly GCA_029375565.1. Lineage (NCBI taxonomy): Eukaryota > Metazoa > Chordata > Lepidosauria > Squamata > Gekkonidae > Gekko > Gekko gecko. Next base: position 2,532,686 of record JAPDNY010000004.1, read on the forward strand.
TGTAGCTGCCACCACTTCCTGCAGCAGTGAATTCCACGTGTTCATTACTTTTTGGGTCAAGAAGGACTCCCTCTGATCTGTTCTGAGCCCCTTCAAAGCAGGTTGACGAGAACCACCTGCGAAGATGAGCCAGTGGCAGGCTGTTCCCCAGGCCGCGGGCTCCGGAGTGCAGCGAGGACACCTTTCGGGACATGAGGTAACGTCTCACAATGAGGCCTTGCGCCACAGCCGATGCTGCCAGCCAATTGTGGGATTATTGCAACTGCCGGCTAACCACAGGAGGCCAAGCCCTCAGAGCGAGGAAGTAAATATTAGGTTACAGCATGCAAAACATGGGTGCTTGTGAGTCAGAGGCAGCCTTGCGGCCCGTAGGCAAACCGGCGGAGGGGCTGACTCAGAAAGGCCCTGGATTACAAGGGGAAGCTAACTCCTGCTGGATCAGATCCTCGGTCCATCACAGTGGCTGTTGCCGATTCTGACTGGCAGCCGCCCGCCAGGGTCTCCGGCAGAAGTCTAATTTGGTGTAGCGGTTAGGAGTGTGGCGTCTAATCAAACCGGGTTTGATTCCCGACTCCTCCGCATGCAGCTGCCGGCGTGGCCTTGAGTCAGTCACAAGCTCTCTCAGAGCTGTTCTCTCAAGGGCAGTCCGCAAAAGAGCTCTCTCAGCCCCGCGTACCTCCTGGGCAACGCTCCCTCTAAGCTGTGGAGTCCTGTGAGCGAAAATTCTACTTTGGGAGCTGCTGGCACGAAAGTTGCGAGCGAGCGATTTGGCTGCTGCATGAATTAGTTTGCTCTGGAGCTGTCCCTTCCTGAGCTAAGACAGAAATCTGTGAGCTGGAGGCTAAAAAACTGGGAGCTAACTCACATTAACTCAGTTTAGAGGGAACAGTGCTCACAGGGTGTCTGTTGTGGGGAGGGGAAGGGAAAGGAGTTTGTAAGCTGCTCTGAGACTCCTTTGGGTAGTGAAGGGCGGGGCATAAATCCAGTCTCCTCTTCTTCTTCTCCACATCTCCTGGTACCTGGTCCTTTCCACTGGAGATGCCAGGGTCTGAACCCCGAACCTTCTGCGTGCCAAGTAGATGCTCTGCCAATATGTCATGGTCCCTTTCCACAGTTCTCCATGGTTTCCGTCAGAGGTCTTTCTTGTTATCTGCTGCCTGATCCTTTTAACTGGAGATTTTGGGGACTGAACCTGGGACCCTCTGCGTGTCGAGCAGATGCGCGGGCACTGCGCCATGGCCCTCCAGACCTAAGAGGGTCTTAGGAGAGCCAGTTTGGTGTAGCGGTTAAGAGTGGCGGACTCTAATCTGGAGAACCGGGTTTAATTCCCCACTCTTCCAAATGTGGCCAGCTGGGTGACCTTGAGTCAGTCACAGCTCTCTCAGAGCTGTTCTCTCACGAGCAGTTCTCAAAAGAGCTCTCTCAGCCCGCCTGCCTCACAGGGTGTCTATTGTGGGGAGGGGAAGGGAAAGGAGATTGTAAGCCGCTCTGAGACTCCAAGTGAATGGCAGGGTATGAATCCAATCTCCTCCTCCTCCTCCTCCTCTTCTTCTTCTTCTTGTTCCTCCTCCTCCTCTTCATCATCTTCTTCCTCCTCCTCCTCCTCTTCTTCTTCTTCTTCCTCCTCCTCCTCCTCCTCTTCATCATCTTCCTCCTCCTCCTCCTCTTCTTCTTCCTCTTCCTCCTCCTCTTCTTCATCATCTTCTTCTCCTCCTCCTCCTCTGCACTCCTGCAACTAAAGACACCTTTAAGACCAATGGAGTTTCACTCTGGGTATAAGCTTTCGTGTGCATGCACACTTCTTGAGATACATGCACACAAAAACTTATTCCCAGAATTAAATTTCATTGGTCTTAAAGATGCCACTGGACTCAGATTTTATTCTGTTCCTTCAGACCAACCTGGCCACCCGCCTGTCTCTACCCTACACCTATAATGATACTGTCACACCTCACAAGGCTCGCCATACCTCAAAAAGGATATTATAGCATTGGAAAAAGTGCAGAGAAGGGCAACTAGAATGATAAAAGGTCTGGAACACCTTCCCCTATGAAGAAAGGTTAAAGCGCCTGGGGCTCTTCAGCTTGGAGAAACGACGGCTGAGGGGTGACATGATCGAGGTTTATAAGATTATGCATGGGATAGAGCAGGTTGAGAAAGAAGAACTTTTCTCCCTTTCTCACAAGACAAGAACTCGTGGGCACTCCATGAAATTGCTGAGCAGTCGGGTTAGAACAGATAAAAGGAAATACTTCTTCACCCAAAGAGTAATTTAACACATGGAATTCACTGCCACAAGAGGTGGTGGCAGCTACAAGCATGGACGGCTTCAAGAGGGAATTGGATAAACATATGGAGCAGAGGTCCATCAGTGGCTCTTAGCCACAAGGTATAGATAGGGACTCTCAGTCTGGGGCAGGTGCTGTATTCTATTCTTGGTGCTGGAGGGGGCAGCAGTGGGAGGGCTTCTAGTGTCCTGGCCCCACTGATGGACCTCCTGATGGCACCTGGTATATTTTGGCCACTGTGTGACAGAGTGTTGGACTGGATGGGCCACCAGCCTGATCCAATGTTGGCTTCTCTTATGTTCTTATGTTCTTACTGTCAGAGTGGTTCCTCAGTGGAACAGGCTTCCTGGGGAGGTGGTAATCTCTCCTTCTTTGGAAGTGTTCAAATAGAGGTTAGATGGCCATCTGATAGTAATGCTGATTCTGTGGACTTAGGCAGGTCACGAGAGGGAGGCCAGGAAGGGTTCTTGTGGCCCTTTCTTACATGCCCAGGGAAATGCCGATCGCCACTTTGGGGTCAGGAAGCCATTTTTCTCCAGGCTGGTTTGGCCGGGGATCCTGGAGGTTTTTGTCACCTTCTGGGTGTGTTACAGGTGTGTGGGGGGGAGGTATTTGTGAATTTCCTGCATGGTGCAGGGGGTTGGACTAGATGACCCCAGAGGTCCCTTCCAACTCTATGATTCTGTGATTCGTGTAATTAAATATTTACTGGAGAGATCCGGGAAAGTGTTATCCATGCCAAGGTGGGTGGTGGGTGGGGATGGGTTAAAAGATACCAGCCTGTGACAACCTTTCACAGAGCTCCCTGTGGGGGCCTTACTTTTGAAATCGCAGCAAGTTTGAAGAGTGTAATCAGCAGGTTGATCTTAACTCTCTGGGAAGCGATTCCGCCTTCGCTTTAATCCCAAGGCGAGAAATTATACCTGTCTGAGTCCAGAAAGTGTTTATCGGGAGCTGCGTTGTTTATGTGAAGAAGGAAACCCAAATCCGTCCTTGAGATCGCTGAGCTAGGCACAGTTACCCGCAAGAAAATGGCAGCCCTGTTGTGCACGGATGAGGCATTCCAGGTTGTTGCCATCACAACACGTCGAAAACCATCTAGGGTCACGCACGGGTCGCTGAGTGTTTGCAGGGAACGCAGTACATCTCTGCGCATCAGGGACCAGAACTGCTGGCCCTTTCCAGACAAGAAGAAGGAGATTGGATGTATACCCCGCCCTTCACTACCTGAAGAAGTCTCAGAGCAGTGAAGACAAGAAGAGAAGAGAATAAATTGAATTTATACCCCGTCCTTCACTCAGAGTCTCAGAGTGGCTTACAATCTCCTTTCCCTTCCCCTCCCCACAACAGACACCCTGTACAGTAGATGGGGCTGAGAGAGCTCTTTTGGAGGATTGCCCTGGAGAGAGCAGCTCTGAGAGAACTTGTGACTGACCCAAGGTCACACCAGCAGCTGCATGTGGAGGCGTGGGGAATCAAACCCGGCTCTCCCAGATTAGAGTCCGTGCTCTTAACCACCACACCAAACAAGGATACTTTGGCACTGCAGGGATACTGGTGTTTTTGAACCTTCTGCAAGTGGTTGCCAACTCCAGGTTGGGAAATTCATGGAGATTTGGGCCTGGGAAGGGCCAAGTTTGGGGCAGGGAGGGACCTTAGCAGGGTATAATGCCATAGAGTTCTCCCTCCCCGTCATTTCCCCCCAGGGGAACTGATTTCTGTAGTCTGAACCTCAGTTACCATTCCAGCAGATCTCCCGACCCCACCTGGAAGCTGGCAGCCTTAATTGTCACCATGGCTCTGCACAGTTTAATGGACATCTGTGCCACAAAGGTAAAAGGGAGTGGTGCATTATAACTTCAGCTCTAACAATCCCACGAAGAAGAAGAAGAAGAAGAAGAAGAAGAAGAAGAAGAAGAAGAAGAAGAAGAAGAAGAAGAAGAAGAAGGAATGCAGGGGTTGGACTAGATGACCTGCAAGGTCCCTTCCAACTCTAACATTCTATGATTCTAAGAAGAAGAAGAAGAAGAAGAAGAAGAAGAAGAAGAAGAAGAAGAAGAAGAAGAGGAAGAAGAGGAAGAAGAGGAAGAAGAGGAGATTGGATTTATACCCTGCCCTTCACTACCCAAAGGAGTCTCAGAGTGGCTTACAAATCTCCTTTCCCATCCCCTCCCCACAACAGACACCCTGTGAGGTAGGTGGGGCTGAGAGAGCTCTGACAGAAACTGTCCTTGAGAGAACAGCTGTGCTAGAGCTTGTGACTGACCCAAGGTCACATCAGCGCACTTAACCACTATACCAAAGAAGAAGAAGAAGAAGAAGAAGAAGAAGAGGAGGAGGAGGAGGAGGAGGAGGAGAGACTGGATTTATACCCTGCCCTTCACTTGGAGTCTCAGAGAGGTTTACAAACTCCTTTCCCTTCCCCTCCCCACAACAGACACTCAGTGAGGCAGGTGGGGCTGAGAGAGCTCTCTCGAGGACTGCTCCTGAGAGAACAGCTCTGACAGAACTATGGCTTGCCCAAGGTCATCCAGCAGCTACATGTGGAGGAGTGGGGAATCAAACCCGGTTCTCCCAGATTAGAGTCCGTGCACTTAACCGTTACTCCAAACTGGCTCTAAGCAACTAGGGTTGCCAGATCCGCCCTAGCAACTGGTGGGGTAAAGGGGTTGGGTTGCCAGTTCCAGGTCTGAGAACTCCCGCAGATTTGGGGATGGAGCCTGGGAAACACATGGACCTCAGTGGGGTACAAAGCCAGAGAGTCTGCCCTCCAAAGCATCCATGTTTGGTGTAGAGGCAGTTTAGCGTAGTGGTTAAGAGTGGCGGACGCTAATCTGGGAGAACTGGATTTGGTGCCCCACTTCTCCACATGCAGCTGCTGGTGTGACCGTGGGTCAGTCTCAAGTTCTCTCAGAGCTGTTCTTTCGAGGGCAGTTCTCGGGAGAGCTCTCTCAGCCCCGCCTACCTCTATTGTGGGGAGAGGAAGGGAAGGCTATTCTAAACCACTCTGAGACTCCCAAGTGAAGGGCAGGGTATAAATCCAATCTCCTCCTCTCCAGGGGAACAGATCTCTGCGGTCTGGAGAGAAGCTGCAATTCTGGGGCATCCCCAGGTCACACCTGGAGGTTGGCATCCTACAAGCAACCCCCATGTGTTTGCTCTAGGACTAGCTATAGATTGTTATAGGTTCTTCAGCACAGGGAAACAAGAAGTCCCGTCCAGCTCTCTCTCGTCATGGCTCCCATTCAGAATTCATGAAGCTGCCTTTATACCGATTCAGACCCTCGGTCCATCAAAGTCAATATTGTCTACTCGGACTGGCAGCGGCTCTCCAGGGTCTCAGGCTGAGGTCTTTCCCATCACCTACTGCCTGGTCCTTTTGTAACTGGAGATGCCTGGGATTGAACCTGGGACCTTCTGCGTGCCAAGCAGATGCTCTGCCACTGAGCCACCGCTCCTACCGAATCAGACCTCCGGTCCGTCGAGTTCTGTCTTGTCTACTCAGACCGGCAGCCGCTCTCCAGGGTCTCAGACAGTGGCTGATTTCCCACTACAGCTGCCTCGGTGTTGCGCCGCCGAAGCCCGATTTCCTCGCGCGAAGGGCGAAGCCGCGGGTCAAATGCAGCCCTGCGGCTTCGGGTGTGAAATTGACCAATAGTGTCGGGGCAAACGGCGGCGCAACACCGAGGCAGCTGTAGTGGGAAATCAGCCAGTCTTGCACATCCCTTACTCCATGCTTCCTTTAACCGGAGATGCCAGGGATTGAACCTGGGACCTTTTGCATACCAAGCGGGTGCTCTGCCACTGAGCCACAACCCCTCTTGTGGCTCTCCAGGGCCTCAGGTGGAGGTCTTTCCCATCACCTACTGCCTGGTCCTTTTAACTGGAGATGCCGGGGATTGAACCTGGGACCTTCTGCATGCCAAGCAGAGGCTCTGCCACTGAACCACAGCCCACCCTCTCCCAAGTGCGACTGCATTCTTTCCACCAATCCACCAGGCTTTCACGTGCATCGTGTGTCTCCGATGAAGTGGGCACGCACACAAAAGCTTATACCCAAGTTTAAACCTCGTTGGTCTTAAAAGCGCCACAGGATTCGAACTTTGCACTTTAGATGTGGTTACCTTTGCAAGGAGCTGCAGCAGCCGGAAAGGCACTGGGGTAGAGAATGCAAAAGAGTCCTTTACACCGTCAGTGGTTCTTTCTCCTCTTATTTTCTTTGTCTTTCGGTGCAGGGGGCTCTTTCGCTTTGGGCTTAAGCAAGCTGCTCTCTGTAGCCATGAGGTCTAGCGCCTTGCCGTTAAAAACAAACTTAACAATCAAGAACCGGCTGGACACCCCATTCCTGGAGGAGGTGAAATACTCAACTGGGCCAGCGGTTGACGGTGTAACCTCTGCAACTTCCTCGTAAGTAATCGATAAATAATTGCGAGAAGTTACAATCTGGCTGCCGGGCTCTCCGGTAACAATCGCGGCTTTTCAGAGCTTCCTTTGAAAGCCACATTCCTGCCAACTGATATCTTTGGCTGATACGTTTTTCTGATGTCCCAAGAGAGCTACAGTGCCCGCGTATTCTTCCCCTATCTCGTTCGCTGGCAGTCCGGATGAAACGGCGCCCCCAGCTATCGCGACTGTGACTCGAACCTTGTTCTTGGAACAAAAGCCTGTTTATCCGGTCCCGGAAGAAGAAAAGATCACATTCCTGGCTTCCTTCTCTCGGCCGGCCTGTCCCAAAGTTCCATTCCCTTGGCAGTCTCGTGCTGTTTATTGACCAAAGCTAGGGTTGCCAACCTCCAGGCGGCACCTGGAGGTCTCCCGTTATTACAATTGATCGCCAGATGACAGAAATCAGTCAAACGCCACCATTTCCAGATCCTGCCCTCAAATCTCTAGGAATGTCCTCACCCAGAGCTAACATCTCTGCAATGAAGTTCTCTTCTAGCACTAGATTTTTAGAGGTTTTGTGCCTTTGAATATGAAGAAGGAGAAGGAGAAGAAGAAGAGGAGGAGGAGGAGGAGACTGGATTTATAACCTGCCCTTCACTACCCGAGGGAATCTCAAAGCGGCTTACAATCTCCTTTCCCTTCCCTTCGCCAAAACAGTCACCCTCTGAGGTAAGCAAGACTGAAAGACCTCTCTCGGGGACTGCCCGTGAGAGAACAGCTGTGAGAGAACTTGTGACTGGCCCAAGGTCACACCAGCAGCTGCATGTGGAGGAGTGGGGGATCAAATCCGGTTTGATTGGAGTCTGTGCTCCTCACCACTACACCAGACTGGGTCTCTATGAAGGCTCCCTTTGGCGACTGATGGATCTATTCTCCGTTAATCTGTGTCCCATCTCCCATTTATCTGACCCTCTCCGTCTGCCCTGTAAAGTAGTACAATCCCAGGACAGCTTTGAATCCCAGTGCCAAAAGGCAACTTCAGGGGAAGGCCTCGGCCTCTATGCCATGTTGCTGGCCCGCCAGAGGAACTGGCTGGCCACTGTGTGAGACGGGAGGCTGGACTAGATGGATCACTGGTCTAATCTAGAAGGGCTCTTCTGATGTTCTTATCAGGAGAAGGGTTTGGAATCTCTGCCGTGTTGTTTGCCCTCCAGAGAAACTGGTTGGCCACTGTGTGAGACAGGATGCTGGACTAGATGGACCACTGGTCTCATCCAGCAGGGCTCACCTTATGTTCTTATCAGAGGAAGGCCTCGGCCTCCATGCCCTGTTGCTGGCCCTCCAGAGGAATTGGCTGGCCGCTGTGTGAGACCAGATGCTGGACTAGGTGGACTCTCACTGGTCTGATCCAGCAGGGCTCTTCTGAGGTTCTTATCAGGAGAAGGCCTCAGCCTCTCTGCCCTGTTGTTGGTCCTCCAGAGAAAATGGTTGGCCATTGTGTGAGACAGGATGCTGGACTGGATGGACCCACACTGGCCTGATCCACCAGGGCTCTTCTGAGATTCTTATCAGGGGAAGGCCTCGGCTTCTCTGCCCTGTTGCTGGCCCTCCAGAGGAAATGGTTGGCCATTGTGTGAGACAGGATGCTGGACTGGATGGACCCTCACTGGTCTGATCCAGCAGGGCTCTTCTGAGGTTCTTACCAGGGGAAGGCCTCGGCCTCTCTGCCCTGTTGTTGGCCCTCCAGAGGAACTGGCTGGCCCCTGTGTGAGACAGGATGCTGGACTAGATGGACCCTCACTGGCCTGACCCAGCAGGGCTCTTCTGAGGTTCTTACCAGGGGAAGGCCTCGACCTCTCTGCCCTGTTGCTTGCCCTCCAGAGGAACTGGTTGGCTGCTGTGTGAGACGGGATGCTGGATGAGATGGACCCTCACTGGTCTGATCTAGCAGGGCTCTTCTGAGGTTCTTATCAGGGGAAGGCCTCGGCCTCTCGGCCCTGTTGTTGGCCCTCCAGAGGAACTGGTTGGCCGCTGTGTGAGATGGGATGCTGGATGAGATGGACCCTCACTGGTGTGATCCAGCAGGGCTCTTCTGATGTTTTTATCTTTATGTATCATCTAACCAGCTAAGCTAAAGTCAGGGAAGATTCTGCTCTTTGCGTATATCATTTCTTCTGTCTGTCTGGAATTCTGCCTGCCAATTTTGTTGGGCGTGAACCCCAAGTTCTAATGCTCTGAGAGCGGGAGAAGAATCTACCCACCTTGTCATATGCAGTTTTCTCTGTGAGGGAGAGATTCGGTGGTGGTGGGGGAATCCATATTGTCTGGAAAGTGGCTTCCCCCCCTGAAGGGTTCATGTGAACGGTAAGGGGAGCCTTCCACCCTGCAGGGGCTACTAACTGATCTTTCAACCTTCATAGCCCTTATCGTCTTCAAGGCCAGAGTTGGAAATGTGGCAATTGGCCTTCTCACAAGAACCTGCAATCACAAGATGGGACGGGGAAGGGCAGGATTGGTGAGGTCGTTTTCTGGAGGATTCCATCAAGATCGTGTGCTGATTGGGCATCATCATCGCCTGGTGTCACTTGGCCGAAAGAAAGATAATTTGAGCTCAGGACCCGGAGAAAAAAAGCTGGCTTGGCTTCTGATGAAGGACTAAAAGCCTATTGCTATGCCATGTTTTGAACTGTAATTGCTAGCAATGTAGAGAACACCTGAGCTATGGCCTTTTTGACTCTTAGAATCATAGAATCGTGGAAGGGACCTCCAGGGTCATCTAGTCTGACCCCCTGCACAATGCAGGAAATTCACCAATACCTCCCCTCCACACCTGCAGCGACTGCTGTTCCATGCCCAGAAGATGATGAAAAAAACCTCCAGGATCCTTAGCCAAACTGGGCTAGAGATAAAAGAACATAAGAACATAAGAGAAGCCAATGTTGGACCAGGCCAAGGGCCCATCCAGTCCAACACTCTGTCACACAGTGGCCAAAAGTACCAGGTGCTGTCAGGAGGTCCAGCAGTGGGGCCAGGACACCAGAAGCCCTCCCACTGTTGACCCTCCCAAGAACCAAGATTACAGAGTCTCAGTTGCCCCAGACCAAGAGTCCCTATCTATACTTTGTGACAAATAGCCACTGATGGATCTCTGCTCCAGATGTTGATCCAATTCCCTCTTGAAGCCGTCCATGCTTGTAGCCACCCCCCCCTCCTGTGGCAGTGAATCCCAGGTGTTAATCACTCTTTGGGTGAAGGAGGACTTCCTTTTATCCGTTCTAACCCGATCGTTCAGCAATTTCATGGAGTGCCCACGAGTTCTTGTCTTGTGAGAAAGGGAGCAAAGGACCTCTTTCTCGACCTGCTCTATCCCAGGCATAATCTTATAAACCTCAATCACGTCACCCCCTCAGCCGTCGTTTCTCCAAGTTAAAGAGCCCCAAACGCCTCAACCTTTCCTCATAGGGAAAGTTCTCCAATCCTTTGATCATTCTAGTTGCCAACGTGGCAGTCAGCATTTCCCTAGATGACCCTGGAGGTCCCACCCAACTCTATGATTCTGTGACCTGCCAAATGTTCCCACCTGTGTCCCGGTGCCTGGAGCTTTCGCCAAGCGTCGCTTTCTGCCGCTCCTGTACTTTCCGCGAAACCTTTCACCAGGTGAAACCCTGACTTGCCACAGGGCACTCAGTGGGGGCAGCTGCAGGGATGCCGGACTGAAGCCGTGACCCTATTATCCGCTCACTCTTGCGAGCGGGAGACGGAAACCTTCCCGTTGTGTTCCTGGTAATTGCTCTGCCTGCAGGCGAAAGGCTTCAAAAGGAGTGGACGAGCTTCCAGCTGCAAAGTCGGCCTGCTTCGCCCCCCCCGGGCTGTGGGCACAGGCTCCAAATGCCAGGGTGCCAGCTGCTCGTTGATCGCCTGCCTGCTGTAGGGTGCACAACAGGGAATCAGGGCTGGTACTTATTTATTTTATTTATTTATTACATTTCTCTCCCGCCCTCCCTGCAGGGTGGGCTCAGGGCGGCTCCCATTCAGCGGGTCATATAAGACATATAAATACATAAAAGCAAGATAAAACAATCACATATTCTACAGTTAAAGCGCTCGCGATGATGGTCCATCCTTCAGTCCGTTCGAGATGGGAGGCTGTAACATGTAAAGACAGGGGCTGCGGTGGCTCAAGTGGTTAAGACGCTGGGCTGCAGACCGGAAGGTTGGTAGTTCAGCAGTTCGAGACCCGAGTGCCGTGTGACGGAGTGAGCCTCCCGTCTCCAGCCCCAGCTCCTGCCACCCTAGCAGTTCGAAAGCAAGAAGCTGCAAGTAGATAAATAGGTACCACTTTGGTGGGAAAGGAAACAGCGTTCCGTGCACCTCGGCATCTAGTCACGTCGGCCACATGACCATGGAAACGTCTTCGGACAGCGCTGGCTCTTTGGCTTTGAAACAGAGATGAGCACCATATCCCTAGAGTTGGGTTCGACTGGCTTTCGAGCAAGGGAAACCTTTATCTTTACCTAACATGTAAAGCTAAGTCCCAATCAGGGCTCTTTTTGTAGCAGGAACTCCTTTGCATATTAGGTCACACACCCCTGATGTAGCCAATCCTATAAGAGCTTACAGAGCTCTTCTCACAGGGGCTACTGTAAGCTCTTGTAGGATTGGCTACATCAGGGGTGTGTGGCCTAATATGCAAAGGAGTTCCTGCTACAAAAAGAGCCCTGGTCCCAATTCAGCGGTGTCCGGTCTCACACATATCTCGATCTCCAAAAAGGGCCAGCCTATTACCACAATGTTAACAGTGATAATAGTTGGTGGTAGTCATTGGTAGCAATACTTTACCCTCCCCATGGTTCAGTGGAACCTGGGGTGCATCTCATGGTGGGCACATGATTTCCCTACAGTGCCCACTGGTGAAGAGTCCAGGACTGGTGTGACCAAATTTAATTTCCATAGGCTGGGGGGGCACCAAATACTTATCAGGTTTCTGCAAGAATTTTATTTTAACGCACGAAGCTGCCTTTTACTGTGCCCCTCTGCCCACCAAGGTCAATCTGGTCTACTCAGGCGGCCAGCCACTCTGCAGGGTCTCAGGCAGAGGTCTTTCACGTCACCTGTTGCCTGATCCATTTTACTGGGGACGCCGGGGATTGAACCTGGGACCTTCTGCATGCCAAGCAGAGGCTCTGTCACTGAGCCACGGCCCCTCCACATGGCTCTCCAGGGTCTCAGGAAGAGGTCTTTCACATCAGCTACTTCCTGGTCCTTTAACTGGAGAGGCTGGGGATTGAACCTGGGACCTTCTGTGTGCCAAGCAGGGCCTCTGCCACTGAGCCATGGCCCCTCCCTGAAAGCAGGGCTGGGAATGTCAGTGTCCTGGACAGAACTGGCTGTGTCTGATCAGTGAGAGGGGTCAGTGTCCTACAGAGATATTGTCTCAGTGGGAGTTTTTACAGGCTTGAGTAGGAAAGGCTGGTGTTGACTTAAGCCATGGAATGCCAGACATCCAACATGTGAGTCTGTGATATCTGTAGGCCAAGTTCCAAAGGCGTACGAGATAAGGACAGAACTTCCTAGCGACAGCAGGAATGATAGATAAAACGGTCTTTCTAGCTATGCAGGAAAGGAACCCACCGTCTCTGTTAAGTCCCAAATGAATCACTTTTGCTGAAAACTTCTAGTTCTGCACTTTCATGTCAGAGCCTCCCTCGCAGAGGCTTTTTGTGTGTGTGTGTGTGTGTGCGATAATTGCGACTTTCTGGGAAGCACCAGAGGGTTGTGAAAGACGGAAACATGATCTCTTTGGCTTCTGAGCTTCAGATTGGTGCATGTTGGTTCTTTTGCATGGGGACTGAACTGTTCGTTCTATACAGAGAGCAGAACGGCCTTGTTGACGCAGGGTGACACATATCACATCGAAGGATGAGTGCGTGGAGGATCCCAAGGTGATACAGCTGACAGTAACAGATCCGGTATTAGTCCTGTGTTGGCTGAGTGGATTTGGGGACAGAAGCATCATTTGGGGTTGTCCTCGAACAATCCTAGAGACAGATATTTGTTTTATTTCTGTCATTTACACCTTGCCTTTCTCTTCAGCAGAGACCCCCAAAGCAGCTGGCAGTGACCTTCACAAGGACCCCGTGAGGTTGGTCAGGCTGAAAGGGTGTAACAGGGCCCAAGGCCCCACAGCAGGTTGAGTCCTGGGTTCAAGTGAAGCTACAGGAAGAGCAAGAGTGGCAACGCTTTTTAAAAAAGATTCCGGGGTTAAGCGAGGTGAAACATTCCTCCGTAAATGCGTATGTGTGTCTCGTGGGAAAAATAGGAACCGGGGCTCAAATGAAGCTATAAGTGCATGGGAGGCTATTTTAAAAAGATTCCAGGGCAAATGAGAGTGACACATTCCTCCTCTGAGACAGGTGCATGTGGGTCTTGTTGGAAAAATAGGTGCTGGGGTTCAAATGAAGCCATAAGAACATGGAAGGCTGCTGGGGGGGGGAGATTCCGGGGCTAATGAAGGTGAAACACTCCTCTGTCCATGCATGAAAAATAGGTGCTGGGGTTCAAATGAAGCGATTAGAGCAGGGGAGGCTATTTTTTTAAAAAAAAGATTCCGGGGCTAATGAGGGTGAACAGTAGATGCGTGTGTGTGTGTGGTTTGTTGGAAAATAGGTGCAGGGGCTCAAATGAAGCTGTTGGAACGGGAAGCTACTTAAAAAAAAAGATTCCGGGGCTGACGAAGGTGAAACACTCCTCCATCCATGCATGTGTGTGTGTGGTTTGTTGGGAAATAGGTGCCGGGGCTCAAATGAAGCTGTTGAAGCTACTTTTTTAAAAAAAGATTCCGGGGCTAACGAAGGTGAAACGCTCCTCCGTTGATGCATATGTGGGTCTTGCTGGGAAAATAGGTGCCGGGGCTCAAATGAAGCTATACGAGCACTGGAGTCGACTTTTAAAAAAAAAAGATTCCGGGGCTAACGAAGGTACAACACTTCTCCGTCGCTCCGCGCGCGTGCGCGGGTCTTGTCGGAAAAAATAGGTGCCGGGGCTCGAACGAAGCTGTCGGGGCACGAGAGGCAAGGTTTTTTTTTCTGTTTTAAAAAAGGTTCCGGGGCTAACGGAGGTGAAACAGTCCTCCGTCGCGGCATGCGCAAGTGTGGGTCTTGTCGGAAAAAAAATAGGTGCCGGGGCTCGAACGAGCACGAGAGGCAAGGGTTTTTTTTCTATTTTAAAAAAGGTTCCGGGGCTAACGAAGGTGAAACAGTCCTCCGTCGCGGCATGCGCAAGTGTGGGTCTTGTCGGAAAAAAAATAGGTGCCGGGGCTCGAACGAGCACGAGAGGCAAGGGTTTTTTTTCTATTTTAAAAAAGGTTCCGGGGCTAACGAAGGTGAAACAGTCCTCCGTCGCGGCATGCGCAAGTGTGGGTCTTGTCGGAAAAAAAATAGGTGCCGGGGCTCGAACGAGCACGAGAGGCAAGTTTTTTTTTTCTATTTTAAAAAAGGTTCCGGGGCTAACGAAGGTGAAACAGTCCTCCGTCGCGGCATGCGCAAGTGTGGGTCTTGTCGGAAAAAAATAGGTGCCGGGGCTCGAACGAAGCTATCGGTGTATTAGAGACAAGTTTTTTTTTTCCTATTTTTTAAAAAAGGCTCCGGGGCTAACGAAGGTGCAACACTCCTCCCTCGCTGCAGGCGCAAGTGTGGGTCTCGTTGGGAAAATAGGTGCCGGGGCTCGAACGAAGCTGTCGGAGCACGAGAGGCAAGGTTTTTCTCCCCCTATTTTAAAAAAAGGCTCCGGGGCTAACGAAGGTGAAACACTCCTCCGCCGCGGCATGCGCAAGCGTGGGTCTTGTCGGGAAAAAATAGGTGCCGGGGCTCGAAGGAAGCCCCGTCGGAGCACGTTGCCTTTCTTGGGGAGGGGGAAAGATTCCGGGGCGCCTGGAGGCGAGCCATTCCTCCGTCGAGGCGCGCCCCCGGGGTGGGGTGGGGGGCTTCTCCGGCTGGAGGAACAAAATAGGTGCCGGGGCTGAAGCGGCGCGCCCCGGCAAAAGCAGCAGCAGCAGGCGTCGCCCATTTCTTTTTCCTTTTTTTTTCTCCGCCCGGCTGCGTGGCTGGGCGGCTCCTCCCCTCGCCGGCTCCGCCTCCCGGGCTCTGGGCGTCGGGCTCCGGGTTGGGGAAGCGCCGCTCGTCCTTCGCTGGCTCGACCCGCGCGGGGTGGCGTGGCGAGGCGATGAGCTGGCCGGCGCCCGCTTGGAGCGGCAGACGGGCGCGCTGAGCGGGCGACGCCGGGCGCCCTCGATCCCTCGCCTCGCCCGCCTGCCCGGGAGAGCCCGCTTTGTTGCGCGGCGCTGCGGCACGGCAGCCCGGAGCCGGGGAGCCCCTGCGGGGAGGGAGCCCGGCCTTGGGGCTGCCCCCAGGGCGGGGAGGAGAGCCCGGCGCCTCCGCCGCTGCTGCTCCTGCCTCGGCGCGCCCAGGCGCTCTCTCCAGGGACCGGAGGCTCCAGCCGGACGCGGCGAGGTTACACAAGCGCTTGGGAGGAGGAGGAGAAGGACGACGACAGAAAGGAGGCTCAATCGGCGTCCGGGCAAGCCCCGCCGGGAGGCGCTCTCCGTCCCCCCGGGAGCGGCCGGCATTCTCCGCGCGGTAAGTGGGGCTCCGTGCGCCCTCGTGCGCCCCTGGGTTGGGGGAAGGCTTGCTTCCAGCCGGGAGGTAGGGCGGGGTTGCCAACTGACCGCGGAGGGGAAAGGCGCCTGTGCTTTGAACCAGAGCAGAGCAAAAAAGAAGAGGGGGAAATAAGAGCGGGGAAATCGGGCCGTCGTCTTGCCTACTGCTTGGAGCGCGGGCGGCCGCGGAAGGCGCGGCGGCGGGGCCCGCTTTTGGTACCAGCGTTCCCTCTAAGCTGAGTTAGTGTCAGCTAGCTAGCTCACAGCTTTTTAGCGTCCGACTCACACATTTTTGTGTTAGCTCAGGAAGGGATGGCTCCAGAGCAAACTAATTTATGCAGGAGCCGAATCGCTTCGCTCACAACTGTAATGCCTGTAGTGCACAAAGTAGAATTTTTGCTCACAAGACTTCCACAGCTTAGAGGGAACGTTGGTTGGTACGCTGGAGTTAGAAGTCGGCGTGCAACCCTTAGTTAGGACCCCCTCACCCGGCCTTTGCACTCTGTAGCCTGTATGAGGTTACTCCGACGCGCCGTCTACATTCGGTGGGTAGGGTTGCCAACCTCCAGCTGGAAGCTGGGAACAGCCCGGAATTATAGCTGATCTCTTGAGGATGAGACAAGTTTCCCAAAAATGGTTGCTTTGGGGGCAGGCTCTGTGGCCTTAGACCCCAGCCGGGCTCCATCTCCAAATCTCCAGGTTATTTCCTGTTGACAACTCTAGTGGTGTGGCTTACCCAAGTAAGTATATACAGATTAACAGGCATTCTCTGGCTATTTAAAACTCCACCCCCCCCCGCCTATTCCATAACAATGTTAGACCTGCCTTACTTTTCTGATTACCTGTATAAGTACGGGAAGGGGGGGGGCATCCTCAGGCCCCTTTTACTCCTGGTCAGGGGGTTTCATAATATTTTCACATATCCAGCCGTAGAGGGCCGGATTCGAGTCCAGTGACACCTCAGAGACCCACAGGATTTTCAAGGTGTCGTCTTTCAAGAGGCCAGGTTTCCCTTTGTCACTTAGCTTTCCGGAGGGTTGTTCTCCCTCCCAGCAGCCAGACTTCCAAATTCCACCCACCCACCCACCCACTCCCGTGCATTTATCAGTTCTGCGACAGGCAGGAGTTCATCAGGGGAAGCTTCCCCCGCTAGCATGCAGGGTAGCGAGAAAAATCCGCCCCGCTGAATTTTTGCTTGCTTCGAGGTGCAGCAGCCCTCTGGAAGAAAAGGAGGTGGCAACGTAGGGGGTAGAGGGTGTATGTGTTTTAAACACCTGATTGCGTAACTAGAGAGAGGTTGTGGCCTTCCTTGCTTGTGTGCCGGGGAGGGGGTGAGAAAAAAACAACAGAGAAATGTTTTATAATGGGCAGAGGAGAGGATTTGAGTTCGTCTCAGCTGGAGGAGGAAGATAGGAGGGCTATAATTGCAGGCAGGTGGGAAGGGGGTACCTGTAATTCCAGGTGGATTTGAGAAATGTGCTGGCAATGTCGTGACGAACGTGCCCCGAAGCACACTTTTTTTTCCGGAGAAAACAAGAAACAGAGGACAGATGGCCACAGGAATGGACGTCTTTAAAAGGAGATTGGGTAGGTTCGTGGAGGAGAGGTCTTTCAATGGCTACTAGCCACGGCGACTAAAGGGAACCTCCACGTTTAGAGGCAGTCAACCTCTGAATCCCAGAGCCCGGCGGCAACATCAGGGGAGGGCCTTGGCCTCTATGCCCTGTGGTTGGCCCTCCAGAGGAACTGGCTGGCCACTGTGTGAGACAGGAGGCTGGACTAGATGGACCAGCGGCCTGATCCAGCAGGGCTTTTCTTAGGTTCTCAAAAGGCCTCTGTGCCCTGTAGTTGGCACTCTGTGAGACAGGATGCTGAACTAAATGGACTTTTGGTCTGATCCAGCAGGGCTCTTCTGAGGTTCTTATCAGGGGAAGGCCTCGGCCTCTCTGCCCTGTTGTTGGCCCTCCAGATGAACTGGTTGGCCGCTGTGTGAGACAGGAGGCTGGACTAGAGGGACTCTCACTGGTCTGACCCAGCAGGGCTCTTCTAAATGTTCTTAGATGGTTTTTCTGTAGCCTTTGGGGGCACAGCGGCTAATGGGATAACATCAGTTTTCTGGATTTCCAGGGTATATGCTTTCACTTTTGAGAGTCAAAGCTTCAGTGATGACCTCAAAAGCGTATCCCCTGGAGATCTTGTTGGTCTCTCCGGTTCTGCTGGACTCGAATTTAGCTCTTCTGCTGCAGACTGACACGGCTGTCCACCCGAAATCATTTCTCTGCACCTTAGCCAGAGCTGGGCATGTGAAAACTAAATTTGCAAAGCTTTCCCCCCCTTCGCTCCCTCTTCCCTGCAAGAGAACAGCTTTCCCGTGTCGACTTCTGCTGTTGAAACCGGAGGGGTCGGGGTCAGGAGGAGAGCCCCGCAAGCCGAGCGCGGCCTCTCCCTGTGTCATTGATTAGAATTGTCTCTTTGTTCAGAAATGGCCCGAGCATGCTTTCTCAGGAGGATGGCCGGCCATTCATCCATCACTAGACAACCACCATCTGGGTGGGGCTTACTAGCTGCCTGGGTCTTGGCAAAGAGCATTACGCTTGGTGTGACCCCGCAAGGTATTTTCTCATGCTTGTGTAAGAAGGAGAGTTGGATTTATTCCCTGCCTTTCACTCGGGGTCTCAGAACGGCTTCAAGAGGGAATTGGATAAACATATGGAGCAGAGGTCCATCAGTGGTTATTAGCCACAAGGTACAGGTAGGAACTCTCGGTCTGGGGCAAGGGATGCTCTGTATTCTTGCTGCTTGGGGAGGGGGCAGCAGTGGGAGGGCTTCTAGTGTCCTGGCCCCACTGCTGGACCTCCTGATGGCACCTGGTATTTTTGGCCACTGTGTGACAGAGTGTTGGACTGGAGGGGCCATTGGCCTGATCCGACATGGGCTTCTCTGATGTTCTCTTATGTTAATGGCTTACAATCATCTTCCCTTCCTTTCCCCACAAAAGGCACCCTATAAGATAGATGGGGCTGAGAGAGCTCTTTCGAGGACTGCTCTTGAGAAAACAGCTCTGAAAGAGCTTGTGACTGACCCAGGGTCGCCCAGCCGGCTGCATGTGGAGGAGAAGTGGGGAATCAAACCCTGTTCTCCAGATTAGGGTCCGCCGCTCTTAACCACTACACCAAACTGGCTCTCAAGCCTGCGTGCCCGGGATCCGTATTGTCAGTGACTTATATTTTAACTTTCTGAATCTTTATCTCTTTCCTTCATTTGTACCCTGCCTCTCCCCCAGCGGGGACCCAAATCGGCTCACGTCATTCTCCTCTCCTCCATTTTATTCTCACCACAATACAGAGCATCACTTGCCCCAGAGTCCCTACCTATACCTTGTGGCTAATAGCCGCTGATGGATCTCTGCTTCGTATGTTTCTTCAATCCCCTCTTGAAGCCGTCCATGCTTGTAGCCGCCGCCACCTCCTGTGGCAGTGAATTCCATGTGTTCATCACTCTTTGGGTGAAGAAGAACTTCCTTTTATCTGTTCTAACCTGACAGCTCAGCAACTTCATCGAGTGCCCACGAGTTCTTGTATTGTGAGAAAGGGAGAAAAGTACCTCTTTCTCTGCCTGCTCTATCCCATGCACGATCTTATAAACCTCGATCACGTCGCCCCTCGGGAAGGGTTCTGTAACTGTGGGCATGTTCTCCCCAGTGGCGCCTTTTGTCTCGATTCGTTGTGTACAGGTTTCTGCGATCGTTCATGGCGTTTGAACCTGCC
This sequence comes from Gekko gecko, assembly GCA_029375565.1. Lineage (NCBI taxonomy): Eukaryota > Metazoa > Chordata > Lepidosauria > Squamata > Gekkonidae > Gekko > Gekko gecko. The sequence goes on from JAPDNY010000004.1 coordinate 2,551,780, forward strand.
TCTCATGGCCCTTTGTGCGTCTGCCGGCTAGGCCGCTTCCTGTGGATGTCCTTTACCGAGCCCTGATCTTCTGAATGCCTCGTCATCTCAGTCCTAGCCGTTTTGCGGTCTCCGAAGGATGCCGGCATATGAAAATGTGTTGATGCTCTCTTAGCAGGGTCATGTTCTGCGCGGAAGTGTGAACGTTTTGGATGCTGTCGCGTCCGCTTCTCGCTATCTGTGTGTGTTTCAAGCGCCATCAAGTCGCGGCTGATTTCTGGAACATCCCTCGTGGGGGTTTCTAGGGCAAAAGGCGAACAGAGGGGGTTTGCCAGGGCCTGCCTCTGCCAAGTGAACCCTGGACTTCCTTCGTGTTCTCCCGTCCACATACTAACCGGGGCCATCTTTGCTTTGTGGATGAGATTGGGCCAATCTGGATTATGCAGGCCTCTCGCTGTCAGGGATGTGTTTCTCCTTCCTTTACGCTGTGATTTCCCCGTCTCTGTTTTCTCCTAACAACCTGCCTGTGAGGTAAGTGAGGCCGGGAGTGACCGACTAGCCTCCGATCACCCGGCGAGCTGAGAACTGAACCCAAGGATGTAGCGATGGTCCCAGGAAGAAACAGCTTGAAAAGGGGATTAGATAGATTCATGGAGGATAAGCCTGTCGGTGGCTACAACCGTGGCAACTGAGGGGAGCCTCCACATTCAGAGGCACTAATACTCTGAATCTCAGAGGCAGGAGGCGACGTCAGGGAAGGCCTCGGCCTCTGTGCCCTGCTGTGGGACCTCCAGAGGAACTGGCTGGCCACTGTGTGAGACAGGAGGCTGGACTGGGTGGACCCTCCCTGGTCTGATCCAGCAGGGCTCTTCTGAGGTTCTTATCAGGGGAAGGCCTCGGCCTCTCTGCCCTGTTGTTGGCCCTCCAGAGGAACTGGTTGGCCCCTGTGTGAGACAGGAGGCTGGACTGGATGGACCCTCCCTGGTCTGATCCAGCAGGGCTCTTCTGAGGTTCTTGTCAGGGGAAGGCCTCGGCCTCTCTGCCCTGTTGTTGGCCCTCCAGAGGGACTGGTTGGCCCCTGTGTGAGATGGGATGCTGGACCACTGTTCTGATCCGGCAGGGCTCTTCTTGGGTTCCACATTCAGAGATAGTAAAACCTCTGAATCCCAGTGTCAGGAGGCAATATCAGGAGAAGGCCTTGGCCTCTCAGCAATGTTGTTGGACCTCCAGAGGAACTGGTTGGCCGCTGTGTGAGACAGGAGGCTGGACTAGATGGATCCTCCCTGGTCTGATCCAGCAGGGCTCTTCTGAGGTTCTTATCAGGGGAAGGCCTTGGCCTCTCTGCCCTGTTGCTGGCCCTCCAGAGGGACTGGCTGGCCACTTTTTGAGATAGGATGTTGGACTGGATGGACCCTCACTGGTCTGATCCAGCAGGGCTCTTCTGAGGTTCTTCTCAGGGAAGGCCTCAGCTTCTGTGCCCCTGTTATGGGCCGTCCAGAGGAACTGGTTGGCCACTGGGTGAGGCAGGATGCTAGACTAGATGGACTGTTGGTCTGATTCAGCAGGAATGTTCTTAAGTCTCCCAGATCCTAGTCTGACACCACAGCACTATTTCACCTGTTTATAATTGCACAGCACTGTTAAACTGGTTTCCCAGTGGCAGTGTTGCACTTGAATGCACGCAGCCGCCTTAGACTGAATCAGACGCTTGGTCCACTGAAGTCAGCATTACTTACTCTGACTGGCAGCGGCTCTCCAGGGTCTCAGGCAGAGGTCCTTCCCATCACCTACTACCTTATCCTTTTTAACTAGAGATGCCGGGGGTTGAACTTGGGACCTTCTGTATGCCAAGCAGTTGCTCTACCACTGAGCCACAGCCCTTCTCCAGGATCTCAGGCAGAGGTCTTTCCCATCACCTACTACCTTATCCTTTTTAACCGGAGATGCCGGGAATTGAACTCGGGACCTTCTGCATGCTAGGCAGATGCTCTGCCTCTGAGCCATGGCCCCATATGTGCATATCGCTTCACTCATATTGCCTGTTGTTTACTGCTCCATACAAAGCATTTTCCCTGCCCCTGTGCTGTATTATACACCGATCTTGCTGTGTTAGCGATTTAAAAGATTTGGTCCGGCCACGCTGAATTAATCCCGTGCTCTTTTCCCGTCCTACATTTTTGGAACGGAGATGCCCCGCGATAATAAAACCAATGTGCTGATAGCCTCAAGGATTGTGTTTTGGCTCGTAGGGGGAAGAGTGTAGTTTGGAGTTAACGTTCCATCCGTATTTTGGAGCTAACGTTCCATCCGTTCCTCGGATGAGCATATGACAGTTCGTTTTCCTGGCTTCGTCCCCGGCGTCTTCTAAATCTCTCGCCCACTTAATTAAAAAATTTGTGCTCCTTTCCCTGGAGTGCTGAAGGAAGCGGTACTGCTCCCTTGCCAGGAAGTCCACCTACGGTCTCTCTCCGCGTCTGCCTCGTCCACGAGGTCTGTGGAAAAAGCCCCACTGGGATTGGCTCGGAACTCACGGTGAGAAAGCACTTCTGGTTTCCCAACTCTAAAGGAAGCCTGTGTTTTCGTAGCAATGGGATGTCCCCAAGTGAAAACGGCTCTCTTCCAGTTCCCGCTGGTGTGGTTTTCTTTCCCCTGCCGTATAAGCCAGGAGGGTTAGCTGACCCGCCGTGCTTCAGATGATGGTTTTAAACCTATGAAGAAAGGCTGAGGTGCTTGGGGCTCTTTAGCTTGAAGAAACAACGGCTGAGGGGTGACATGATCAAGGTTTATAAGATTATGCCTGGGATAGAGCAGGTCGAGATAGAGGTACTTTTCTCCTTTTCTCACACTACAAGAGCTCGTGGGCACTCCATGAAACCGCTGAGCGGTCGAGTTAGAACGGATAAAAGGAAGTACTCCTTCACCCAAAGAGTGGTTAACACACGGAATTCACTGCCACAGGAGGTGGTGGCAGCTACAAGCATGGACGGCTTCAAGAGGGAATTAGATAAACATATGGAGCAGAGGTCCATCAGTGGCTATTAGCCACAAGGTATAGATAGGGATAAGGAGCTGCGGTGGCTCAAGTGGTTAAGACGCTGAACTGCAAGCTGTGGAAGGTCAGTAGTTCAGCAGTTCGAGACCTGAGACTGCCGCATGACGGAGTGAGCTCCCATCTCTAGTTCCAGCTCCTGCCAACCTAGCAGTTCGAAAGCAAGAAATTGCAAGTAGATAAATAGGTACCACTTTGGTGGGAAGGTAACAGTGTTCTGTGCGCCTTGGTGTTTAGTCATGCCGGCCACATGACCATGGAAACGTCTTCGGACAGCGCTGGCTCTTCGGCTTTGAAACGGAGATGAGCACCGCAACCCTAGAGTCGGATTCGACTGGCTTTTGAGCAAGGGAACCTTTACCTTATAGATAGGGACTCCGAGGCAAGTGATACTCTGTATTCTTGTTGCTTGCGTGGGGGTCAACAGTGGGAGGGCTTCTAGTGTCCTGGCCCCACTGCTGGACCTCCTGATGGCACCTGGTATTTTTGGCCACTGTGTGACGCAGAGTGTTGGACTAGATGGGCCGTTGGCCTGATCTAACATTGGCTTCTCCTATGTTCTTATGTTCTTAAATGATTGTTCCCTCCTCCAAACTCTTCTGGCAAAGTGGGAGGCAGTGTAAGCTCGATGTATGGAGCCACATCTGGAGAGCTCGGGACCGGATTCGAGTTCTGGTGGTGCCCTGGACTCGATGGCCTGGTGCGCAGAAAAATAGCCCATAAATTCGTGTTGCGTGTTTGAAGGACAGAAACTTCTGCGATGAGGAGAAGCAAAGGCGGGTGGGAAATGGAAGCTCCAGACTCTGCAGGGGACAGAAAACCCAAGATGGTGGGAGGGGATCCCCTGGTTTGGAGCCCCTCCCCTGCTTTAGGGCTGTCAGAAAGATGGTGGGGGGGTGGCCACTGGGCCCTCCGTTATACCCTATGGAGATCAGTCCCCATAGGGTATAATGGAGAATCGATCTGTGGTTTTCTGGAGCTCAGGGGAGGCTGTTTTTTGACGTAGAGGCACCAAACTTTCAACATAGCTGGTGTAGCCTCTCCTCAAGCCCCCCCCCCCAGTTTAAAAAAGATTGGACCAGGGGGTCGAATTCTGTGAGCCCCAGAAGGAGGTGCCCCATCCTCCATTGTTTCCAATGAAGGAAAAGCATTTAAAAGAAGAGGAAGAGGAGATTGGATTTATACCCCGCCCTTCACTCAGAGTCTCAGAGCGGCTTGTGAACTCCTTTCCCCTTCCCTCCCCACAACAGACACCCCATGAGGTAGATGGGGCTGAGAGGGCTCTCTCGAGGATTGCCCTTGAGAGAACAGCTCTGAGAGAACTTGTGACTGGCCCAAGGTCATCCAGCAGCTGCATGGGAAAGAGTGGGGAATCAAACCCGGTTCTCCCAGATTAAAGTCTGCACTCTTAACCACTACACCAAAATGTGACAGCCGGCACTCCCTTCCGGCTTGTCGGCCTCACCCAGCAACCCTGGTGACATCGCAAAAGTGACGTCACATCCTTGCTCCTGGCTCCACCCCCAAAGTCCCCAGATATTTCCTGAGTCAGGGCCTGTCAACCCTATACTTACAAAATGATAAATGTCTTTTTACCCACTTCTGAGCGAACTTTTCGTATGACTTCCGTGTCAAAGATTCATGCTTGACTCTCGGGCGCTTCTCCATTTTGAAAAGCACCTCAGTCGGTTGGGCAGTTAGCAAACACGAACCGCTTGTCATTGTTTAGTTTTAAAACAGGAACCGGGGAATTCCGTACCCCACCTGCGCTCTGGAGAGATGACAACCGGGCCAAAATTCCCCCACCTCTTCTGCTCGCGCCCGGAACGAAAAGGGAAGTGAGTTCCCTCTTCCTGTCTTGCGGCAGTTTTTCGAGGCCTGTGATTTTTCGTCTTGAACATGAAGCCGCAGGTGGTGAGGGAAGCGGTTGTCACAACAGGATAATTCTCTCTGTCTCTCGGAACGGTTGCCGAATTGTACCCCGAGAGCAGTAAACGGGCCGTTGAGGAATCCGGCGGGCTCTTTGCTTGATGCCGGTTGACGCTTCCATCCTTGACAGCCGATGATTCGGGGCAAAAGTGTTACCTCGGTCGATCGTTACGATCGAGCGGTGCATCCCGCTGGCGCATAATCAACCGGCGCAAAGTCCTTTACGTACCTTACTTCGCTGGTTAACATAACATAAGAACATAAGAGAAGCCAATGTTGAATCATGCCAATGGCCCATCTGGTCCGACACTCTGTCACACAGCGGCCAAAATATACCAGGTGCCATCAGGAGGTCCAGCAGTGGGGCCCGGACACTAGAAGCCCTCCCACTGCTGCCCCCTCCAGCACCAAGAATAGAGTGCATCACCTGCCCCAGACTGAGAGTTCCCATCTATACCCTGTGGCTAATAGCCACGGATGGACTTCTGCTCCATACGTTTATCTAATTCCCTCTTGAAACTGTCCATGCTTATAGCTGCCACCACCTCCTGTGGCAGTGAGTTCCATATGTTAATCACTCTTTGGGTGAAGAAGTATTTCCTTTTATCTGTCCTAACCCGACTGCTCAGCAATTTCATGGAGTGCCCACGAGTTCTTGTATTGTGAGAAAGGGAGAAAAGTACTTCTTTCTCAACCTGCTCAATCCCATTCATAATCTTATAAACCTCGATCATGTCACCCCTCAGCTGTCGTTTCTCCAAGCTAAAGCTGGTTTTCCCCAGCTCTTTTCGGGAGAGACTCTCTGGGGCTCCTTGGCAACTTATCCTGGTTCTGATCAGATCAGTGATGGGGGGGGAGGCGGTCTTTCCCATGCGGCCAGGCTCGTCTTGCTAAGTGCAAGGTGCGCATGGGGACCATTTCAAACAGTGATGCTTATTCGCACGGCTCGATGGTGAGGGCTGAGACTCTCGTCCAGGGAAAAGAAAGGGTGTGTGAGGGGCTTTCCCAAGTTTGTTTATTTATTTATTAGATTTATACCCCGCCCTTCCACATGGGCTCAGGGCGGCGAGTTCTTTGTGTTTGTGGGGGGGTTCCTTCTGCATACGCATGGGATTTATTATATTTAGCTAATTCATTGGTGCCCCGCCTTTCCTACCAGTGGGGAACCACAGCAGCTTACCTCGTTCTCCTCTCCTTCATTTTATTCTCACAACACTCCTGTGAGGTAGGTTAGGCAGAGAGCGTGTGACTGGGCACCAGTGGGGATTTGTTGGATGTAACAAGTTAAAACACTTCAGTATTTACAGGGTTAATGTTGTTAGTGTTGGTAAACAGGAAGTCACATGTTTGTTTTGTAACCAATGTTGTTTACTCTGTAGAATGCCCGGGGAACTTTGTAAGAACCCTAGCTATCTGATTGGAAATCAATGTGTCAGGTATTTAGCATATCGAGATTCTCCTTCCTGTCTTTGTTCTTGTTGAAGAAAGAGAACCCACTTTTCCTGTCTTGTCTATCTAGCTATAAGGATGTAGCGATGTAAGGTAAAGGTTCCCTTGCTCGAAAGCCAGTCGAATCCGACTCTAGGGTTGTGGTGCTCATCTCCGTTTCCAAGCCGAAGAGCCAGCGCTGTCCGAAGACGTTTCCGTGGCCACGTGGCCGGCATGACTAAACACCAAGGTGCACGGAGCTGCGGTGGCTCAAGTAGTTAAGACGCTGAACTGCAGGCTGTGGAAGGTCAGTAGTTCAGCAGTTCGAGACCCGAGAGTGTAGCGATGTAGCTCTTTGTTATTTTACTACCCAAGTACCCTTTTCCCATGCTAATGAAAAAGTAAACTTCTATACTTTTTATATTCTCATGGACTCAGTCTCTCAATACTCACTCTGCTGACTAAAATGATTTTTACGCTGCTTAATACAAACTTTCTTTAAGAATCAAACCCAACAGGATTTGAACCTGGGTCTCCCAAATACCAGTCCCGATGTGCTTATGCACCACACACTGGCTTTAAGCTGCCTCGTGTGATTGAGAGATGCTTTTGAGATTTCAAGGTGGATTGCCGTGTTAGACTGTCTGTAAACAGGAGAAAAGGGAGCTGTGGTGGCTCAAGTGGTTAAGACGCTGAACTGCAGGCTGTGGAAGGTCAGTAGTTCAGCAGTTCGAGACCCAGTGAGTGCCGCATGACGGAGTGAGCTCCCGTCTCTCGTCCCAGCTCCTGCCAACCTAGCAGTTCGGAAGCAAGAAATTGCAAGTAGATAAATAGGTACCACTTCGGTGGGAAGGTAACAGCGTTCCGTGCGCCTTGGTGTTTAGTCATGCCGGCCACATGACCACGGAAACGTCTTCGGACAGCGCCGGCTCTTCGGCTTTGAAACGGAGATGAGCACCGCAACCCTAGAGTCGGATTCGACTGGCTTTCGAGCAAGGGAACCTTTACCTTAAACAGGAGAAAAGAGCCAGAGTCCAGGGGCACCTTCAAGACTAACAGCATTTGTGCCCGGGGAGGACCTTTCGTGAGTCACGGCTTGCTTCTTCACTGCTCACTTCCTGTGCGCATGAAAGCTCACACCCTGGCACAGATTTTATTCATCATTAAGGTGCTACTGGGCTCTTTCCTACTGCTCAGAATCTTCGGGAACTCTTGTTTGCGTGTGAGGCGATGGAATCTGAACTCCTCCGGTGGCTTAGGGTGTCATCTGTACCTGCCGGCTTTCTTCCTCCTTGCGCGCACTACATTGGTGCTGCCCTCTGGCTTCATGCTGTGTGTGTGGTGTGTAGTGGTTAAAGGCAGGTTAAGATTTGGGAGAACATAAGAGAAGCCAATGTTGAATCAGGCCAGTGGCCCATCTAGTCCAACACTCTGTCACACAGCGGCCAAAATATACCAGGTGCCATCAGAAGGTCCAGCAGTGGGGCCAGGACACCAGAAGCCCTCCCACTGCTGGCCCCTCCAGCACCAAGAATAGAGTGCATCACCTGCCCCAGACTGAGAGTTCCCATCTATACCCTGTGGCTAATAGCCACGGATGGACTTCTGCTCCATATGTTTATCCAATTCCCTCTTGAAACTGTCCATGCCTGTAGCTGCCACCACCTCCTGTGGCAGTGAATTCCACGTGTTAATCACTCTTTGGGTGAAGAAGAACCAGGGAGGCCCTGGTTCGAATCTCTGTTTGGTCAGCGAAACCTCTCAGGCTAACCCTACTTCATGAGGTTGTTGGGAAAGATACAATGCAGGAAAGGAGAACGGTATGTGGGGAGGGAAGACGGGGTGTAAATGAGAAGAAATCAAATTATGGCGTGTCACTTAGATTGGCTCGTCTGCTGGCTTTGCGCGCGCATTTTCACTGTAGTGCAATTCTGGAAACGGTGTTGAACGTTTTGAACGGGATGTTTACCTGTTTTTTGGGGGTTTATAGGGGAGAGGAACTCACTGCCGGCCATTGAGAGCCAGTTTGGTGTCACGGTAAAGAGCCGCAGACTCTAATCTGGAGAACTGTGTTTGATCCTCACTCTTCCACATGCAGCCAGCTGGGTAACCTTGGGTCAGTCACAAGTTCTCTCTGAGCTGTCCTTGAAAGAGCTCTCTCAGCCCCACCTGCCTCCCAGGGTGCCTGTGGTGGGGAGGGGAAGGGAAAGGAGATTGTAAGCCACTCCGAGTGAAGGGCAGGGTATAAATCCAATTTCTTCTTCTTCCTAGAGGGTAGGAAGGGCCTGAAAAGTTGTCATTACTTTACTTATCCCCTACTTTTCTCACCAGCGAGGACCCACAGTGGCTTACAACATTTGTCCTCTTCATGCTCACAACAACCCTGTGAGGTAGGTTAGGCTGAGAATGAGGGACTGGCCAAAGGTCGTCCAGCAAGCTTCCTGCAGAGCACGGTTTTGAACCTGGGCCTCCTCAGATGCTCTAGCCACTATCCCACACCGCGCTGCCACTGTTTCCTGCTCTGGTTGCCAAAACATCTCATTCTGCCTGGGAGTTGTGGGGAAGTGAATTCGTATGCCAGTTTGGTGTAGTGGTTAAGTGCGCGGACTCTTATCTGGGAGAACCGGGTTTGATTCCCCACTCCTCCACGTGCACCTGCTGGTGTGACCTTGGGTCAGTCACAAGCTGTGGCACAGCTGTTCTCTCAAGGACAGTTTCTGTCAGAAGTTCTCTCAGCCCCACCGACCTCACAGGGTGCCTGTTGTGGGGAGGGGAAGGGAAAGGAGTTTGTAAGCCACTCTGAGACGCCTTTGGGCAGTGAAGGGCGGGGTATAAATCCAAACTCCTCCTCCTCCTCCTCCTCCTCCTTCTTCTTCTTCTTCTCCTTTGTATTGAGCAAGCTGCTGGCGTATTTGTGGGAAGGGAAGAGAAAAAGAAGAAGAGATTGGATTTATGCCCCGCCCTTCGCTACCCGAAGGAGTCTCATAGCAGCTCACAATCTCCTTTCCCTTCCCCTCCTCACAACGGACACCCAGTGAGGTAGGTGGGGCCAAGAGAGCTCTGACAGGACTGTCCTTGAGAGAACAGCTCTGAGAGAACTTGTGACTGGCCCAAGGTCACACCAGCAGCTGCATGTGGAGGAGTGGGGAATCTAACCCGGTTCTCCCAGATTAGAGTCCGCGCTCCTAACCACTACACCACCAAACTGGGAGGATACTGGGGCCTTTGGGGGGGCGGAGGTGCAGGGGTGCAGTCAGGCAGAGGGGCCTTTGGCGAGGTTTTGCTGAGTCTTGACCGAAATCTCGCACCCTCCTTTCGGTTCCTCTTCCCCTTCCCCTTCCTCCCCCCAACCCCCCCCCGGAGCTGGATGATGTGCAAAAATCTAGCCTGCAGAGGAAGCCTTCTGCATGCCGCCACCTCCTCCGGGGTGGTCTAGAGAGACTTCCCGGAGCGCAGGGTTTATCTCGTGTCCTTCCAAAAATCCCTGAGCCTGGCAAGGCACCATCCGGGAGCCCGAGCGAGATTAATGGGGCCTCGTCAGCTTAGCCCCAGAAGGGCACTCTGGGTCAATGCGAGCAATTAAGAGCTTTCCATAACAGCTTAATCAGCCCGCCGGAGGGTTCAGGCGCATGCTGTGACCCCGGCTTTTTGCTACATCTGCTCATCTTTGCGCCTGTGGGGGGGCAGAGGGACGGTGGCAAGGGGGGAGGGGAGAGAGCGAGGCGAGAATAAACAGTCTTAGCTGCGGAAGGGGGGGGTGGCACTTATGTGTGCAGGGCAGGGCTGCCAACTCCAGGTAGGGGGATTCCTGGAGATTTAGGGGTGAAGATTGGGGAGGGGAGGGGCCCCTGCAAGGTATAATACCATAGAGTCCACCCTCTAATAAAGCAGGGACAGGCAAACTTGCTCCACGTAAGAGCCACACAGAATAAACGCCAGATGTCTGGGAGCCGCAAGACATGAACAGACGTTGCACACACGTTTTTATTGGAAGAGATGCGAATTTGCTTTTGCTGTTAACATTAAATGATTTGTTTGCTATTGGTATTTATTTGTCTGAGAGAGAGAAAGAGAGGTGGAAAGAAAGAGGGAAAGAGGTGGAAAGAAAGAGAAAGAGAACGAGAGAAACAAAGAAAGCAAAAGGAAGGAAGGAAGGAAAAGCATCGCTCCCCTTCGCTTCCCCAGCCACCCTGCCGGGAGCCGCACAATATGTGTGAAACAACTGCACGCGGCTCCCGAGCTAAAGTTTGACCACCCCCGCTCTAAAGCATCAGTTCCCAGCATGGTGCCCGCTGACACCTTTCTTGAAAGCCAGTTTGGTGTTGTGGTTAAGGGCACGGACTCTAATCTGGGAGAACCGGGTTTGATTCCCCTACTCTTCCACATGCAGCTCCTTGTGTGACCTTGGGTCAGTCACAAGTTCTCTCAGAGCTGTTCTCTCATGGGCAGTCCTTGAAAGAGCTCTCTCAGTGCCACCAACCTCACAGGGTGTCTGTTGTAGGGAGGGGAAGGGAGAGGAGATGGGTAAGCTGCTCTGAGGCTCCTTCGAGTAGCGAAGGGCGGGGTATAAAACCCCGTCCCTTTTTCTTCTCTTCTTCTTCTTCTTGGCTCCCGCTGAGTGTTCCTCGAAAGTGGGTGGGGCTCCTGTCCAGCAGGGCTTCTGATTGGCCCCTGGAGATCTGTTTGGCTGTGCAAATCAAAATTCCATTGTTTTCGTGGCGGCTCACCACTACAGCGTTGGTTGTATTCTCTTTCTCATGGCTCTTTCCCTGTGTATTGTTTAAAAATTACTCCTCGTGTCTTCTGCGCCCGGACTTCCTTTGTGGGTGTCTCCGCCTCCCCCGACAGCCATGTTGCTGTTTGCACCTGCCGCCTCGTGTTCGAATTCTGAATGTGTCTGCAGGCACAAGACGACTGGGAACAGTCGCTCTATAGCAACCGTTTCTTGGCCCTGACCTGGGTAGCCCAGGCAAGCGCGATCTCATTAGAACTCCGAAGCTAAGCAGGGTCAACACTGGCAAGTATTTGAATAATAAAATCATAGCGTCAGGAGGGACCTCCTGGGTCCCTCTGACCCCTCCTCTCTTTTTGTCCTCTCCCTCTCCTCACATGGCCTTCCGTGGAGACACACGTCTCTGTAGGTCTCTCCTGTAGAGACAATGCCCTCATACTCCCGCACACACAATGCCAGACAAGCTGGCCATTTCTGAGAGGGACAGTACTATTTAGATTAGGCCCCTCTTTTTTTCAACTGGAAGCTGCCCTCTGACCGCCTCCTCTCTATCTCCCTCTGTCCTCTCCCTCTCTACACATGGCCTTCCATGGAGACATATGTCTCTGCAGGTCTCTCCTGTAGAAACAATGTCCTCATATTCCCACACACATGATGCTGGACAAGCTGGCCATTTGTGACAGGGAAAGTACTCTTTAGATTAGTCTTCTCTCTCTCGTTTTGCCCTCTCTCTCTCTTCACATGGCCTTCCATGGAGACTCATATCTCTGCAGGTATCTCCTGTTAGAACCAATGTCCTCATACTCCAACACACACAATGCCAGGCAAGCTGGCCATCTAGGATAGGGAAAGTACTCTTTCGCATAATGCAAGAAATGCAAGAAATTCACAAATACCTCCCCGCCGCCACAGAACACCCCCAGTGACCTCTGTTCCACGCCCAGAAGATGATGAAAATCCTCCAGGATCTCCAGCCGAACTGGCCTGGAGAAAAACCGCTTCCTCACCCCAATGTGGCGATCGGCATTCCCCTGGTTGTGTAAGAAAGGGCCACGAGAACTAAGCACTGAGGCAGCCTTTCCTGCCTTCCCTCTCATGATCTGCCTCAGTTCCCAGAATCAGCATTGCTGTCAGATGGCCCATCTAGCTTCTGTTTGAAAACCTCCAAAGGAGGGGAGCCCGCCACCTCCCGAGGAAGCCCGCCCTACTGAGGAACCGCTCGAACTGTCAAGAAGTTCCTCCTAATGTTTAGCGGACAACTCTTCTGATTTCATGTCCACCCGTTGGTTCTGGTCCGGCCTTCTGGGGCCACAGAAAACAACTCTGCCCCATCCTCTAGATGACAGCCCTTCAAGTACTTGAAGATAGTTATTATATCTCCTCTCAGTCGTCTCCTCTCCAGGCAAAACATATCCTGGAGACCTGCATGAAATACCAGCAGTTGGGAGGCGGGGGCAGGCGGAGCCAGTTTGGTGTTGAGAGCCAGTTTGGTGTAGCGGTTAAGTGCGCGGACTCTTATCTGGGAGAACCGGTTTTGATTCCCCACTCCTCCACTTGCACCTGCTGATGTGACCTTGGGTCAGTCACAAGCTCTGGCACAGCTGTTCCTGAAAAGAGCAGTTTCTGTCAGAGTTCTCTCAGCCCCACCTACCTCCCAGGATGTCTCTTGTGGGGAGGGGAAGGGAAAGGAGTTTATAAGCCGCCCTGAGCCTCCCGAGTGAAGGGTGGGGTATAAATCCAATCTCTTCTCTTCTTCTTCTTCTTTATTCAGCCCCCTCTCTGAATATCCTCCAGGCCCCCAGCAGGGGTCAGTCACCAGAGGTCGCCATGACTTCCGGGTGCACACACGTTCTCACACACAAAATACCAAAAAAATAAAGCAACCATTTCCTCTAGGGGAACTGATCTCTGTCATCTGCTGTTCAGTTGTAATTCTGGGAGGTCACCTGGAAGGTGGCAACCCACCCAGAACTCATTTCACGGCGAGGCCCACCGGATGCGAGTGGGCCACACCAGACGTTCCTGCCCGACACCTTTCCCCCAGAAATAACTTTTCATTGGCATCCTTTTGAAAACATTTCCAAAAATTGGATTTATATAGTCCTTGCATGATTTCTCAAAGAAGGGCCTGGAGACTTACTCTCTTTATTTTTTAAAAAAATGATGCTTAGAGTGCCTAGTTTATGGGAAAAGGCGATGGACGTTTGAGAAAGCTTTCTTTCCCCCTCCGCTCTTTATCCTGTGTCGTCCGTCGATTGTATTACACAGTCCTTATTTCATTGTTCTCTAATGGTCTGACCCGGTTTGTTCTGCATTATTCATTGTATGTATTAAGCTGGGCTTTATGGATCTATTTTTATAACTCTGCCTTTTCTGCCTGAGACGCGAGGCTGATGACAGGAAATGCGGAGTAAATAAGTTAATGTGACCTCAACATCTAGGAACCCAGTTTTGTTTTATTTCTTTCGTACTCCGCCTTTCTACCCAGTGTGGATTCAAAGTGACTCACGCCATTCTCTCCTCCTCCGTTTTATCGTCACAACAGCCCTGTTGAGGTAGGTTAGGCTGAGAGAATACGACAGGCCCAACCAAGGTCACCCAGCAAGCTTCCATGGCATGAGTAGGGATTCGAACCCAGATCACTGGGTCCAACACTCTTAACCACCACACCACTCCAAAGTGGTGTAATTCCAAATAAACTAGAGGGCCAGGTTCGAATCCCCACCCTGCTACGGAAGCTTGTTTGGAAACCGTGGGCCAATCAGTCATATTCTCTCAGCCTAACCTACCTCACAGAGCTGTTGTGAGGATTAAAAGCCAGGAAGGAGAGCAATGTTGTAATCTTCTTTAGGTCTCCATTGAGGGGAAAACTGGGGGGTGTAGCTATTCGAGTAAATCAAAATGTAAAGATGTAGCCCTCAGATGTGGGTGGTGGCGGCCGTAGAGGCAAGGCAAGTACAGGGAAAACCGTTATGTGGATGTTTAGTTTTGACTACAAATGCTCGTACATTCACAAGAGCAATGGGAAGCTACCCAGGGTGTTGGGTTGCCAGGTCTGGGTTGGAAAATACCTGGAGACTTTGGGGGTGGAGCCAGGAGAGGGCGGGGTTTGGGGAGGGGAGAGGCCTCATCATGGTACAATGCCATAGAGTCCACCCTTCGAAGCAGACATTTTCTCCGGGGAGCTGATATCAGTCAGCTGGAGATCAGTTGTAAAAGCGGGAGATCCCCTGGCCCCACCTGGAGGCTGGCAACCCGCCCAGGGAGTCATCCATGTCATTCTCACGCACACCGAAGAAAGCACTTCCAGTCCACTTCGCAACTGGATTTGACGGCTTGAAAACGCCCGGATCTGTTCGCAAACCATCTCGAAAGTGGATTATTCAGTGTGTGTGGAAAGCGTGCGCCTTTGAACACTTCTGTCGGAGGCCGGATGTGAGACGGGTGGATCCCAATCGGATTTAAAAACGATGCAAGCGCTAGGTGAGTTGGGAGAAATTTTGCAAAAAGCGCGCGTCCCTTGCGGGCGGTTTCCGGGAAACCTGCGCCAAGGCCGAATACCGACAGATGTTTACCTTGGTAGGAACATTCCCGGCCTGCCTGGCGAGAGCTGACGGTGTCCTTGCGGCAGGCCGTTTGCAAAGCCTACAACCCCAGAGGAAAGGAAAGGAGGGCTTGTGGACGACCCGTCCCACCTTCCCCTGACCTCCCCTTCCCCGCTGCTTAGAAATGCCGCTGAGCTTTCGAAACGCCATTCATTTCCCGGCGGCACATCCAGTCCAGGGCTCTCGCTGGGAAAGGAAACTAAAAAAGCCCAGCTCTGCTGTTTTGGTCTTGGACGCAGCGGGAATTCGCCTCTCGAGCCAGATGGCAAATCGGGATCCTTCCCTTGCTGAAATCTGGCCCTCTTCACTTTTGCAAGCACTGCCTATTTTTAGGAACAGAAGGCTGATTTCTTTTTTATTTGCCTCCACATCCTGGCTGCTGCTGCTGCTGCGTGCGCGCTGAGAGAGGAAGAGGAGAAAGAAGGACGTGGTGTCGGATCAGACGTTCGAAATCCGCAGCCGCCCGAAAACAGTAGAAGAAGAAGAGAAGAAGAGATTGGGTTTATACTATCCAAAGGAGTCTCAGAGCGTCTTACAAACTCCTTTCCCTTCCCCTCCCCACAACAGACACCCTGCGAGGCAGGCGGGACTGAGAGAGCTCTCTCGAGAACTGCCCTTGAGAGAACAGCTCTGAAAGAACTTGTGACTGACCCAAGGTCACTCCAGCAGCTGCATGTGGAGGAATGGGGAATCAAACCTGGTTCTCCCAGATTAGACTCCGTGCTCTTAACTAGTACACCAAACTGCCACCCCCCCCATCTAATTGGAGCAGATTTCCAGTAGGACCTCTCTTCCTCCCCACCTCTTAGCATAATCCAGGGGTACCCAACCTTTTTGAGCCCATGGGCGCCTTCCAAATTCTGACACAGGGTGGGGGCGCAGATGCCGCACGTCTGCCGCGGGAGGTGAAGTCAGTCACAAAATGGCCTCCGTGGCGTAGCTTCAATAACACAGTTGAATATCATTGTGCTAGAGTAAAATGGGTAGCCGTGTTTGTCTGTGTCAGGAGCCAGAGTCCAGTAGCCCCTTAAAAGGCTAACAAAATTTGTGGCAATGGTTGGAGCTTTTGTGAGTCGCAGCTCACTTCTTCAGATACAGCGAGAATGGGAATCCCTCTGTCCTTATAGCACAGGGTTGATGGATTCCCATTCTGTATGGCTAAATGGGGTGCCTTCCACGGAGATAGCCCAAGGTGGGTGGCCGTGTTAAGTCAGTCCGTAGCAGGAGAAAAGAGCCAGAGTCCAGGAGCATCTTAAGGACTAACAACATTTGTGGCAGGGTTATGAGCTTTCGGGAGTCGCAGCTCGCTTCTTCAGACACGGCTAGAATGGGAGTCCATCTGTCCTTCTATCGCAAGGTGGATGGGTCTCCATTCTGTACGGTGAAATGCGGTGGAGACGGATCAAGATGGGTAGCCATGTCGGTCTGTCTGTAGCAGGAGAAGAGAGCCAGAGTCCAGGAGCACCGTCAAGACTAGCAAAGTTCGTTGCAGGGGAGGACCTTTCGTGAGAAGAAGAGGAGGAGATTGGATTTATACCCCCACCCTTCACTTGGAGTCTCAGCGCGGCTTACAAACTCCTTTCCCTTCCCCTCCGCACAACAGGCACCCTGTGAGGTAGGCAGGGCTGTTTTTCAAGAACAGCTGTGCCAGAGCTTGTGACTGACCGAAGGTCACACCAGCAGCTGCATGTGGAGGAGTGGGGAATCAAACCCGGTTCTCCCGGATTAGAGTCTGCGCACTTAACCACTACACCAAACTGGCTCTGCTCCCTTCTTCAGAGCCTTGTGCTACGGTGTCAACTGCTGCCCAAGCGGTATTTTTTTAATATATAGTTTTTATTTAAGAGTTTAATGAGAATACAATGCAAGCACAATAGATGTCTGCGGATGAAGTACAAAAATAGGTTAGAAAAAAACCCGTTAATGCTTAACTATGTCCGGGCTGAAGACGCCAGAGAACTGTATTACGCATTACAAAACATCTCCTAAGGCAACGATTGTATAATAAATACGTATCTTTACAGGCAAAATTTAAATCAGTGTTCTGAAAGTAACTTCAGATGTTATCTTAGATATAAGCCAAATAATATTTCAGGTTCAGGTTTCAAAAGTATATCATTGATTTGTATAAAGGCAGGGATATTTTGGGGCGGGAACGCACAGGAACGGAGTTCCGGCTGGCTCCCAAGTTGGCCACACCCAGTAGGAACTCATTAGCATAACAGGCCACACCCAACAGCAGAAACTCATTAGGACTGGCTACATTATGGGGTGTGTGGCCTAACATGCAAAGTCCCTGCTTCAAAAAAGGCCTTGGGTTTTGACCGCAAACAAGGTAGAATAAGACGCAAAAGGTGGGTGTGGCTGGATGACCACACTTCTGGTAACATGGGGGTGTGGCCTAATATGCTAATGATTTTCTGCTGTTGGGTGTGGCCTGTTACACTAATGAGCTCCTGCTGGGCTTTTTCTACAAAAAAAAAGCCCTGTATAAAGGATTTGCTGGAGGCGCACCAGATTCAACCATGTAGTTAATGAGTGAATACCAGGATGCTACACATTTTACTTCAGATTTGCTGGAGGAGAGATTGAGCGTGCTAAGTGGTATTTTGGACGTAACGAAGTGGCCCCAAATACGATTTTGGATTGGATCGTGGGGGAGGGGAGTTTGTCGAGCCATGCCGCGGCGATGATATTCCTGGCTATGGCTAACAAAAGTGTGGATCAGAGCCGTCTTACTCTTGTTGCCCCGTGGATCTGACCCAATTGTTTAGGAGTGGTGTTTCTGGTAAAAAAAAAAAAGGCAAATGTATATTCGTAATCTGCCCAGTCCATCAAATTTCCAGTGGCCAATCAGGAGCTCTGCTGGGCAAAAGCCCCACATGGCTCCGCCTGCTTTCCAAAAGCACTCGGCAGGGGCCGGGAAAGGTGTCGGCAGGTGTCCTGGTGCCCGCGGGCACCACGTTGAAGATCCCTGATGGGACCCAAAAACAGAAGCTGCAGAATACCTTTGATTAGAATCACATCACAGAGTTGGAAGGGGACATGTGGGCCATCTAGTCCAACCCCCTGCCGAATGCAGGACCAGCCTTGAGCACCCTCGAACTAGTGTTCTAGACCAGCCCAAATAATGCAGCACAGGCTGCAAGCTTTTGTGGTCTGCAGAACACGCCGTCAGGCCTAAAAAGAAGCCCGAACTTCTGTGAAGCCACTGAGACTATCTCGTCAGCATCTTCTGAAGGGTTCTGGAGAACCCGGGAGCTTGTGTTATTTTGGTCATTCTTAAGAAAGGGTATTATTATGCGGCCTTTGTTTTTTTCTGGATTTTGTTGTGGAATCGGTGCGGCCACTTACTTGGGTGTAGTGGTTAAGTGCGCAGACTCTTATCTGGGAGAACCGGGTTTGATTCCCCACTCCTCCACTTGTGACCTTGGGTCAGTCACAAGCTCTGGCACAGCTGTTCTCTCAGGGACAGTTTCTGTCAGAGCTCTCTCAGCCCCACCTGCCTCCCAGGGTGTCTGTTGTGGGGAGGGGAAGGGAAAGGAGTTTGTAAGCTGCTCTGAGACACCTTTGGGCAGTGAAGGGCGGGGTATAAATCCAATCTCTTCTTCTTCTACCTCACAAGGTGCCTGTTGTGGGGAGGGGAAGGGAAAGGAGTTTGTAAGCTGCTCTGAGACACCTTTGGGCAGTGAAGGGCGGGGTATAAATCCAATCTCCTCTTCTTAATTTTTGGCCTCTTCTGTGTACGTCTGTTTCCGGGCCTCTGTTCAAGGTGTGGGGGGCTTGAACCTGGGACCTTCTGCATGCAACCACACAAGTCTTCAAATCAGACCTTTATGGGTCCAGAGTTTAGGAATCTGGCTGGCTGGCGCGAGCTGAAACGTCTCGCTGTTTCCGTGTGGGCTCATTTAGAAGGGTAGCTCCAACCTGCCGGTGGCAGTTGTCTCTTCCTTTCAAGTTTGACAACGCTGAAATATTTGTACCTCTGTGCCTTTTGGCTTGGCCTGTGCGTTTTGGAGAACGGCTTGATTTTGCTTGGAGATGAGCTGTCGGCAGGGCTGAATTTTCAGAGCGACGGCGGTGCCTCCGCGGGCAAAGAGGGGTTTGCGATTTGTGACTCAGTCCGTCTTTTGTTTTTAAATCGGAGCACTTGTCGTTGTCTGTGTCTCTGTCGGATGGCACTGGTATGCACGGAACGTCTTTCTCCTTTGCGAGACGTGGGCCAGCCTGGTATAGTAAGAAGAAGAGGAGGAGGAGGAAGACGAAGAGGAAGAGATTGGATCTATACCCCACCCTTCACCACCCAAAGGGGTCTCAGAGTGGCTTACAAACTCCTTTCCCTTCCCCTCCCCACAACAGACACCCTGTGAGGTAGGTGGGGCTGAGAGAGCTCTGACAGGGACTGCCCTTGAGAGAACAGCTCCGAGAGAATTTGTGACTGACCCAGTACTGCAAGTGGAGGAGTGGGGGAATCAAACCCGGTTCTCTCAGATTAAGGTCCGTGCTCCTAACCGCTACCCCAAACTGTAGAGTGCCAGACTAGGACCTGGGGGGGGTAGGTTCTAATTTCTCCCCTGCCGCAGAGCTTGTGGGTGACGGTGTTAGCTTGACTGCCATAACAGCCTTACAAGCATAATTCAGATTTATTGGTTTACTTCAGTGGTGCCCTGCCTTCTCCCCGGCGGGGGACCCAAAGTGGTTTTACATCATTCTCTCCTCCATTTTATCCTCACAACAATCCTGTGAGGTAGGTTGAAGGAGAAGGAGAAGAGCTGGTTTTCTATCCCGTCCCTTCACTACCTGAAGGAGAGTGGCTTGCAATCTCCTTTCCCTTCCCCTCCCCACAACAGACACCCCGTGAGGCAGGTGGGGTTGAGAGAACTCTGAGAGAACTGCCTGTGAGAGAACAGCTCTAAGGGAACTGGGATTGGCCCAAGGTCCCCAGCTGGCTGCATGTGGAAAAGTGGGGAATCAAACTCGGTTCTCCAGATTAGAGTCCGCCCCTCTTAACCATGACATCAAACAGGTTAAGCAGTGTGTGTGTGTGATTAGCCCAAGGTCACCTAGCAAGCTTCCATGGCGGGGTGGGTCTTTGAACCTGCATGCGAGGCTTTGAGTATTGTACCACTGGAGAAGGGAACGCCACTTATGCAACTCTGAGGTGCGGGGTGGTGTTCTAAGCTGAGAAGGAGGGAGGCCCCTGCTAGGATTGCCAGCCTCCAGTTTATTATTACCGTATGGCATTGTGTTTAGTATAGCCAGGAGATCCTAAGATTGTCTGGCAGCTATAAGTTCTAGCTCTTTCAGCATTATGCATCACTAGGTGCCGAGCAAGAGATGTTTCAGAGGCGGTTTGCCTTTGCCTGCCTCTGCGCCACGACCCTGGTATTCCTCGGAGGTCGCCCTTCCAAATACTAGCCAAGGCCAACCCTGCTTAGCTTTTAAGATCTGAGAGGATCGGGCTCATCTGGGCTATCCAGGGAAACCTCCAAGTGGTGGCTACACTGCCCAAAGGCGTCTCAGAGCGGCTTACAAACTCCTTTCCCTTCCCCTCCCCACAACAGACACCCAGTGAGGTCGGTGGGGCTGAGAGAACTTCTGACAGAAACTGCTCTTTCAGGAACAGCTGTGCCAGAGCTTGTGACTGACCCAAGGTCACGCCAGCAGGTGCAAGTGGAGGAGTGGAGAATCAAACCCGGTTCTCCCAGATAAGAGTCCGCACACTTAACCACTACACCAAACTGGCTAGGAGAGGTGGGAATTCACGCAGGCCCTGGAGAATCTGAGCCCATCTTTCTCGGAGTGAGTTTTCCATCAGTTTCCTGCGGGGACCGCCTTTCCCTGCACGTACCCCAGAGAGCACTACGGTCGGGGTCTCAAAATCGACTGACCCTCCCAGGCCCCAAGGAAGCCAGGCTCGCTGCCACCAGGGCCAGGGCCTTCTCAGTGGCGTCCCCATCCTGGTGGAATGAGCTCCCGGAGGAGATCAGGGCCCTGCGGGATCTCTTGCAGTTCCGCAGGGCCTGCGAGACGGAGCTCTTCCGCCGGGCTTTCAACTAGGGAGCTGCCACCACTCTAGAGCCCTGGCCCTTGGTTTTTTGACACCTAGCCTGTGCCGCAGGAAGATCTTGAGCAGAACGACTCCAGACTTTCGATAGTATACTTCGGAAGTAAGCCATCTTGCACAACCATCTTCAGCACTTTATGAAATTGTGTTAGCTATAATGGAAGTGTTTTAGATGATTTTATGTTGTTTTAACTGTATTTATGCATTGATTGTGAGCCACCCTGGGCCTGCACAAATGGGATTAAGAAAGAAAGAAAGAAAATTTCAGATTAATTCCTTTGGCAACCTGTTCTTTCAGTGCCTGTTTTGACACTTCCTCGTTCTTGCAGTTTCCCCAGGACTTAACCGATCGTAGCGTGACAATTTACACATTTGTGAGTCCTTTAGGTGCCCTAGAAAGAATGTGGGGGAACGGCATGTCTTTTGTTCTGCATCCTGTTGGCAAGGTGCTTAATTTTCCGGTGGTCAGAGGTCTTCTGCTATGAAATTGCAAGTTGTACTCTCTGTTCCGGCTGATGGGTCTGTTGTTACGGGGAATACTGGGAGAATGGGGCTGTGTGAGTGTTGTGACCCCCCTTATTGCCCTGCGCATTGCTGGTATTGAGCAATTCCTCCCCTGTAACCCCAAGAGCTGCATTTTCATGGGGTGTTGAAGGGGAGAAGGTGGTGAGGTGGGAAAGCCGTGATCCATGGGCAGAAATCCTTCCGTGGGTATGTTCATTGGGGTCCCAAATATTGGTTCATATGAAACAGAAGAAGAAGAGATTGGATTTATACCCTGCCCTTCACTATCCGAAGAAGTCTCAGAGTGGTTTACAATCTCTTTTCCTCACAACAAGACACCCTGCGAGGGAGGTGGGGCTGAGAGAGCTCTTTCGAGGACTGCTCCTGAGAGAACAGCTCTGAGAGAACTTGTGACTGACCCCAAGGTCACACCAGCGGCTGCACGTGGAGGAGTGGGAAATCAGGCCTGGTTCTTCCAGATTAGAGTCCGCGCTCCTAACCACTACACCAGACTGGCTCTCTCTAGGACTGAAAGGGGGAGGGGGGAGACCTGGGTTCAAATTCCAGAACTGGCCCAGTTGCTCCCTTTCAGCCTAAGCTACCTCACAGGGCTGTTGTGCAGGTAAAATCAAAGGCAGAGCTGCTCTGAACTCCATGGGAGAAGGGTGAGATTTTTATTTATTTCTTAAATTTTATTTTAAAGGTCCTCTTTCTCAGTGCGACTCAAGGTGGGCAAAAAGAGACTTGTAAAACCTGCCAGGTTTCTCAAACTGAGCTCGAGGTAAAGCCGAGGTAGAAAAATGGATTTCTGCATTATAAGGCAAGGCCCGTGGGTCAATTTTGCAGAATTTGGTGCATTCCTTCTGTTGACGCCAAAAATCTTTGTCATCAGAAGTTTGTGGAATGCTGTTCGGTTGGCTATTTAAGCATAACCAGGGCAGGGGAGGGAATATGCTTAATTTCAAGGTGGCAACCTTGAAGATGAAAGAATTTCTGATGGCATAAGGGTTTTGCTGGTTTTTTTGCACGCTACAGCAAATGTGTTATTCGTTCCGATGCCCCAAGACGTATCTTGCTTTGTGAACCGGCTAGCAAGGGAACGGAGAGGGTGTCACCTCTTCTACGGCTTGTGAATGTGAATAAAATGACTTGTGAATGTTATGTGTGAAGCTGCTGTCTACCCTTGGCGAAGAAGAAGAAGAAGAAGAAGCTGTAGTGCTATTGTCAGCTGTCGAGCATTTTGTGTTTTTCAGTTTTCAGTTTTTCAGGGCATGGTTTCCTGTCCTGAAAAACACAAAATGCTCTACAGCTGACAATAGCACTACAGATAAGATTAGAGTCTCAATAGCCGTTCCACACACAAAAGAACCTCCTCAGGAAACAGGAAACCTCCTCAGGAAACAATCCATAGACAAAAGAACCTCCTCAGGAAAAGTTCCTCCATTAGCATGTTCATAGCCTGGAGAACTACTACAAGATAATTGACTCAGCCCTACCCCGCCTTCCTGAGTAGATATAAACTACCTGCCTACCATTTTTTCTTCTCACCTTGACACAGGGAGTACTCCATCTTTCTGTGTTATACTTCTGAGGATGCCAGTCACAGCTACCGGCAAAACGTCAGGTCCTACAATGCCAAGACCATGGCCACATGACCCGGAAAATCTACAGCAACTAATTTTGGGAAACGTTGGCTGCACGTCATAAGGACATCAGAAGAGCCTTTCTGGATCAGACTGGGGGTCCATCTAGTCCAGCATCCCATCTCGCACAGTGGCCAACCAGTTCCTCTGGAGGGCCAACAACAGGGCAGAGAGGCCGAGGCCTTCCCCTGTGGTTGCGTCGTGGTTCTGGGATTCAAAGGCTTAGTGCCTCTGACTGTGGAGGTTCCCTTGAGTCACCAGGGCTAGTAGCCACTGAAAGACCTCTCGTCCATGAATCTATCTATTCCCCTTTTGAAGCCCTCTATGCTTCTGACCATCACGGCCTCCTCTGAGTGCGGATTCCACCTTTCAGTCCCTTGCTGTGTAAAGAAGTATTTCTGGGTTTTTTTTGTTTGCTGTTAACTTTTCCTGTACCTTGGACATGTTCCAGATCGTTGAAACTTCCCTTTTTAGATGTTTTGCAGAAAGCATTAGTTTTGTCCCCAGTAGGTGTTTTGCAGGCCTGATCCTGTCTCGGGGCCAGGGTCAACGGGAGGTGTCTGTTCCCCTGGCCGGTCCTATCCCCTGACCTCGTCAGAGCTGGAATTTGGCCCGGGTGATTCAGCTTCGTCTTGTGATTTTCTTCGGAGAACCTGATTAAATGACAAAGGCCAGACTGCCTTCCAGGAAAGGGCAAAGGTTCACCCGGCTTGTGTTTTGTTCACTTTCTCAATTGCCCCCGCCCCCCCCCAAGCTAATATAGGTCAGTGATACTCAGTGGCTGTAGCATGAGATTCTTTGTGGTGTCTTGGTTAGAGCATCGATTTGGCAGAGGCGGGCTTTATTCATTCATTAATTCACTTTATTTGTACCTCACCTTTCTCTCCAATGGGGACCCGAGGTGGCTTACGTCGTTCTCTTCTCCTCCGGAGAGAGCTAATTTGGTGTAGTGGTTAAGTGCACGGACTCTAATCTGGGAGAACTCGGTTTCGATTCCCCACTCCTCCACAGGCAGCTGCTGGTGTGACCGTGGGTCAAGTCATAAGTTCTTTCAGAGCTGTTCTCTCAAGGGCAGTCTTCGAAGGAGCTCTTTCAGCCCACCCAGGGGCGGATTAAGGCTCACTGGTGCCCTGAGCACTGACCCATCTTGGTGCCCCCCCCTCCTTTCCACACTGACCCAGTCCATTTTTAGTTGTTGACCTGTCTGACCAGATATACAAGGCAGGTTGAAGAAGAGGAGGAGAGATTGGATTTATACCCCGCCCTTCACTACCCAAAGGAGTCTCAGAGTGGCTTACAAACCCCCTTCCCTTCCCCTCCCCATAACAGACACCCTGTGAGGTAGGTGGGGCTGAGAGAGCTCTGACAGAAACGGCTCTTTTTCAAGGACAGCTCTTATCAGAACTACGGCTTGCCCAAGGTCATCCAGCCAGGTGCAAGTGGAGGAGTGGGGGAATCAAATCCGGCTCTCCCAGATTAGAGTCCGCGCACTTAACTGGCTACACCAAATTGGTTGCAGCAATATAAAAATTTATTCGTATGATAACACAATATACTGTACAAACTAAGCCAAGCTTTGTCTACATAGGAGCTGCGGTGGCTCAAGTGGTTAAGACACTGAACTGCAGGCTGTGGAAGGTCAGTAGTTCAGCAGTTCAAGACCTGGGTGCCGCAAGACGGAGTGAGGTCCCGTCTCTGGTTCCAGCTCCTGCCAACCTAGCAGTTCGAAAGCAAGAAATTGCAAGTAGATAAATAGGTACCACTTTGGTGGGAAGGTCACAGCATTCCGTGCACCATGGTGTTTAGTCATGCCGGCCACATGACCACGGAAACGTCTTTGGACAGCGCTGGCTCTTCGGCTTGGAAACGGAGATGAGCACCGCAACCCTAGAGTCGGATTCGACTGGCTTTCGAGCAAGGGAACCTTTACCTTTACTTGTCTACATAAAGTCTAGAAAAACATGGGGCTGAAATTAAAAAGGGGCAGAGAGGGTCATTGAAATGACTGTCGTGACAACTGAATTTGGCTCCGTCATTTTAGTTTTAAACGCATGCATTTTGCTTTTAAACATAGCCGATGACACGGCACCTCGCCAACAAAAAATAGAAGATCACCCCTAGGGTGCACCATGGTCAATTTGCACTAGTTTTATCTTTTTCTTTTTTTTTAACAAATCTTCATTCTTTTTTTTCCTTTTCACCCTTTTCCCAACTTTGTGGTGCCCCCTTTGGCCCCGGTGCCCTAAACACATGCTTAATCTGCTTAATGGTTAGTCTGCCACTGGCCCCACCTACCTGACAGGGTGTCTGTTGTGGGGAGGGGGAGGGAAAGGAGTTTGTAAGCCGCTCTGAGACTCCTTCGGGGAGTGAAGGTGTCAGGTTCCAAAGCAAGTAGATCCAAGCATACTTGAAGCAAAGAAAGGCTTTATTGGAATACAGTGCTGAAACCCACAGGTGCAAGGTTATTGTCAGGAATGGCGGGATGGGATGCTCAGGCATAGTTATAGTATGATGTAAAATTGCAACTAGCAAATGAACTTCAAGCGCGCGGGCGGGAAACTCCCGGCGGGAGAGTTACTTAATGATCGGGAGACTACCTCCCCCCACCGCTCGGCTTCACAGGACTGGAAAATTCTCAGAGACTCAAGAATAGCCAAAAGCCTGCATTCAAGACCACCGTGATAACACCGAGCTGTAGAGGCAAAGCTCCCACGTTACTGCAAGCATACCTACGCAAGCGCAGAAGCAGGGACAAGATAGGGAACACAGAACAATGAACACGGTATGAGAGCTAAAACAATGAGCCATTTCTGACAGAAGGGCGGGGTATAAATCCAATCTCTTCTCTTCAGTCTCTTCTCTTCTTGCTAACCTGGGGATCTCCTGGAATTACAACTGAACTCCAGACGATGGAGATTTGTTCTCCCGGAGAAAACGGCTACTTTGGAGGCAGTGCTCCCTCTAAGCTGTGGGGTCTTGTGAGCAAAAATTCTACTTTGAGCGCTCCTAGTATTCAAGTTGTGAGTGAGCGATTTGGCTACTGCATCAATGAGTTTGCTCTGGAGCCCATCCTTCCTGAGCTGAGACAACAGTGTGTGAGCCGGAGGCTAAAAACTGTGAGCTAGCTCACACTAACTCAGCTTAGAGGGAACACTATTTGGAGGGTGCGTTCTGTGGCATTATACCCTTCAGACATCCCTGCCCTCCCTAAATCCTGCCCTTCCCAGGTTCTACCCCCCCAGATCTCCAGGTATTACCCAAGCAGGAATTTTGCAATCTTACTTCTCAACCCACCTATCCCATGGGCAGCTTGGCTGGAATTCCACCCTCTGTCGTGAGGTAAAATTTCAAACCCGCCATTTTGTCTGTTAGATGCAGAAACATTCCATTTCCAGGCTTCACCGGGAGCTAGCGTGGCTTAAATAATTTGTGTTCTGGGTGTCCTCAAAGTGTCTTAAACTTTGGGAGAACACTTTGCGTCTCCCGGTTTTAAGGGGAGTTTCCCATTTCCCTAGTTTTAGGCACCTTGGACTACAGAGCCGGCAATTTTTTAAGGCGGAAAGCTGTACCGTTGTCCTGATACTGAGTGGATTTTCCTGCGCAGACAATAGCGTTGCACAAAACGATTTTACAAACTTGCTTTGGATGAATGTTTGGGGACTGCGGTCGATAACTGCTTGTGTACAGTTTGTTGTAATGAGGGGGACCCTGTTTTTGTAATCTCTGTACCGCTTGACGGGTCGTGTGAAGACTTACGGCGCTGCTTCAGTTCTTTCCAGTGGTTCCAGACTTCTAAAATCCGAATAACTTGGAGATAGATGAAGATGGGCAGCCAGGTTAGTCTGTCTGTAGCAGGAGAAAAGAGCAAGAATCCAGCAGCACCTTAGACTAAAAAAAATTGCGGCGGGGTGTGAGTTTTCGTTGAGTCCCTGCACACTTCCTCAGGCACAGCCAGAATGAGAGTCCATCTGTCCTTCTGTCACAAGGTTGATGGGTTTCCATTCCGTAGGGCTAAATGCGGCACCTTCCGTGGAGATAAATCCAGATGGGTAGCCGTGTTAGTCTGTTTGTAGCAGGAGAAAAGAGCCAGAGTCCAGGAGCACCTTCAAGATTAAGAACATTAGAACATAAGAGAAGCCAATGTTGAATCAGGCCAATGGCCCATCTAGTCCAATACTCGGTCACACAGCGGCCAAAATATACCAGGTGCCATCAGGAGGTCCAGCAGTGGGGCCAGGACACTAGCAGCCCTCCCACTGCTGCCCCCTCCAGCACCAAGAATAGAGGGCATCACCTGCCCCAGACTGAGAGTTCCCATCTAAACCCCGTGGCTAATAGCCACTGACGGACGTCTGCTCCAGATGTTTCTCTAATTCCCTCTTGAAACTGTCCATGCTTGTAGCTGCCACCACCTCCTGTGGCAGTGAATTCCATATGACTAACAGAATTTGTGGCAGGGGAGGAGCTTTTCGTGAGTCACTTTCTCACTTCCTCAGATACAGCTAGAATGAGAGTCCCTCTGTCCTTCTATCACAAGGTTGATGAGTTTCCATTCTCTCCAGCTAAATGTGGTGCCTTCCATGGAGATTAGATCAAGATGGGCAGTTTGTCTGCAGCAACAGAACAGATCAAGAGTCCAGGAGCACCTTAAAGGCTAACACAATTTGTGGCAGGGGAGGAGCTGTCGGGAGTCACTGCAGTCATTTCTGAAGAACATAAGAGAAGCCAGTGTGGGATCAGGCCAATGGCACATCCGGTCTAAAACTCTGTGTCGCACAGTGGCCAAAAATACCAGGAGCCCTCAGGAGGTCCAGCAGTGGGGCCAGGGCACCAAAAGCCCTCCCACTGTTGCCCCTGCCCCCAAGCACCAAGAATACAGATATAACTAGAATGTGAGTCCATCTGTCCTTATATCACAATGCTGATGGATTTCCGTTCTGTAAAGGTATATGTGGTGCCTTCCACGGGGATAGATCCAGACGAATAGCTTTGTTTGTCTGTCTGTAGCAGTAGAAAAGAGCAAGGCCAATTTCCCACAAGCGCTGCTCCGCGCTCACTCTTCCCTTTTGTCCCGATGGTACGTGTCAATTTCACACTAAGTGCTGCGTGGCTGCATTTTGCCCCGCAGCTCCGGGTGATTTCCTCCCTTCTGCTCAATCCTCAAAAAACAGGATCGAGTAGACGCAGGGAAAACCGCGCGAAGCTGCGGGGCAAAATGTGGCAGTGCAGCACTTAGTGTGAAATTGACATGTACCATCGGGACAAAAGGGAAGAGGGAGTGCGGAGCAGCGCTTGTGAGAAATCAGCTCGAGTGTCCAGGAGCACCTGCGCACTTCTTCAGATACAGTGACGCACGAAAGCTGCTACCCTACCACAGATTTTGTCTTGTTGTTCCCTAAGATCTTGGTTATCGAATGTCCCAGGGGCGGGGCAGGTTTGTCAACAGTACTGACTCACTTTGTGTAACCCACCTTGAGCCCCTGTTATAAAGGCGGACGATAAAAAAAATCAATAAAATAGCCAGCTGGTGGGCTTTGTGGCTGAGCAGGAATTGAACCCCCCCCCTTGAGAGAATTGGGCCCTTTCGTCTGCCGCCTCAGTCCCTCTCTCTCCCCCCCTTCTCTCTCCCCCCCTTCCAACAAAGGGCTTTATTAATACATTGTCGAAGGCTTTCACGGCTGGAGTTCATTAGTTGCTGTAGATTTTCCAGGTTGTGTGGCCGTGGTCTTGGCATTGTAGCTGTGATTGGCATCCTCAGAGGTATAACACAGAAAGATGGAGGACTCTCTGTGTCAAAGTGAGCAGAGAAAAAAAAAGAAAACAAAACACAGAGAGTACTCCATCTTTCTGTGTTATACCTCTGAGGATGCCAGTTGCAGCTACTGGTGAAATGTCAGGTCTTACAGTGCCAAGACCACGGCCACAGAACCCAGAAAATCTACAGGAACTAACGTGGCTTAGGTTTGCAAAGATCTCTTGGAAAATCTACAGCAACTAAAGGACTTTATTGACTTTTCTGGAGCGTTTCCCATTGAAGTCGTGTCATTTATCTTTGCTTTTGGCATAGAGAGCCTGACCCAAATCAGCCTGGACAGATGCGTTTGGCGCAGGGCAGGGATTAGCAAACAATTCTTTTTGAATGAGTTGGATTGCTGGGAATCCGTTCCGTTTTAGGAGAAAACATCCCCCCCCACACACACGTGTGTGTTTGGGTGGTTTTAAAAAAACCAACGCGTCGACATCGGAGGCAGCGTCCGCTTCCTGTCTCGCAAACATTCTGGGCAAGATGCAACTTCTGAAGATGAAAGGTCAGGGGAAAACGTACCGGTGTGGGGGGGGCATGTCGCACAGAATGGCGATGGTGTGTGGATCTCGGGAAAGGCACATGAAGGGGGGGGGCACGGGCTGGGGCGGGTGGACCTGAAGGCAGCTCGAGCCGTGATGGTTTCGCAGAGAGGCAGAAAATTCGCAGTGCCAGGTGAATATCGCAGAGCCTTAACTGTAAACGGGGAACCCGCGCCGGGCGATTATCTTCTGGATTACCTGTTCAGTTATGGCGCTGGTTCTGAGCCAGTGCAGAAGATGACAGAGGAGCCGGAGGCAGAGAGAGCAGCAATTATCTGCAGCCATGCGCAGCCACATAAGAACATAAGAGAAGCCAATGTTGAATCAGGCCAATGGCCCATCTAGTCCAACACTCTGTCACACAGCGGCCAAAATATACCAGGTGCCATCAGGAGGTCCAGCAGTGGGGCCAGGACACTAGAAGCCCTCCCACTGCTGCCCCCTCCAGCACCAAGAATAGAGTGCATCACCTGCCCCAGACTGAGAGTTCCCATCTATACCCTGTGGCTAATAGCCACTGGTGGACTTCTGCTCCATATGTTTATCTAATTCCCTCTTGAAACTCTCCATGCTTGTAGCTGCCACTACCTCCTGTGGTAGTGAATTCCATATGTTAATCACTCTTTGGGTGAAGAAGTATTTCCTTTTATCTGTTCTAACCCGACCGCTCAGCAATTTCATGGAGTGCCCACGAGTTCTTGTCTTGTGAGAAAGGGAGAAAAGGACTTCTTTCTCAACCTGCTCAATCCCATTCATAATCTTATAAACCTCAATCATGTCACCCCTCAGCCGTCGTTTCTTGTTCTCATTGCCTTGGAGGGTGACATCCAAAGTTTGGAAGGGGCTTCAAAAATGCATGTCTGAAACTCAGTCAAAACAGATGCTTAACCTGGCATGGAAGGTAGTTCCACCATCAGCGAGGCGCAAGCTTCTTGGCAGAGGCTTGTCCATTGGTGTGTGAGGAGTCTTATAGGTTGTGGTATAGTGGTTAGAGGGCCATGCTAGGATCTGGGAGACCCAGATTCAAATCCTTACCTTGCCATGAAAGCCTGCTGGGGGACCTTGGGCGAGTCACCCAGTTCTCAGCCTAACCTACCTCGCAGGAAAACCCCCTCAGGAAACCATATACAAAAGAACCTCCTCAGGAAAGCTCCTTCATTAGCATGTTTCACAGCCTGGGGAACTCCGACAAGACAATTGACTCAGCCCTACCCCACCTTCCTGAGTAGATATAAATTACCTGCCTACCACTTTTCTTCGCACCTTGACGCAGAGAGTACTCCGTCTTCCTGTATTACACCTCTGAGGATGCCAGTCACAGCTACTGGTGAAACGTGAGGTCCTACAATGCCGAGAACACGGGACCCGGAAAAATCTACAACAGCGAACTACCTCACAGGGTTGTTGTGAGGATAAAACTGGGGAAAGGTGAATGATGTAAGCTGATTTTTGGGGTCTCCACTGGGGAGAAAGGCGGGGTATAAAGTAATGAATGAACCATGGAATCATACGCCTAGACCTGGAATTATCTTGATATGTCAGTGGGCCGATAACATCTGGTTTTGAACAGAACTAAATGGTGCAGAAAAGGAGCTGCGGTGGCTCAAGTGGTTAAGACACTGAACTGCAGGCTGTGGAAGGTCAGTAGTTCAGCAGTTCGAGACCCGGGTGCCGCAAGACGGAGTGAGCTCCCGTCTCTAGTTCCAGCTCCTGCCAACCTAGCATCGAAAGCAAGAAATTGCAAGTAGATAAATAGGTACCACTTCGGTGGGAAGGTAACAGCGTTCCGTGCGCCTTGGTGTTTAGTCATGCCGGCCACATGACCACGGAAACGTCTTCGGACAGCGCTGGCTCTTCGGCTTTGAAACGGAGATGAGCACCGCAACCCTAGAGTCGGATTCGACTGGCTTTCGAGCAAGGGAACCTTTACCTTTACCTTAAATGGTGCAGGAGTATTAGAGTTTGTCCTTCCTGGGAATGGGCTTACTCTCCCATGTTGATGCTGGCAGGGTAATGACACAGCGCAGGCAATGCTGTCTAGGCATCCCGTGCATAACAAATCATGAGAGCCAGTTTGGTGTAGTGGTTAAGCCCGTGGACTCTAATCTGGGAGAACCGGCTTTGATTCCCCATTCCTCCATCTGCAGCTCTGCTGGGTGACCTTGGGCAAGCCATAGTTCTGACAAGAGCTGTCCTTGAAAGGGCAGTTCTGGAAAGAGCTCTCTCAGCCCCACCTACCTCACAGGGCGTCTGTTGTGGGGAGGGGAAGGGAAGGGAGTTTGTAAGCTGTGTTCCTGCAGAGTGCAGGGGGTTGGACTAGATGGCCTGCAAGGTCCTTTCCAACTCTAACATTCTATGATTCTAAGCTGCTCTGAGACTCCCTTGGGTAGTGAAGGGTGGGGTATAAATCCAGTCTCCTTCTCCTCCTCCTCCTAGGTTAGTTGCAAATCCTCCCTCTGTCCAGAATAGCACCCGCTCTTTCCAGAAAAGCTGCAAAACGTGAAAGCTTTCCAGTAATGTATTGATTTCTTGGCTCAGATTTATTTCTTTTTTTGGCAACGGAAAAACTTGGATTGGAGACGATAACTTTGCTCCGTGGTTGATCTTGGGGGCGCTTTGTGCCGCAGGGGGAAGAGCTTGCTGATTCAGAGCAAGGCTCCTTCTAGTCCAGGGTCCTGTTTCCTACCCTGGACGGCCGTCTGCCTTCAGAAAGCACGTGGAAACAGCAACAGCTAGGTTGGGAAATACCGGGGGTTTGGGGGCGGAGCCTGAGGAGGGCGGGGTTTGGGGAGGGCGGGACTTCAGTGCTATATGATGCCATAGATCCCACCTTCTGAAGTGGCCTTTTTGTCCAGGTGAACTGATCTCTGTTGCCTGGAACTCGGTTGTAATAGCGGGAAATCCCCAGTGACCACCTGGAGATTGTCGAAAGGAGAGATCGCAGGACGGACTGTCGCTCGTTAGGAAAACGACCGTGATGTAATAACGAAGTCGTGGTTTACACAGTTAGAGAAAAACATTTTTTAATGTGTCCCATGTATAACAAATCATTAGAGTAGTTTCTTTTACAAAACATTGATGTCATTTCCGTTGACATAAATGGCCTCAAATATCTTAAGAACATAAGAGAAGCCCATGTTGAATCAGGCCAATGGCCCATCCAGCCCAACACTCTGTGCCACACAGTGGCCAGAAATACCAGGGGCCATCAGGAGGTCCAGCAGTGGGGCCAGGACACTAGAAGCCCTCCCACTGTTGACCCCCCTCCAAGCACCAGGAATACTGTCAGGCACTTAAGCTAGTCGGTCAAACACCAGGCCTTATGGTAAAGGATAGCATTTATTAGACTGCAATACTAAAGAGCTAGAACAGAAGCATTGTTAAGAATGACCTATATAAAAGAACATCTAGGGTTATACTCGAAGGGGGGAGAGAAGCCCCCTGCCTTCTGCCAATACAGTCAAAGCCCGTGCGTGGGAAAGATCAAACAAACACTACATTGCTACATTCCCACAAAGCAATAATTTCCCATGCCTAGCTGTTGTCTTAAGAAACAGAAAGGAGACATTCAGCCTGGTGTTTTCAAGGCCATTTGGCCTAGGCGAGATGAAGATTGCACCGTCTCCCAGGCAACCCCGTCACCTCCCCACATACCAGAGGAAAACCAGATACAGACATTGACAGCTTCACACCTCCCCTCACCCCTATGGCAGGGACACCTGACAAATACAGAGCATCCCTTGCCCCAGACTGAGAGTCCCTATCTAATAAGAATATAAGAGAAGCCCATGTTGGATCAGGCCAATGGCCCATCCAGTCCAACACTCTGTGCCACACAGTGGCCAGAAATACCAGGGGCCCTCAGGAGGTCCACCAGTGGGGCCAGGACACTAGAAGCCCTCCCACTGTTGACCCCCCTCCAAGCACCAGGAATACAGAGCATCCCTTGCCCCCGACTGAGAGTCCCTATCTAATAAGAACATAAGAGAAGCCCATGTTGGATCAGGCCAATGGCCCATCCAGTCCAACACTCTGTGCCACACAGTGGCCAGAAATACCAGGGGCATCAGGAGGTCCAGCAGTGGGGCCAGGACACTAGAAGCCCTCCCACTGTTGACCCCCCCCCCAGCACCAAGAAGACAGAGCCTCACTGGCCCCAGACTGAGAGTCCCTATCTATACCTTGTGGCTAATAGCTACGGATGGACCTCTGCTCCATATGCTTATCTAATTCCCTCTTGAAGCCGTCCATGCTTGTAGCTGCCACCACCACCTGTGGCAGTGAGTTCCATGTGTTAATCACTCTTTGGGTGAAGAAGGACTTCCTTTTATCTGTTCTAACCCGACTGCTCAGCAGTTTCATGGAGTGCCCACGAGTTAATGACAGTACGGCGCTTGTTAAACCGTTTCACTTAAAGTTTCATCTCGCTGTGAAAATACGAAATGTGAAAGGTCTCCTCTGATGAATATTTTTCTCTAATTGTGTAAACCCCGACTTCATTATTATATCACGGGTGTTTTCCTAACATACACCACCTGGAAACTGGCAGTCCTAGCAACGGCTCCCCTACATTATTGCCATGAACACAGAGGTCCCTACCTCTTGAAAATGGTGGTTCCGCACAGCTGTCGTGGAGAACGGCCACTGAGGAACCTCTTTCCCATGAATGTGTCTAGTCCCTCTTTTAAAGAAAGCTAACTGGCCATCATGGTCTTGTGGCAGGGAGTTCCATAAGTGCACGTTCAATGTAAGCAATATGTAGAAAAAAGAGAGAGAGACTTTTTTAAGAGGAAGAAGAGGAGAGAAGAGATTGGATTTATACCCCGCCCTTCACTACCCAAGGGAGTCTCAGAGCGGCTTACAAACTCCTTTCCCCTCCCCTCCCCACAACAGACACCCTGTGAGGTAGGTGGGGCTGAGAGAACTCTGAGAGAAACTGCTCTTTTTCAAGAACAGCTGTGCCAGAGCTTGTGACTGGCCCAAGGTCACATCAGCAGGTGCAAGTGGAGGAGTGGGGGAATCAAACCCAATTCTCCCAGATTAGAGTCCGCGCACTTAACCACTGCACCAAACTGGCTCTCAAGCTAACTGGCCATCACGGTCTTGTGGCAGGGAGTTTCATAAATGAAAGGTGCACATTTAATGTAAGCAATATGTAGTAAACCGGTCGGAACTGGTCTAATTGCACATGTACACACACGGAGCTGCCTTTCACTGAATTTTATTGATTGATTCATTTACTTTGCGTCCCACCTTTTTTCCTAATGGCGCCCCAAGGTAATTTGCATTCTTCTCCTCTCCTCCACTTTAGCCTCAAAACAGCCCCGTGAGGTAGGTTAGGCTGAGGGAATGACTGGCCCTAGTTCACCCAGCGAGCGTCCTTGGCAAAGTCGGGATTCGAACCTGGCTGTGCCAGATCCTAGTCCAAAAGTTTAAGGTTGCCAGTCCTCTGTTGGAGGTAGGGGACCCCCCAGTTTCGAGCCCCTCCCCTGGTTCAGGGTTATCAGAAAGTGTGGGGGGGGGACTGCTGGATGTACCTCGGCACTGGGGAATTACCCCCTTAAACAAGAAAGGAGCTGAAAATAACGCTGTGTGGCTATGTCACCATGTTGGTGCCGTTGGAGGGGGACACACGATGCACTGGTTTTTGGGCAAAACTCTATGGTAGTTTCAAGCCATAGAGTTTTGTCCAAAAACCAGAGCATCCCCCTCCCCCCGGTTAAAGGAATTGAGAGAGAGATTGGATTTATATCCCACCCTTGGAGTCTTGGAGTGACTTACAGTTTCCTTTCCCTTCCCCTCCCTACAACAGACCCCCTGTGAGCACTGTTCCCTCTAAGATGAGTTAGTGTGAGCTAGCTCTCAGTTTCTTAGCCTAAGAACATAAGAACATAAGAGAAGCCAATGATGAATCAGGCCAATGGCCCATCTAGTCCAACACTCTGTCACACAGCGGCCAAAAACACCACGTGCTATCAGGAGGTCCAGCAGTGGGGCCAGGGCACTAGCAGCCCTCCCACTGCTGCCCCCTCCACCACCAAGGATAGAGTGCATCACCTGCCCCAGACTGAGAGTCCCCATCTATACCCTGTGGCTAATAGCCACTGGTGGACTTCTGCTCCATTTGTTTATCTAATTCCCTCTTGAAACTGTCCATGCTTGCAGCTGCCACCACCTCCTGTGGCAGTGAATTCCATATGTTAATCACTCTTTGGGTGAAGAAGTATTTCCTTTTATCTGTTCTAACCCGACTGCTCAGCAATTTCATGGAGTGCCCACGAGTTCTTGTATTGTGAGAAAGGGAGAAAAGGTACTTCTTTCTCAACTTGCTCAATCCCATTCATAATCTTATAAACCTCAATCATGTCACCCCTCAGCCGTCGTTTCTCCAAGCTGAAGAGCCCCAAGCGTTTTAACCTTTCTTCATAGGGAAGGTGTTCCAACCCTTTTTAGCCTCCAACTCACACATTTTTGTCTTAGCTCAGGAAGGGAATGGTCCAGAGCAAAGTAATTTACGCAGCAGCCAAATTGCTCGCTCACAACTTTAGCTCCAGTAGCTCACAAAGTAGAATTTTTTGCTCACAAGACTCCACAGCTTAGAGGGAGCATTGTCTGTGAGGTAGGTGGGGCTGAGAGAGCTCTCTCTCGAGGACTGCTCCTGAGAGAACAGCTCTGACAGAACTGTGGCTTGCCCAAGGTCATCCAGCAGGCGCAAGTGGAGGAGTGGGGAATCAAACCGGGTTCTCCCAGTTTAATGTCCGTGCACTTAGCCACTACAGCAAACTGGTGATGTAGGTGGTGACATGGGCACTGTGTGCTTCTTCCTTCCCTCCTCCCTCCCGGAGTGTCCCGGTAAGTCCCCCGCCGGCTTATCGTTCAGACCTGGCGACCCTATCTCTGAATCACACTGGCACTCTGAATCAAACCCTCAGTCCATCAAGGTCAGTATTGTCTACTACGACTGGCAGCAGCTCTCCGGGGTCTCAGGCGGAGGTCTTTCCCTTCACCTACTGCCTGTTCCCTTTTTAGCGGGAAGTGCCGGGGATTGAACCTGTGACCTTCTGCATGCCAAGCAGAGGCTCGGCCGCTGAGCCACGGCCCCCTCCCTGCTTGCTTTCCGCATCCCGTGCCCCTGACAGAGCTTGACTTGCTCGCTTTTCCTCCGGCAGCTTGCTTGCCAGGCTGACACGAACACATCTAGAGAGGCGTAGGTGAAAATGATGTCATTTGTGTAGCTATTTCATGGCAGAAATATCCGGATGTTAAATGTTCCCGGTTGGAGTGTCGATGCTTGTGGGATCGGGTTACTCTCAGTGCGAACCTCTGAAGTGCCAACTGAACCGCAGACTTATTTGGATGGAGTTAAGAACAGAAGGGTAGCTGTGCTATATCAGACCAGCGGGCCCCAACGTTTTGACTGTGGGCACCGCAGCACCCGCTGACACCCTTCCGGGCTCTGACGAAGTACTGTAGACCAATCAGTGGGGCCAGGCGGGGCTTTTGCCCTGCAAGGCTTCTAACTGGCCACTGGAGATTTGATTGGCTGGACAGTGCTGGCTCTTCGGCTCAGGAACGGAGACGAGCGCCACCCCCTAATTTGAAAGCCATAACAGAAAATTTTTATAAAAAGTTAAATTCACAAAATAATAAAAGTAGTTCTTCAAAAATGGAATACGAAAAAATTTAATGAGAAACAGAAACTCGTATTAGATGAAAGAGTTTCAATTTGTGAAATTTCAGAAGCTATTAAAAAAAATAATAAAAATAAAACACCGGGATTAGATGGAATACCTGCGGAGCTCTATCAGAAATTAGAAGACCAGATAATTTTACCATTTAAAGAAGTTTTACATAACGTAACAATAACTGGACGACTCCCAGACTCATGGAATCAAGCACTGATCACGTTAATTCATAAGCAAAACTCTGGTGAAAAAGAAATTAAGAATTATAGACCAGTCTCGTTACTAAATGCGGATTATAAAAATTTTGCCGCAATAATAGCCACAAGATTGAAAAAAGCGCTAGTACAAACTATACACCAAGACCAGGCAGGCTTTCTACCAACAAGACAAATTAGAAATAACACTCATACCATCCTCAATGTCTTAGAATATTACGAAATCCAACTGACTTTAGTATTTTTGGACGCTGAAAAAGCATTTGATAACGTTAGCTGGGATTGTATGTTACAAAAAGTTGGAGGCCTGGGTTTGTGGCACTAAATTTTTCACGATTGTGAAAGCAATATATTCTACGCAATCGGCAAAAGTTATAATATATGGTGATGTAACCCAAAATATTATCATACAAAAGGGTACGAGACAAGGTTGCCCGCTATCCCCACTACTGTTTATATTTATTTTAAAAAGTTTGGGGACTCCCGATCCTGTCCAGCATCCCGTGCCCTGTGATGGCCAGCCAGATGCCACAGGGAAGCAACAACCAGGGCATGGTGGCCAAAGCTCCACTTCCATTCGGACTGGTATTCAGAGAGAGACTGCCTCTGAACACAGAGGCTCCATTTAGTCGTTGTGGCTAATAGCCATTGATGGTCAAATTCATGCTGGCTGTGTCCGGTCCCCCTTTAAAAGCAAATGATGTGTGAATTGAATACAACGGATCCCAATAAAGACCTGTAAAATATATACAAGGCGGTAAAAACGGATTGCACCATTAGAGAGCAGAGAAATAAAAAGGAGCATAAGCGCTAAATTCACATCTGATTGCACCTTGGAGAGCAACAAGATGTTTGAGATGTAAGCTTTCAAGAGTCAAAGCTCCACCTCGT
This sequence comes from Gekko gecko, assembly GCA_029375565.1. Lineage (NCBI taxonomy): Eukaryota > Metazoa > Chordata > Lepidosauria > Squamata > Gekkonidae > Gekko > Gekko gecko. The sequence continues at coordinate 2,589,852 of JAPDNY010000004.1, forward strand.
CAGGTACGAGTCAGTACAGAGACCCCCCAAGTCCTTATATCCCTTTTTTGTAGCATTCCCCCACTTTTTGGCTGTTCCAGTTCCCCTTGAGAAAATGGCTGCTTTGCGGGGTGGGCTCTCATGTATTATAGCTGCCAGGGTTCCCCTGTCCCGAATTCCCCAGGCTCTACCCACAGGAATTTTCCAGTAGGAGCTGGTAACCATTGGTAGGGAATCCAGTTTTTCGTCTCCTGGGCCCTCGCTTATCTTGTCGTTTCTGTGGTAAGAGGAGCATAATGTCTCATGATGGACAAATGCGGGCAGACAAATTCACCTTCCGTAACTTGAGAGGGGCCAAAGAAGTCAGCTCTCATGAGCTGTGTGTGTCCTCTAAATCCCGGATTACACCACATCCTGTTCATTGTCAAAACATAGTCCTCTCGGATCTACGAAAGCCGCGGCGCTGACGCGCAGGTACGTCAGTCGGAGTGCACAGGCCGAAATGCGGGACGCGAATCTTGGGGTTGTTTTCTTTGACTGCCTCCTAGGACTGCGGATCCCGTTGAGAATGTGATTTGGTTCCCTTGCCTGGTTAGTGCACGGCAGCATGGAAAATATGCGCCCAATGCGGCAGCCCTGTTGCTGGGCCGCTCCCAGATGCTCGTTTAATTATGGAGCTGCTCTCGTATGCACCGAGGCTAGGAGCTGACACGTAATTACAGTTGGAGTGCCTTTTTCCCGCTCCCCTCCCGCCTTCCGCGGCAGAGAGGACTTGGTGACAAAAAGCTCTGGATTTTCATGCTTTCCTTTCAGAGGCAATCTACGGCACTGAAACCTCTCTCTGTGTTTTATTCTCCTCCCCTCTTGTGGGGGACAGAATTTTTTTATAAAAAGAGACACACGCTTTAGCTTGCCTAGCTCTTGAATTTTCATAGACAAGAGGGGCTAGATGGCGTTGTGGGGTGTGCCATGCCTCAGTGGCAGAGCATCTGCTTGGCACGCAGAAGGCCTCAAGTGCATTCGGCATAAACCGAACCAAATAAATACCCGAAAAATATCGGTATTTTTCGGATATTAATTCTGCCGAATACAGATCTGATTTGCCTACTGATATAGCTGAGCCCGAATAAAAGCCACCTCCCCCACCGGATTTTATTTGGGTTAGCTATACCAAGGAGAGCATCAGTTGGGGTGGCAGGAGCTGAAAGCTCCATGCCATTTCAGTTGGTGGGCTCCTCAAGAAGAAGAAGAAGAGGAAGAGATTGGATTTATACCCTGCACTTTATACCCTGCACTTCACTCAGCGTCTCAGAGCGGCTTACAAACTCCTTTCCCTTCCCCTCCCCACAACAGACACCCTGTGAGGTAGGCGGGGCTGAGAGAGCTTTTTCGAGGACTGTCCTTGAGAGAACAGCTCTGACAGAACTATGGCTTGCACAGGGTCATCCAGCAGCTGCATGTGGAGGAGTGGGGAACCAAACCGGGTCTGCATGCTTATACAACACACACTTGTTTTATGGCATAACTGTGGCCAGCTTAAGTAGAGCAAAGTTTAATTCTGGGTATAAGCTTTCGTGCGCATGCAGACTTCTTCAGATACCAATGCACATGAAAGCCTATACCCAGAATTAAACTTCATTGATCTGAAAGGTGCCACTGGACTCAAACTTGGTTCTGTTGCTTCAGACCACCTGAATCTAGCTTAAGTTGGTGTTTATTCTGCTGAAGTTTTGTTTGAGAGGGCAGCTTGACCTACGGTACAGCAATTTCAGGTGGGTAGCTGTGTTGGTCTGAAGGACCGGAACAAAGTCTGAGTCCAGCGGCACCTTTAAGACCAACAAAGTTTTATTCAAGGTAAAAGCTTTTGTGTGCATGCACTCTGCTTCAAATGAGGTGTGAAGAAGTGTGCATGTACACAGAAGCTTATACCCAGAATAAAACTTTGTTGGTCTTAAAGGTGCCCCTGGACTCAACCGTCGTTCTGCAGTAAAAGATTTAGACCAGTTTCCCACAAGCAGCTGTGCCGCCGTTGTGCTTCAGTATTGGTCAATTTCACACTATTCGTTGCGCGGCCGCATTTTGACCCGCATCTCCCTCCGATTTCCTCCACGTCTTCTCAGTCCTCAAAAAAAAGGATCGAGAAGATGCGGGGGAAATCGGGGGAAGATGCCAGTCAAAATGCGGCCGCGCAGCGGATAGTGTGAAACTGATCAATACGATCAGGGGAAACTGAAGAGCAAGGGCGGCACAGCTGCTTGTGAGGAATCGGTGTTAGATTCGAGTCCAGTAGCATTTCAGAGACAAACAAGATTTTCGGGGTATGAACTTTCGAGAGTCAACGCTCCCTTCGTCAGATATGAGGAGATCACGGAGTCTTTATATCCCAGCGAGAAGATGGGAGATCTGACTCTCTCTGCAGACTGGTACATCTCTGGTACATCTCTGCATCCGGAGTTCCTTCTTTGCAGTGTCTCCTCCCACCTTCCAACTGGGATATAAACACTCCGTTCTCCATTCCTACTCGTATCTGATGAAGGGCGCTCTGACTCTTGAAACTTCGTACCCCGGAAACCTCATTGGTCTCTAAGGTGCTATTGAACTTGCAGCTACCTGTTCTGAAGGTCAGGTGGCTTCAAAGAGGGTTTAGTCTCTTCACTGTGCTGGCTAAATGGAACCTCCATTTTCCAAGGTAGTCTACCTTTACCAGCTGCTGTGAAGGGAAGGCTTTGATTTCTGCGTGCTGCCTATATGTTTTTCAGGAATGTTTGTTGAACAGGAAGAGGCTCAATGGACCTCTGGTGTGATCCTGCATTCTTACCACAGAGGGTGTTTTTCAAGAGGCCTTGAAGGAGAAAGAGAAAGGGTTTCTATATGCTAAAGCTACTTTACTGCAGCCTAAAAACTTTTTCTTTCCCCTTCCTTCCTTCCTTCCTTCCTTCCTTCCTTCCTTCCTTCCATGCTGAGCCAGTTTGGTGTAGTGGTTAAATGCACGGACTCTAATCTGGGAGAACCGGGTTTGATTCCCCACTCCTCCACTTGCACCTGCTGATGTGACCTTGGGTCAGTCACAAGCTCTGGCACAGCTGTTCCTGAAAGAGCAGTTTCTGTCAGAGCTCTCTCAGCCCCACCTACCTCACAGGGTGTCTGTTGTGGGGAGGGGAAGGGAAAGGAGTTTGTAAGCCGCTCTGAGACTCCAAGTGACGGGCAGGGTGTAAATCCAATCTCTTCTTCTTCTTTCTGAAATGCTGATCACTGCTTTGGGGTCAGGAACCAGTTGTTCTCTAGGCCAGTTTGAAGACTTTTTGCCATCTTCTGGGCATGAAACCAGGGGTCACTGGGGATGTCTGTCAGGGGAGGTATTTGTGAATTTCTAGCATTGTGCAGGGAGCTGGACTAGATGACCCTGGGGATTGTGCAGGGGGCTGGACTAGATGACCCTGGGGTGTTAACCAGGGTTTCCCCGGTTCTGTCCCTTAGCCACAGTTCCACACTGGCTGGGTACGAGGGGAGTTAGAATGACAGTTTATTTCGTTTCTCCTCCTTCACCTCAGAAACCGTTCTATGACTCAACCACTTGATAGCTTTTCTTTTAGATGTGCCAGTGTGGGAATAATTGGTTTTCTTTTTTTTTGTGGGTAGGGATTTTTGTCATGGCGTCGGAATCGGTTCCCATAGTTGTTGGAAGGGCAGAGCATTGGAATGGGATCCAGGTTCGAATCCCCACTCTGTTGTGGACGCTCGCTGGGTCACCTGGGGCCAGTCACACCGCCTCACCTACCTCACAGGGTTGTTGTAAGGATAAATTGTAGGAGAAGAGATCCATGTAAGCCGGTTTGAGGTCCCCACTGAGGAGAAATAAGGGTATAAATGAGGTAAATAAAGTCGCTCTAGGACAAACCAACAGAAGAAGAGATTGGATCTATGCCCCGCCCTTCACTACCTGAAGGAGTCTCAGAATGGCTTACAATTTCCTGTTCCGGTCCCCTTCCCACAACAGACACCCTGTGAAGTAGGTGGGGCTCGGAGAGCTCTTTCAAGGACTGCCCTTGAGAGAACAGCTCTGAAACAACTTGTGACTGACCCAAGGTCACACCAGCAGGTGCAAGTGGAGGAGTGGGGAATCAAACCCGGTTCTCCCAGATTAGAGCCCGCGTTCCTAACCACTACACCAAACTGGCTCTTTGTAGATTACTGGTGGGTATTGGGTGGGAGTTGAAAAGGGGACTGGTGCATGCTTTCTTCTCCCTTATTTCCTTGTATAGAGCCAGTATGGTATAGCAGTTAAAGCGTTGGACTAGAATCAAAGGAAACCAGGTTCAAATCCCCACTCGCGTCACGGAAACCAGCTGGGTGACCTGGGACCCATTTGCACACCCTCAGCCTAACCTACCTTGCAGGGTCGTTGTGAGGAAAAAACTGAGGAGAGGAGAACAATGTAAGCCCTTTTGGGTCCTAAATGCGGGGAAAGGCAGTTTATAAATAAAGTTTGGTGTAGTGGTTAGGAATGTGGACTACGATCTGGGAGAACCGGGTTTGATTCCCCACTCCTCCACTTGCAGCTGCTGGCGTGACCTTGGGTCAGTCACAAGTTCTCTCAGAGCTGTTCTCTCAAGGACCATTTTGGAAAGAGCTCTCTCAGCCCCGCCTGCCTCACAGGATGTCTGTTGTGGGGTGGGGAAAGGAAAGGCGATTGTAAGCCTCTCTGAGACTCCAAGTGAAGGGCAAGGGTATAAATCCAATCTCCTCCTCCTCCTCTTCTATAAATGTATGGAGGAAAAACAACAAAATGGAGCTGGTGTGAGAAGTCCATTGTGGGTAGGAAACAGCCCTGGGGGCTTGCAGGAAGGTGGAAATGTTTAATCATGGAGCGGAATGGAAACGGTTTGGAGAATGACGTCTCTATCACTCCATGAAATCGATGGGCTTAGAACAGATCAAAGGGAGTGCTTCTTCACCCAAAGAGTCGTTCACTTGTAGGATTCACTGCTGCAGGAAGTGGTGGCAGCTACAAGCAGAGACAGCTTCATGAGGGGATTGGGTAAGCATCTGGAACAGAAGTCCATCAGTGGTTTTTAGCCATGAAGGATAGAAGAAAGACTCTGTCTGGGGCAGAGATGCTCTGTATTCTTGGTGCTTGTGGGGGCCACAGTGGAAGGGCTTCTGGAGTTCTGGCCCTGCTGGTGGACCTCCTGATGGCCCCTGGGTTTTGGCCACTGCGTGACACAGAGTGTTGGGCTGGATGGGCCATTGGCCTGATCCAACATAGCTTTGCTCTTACGTTCGTATGTCTGGGGCAGTGATGCTCTGTATTTTTGGTGCTTGGGCCATTGGCCTGATCCAACATGGCTTGTCTTATGTTCTTATTTGTCGTGGTGGCAATGGCACTCTTGGGGGGGGGAGCAGGAGTGGAAGGGCTGAAGCTTCCAGCTGGGTGCGCCAGTTTCCCCCTCCTTCCCTCCTTCTCCTCATTTCCTCCTCCTCCTCCAGCTGGGAGTGCTCCAAGGTTTCAGGCCATTTCGGCTGTAATTCAGCCGAGAACATGATGTTAAAACCACATTGCTGCGTTAAGGGAGATTTAGAAGGTGGGCCGGTCGCCAAGAATCTCGGAAAGGAAGCGAGCGGAATAAGTTCCCGGCCCGGCGTGCCCTCTAAGCCCAAAGGACTTTTCCGTGTGTTGTCTGATTGCAGCAAAAGAATAAGTGAACCGGTCGGGTCGCCAAACTCCAGGTTTGGAAACACCTGGAGGTTAGAGGGCGGAGCCTGGGTGAGTGGGGTTTAGGGAGGAGAGGGGAGGGGCCTCGGGAGGGTGTAATGCCAGGCTGCCCCCTCCTCCAAAGCAGCCGTTTCCGCCTGCAGAAGTGGAATGAAACGGTTTAAATAAAGAAATCCTAAACCAATAAGTGATTTCTGTAGTCTGGAAATCTCCATCCCCCCCCCCGGCAACTGGCAACTCTAGCAAACGGGGATCTTAAATAACAACAGGTTTTTAAAAGTTCTAGGGTTACCAACTCTGGGTTGGGAATTTCCTGGAGCTCTGTGGGTGGAGCATTGTGTTTGTGGAGGGCAGCGAGCTCAGCAGGGTATAATGCACTAGAATCTGCTCTCCAAAGCAGCCGTTTCCTCCAGGGGAAAAACATTCAACTGACAATATAACGATATGAACTTATATAAGTGGTGTAGTTTATCAAAAATATGTATAATGTATACGATGCAAATCAGTGACTCAAAAGTACAAAAAAGCAAAACTCATGGTCCAAATGCATAAATAACTTTCGGAAATAGTCCGAAGCAAATTTCTCAAACACTGAAAAGTCCAAACATCTATATTTGTAATCCCTCTTCACAAAACTCGATGTTTGGACTTTTCACTGTTTGAGAAATTAGACTTGGACTGTTTCTGAACGTTAATGATGTATTTGGACCATGTGTTCCGCTTTCTTGTATTTTTTTTATTTATGATTTTTTATTTGGTGATAAAACAGTGGTACATCAACAGCAGAACAGAACAAGCTGACATAGCATGCAGTACAGTTTGCGTTAGATATGCGAATAAATCAGAAATGTAATCACCTGTTGTGCAACAAAATGTTGAAAAGTGCTACAGAAAAGCTTGAGCAGAGAGAACAAGTGATACAATACCAAACTCGGGTCACATAGTTTTGCATGTTTTAGTAGTAATGAATAAACATAGAAAGTGTACTAGGTTAAATTGAAAATTTACCAGTCTAGCAACTATGAACTCTGGTGCTTAAAATAAAGAAGACGTGAACAGTGTAAAATATGACCAGGTGAACAGAATAGAACAAAAAAGAATAAAAGCAGGGGTCGGTTGGGGCAGGAGCGTGCCGGAGCACCGCTTCAGGAGCTCAGGAGCGGGCACAAATGGCGGTGGCGGCAAGCCCCGCCCCCAGCTCCCTGCCCGCGACCCCATGCCCCTTCCATCTAGAGTCTCTTCATTGTATTCCATGGCCCCACCTGGAGGCTGGCAACCCTTAGTGGAGGCTGTCAGCTCACTGTGGGTCTGAGGCATGTGACAATAGCGAAGGTGAAATTATATATACATTTAAAAAAAACCTTTTTCTCCTTTAAGAGCCAGCGTGGTGTAGTGGTTAAAGTCTTGGATTACGATCTGGGAAGTCCAGGTTCGAATCCCCACGTGTGCCATGCAAGCTCGCTGGGTCGCTTTGGGCCAGTCACACGCTCTCAGCCTAACCTACCTCGCAGGGTTGATGTGAGGATACAAAGAGAGGAAACAACGAGAATGATGTTAGCCCCTTTGGGTCGATGCTCCCTCTAAGCTGTGGAGTCCTGTGAGCAAAATTTCTACCTGGTGAGCTACTGGGCATGAAAGTTGTGAGCGTGAGATTTGGCTACTGCATAAATTAGTTGGCTCTGGAGCCATCCCTCCCTGAGTGAAGATAAAAAAATATGTGCGCCGGAGGCTGAAAAACTGCGAGCTGGCTCACACTAACTCAGCTTAGAGGGAACACTGCTTTGGGTCCCCATCGAAGTGAAAGAGAGGCTAGAAATAAAGGGAATAAATAAATAAGGTGCTGGGAGACTTTGAAATGGGCTTGGGGAAGGCAGTTGGAGTGATCTCAAGGAAGGGACCCAGCTTTTGAAAGGCCCTTGTGGGGCCTTAATGCATTTCCATGGGGGGGATGCATTTAAATCCCCCCCCGGTTTCATTATTGCTAGGCGCCTGTAACTGATTGATGGGGAGGGGGGAGATGGTGCGGAGTCCTTTCAAGCATCCCTTGAGGATTCCTGCCCGATTGGTTCCTTAATGGGCCTTCTCTCTTCTGCTTCCTTCAGAATTTTCTGTCGGGCAGAGAGGAGTTTTTACGGCAAGAGTTTTTCTGTGGCTGTCACAGCTGCTGCGATTGTTCGGCAGAGGACAGAGATCAGTTCCCCTGGGGGAAACGGCTGCCTCGGAGGGTGGACTCTCTGGCATCTTACACTGACTGAGACCTTCTCCTCCCCAAACCGCATCCTCTCCAGGCTGTGCCCCAAATTTCCAGCAATTTTCCAACCCAAAGTTGGCAACCCTGTCACCTGCCAAGGACACGAATCAGAACATTGGTCCACCAGCGTCAGTATTGTCTACTTGGATGGGAAGTGGCTGTCCAGGGTCTCAGGTTGAGGCCTTTCAGACCATCTACCGCCTTGCCCTTTTAGCTGGAGATGCTGGGGATTGAACCTGGGACCTTCCACATCCCGAGCAGGTGCTCTACCACTGAGCCACTGTCCCTTTCCATGGCTGTCCAGGGTCTCAGGCAGAGGTCCTTCACATCACCTACTTCCTGGTCCTTCCAACTGGAGATGTTGGGGATTGAACCTGGGACCTTATGTAGGCCAAGCAGATGCTCCACCACTGAGCCACAACCCCTCTCCATGGCTCTCCAAAGTCTCAGGTGGAGGTCTTTCACATCACCTCCTGCCTGGTCCTTTTAATTGGAGGTGCCCGGGATTGAACCTGGGACCTTCTGCATGCCAAGCAGAGGCTCTGCCGCTGAGCCATGCTCCCTTCCCCTTGCCTTATACTGAATCAGACCCTTGATCTATCAAAGTCAGTATTGTCCACTCAGACTGGAAGTGGCTCTCCAGGGTCTCAGGCTGAGGTCTTTCCCATTATCCACTGCCTGGTCCTTTTAACTGGGGATGCCAGAGATTGAACCTGGGACCTTCTGCATGCCAAGCAGAGGCTCTGCCACTGAGCCACAGCCCCTCTTTACAGCTCTCCAGGGTCTCACACTGAGGTCTTTCCCATCATCCACAGTCTGGTCCTTTTAACTGGAGATGCCGGGGACTGAACCTGGGACCTTCTGCATGCCAAGCAGAGGCTTTGCCACTGAGCCACAGCCCCTCTTTACAGCTCTCCAGGGTCTCACGCTGAGGTCTTTCCCATCATCCACAGTCTGGTCCTTTTAACTGGAGATGCCGGGGACTGAACCTGGGACCTTCTGCATGCCAAGCAGAGGCTCTGCCACTGAGCCATGGTCCCTTCCCCTTGCCTTATACTGAATCAGACCCTTGGTCTATCAAAGCCAGTATTGTCTACTCAGACTGGCAGCGGCTCTCCAGGGTCTCAGGCAGAGGTCTTTCCCATCACCTCCTGCCTGGTCCTTTTAACTGGAGGTGCCGGGGATTGAACCTGGGACCTTCTGCATGCCAAGCAGAGGCTTTTTCACTGAGCCACAGCCCCTCTCCATGGTTCTCCAGGGTCTCAGGCGGAGGTCTTTCACATCCCCTACTGCCTAGTCCTTTTTAACTGGGGATACCCGGGATTGAGCCTGGGACCTTCTGCGTGCCAAGCAGAGGCTCTGCCGCTGAGCCATGCTCCCTTCCCCTTGCCTTATACTGAATCAGACCCTTGATCTATCAAAGTCAGTATTGTCCACTCAGACTGGAAGTGGCTCTCCAGGGTCTCAGGCTGAGGTCTTTCCCATCATCCACTGCTTGGTCCTTTTAACTGGGGATGCCAGAGATTGAACCTGGGACCTTCTGCAGACCAAGCAGAGGCTCTTCTACTGAGCCACAGCCCCTCTTTACAGTTCTCCAGGGTCTCACGCTGAGGTCTTTCCCATCACCTCCTGCCTGGTCCTTTTAACTGGAGATGCCTGGGACTGAACCTGGGACCTTCTGCATGCCAAGCAGAGGCTCTGCCACTGAGCCACAGCCCCTCTTTACAGCTCTCCAGGGTCTCAGGCTGAGGTCTTTCCCATCATCCACAGTCTGGTCCTTTTAACTGGAGATGCCGGGGATTGAACCTGGGACCTTCTGCATGCCAAGCAGAGGCTCTGCCACTGAGCCACAGCCCCTCTTTACAACTCTCCAGGGTCTCAGGCTGAGGTCTTTCCCATCATCCACAGCCTGGTCCTTTTAACTGGGGATGCCGGGAATTGAACCTGGGACCTTCTGCATGCCAAGCAGAGGCTCTTCCACTGATTCGCAGCCCTTCCCCCAGTCAATCAGCTCGTAAGGAACCACTCACGGCTCCTTATGTGTTTCCTCCATTCAAGATCCTTTTGGGTTTTTATCCTCAAGAGGCTAGCAGGTGCCAGGAAATGCTTCTGTGGTGGTGGCAGTACAGTGGTGCCCCTGGGCACCGCATTGGGGACTGCTGTTCTATCCCTTTGGGAAGCGTCCTTTTCCTTTGACTTCTATAAAGCTGGGCTTCGGTTGTTGTTTCACCCTTTCCGGGAAGGGGCTGATTCTTCCCCCCCTTCATATCCTCTAAGGCAAGATGCTCTTTAGTGTTCAATGCAGAGGAATTGAAGAGCTGCAGCTAGGGGCCAGCCCATTAGTGCCAGGGCAAAGGAATTATTTATGACATCTTGGCTGGGCCCTGTGCAAGAGAAGTGTTCATTTTAAATCTTCCTCCCTCCCTCCCATATATTGTATAAGGAGTTAGCACAGGACTTCTGTGGGGTACCTTGGGGATTCTGATGCAGGGTGGTGGCCAAAACTGTGAAATGCTGTGATGGGCAGTAGGTTCAGGACGGACAAAAAGAAATACTTCTTTACACAGAGAGTGATTAAAATGTGGAGTTTTAATAGGGGATTAGTTTCATGGAGTCTGTCAGTGGCTACTATCCATGGTGACTGAGGGGTGCCACAGTCAGAGGAACTAATCCTCTGTATCCCAGAGCCAGGAGGCAAAATCAGGGGAAGGCCTCTGCCCTCTCTGCCCTGTTGTTGGCTGTCTAGAGGAACTGGTTGGCCACAGTGTGAGACAGGAGGCTGGACTAAATGGTCTATTGGTCCGATCCAGTAGGGCTCTTCTTAAGTTTTCATCAGGGGAAGGCCTCAGCCTCTCTGCCCTATTGCTGGCTCTCCAGAGGATCTAGTTGGCCACTGTGTGAGACGGGAGGCTGGACTAGATGGACCTTCACTGGTCTGATCCAGCAAGGCTCTTCTGAGGTTCTTATCAGGAGAAGGCCTTGGCCTCCATGCCCTGTTGTCGGCCATCCAGAGGAACTGTTTGGCCACTATGTGAGATGGGATGCTGGACTAGATGGATCATCACTGGTCTGATCCAGCAAGGCTCTTCTGAGGTTCTTATCAGGAGAAGGCCTTGGCCTCTATGCCCTGTTGTCGGCCATCCAGAGGAACTGGTTGGCCCCTGTGTGAGACAGGATGCTGGACTAGATGGACCCTCACTGGTCTGATCCAGTAGGGCTCTTCTGAGGTTCTTCTTAGGGGAAGGCCTCGGCCTCTCTGCCCTGCTGTTGGCACTCCAGAGGAACTGGTTGGCCCCTGTGTGAGACAGGAGGCTGGACTAGATGGACCCTCACCGGTCTGATCCAGCAGGGCTCTTCTGAGGTTCTTATCAGGGGAAGGCCTCGGCCTCTCTGCCCTGCTGTTGGCACTCCAGAGGAACTGGTTGGCCCCTGTGTGAGACAGGAGGCTGGACTAGATGGATCATCACTGGTCTGATCCAGCAAGGCTCTTCTGAGGTTCTTCTCAGGGGAAGGCCTCGGCCTCTCTGCCCTGCTGTTGGCCCTCCAGAGGATCTAGTTGGCCATTGTGTGAGACGGGATGCTGGACTAGATGGACCCTCCCTGGTCTGACCCAGCAGGGCTCTTCCGATGCTCTTATCAGGAAAGGCCTCGGCCTCCCTGCCCTGTTGCTGGCCCTCCAGAGGAACTGGTTGGCTGTTATGTGAGACAGGATGCTGGACTAGATAGACTGTTGGTCTGATCCACCAGGGCTCTTTGTATGTTCTTATGACCCAATGCAGGGTTGTTGTTTTTTTTACGCATTTCCTCTCCCTGTTTCGTTTCTCGCAGCCTCTTGCAAGCGGCCGGTGGCTGGGGAGATACGTACTGAAACAGCAGTGGCACATTTTTGCATTAGCAAACGTTGTAAAGAGCCGTCTCGCTGACAAGCTTTTGGCTTCCCTGAAGGCGGAAAGCTTGAACAGTGCGATGCCGTGAGAAGAGCGGGACAAGGTGCCAGGGAATATTGATCTTCCGCTGCTCAGAAGAACCTCTGGAAGAAGCGGCCGCGGAATCTCCGAATTGGTTGGAAGGCGTGAACTTTGAAGTCCTACCAAATGCCTAGAGGGGTAAAAAAGAAAAAAAAAATTGTGTGTTTTTGTTCGGAAGGGGAAAAGGGAAAAGATAAGGAGGTCAGAAAGAGCAGCTGTTGGATGTCTTGTACTTTCTGGCTTCTGTCCCTGTGCTGTGTCATAGAACTTGGTTTGCCAGCTGTGGGTTCGGAAATCCCTGGAGATTTGGGGGGTGGAGTCTGGGGAGGGCAGGATTTGGGGAGATTTTTATAATGTTCTAGAGTCCACCTTTCAAAGCTGGTCTTTTTATCCAGGGGGATTGGTAATTGTAACCTGGAGACCGGTCCTAATTCCAGGACAACTCCAGCCATCACCTGGAGACTGGCAACCCTAGTTTCAGGCCTGGCCCTTTTTCTGCCAGCTGGACTGAGGGGAACCTCCACATTCAGAGGCGCTAATCCTCTGAATCCCAGAACTAGGAGGCAACACCAGGGGAAGGCCTCGGCCTCTATGCACTGTTGCTGGCCCTCCAGAGGAACTGGCTGGCCCCTGTGTGAGACAGGAGGCTGGACTAGATGGGCCCTCCCTGGTCTGACCCAGCAGGGCTTTTCTGAGGTTCTTATCAGGGGAAGGCCTCAGCCCCTCTGCCCTGTTGTTGGCCCTCCAGCGGAACTGGCTGGCCCCTGTGTGAGACAGGAGGCTGGACTGGATGGACCTTCCCTGGTCTGATCCAGCAGGGCTCTTCTGAGGTTCTCATCAGGGGAATGCCTCAGCCTCTATGCCCTGTTGCTGGCCCTCCAGAGGAACTTGCTGGCCCCTGTGTGAGACAGGATGCTGGACTGGATGGACCCTCACTGGTCTGATCCAGCAGGACTCTTGTGATGTTCATATCAGGGCAAGGCCTTGGTCTCTCTGCCCTGTTGTCGGCCCTCCAGAGGAACTGGCTGGCCCCTGTGTGAGACAGGATGCTGGACTAGATGGACCCTCCCTGGTCTGATCCAGCAGGGCTCTTCTGACATTCTTATGATCCCGGAGGAATCCCCATTTCTACTTGCATCTGATGAAGAGGATGGAATTTTGACCCTTGAGAGTTCATACCCCTCAAACCTTCCCAGTCTCTATGGTGCTACCAGTCTCAAATCTACCTCTGTTAATAAGGAATAATGTCTACATTTCCATATTGTGCATCTCTTATCTGCTTTTTAAGGGCATGATTTTTTTATAAAAAAAGCCAGGGATGGGTATGCTGAAAGGGACTTCCGTGGAGGGCTTTACCCAACTGTGTTGGTTGCTTTTGGGCTGTTTGTCTCTGTGTCCTATTTTCCCCGCGGTGTGTCTGTGTGTGCACGCACTGCTGAACATGCTTTGTCAAAGCCGCTGGCTGGTTACCGAGCATGTGATTGGATCACGCACCGTTCGTATCGTTTGCCTGGGCGGCTCAGGTATCTGTCGGTGTGAGATTTGAGGCTGTCGCTGGGGCAGGCTCGATCTTGAAGGCGCTGGCTGATCGTTGAGTCACGCTGGTGCCGAGCGCGGGAGTGTCTCTTTTCTTCTCTCCCCGCATCTCTTTCTCCCTCCGTGTCATTGGGGAATGACGGGGGTCTGTTTAATGGGCAACGGGGCCTCTGCTTGGTCCAAGTTCAAATAACAACCCTTATGCTGGGTTCAGAACATCTCAGCAGGTGGCTTGATGGCGTGGCTGTGCCGTGTCACGCAGGTGTGTAGGGCAGGGGTCCCCAACACAGCGCCCATGGGCGCCGTGGCATCCGCAGACGTAAAAACCCTTATGATGTGTTCAAAACATTTCACAAGAATGTTCGCCTTGCATCGATGGCCATTAATAACAGTCCTATTGAGGAAGTGGCTTGTTCAGGGCTTCTGAGATGAGATTCGAGATTAAAAAAAAAAAAAATCGACCAAAATCCGATTGTGCTACTGAGGAAGAATATCTTATTATCCAGATTTTTTAAAATTCTCTACATGCTTCGCAATAACGCTTCGGCATCTAGTCATGCCGGCCACATGACCACGGAGATGTCTCCGGACAGTGCTGGCTCTTCGGCTTGGAAACGGAGATGAGTACCGCATCCCTACAGTCGGATTCAACTGGCTTTCGAGCAAGTGAAACCTTTCCCTTTACCTAGGGAATCTGTGAGTCCTTCAATGTTTTTACAGCGAGGATGCAAGATCGAGAATGTCTGGCCTTGAGAACAGAGAATCGTGCTAGGGTACGACAGGCAGACTCCTTTGTAGTTGGGAATTCTAGGAACATAGGAGAATATAGTTTTTTTTTTCTTTTAGAAGAAGATGATGATATTGGATTTATACCCCACCCTTCACTACCTGAAGGAGTCTCAGAGAGACCAACAATCTCCTTTCCCTTCCCCTCCCCACAACAGACACCTTGCGAGGCGGGTGGGGCTGTGAGAGCTCTTTCGAGGACCGCTCCTGAGAGAACAGCTCTGAGAGAACTTGTGACTGACCCAAGGTCACACCAGCAGCTGCATCTGGAGGAGTGGGGACTCAAACCCAGTTCTCCCAGATTAGAGTCCATGCTCCTAACCAGTTTGGTGTAGTGGTTAAGCGCACGGACTCTTATCTGGGAGAACCGGGTTTGATTCCCCGCTCCTCCACTTGCACCTGCTGATGTGACCTTGGGTCAGTCACAAGCTCTGGCACAGCTGTTCTCTCAGGGACAGTTTCTGTCAGAAGTTCTCTCAGCCCCACCTACCTCACAGGGTGTCTGTTGTGGGGAGGGGAAGGGAAAGGAGTTTGTAAGCCGCTCTGAGACGCCTTTGGGCAGTGAAGGGCAGGGCATAAATCCAATCTCCTCCTCCTCCTCCTTCTTCTTCTTCTTCTCTACACCAAACTGGCTCTTAGCATTTTACTGTGCCCTGGCAGACAGATTGGAACTTCTGCTTTCTTGGTGCCGGCTTAGAAAATCTATCCCAAGTTTTGCTTGTTCCCTTTGACCCCAACTGTGGCCCTTCAGTACACGCCAGGGAGAGTTGGGCCCTGCAAGGCACGTGGAAATAGCTGGCTAATCCCCGCTAAGGCTCTGTAGCTGAGGAGGGAGTCTGTTGGCTGGGATAAGCTTTAGGGGCCTTAAGAGGAAGATATCCCCTGCTGCATGGCAGATGGGGGAACGTGGCAGTGTGGAATATGAGCAGCCAGTGTGATGCGGCGACAAAAAAGTCTAACGCGATCTTGGGGGTTTATCAACAGAGGCATAACATCCGAATTGCAAGGTGTCGTAGTCCTGCTGTACACTGCCTTGGTCAGGCCGCACCTGGAGTCTTGTGTGCAGTTCTGGAGGCCTCCCTTCCAAAAGGATGTGGGCAGAATGGAGCAGGGGCAGAGGAGAGCGACGAGGATGATCGGGGGCCTGGAGACCAAGAAGCTCTATGAGGAAAGGCTGAGGGACTTGGGAAGATTCAGTCTGGAGAAGAGGAGGTGGAGGGGGGGGGCAGGATGGCTCCCTTGAAGTATCTGAAGGGCTGTCGCTTGGAGGAGGAAGGCAGGGAGCTGTTCCTGTTGGCCGCAGAGGAGAGGACTTGAAATAATGGGTTGAAATTAAGGGCGGGAAGGTACCAGCTGGATATCAGGGAAAACTTTTTGACGTTAAGAGTTGTTCAGCCGTGGAACCAGCTGCCTAGGGAGGTGGTGGGCTCCCCCCTCCCTGGCAGTCTTCAAGCAGCGGCTGGACAAAGACATGTCAGGGATGCTCTAGGCTGATCCTGCATTGAGCAGGGGGGTGGACTAGTTGGCCTCTAGGGCCCCTTCCAACTCTGCGATTTGATGGTTCTGTGTATTCAGAACGGCATGCGGGGAGTTCCCGGCTTGCCTGTATAAACCCTGCAGCCCCCCACCTCTGTGTTGGGTGAGCCAACGAGTCTGTGGCACGTTCAGAGCGGGAAACCGTACTTTGCTGTTGTGTGTCCCACACTGCGGTCTGCATTCGAATTCCGGTTTGCACGGCAAACAGATTGCCGGTATTGGAGGTCAGTTGTGGTTTGCTGCCAAGCTAACTGTGGCTGGTTATTTTGCTGTACCTAAAGCTAGGGTTCCGTGCGCCTTGGTGTTTAGTCATGCCGGCCACGTGACCACGGAAATGTCTTCGGACAGCGCTGGCTCTTCGGCTTTGAAATGGAGATGAGCACCGCAACCCTAGAGTCGGATTCGACTGGCTTTCGAGCAAGGGAACCTTTACCTTTACCTAAAGCTAGGGTGGGCGGAGCGTCGGGCCCACGTGAGCTGGACGGAAGCCTCTCAGCATGTGGTTTGGTGTTATGGCTGTGGCATGCCATATAGGTGTGTAGAGGGTCAGACTCTTTGTGGGGCGGGGGACAGCTGCAAAGGATAACAGAAGGCCACAAAGTGGATGTCGCATGACTTAAGAAGCGGCAGCAGCTACAAGCAGAGACAGCTTCAAGAGGGGATTGGATATATGGAGCTGAGGTCCATGAGCGGCTGTTAGCCACAAGGGGTAAATGGAACACTCTGTCTGGGGGGCAGTGATGCTCTGTATTCTTGGTGCTTGGTGGGGCCACAGTGGGAGGGCTTCTGGAGTTCTGGCCCCGCTGGTGGACCTCCTGATGGCCCCTGGGTTTTGGCCACTGTGTGACACGGAGTTTTGGATTAGATGGGCCACTGGCCTGATCCAACATGGCTTTCCTCTTATGTTCTGATTGGTGCAGTGGTTAAATAGGCAGACTCTTAATCGGGAAGAACTGGGTTTTGATTCCCCACTCCTCCACACACAACTGCTGGATGACCTTGGGCAAGCCATAGTTCTGTCAGAGGTGTTCTTGAAAATAGCAGTTTCTGTCAGAGCTCTCTCAGCCTCACCTGCCTCACAGGGTGTCTGTTGTGGGGAGGGGAAGGGAAAGGAGTTTGTAAGCCGCTCTGAGACTCCTTTGGGTAGTGACGGGCGGGGTATAAATCCAATCTCGTTCTCCTCCTCCTTCTTATGTCTGGAGCAGTGACGCTCTGCCTTCTTGGTGCTTAGGGGGGGCAAGAGTGGGAGGGCTTCTGGAGTTGTGGCCCCACTGGTGGACCTCCTGATGGCACCTTGGTTTTAGCCACTGTGTGACACAGAGTGTTGGACTGGGTGGGCCACTGGCCTGATCCAGCATTGGCTTCTCTTATGCTTTTATGTTCTTAAGATTTGTTTGTCTAGGGTCAGACTACAGAAGATAGTTTTTAATAAGCCGAATCCAGTTTCCTATTTGACTGGGTACTGTAGACGTCACCCCAAAGTGATGTCATCTCACTGGGCATATTGTGCGGGGGACTCCCTAATATTGGGCCAAAAACTCTATGGTCACCATAGAGTCTTTAGCCAGGTGCTAGAGTGTCCCCCCGACGTGACATGCCTGACGCGATGATGTCACCTCCGGGTGACATCATCATCCCAGCATGCGAGGCGTGCTGGGGCTCTTTGTGGGTGGGGCTCCAAAAGCGGGGGGACCCCTGCCCCCATTGGGGGAATGGCAAACCTATGGTGGCAGCTACTGCCAAAGCAACAGTTAAAAATTTTGCATAGCCAATCAGAAGAAGGCTTGCCCTCCCTGGCCCCACCCACTTCCTAAAAACTCTTGGCGGGTGCTGGAAAAGGGGATTTTACAACCACGTACCCCATGGGTTCGGCTATCTGCTTGGAATAGAATTGGCATCGTTGGCAGGCCAGGGTGGCATTTCATATTTCATCTCTGTCTTGGTATGGGTATATGCTGCCTCCTGAAATAGACTGGGCTGCCGGCATCCGGACTCAGAGACGTTTGTTCCCAAATTGCATCCTGTCGTTCCGGCCTTCAGAATCCTCCTTATCAGGGAGGGTTTTTTTGGTGGGAACATAATGGGCCGTCAAGGAGCCGAAAGAATATCGTGTCCCTTTTGGGATTCGAGGCGGCCGAGCGGCAAGGAGGAAGGCTATTAGAGTGCCAAATGCTCGTTTATTCTGGGATTCGGCAAGGCGTGTTTTATGTGCGGTGGTTGCCTTGGGCTTGGGGCTGGAACCGATCCCTTGGAGAGCTGGGACCCTTGTGGGTTTCTGCTTGGATCTCCACCCGGCCTGTGGGGCTGCTGGTACTGAGTCGGAAGCCAATGGTGCTGGACAGAGTGGTGGATTTAGGACCCCGGCCCCACCCGGGTTCCGATCGGTGCTCCCGCTAAGCTGTAGAGTCTTGTGAGCAAAAATTCTACTTTGTGAGCTACTGGCATTGAAGTTGTGAGCGAGCAGTTTGGCTACTGCATGTATCAGTTTGCTCTGGAGCCGCCCTTCCTGTGAGCTGGAGGCTAAAAAACCCTGTGAGCTAGCTCACACTAACTTAGCTTAGAGGGAACACTGGTTCAGATCCCCAGTGTGACCGCGGAAGCTCGCTGGGTGACCTTCGGCCTCTCACAGACTCTCAGCCTGGCCTACCTCGCAGGGCTGTTGTTGTGAGAAAATGGAAGAAGGGGGGGAATGGTGTCCCAGCTGGGGAGAAATCGGGATATAAATAAAGAAATGTGTGCGTGCACTAAATCAGCTGTGCTTCCGCCACTTGGTCTGTCACTCTGCCGGGAAAGCTTCTAGTTCCTCGATCTCCCAGGGCTGCGATAAGGGCAGCAATAGCTTAAGGTTTCCTGTTTGCTGCATTGAAGGGGAACTCCCCTGGACGTCTCCCACGTGGGTTCTTGGTGGGACTTAGAACCAGTGATGCAGTTAAGTAGGTTTAGACTCAGCAAAACTTGAAAGTTGATCATCTATATCTTAAAAACAAAATAGCGTTTATTTACAAAATACTTCTAGAGCCATACTCTCCTAAACTTCTTGGCTAACTGGCAGGCTGACTGTGCAGACGCCCTGTCATGATCTGTGCAGGATGGAGGCAGGGCCTAGAGGCCTAAGCTCTAGGAGGGGCTTGTCTGGTAGTAGAAAGCAAGCTGCCTACAATTCCCACAATGCCTAGAGCCAGCTGCAACCAATGGGGATACTAGAAGTCTCTGAGGTGATGTGTTCATATACTTGGTTTCAGTTTTAACTGATGTTCTTTTTCTCTGTGGTTTGAGGAGACTGGTCTGGAACAAAGTTGGGAAAGTGAGTAAGTTGAGTAAGTTAGGCCTGGTAAGAAGGTTTGTAGGCCTTAAGTAGAAACAGTTAAGGAGTAATAGGTAGCTGCGTAAGAGTCTGTTTATTTTGCCTTTTAAACACTGTTATACCTTTTTGAAGCACCTTGTCTTGTTTTAAGTGCCCCATTACTGTATAAATAAACCATTTGTTTAAAAGTTCTCTGCCTGGTCATCACGCCTAAGGTTCTTGGCTTGAAAAGGGCATTTTGGATGGGCTTCAGAGGGTACCCTGGGCCTTCTCAAGGGACCATAAGACCAGGGTGGTGGCAGCGGAAGGCGGCGACCCGTTGGGGTCATGACATCCCCCTATCGGGGAAAGGCTGGGAGGAGATTTGGGCATCACCGACCCTTTCCTCTAAATCTATTAATATACGATTATTGGGTTACAAAGTCTTAATGCGATGGTACATCACACCCAGCAAATTACATCACATTACACCATTATGTTCGCCACTTTGCTGGAGGAAGTGTGGGGCTCGAGGCTCGTTTATCCACTCTTGGTGGGATTGTACAATTGTAATGGAGTTTTGGCAAAGGGTTTTTAGATATATCAAGGACATAATTGGTTATGATATAGTTCCTTCACAGGAGTTGGTATTATTAGACCTCTGGAGAGACTGTCACATACCTAGGATATATCAGGACTTTATTTCAGTTCTTCTAATTGGAGCTAAAACCATTATTGCAGCAAGCTGGAAAGATTCTACCTCTATTTCTGCTGCATGGTGGTTTGTTAAGATAGGGGACTTCTTTGTAATGGACAAAAAGATCGGACTCAGCTTCCGGTCGGAGTAAAATGGCGAATTGACACACTTTGCGAGTTGTGCAGAGTGTACTGCGGCATCTGACGACAGTCTGGGCTCTATCGGACCCAGCGCAGCACTCTCCAGGCGGGAGAGTGGCAAGCAAGCAGCGAAGCCTGAGGGGGAGTTGAGATCGGTGGAGATAAGCTTCGGAGGAAGCTTGTTTACACTTTGATCTCCTTCCGTGAAGAGGGCAGTTGCAAATCAACTCTACAGATGCCAGCCGGGCTGAGAATTCAGCATAAATTCGCCATCTACCGATCTCTTTACCATCAAGATTAACATCGTTTACAGAAGAAGCACCGCGAAACCCCGAGATTACAAGCAAGGTAACAAACAAACAAACGAATAAGCGCTTACCGGTTTAAAGAAGATTGTGATATTGAAACGTACGGATAAGCGCTGAAACCTTTAAGGAACTATTCCACTTGAATTAAAAGTAAAATGAAAGCTTTCCTTTAGAGATAAAGGCTGAAAAGTGACTTTGTTTTGCATTCCTGTGGTCAGCCAAGTCTAAACGTTACATAGCAGAAACGAAACTAACTGTGACTCTGTGATACAGGAAGTGGGCTAGAGTGGAGATTTTAGAGGCTGTTGTGTTTGAAGCGGATGGACATTTTACTGTGTGACACTATCCTTATCGGAAGTCGGATTACAGAGACGGACAGAGGCACAGGAAGTTTGAAAGGAGCCTACTCTAGCCGAAAAACCATAGAGAAATTGCGCCCGACATTTTTGGGAGGACTAAAATTTAAAAAGTTATTTTCAAGCCGAAAATGTGTTTAAGCAAGTTATAAAGGTGGCGATTTGGCTTGAGGATTGCTAATATAAAGATTGATTAGCATTGAAGTGCCCTCCAAGACGGATTTGAGAACAAGACCCAGAGCTGCTTCATCACCCAGCCCAAGAATGACTGCAAAGGAAAAAAAGAGTGGCAAGCAGCTATGGAAGCGATGGAAAAACGGATGACCGAAGTGGTGCAGAATCTTGGAAAACAAATAGAATCACACCTTGGAAAACAAATAGAATCACAGTTGCAACAACAACTGCAAAGTCAATTGGAGCAAATAGAACAAGTGCAAGTTCAAGTACAGAAAAAAATATGGAAGAATTGAAAGAACTGGTACTTACTGAAGTGTCAGGGATAAAAAAAGATACAGAAGAACTTAAAAAGGAAGTCAAAAGTCTGGTGACAAAATCTGAAGATATGGAACAAAAGGTTAAAAAAACTCTGTCTGAAATTACAAGGCTGGAGACCATGATGGATTACAGGGCTACTCAGAATCACTTGAGATTGAGAGGGATAGAAGAGGAGGAAGATCAGGATTTACGGGCTCTAGTAATTAAGACATTGACAACTTATATAGGAGAAGATGAAGGAGATTTGGATGCAGACTTTGATTTGATTTACAGAGTAAATTCAGCTTATGCCAAAAGAAAGCAACTACCCAGAGATGTGATTGTTCAATTTGTGACAACAAAGATGAAGGAAGACGTTTTCAAGAAACAATTTACACAACCGTTGGAAATAAATGGAAAGAAAATAATAATTTTGAGAGAAATTCCGAGATAGATTCTACAAGACAGGAAGAAGTTCAAGAAATTGACAGACAGATTAAAAGAAATGAACATTAGGTTTAGATGGGAGATTCCATATGGACTTACATTTATGTATAACTCGGTGAGAACTACTCTTAAAACTGAAGGAGATTTATATAGATTTAAAGCGAGCAATCTGGACGATTTTAAAGATATTTAATCCAACACCATTATGGATTACAAATTTTTATCTTGGAACGTAAATGGACTAAATTCACCAGGTAAAAGAAGACTGGTGAATCATTGGCTGGAGAAACAAAAATGTAATATAATTTGTTTACAAGAAACACATATAAGAAAACAAGACGACAAATATTTGATTAATAAAAAATTGGGAGAAGAATTTTACTCCTTAGCAGCTAATAAGAAAAAAGGAACAGTGATTTATATCTCAAAGGATTTGGATCCTAAACAAATTTTCTCGGACAAAGAAGGAAGGTATGTTGGCGTGGAAATATGGATGAATAGAAAAAAGACATTGCTTGTAAATATATATGCACCCAATGGTGCAAAAGAGACTTTTTTCAGTGACTTGACCAAAGAGTTGGAGTGTTTAAATTATGACCAAATTGTTCTTGCTGGAGACTTCAATGGTACAGTGAATAATACAATGGATAGAAAATCTAAAGCAAGTGGAGAGACAGTTGGAAAGTTACCAAAAAATTTCTTTCAATTGATGAAGCAAGAGAAATTGGAAGACGTTTGGAGGAAGTGGAATCCTAAGACTAAGGACTACACTTTTTATTCGAATAGACATAATTCCTTTTCTCGGATTGACATGATTTGGATGTCAGAGGAGATGGCGCAAAAAACTTATAAAATACAAATTTTACCGAAAACTAATTCTGATCATAATCCCTTACTTTGGATATCTAAAGCAAAACCTAAACAGCTATATTGGAGAATTAATGAAGATTTATTGGATCAAAAACAAATTAATGAAATCTTAAAAAAGGAAACGAAAAGTTTTTTTTGAACTGAATTTGAATAAAGGTACGGACATACAAGTTGTATGGGATGCATACAAAGCAGTAATGAGAGGTATGCTTATCTCTCTGAACTCCAAGGACAAAAAACAAAAGATCCAACAACAGAAAGACCTTCATGAAAAAATTCGACAAAAAGAAAAGGAATTAAAGAAAAGACCAGGGAAGAAGAAGATTATTAAAGAGATCCACTTTCTGCAAGATCAGCTGAATGTTTTACTAAACAGAGAATTATATTGGAATTTGAAGAAATTACAGCAAAAAGCATTTGAGGGTGCAAACAAACCAGGAAAGTTTTTAGCATGGCAATTGAAAAACAGAAAAGAAAGGAATTTTATAACTAAGATTACTGAAGGTGGAAAGGATGTTATGAGCTTGAATGGTATAAAAAGAGTTTTTTTAAAATATTACGCCAAATTATTCAAAAAGAAAGGAATTGATCAACAGAGAATCAACAAATATTTGGAGAAGATTGAAGTTCCAGAGCTGGGAAAACAAATTAAGGAATTATTAAATGGTTTAGTAACGAAAGAAGAAGTGACAATGGCGATAGAAGATGCAAAGTTGGGCAAGGCTCCAGGACCAGATGGCTTTACAGCAAAGTTTTATAAGAAATTTAAAGAGGAGCTAACCCCTATTTTAGTTCTTCTGTCGAATGAGATAAGAAAGAACAAACGGATCCCAGATTCATGGAAAGAAGCAAATATTTCATTGATACCCAAAGAAGGTTTGGATTTGACTCAAGTAAAGAATTATAGGCCAATATCGCTATTAAATAATGATTACAAATTATTTGCGAAAATAATTTCAGAGAGACTGAAAAAATATCTGAAAGATATAATAGCGGAAGAACAAGCTGGATTTTTACCAAACAGACAAATCAGAGATAATTTAAGAGTGGTGATAGATGCAATTGAATATTATGACAAGCATCCTGAAAAAGAAGTTGGATTCCTCTTCCTAGATGCGGAAAAAGCTTTTGACAACTTAAATTGGGAATTTATGCTGCAAGTTATTGAAAAAATGGATATTGGACAGTCCTTTTTAAATATGATTGTGGCAATATATTCAGAACAAAAAGCGGCTTTGAATATAAACAAAGAAAAGACGGACTTCTTCCAAGTCCAAAAGGGAACACGTCAAGGCTGCCCGTTATCCCCGTTGTTGTTTATTTGGATATTGGAAATATTATTGACAGCGATAAGAAAAGATAACAGTATTGAAGGACTTACAGTGAAAGGTTTTGTCTATAAATACAGGGCATTTGCAGATGATGTAATGTTTATGATTCAAGACCCAATCGAGAAAATACCACAACTGATGGAAAAAATTGAAGAATTTGGTTCAGTTGCGGGATTTTATGTTAATAAAAGTAAAACCAAAGTGATGTGCAAAAATATGACGAAACAAAGACAAACAGAACTTCAAGAGAAAATTCAATGTGAAGTAGTTACAAAGACTAAATATCTTGGAATTGAATTAACCATGAAAAATATTGACTTGTTTAAAAACAATTATGAAAAGGTGTGGCACAAGATTCAGCAAGATATGAAGAAATGGGACACTTTGAATTTATCATTGATGGGAAGAATTGCGACTGTAAAAATGAATATTTTACCGCGTTTGATGTATCTATTTCAGACTATTCCAGTACTAAAACAAAGGAAAGTATTGGATTCGTGGCAGAAAGAATTATCCAAATTCGTATGGGCAGGAAGAAAGCCAAGGATTAAAATGAAAATTTTATGTGATGCAAAGGAAAGAGGAGGTCTACAACTACCAAATCTAAGACTGTACTATGATGCCGTCTGTTTAACATGGTTGGAACAGTGGATTAATTTGGAGAATAAGAAGCTATTGGCCCTGGAAGGGCATGATAACAAATTCGGATGGCATGCATATTTATGGTATGGAAAAGTAAAAATGGACAAATTTTTTAAACACCACTTTGTAAGACAATCACTGTTCGAGACATGGATGAAATATAGAAAATTCTTCTCAGAAGAAAGACCACTTTGGATTGTACCAGCTGAAGTGATCAATCCATATTCAAGAAATCAAGGACTAGACTGGCTACCTTATAAAAATCTTTTAAAATCTGAAGGGAAAAATTTTGTGTTAAAAGATAGATTTGATGTTGAATTTGAATATGATTGGTTGAAGTATAGACAGATTTATGATTTATTTAAGACCGATAAAAGAGAACATGGTTTTAGAGAAAAGAATATTGAAATTGAAACTGTATGGCTTGAGAAAGATAAAAAAATGATTTCTAAACTGTATAAGGTGCTATTGAAATGGTATACTGAGGATGAAGTTGTAAAAGAGCAAATGATAAAATGGGCTGTAAATGTTAATAATGAGATATTAATGACATCTTGGGAATACTTGTGGAAAAAGTCGATGAAAATTTCAACTTGCGTAAATGTTAAAGAGAATTGTTATAAAATGATGTACAGATGGTATATGACGCCTAAAAAAATTGCTATCATAAATGAAAGTATGTCTAACAAATGCTGGAAATGTAAGAAACATGAAGGGTCTTTTTACCATATGTGGTGGACATGTGATAAAGCAGTAAGGTATTGGACAGAGATCCACAATGAGATACAAAAAATTTTGAATTGTACTTTTAAGAAAGACCCACAGATGTTATTGTTAGGTCTTAAAATGAAAGAAATAAATGTAGCCAAGAGAACATTACTATGGTACTTGACTACAGCAGCAAGACTGACTTTTGCTCAATGTTGGAAACAAGATAAAGTACCTGAAACATGGGAATGGATTAAAAAGACGTTGTTTTTGGCAGAAATGGACAAATTAACAAGAAAGTTAAACAACGAAGAAGATGAAACGTTCTTTGAAGATTGGAAAGACTTTCAAAAATACTTGTTGAAAAATTGGGACATTAAACGTGGTTTGATTTGCTTTGATAGTTATTAAGAGGAAAATGAAATAGAATTAGATTTTTGAATTGTTACCGTTAGTAAGAGAAAATAAGTTTAGAAGTAACTGTAACAGAATAAGAGAGATATTAATGGGGTTGGAGCAGTGCGGGAAGCCTTGTTTGGGGGGGGAGAAGGGAAATTAGAAAAATGGATATATAGGTTGGTTGAAAATGTATGAGTATGTGATATATCCAATAATAAATTGTATTTACCGAAAAAAAAAAAAAGATCGGACTCAGTTACGAGGACAGACGGCTCTAATGTCATAAGAACATAAGAGAAGCCAATGCTGGATCAGGCCAATGGCCCATCTAGTCCAACACTCTGTCACACAGCGGCCAAAATATACCAGGTGCCATCAGGAGGTCCGGCAGTGGGGCCTGGACACTAGAAGCCCTCCCACTGCTGCCCCCTCCAGCACCAAGAATAGAGTGCATCACCTGCCCCAGACTGAGAGTTCCCATCTATACCTTGTGGCTAATAGCCACTGATGGACTTCTGCTCCATATGTTTATCTAATTCCCTTTTGAAACTGTCCATGCTTGCAGCTGCCACCACCTCCTGTGGCAGTGAATTCCGTGTGTTAATCACTCTTTGGGTGAAGAAGTATTTCCTTTTATCTGTTCTAACCCGACTGCTCAGCAATTTCATGGAGTGCCCACGAGTTCTTGTACTGTGAGAAAGGGAGAAAAGTACTTCTTTCTCAGCCTGCTCAATCCCGTTCATAATCTTATAAACCTCAATCATGTCATGTCTTATAATCATGTCTTATAAACCTCGATCATGTCACCCCTCAGCCGTTGTTTCTCCAAGCTAAAGAGCCCCAAGCGTTTTAACCTTTCTTCATAGGGAAGGTGTTCCAACCCTTTTATCATCCTAGTTGCCCTTCTCGGCACTTTTTCTGTCAACTCAACTCTGACTAGCCAAATGGTCTCCCTTCCTGGGATATGCACAGGATAATTACTCTACTCAAATGAGTCTTATTCCTTCTAAATATAAAGAAATACTTACCTGTTTTTAGTTTTGGAAAGTATCAACCATAACACAGTTTTCCTGCCGTTATCGTTCCTTTCTCTTTTGTAAAAGTCCGATTCTTTTTGGGTTTGGAAATCCTAACGTTATATCGCACGGTTAACCGGTTGTTTTTCTTTATATGTTACGTATAACATTTCTTTAAAAAGAAAGAAAGTAGGTTTAGACTCTGGGCTTCGTGCACAGACAAATCAACACATGAAACTGCCTTATACTGAATCAGGCCATTTGGCCCATCAAGGGCAGTATCGTCTGCTCAGACTGGCAGCTGCTCTCCAGGGTCTCAGGCAGAGGTCTTTCCCATCACCTCCTGCAGGGGTGTCAAACATGTGGCCCGGGGACTGGATGAGGCCCCCGGAGGGCTTCCATCAGGCCCACGGTGGAACCGGCCGTCTCCTGCTTCCAGTTCTGCTGCTGCTGCTGCATCGTAGCCTGCTTCACCAGACTCTCTCAATCGCTCAGCCATTTCATGCTTTAACCGGGGTCCCGGACTCAGAACTCTGAGCGTGAGATTTCTATGGGGAATGTCGATAAATCAAAAGTAGGTTTTGCAGTTTACAGAGCTGATGTTTTGCGCATGTTTTTATTTCAAGTAAAAAAAAAAAATCTTTGTGTCCTTTATAAAGTTTATCTCTACACTACCTGGGCATCACATTTTATGACACACATAGCCCGGCCCAGAAAGGTCTCATTTATGTCAGATCCGGCCCTCATAATGAATGAGTTCGACACCCCTGACCTACTGCTTAATCCTTTTAAGTGGAGATACCAGCGATTGAACCTGGGACCTTCTGTATGCCAAGCAGATGCTTTGCCATTGAGCCACTGAGGTCTTTCCCATCACCTACTGCCTGGTCCTTTTTTAACTGGAGGTGCTGGGGACTGAACCTGGGACCTTCTGCATGCCAAGCAGGGGCTCTGCCACTGAGCCACTGAGGTCTTTCCCATCACCTACTGCCTGGTCCTTTTTTAACTGGAGGTGCTGGGGACTGAACCTGGGACCTTCTGCGTGCCAAGCAGAGGCTCTGCCATTGAGCCACTGAGGTCTTTCCCATCACCTCCTGCCTGGTCCTTTTTTAACTGGAGGTGCCGGGGACTGAACCTGGGACCTTCTGCGTGCCAAGCAGGGGCTCTGCCACTGAGCCACTGAGGTCTTTCCCATCACCTCCTGCCTGGTCCTTTTTAACTGGAGGTGCCGGGGACTGAACCCGGGACCTTCTGCGTGCCAAGCAGAGGCTCTGCCATTGAGCCACTGAGGTCTTTCCCATCACCTCCTGCCTGGTCCTTTTTTAACTGGAGATGCCGGGGACTGAACCTGGGACCTTCTGCGTGCCAAGCAGAGGCTCTGCCATTGAGCCACTGAGGTCTTTCACATCACCTACTGCCTGGTCCTTTTTTAACTGGAGATGCCGGGGACTGAACCTGGGACCTTCTGCATACCAAGCAGAGGCTCTGCCATTGAGCCACTGAGGTCTTTCACATCACCTCCTGCCTGGTCCTTTTTTAACTGGAGATGCCGGGGACTGAACCTGGGACCTTCTGCGTGCCAAGCAGAGGCTCTGCCACTGAGCCACAGCCCCCGTTCAGTAAGTTCGTCTTATTGCTTCCCGCTGTCTCACAGATAAGCACGCACAGTTTCCCTTTCGACATGAGTCTTTGCCGGTCTCCCATTTACTTAAAAATAAAAGCAGATGATGATTGTAGCAAATAGCAATTCAGTTGAGGCTCTAACATCTTAGGCCTTCTAATGCTGACTTTTCATGGTTTACATGGTTCTTTGTGTACCTCGGGCTGCTGCAAGTGCAGAGGCATTCACGGTAGCAATGGTGCATCCACACAGCAGTTTCATTAAATCTTCCCTCGCCTCAGTTTTCCTTAAAAAAAAAAAAAAAGCCTCTAGCCCTTTTCGTTGCAAAGTTATAAGGGGAAATGTGCACATTTCCCTTTATAACTTCACAACAAAAAAAGGGCTAGAGAGTTACTTTTAAAAAGGTGGGAAGTAATACAGTATTTCAATAGTTACCATGATCTAGCAATTCCTGATTTTTTAAAAAGTCTCTCATTGCATGGGAGGATGATAGCTGTGGGACCTGAGACAAAGAAAATGGCACCGCTGTCGGTGGAGTCCCCAGAAATGCACACCTTCCCATCTGCCTGCTGTCCAAAGGTGCTTTGACCGCAGTCTTCCCCAAAAGTTTGTTCCACGTCAGTTTCTAGAAAGACCACAGCAAATTAGGGGCAATTCCTGAAGCTGGGCAAATGGGGGGGGTGTAGCATCCCGTGGAAACTTCCGGATCATCACGTGCTTCTGAAATGGGCACTGGTGTAAGGAAGCGGAGGTGGGCGCCGCCCAGGTTAAAAGCTAGGCCCACTGAAAAGCTCGTAGCTTTGCGAACAGGGCCGGTGCTAGATTTTTTTGCACACTAGGTGAGGCTACCTTCTGGCCCACCCCCACCCTCCCCGGTGGGCCCACAAATTTCCAAACATAAATGCACTATAGGAAGAATGAAAAACACAAAATTTGAAATTGCTGGTGACCCCTAGTGGGGCTTGGAAGTTTCGGAGAAGTGGCTTGCCGATTTCCTGCCTCTGCGTCCTGGCCCTGGTCTTCTTTAGAGGTCTCCCATCTGAGTACCTGCTTAGCTTCCAAGATCGGACAAGATTGGGCTTGCCTGGGCTATCCACGTCAGGGCAAGTTGGCTGTCACTCGACAGAACCTTATACATACCCACACATGTAGGGGGTTCTTTAGGATTAGTCATCATGATTAATAATTACATTATGATGTATCTTCAAGAGCTCTACACGATTTCACATGCTAGCTGGCAGCAGTCTTTACAATCATCCTACATGATAGATGTAGGGGAATTGAGTCATGTTTAAGGCCACGCCACACATTCAGGGCAAAGGCAAGATTCGCACACAGAACATTCCGATTTGTAGCTTACGGTGCATTCCTCTGCAGGCTTATTTCAGTATAAACGCTTTGATTTCCAAGGGCCTAGACTGAAATAAATCTTAAACGAGAATTGCATCGGAAGTCTCTTAGCCACTACGCTACAGCAGCTCCATACAGGATAACCACTTCATAGCACTTTACAGGATAAAGGTCTCTGCCCCAAGGTCTTTATCATTGAGATTGGGACAAAAAAATCCAACATGCTGGCAACCAAGAGGTTAAA
Source organism: Gekko gecko (assembly GCA_029375565.1). Taxonomy (NCBI): domain Eukaryota; kingdom Metazoa; phylum Chordata; class Lepidosauria; order Squamata; family Gekkonidae; genus Gekko; species Gekko gecko. The sequence goes on from JAPDNY010000004.1 coordinate 2,619,507, forward strand.
TTAGCTTAGTTCTGCCCCAATACATCAAAAGTGTGTGTGTGTAGGATCCCAGTATTCAGAACTCAGAGGCGGTGGCTATAAATGGGGAGGTGGCGTGTCTCAGCAGTAGAGCATCTGCTTGGCACACAGAAGGTCTCAGGTTCAACCCCAGCATCTCCAGCTAAAAGGGTGCAATAGTAGGGGATGTGAAAGACCTCCAGAGACCACGGAGTGCTGCTGGCCAGCCGGACTAGACAATACTGTCCTATGATCTGTCTCAAGATAAACCTGCTTCACTCACGCCTTACCAGGGGTCATTTCATATAAAAAGAGGTGCAGGAGCTCATTAGCATAGAACATTAGCATCACTTATTTGCATATGCCACACCCCCTGACATCACCGGGAGTTTATCAGAAGGCAACACCCTACCGCTCAGGCTCCACCCCTAGGGACTGTCTTTCCTCTCTGGGGGCTGTCATTCCAGTCCCAGAGTAGCCTATCTGGTCCCAGGAGGAATGCTACATGTGCTGCTTTGTGCTCCTGCTGGGAGCTGGGGGTGGGGCTTGCTGCCTCCTGTGCTTCTGACTGCCGGAGCTCCGCTCCTGCGCGCTCCTGCTCCAAATGACCCCTGCGCCTTATGCTTCCACATAACACTCCCCCTGACCCCCAGCATTTGTTTCCTCATTTGAACTCTACTGGGAGAAAAAGTCTCAAAGTAGGGGAGAGAGAAGATAACAGAGATGTAGCTAGTGGGGGAACAAAGACAGTCCAGTTCCTTTCAACTGTACCCCACTTTTGCTTTAAAGATAAAGCTGAACACCCCCTCCTCCCCCAGTCGAGGAGATAGCAGAGGAAGCGGAGAGAAGGGGGAAAGGTGATAAGGGTTGTGCAATCTCACCTTCCTGCGGTTGGAATTAACCAACTGAAGGGCAAAGCCGAACGCCAGCAGGTTGAATTTAGAGGGGGTCTGAAGGAACGCAGAAAACTCCCTCTCAGAAGGCCTCTTGTGGTGCTAACAACAACCTTGAGAGCACACCTTGGAGCTCAGCACGGTGGCGTGTGGCACCTTACCCGGGAGGGACGGATGCCTTCAAACGCTGCCGCTGATTTCCCCGCCGCTCCTCACGCAGGGTGCGCAATGCAAGCGGGCAACAGCCCAACTTTGCACAAAGCCAAAGCAGCGTGGCGCTAGGGCGGCCCTTCGCCCTGCTGCCCTGCAGCTGCAGCAGCTGAAGCGCTCCACGGCCAGATCTGTTCCTCCTCCGTCCCCTTGCCCCAGGATCCAGGGGAAATCAGCACATGCGCTCGGGTGCTCTTCCAGGCCAGGCGTGTGCAGAGGGGGCATAAGAACATAAGAGAAGCCAATGTTGAATCAGGCCAACGGTCCATCCAGTCCAACACTCTGTCACACAGCGGCCAAAATATACCAGGTGCCATCAGGAGGTCCAGCAGTGGGGCCAGGACACCAGAAGCCCTCCCACTGCTGCCCCCTCCAGCACCAAGAATAGAGTGCATCACGTGCCCCAGACTGAGAGTTCCCATCTATACCCTGTGGCTAATAGCCACTGATGGACTTCTGCTCCATATGTTTATCTAATTCCCTCTTGGAACTGTCCATGCTTGTAGCTGCCACCACCTCCTGTGGCAGTGAATTCCATGTGTTAATCACTCTTTGGGTGAAGAAGTGTTTCCTTTTATCTGTTCTAACCCGACTGCTCAGCAATTTCATGGAGTGCCCACGAGTTCTTGTATTGTGAGAAAGGGAGAAAAGGACTTCTTTCTCAACCTGCTCAATCCCATTCATAATCTTATAAACCTCAATCATGTCATCCCTCAGCCGTCGTTTCTCCAAGCTAAAGAGCCCTAAGCATTTTAACCTTTCTTTATAGGGAAGGTGTTCCACCCTTTTATCATTCTAGTTGCCCTTCTCTGCACTTTTTCCAATGCTATAATATCCTTTTTGAGATGTGGTGACCAGAACTGTACACAGTATTCCAAATGAGGTCGCACCAATGATTTATACAGGGGCATGATGATACTGGCTGATTTGTTATCAATTCCCTTCCTAATAATCCCCAGCATAGCGTTGGCCTTCTTTATTGCAGCTACACATTGTGTAGACATTTTCATTGAGTTATCCACTACGACTCCAAGATCTCTCTCTTGGTCCGTCTCTGCCAGTTCAGACCCCATCAACGTGTATTTATATTTAGGATTTTTGGCTCCAATGTGCATCACTTTGCACTTGGCCACATTGAACCCCATTTGCCACGTTGACGCCCACTCACCCATCCTCAACAGATCTCTTTGGAGTGCCTCACACTCCTCCCTAGTTTTCACCACCCTGAACAACTTCGTGTCATCTGCAAATTTAGCCACTTCACTGCTTACTCCCAATTCCAAATCATTAATAAACAAGTTAAAAAGCATCGGACCGAGTACTGATCCCTGTGGTACCCCACTTCTTACCACCCTCCACTGAGAAAGTTTCCCATTTATACTCACTCTCTGTTTCCTATTTATAAGCCAGTTTTTGATCCACAAGAGGACTTGTCCTTTTATTCCATGACTATTGAGCTTACTTAGGAGCCTTTGATGAGGAACTGTATCAAAAGCTTTCCAGAAGTCAAGGTAAATAATATCTATTGGGTCCCCCTTGTCCACATGTTTGTTCACTCCCTCAAAAAACACTAACAGGTTAGTGAGACAAGATCTTCCCTTACAGAACCCATGCTGAGTCTGCCTCAATAGTTTTTGTTCATCAATGTGCCTACTAATTCTTTCCTTAATAACAGTTTCCACCAACTTACCCGGTATCGATGTCAGACTGACTGGCCTGTAATTTCCCGGATCTCCCCTGGAGCCCTTTTTAAAGATGGGAGTGACATTAGCTGCCTTCCAGTCCTCAGGAATGGAGGCAGAGGGGGATCTGCCGAGGAGGGAGGCGAAGGCCACCCCCCCGGCCTCAGATGGGTGTGGACCGGACCCCAGCTGAGGGGCAGGGGAGGAAGCTCAAAGTGGCGGGGAGTGATGAGCGATGAACCAACCTTTCCGGCGGGGGCTCTTTAAGTGCATAGCCGAGCGAGAGCAACAGGGCTTTTGGGGAGAGGTTGGGGCGGCAGCCAGCTTGGCGCCCCTTCTAGGGGGCACGCTTTAGGCAAATGCCTAATTCCATTCTGGCCCTGTTTGTGAAGCATCGTTTATAATTACTTCTCAGATGATCCGCTTTTCCATTTCGCCAACAAAAAGAAATTCAGATTACTTGCCTTACAATAGGGCTGTGATGAACGGCGGAGCAGACAAACGCTGGTCTTTCGAGCGGCGCGATTTCCCCCCACAGAGCAGATTTCCTTTCTTCTCTACCCAGCGACTGTCTGGGGCAAAGATCCTGTGAGCAGTGAAATGAGAACGGGGAAATTGCAACCTGGGGGCTTCCTCCCCCTTCTGGTTTGCAAATTGGTGAGGACATGCTTTGCAGCGGTCGAACCTGTTTTTCCCGAGGCAAACCGCTGATTTCAGATGTGTTCAGCCCCGGCTAGTTGGTGTCGTTTGCCAATTCCAGTTGGCTTTGAGTGGCCAACCAGCCCTCTAAAGAGGCAGGATTTCCCAACTTTTCGGACCCCGTGGGCAGCTTTGGAATTCTGGGACAGCGTGGTGGGTGCAGTCCCAAAATGGCTGCCGCAAAATAGCTGCTGCATAGGGTTGCCGGACCCCCTGGTCTGGATGGCAGTTTCCTGCTTTCAGGCGATTCCACCCCCCGCCCCCAAATTACCCCCACTTTCCTTCGAGAAGCCGGAAATAACTATGATGTCCCCATGGCTATTTTTGGGCAGGAACGCACAGGTACGGAGTTCCTGCTGGCTCCCGAGTTGGCCACGCCCAGCAGGAACTCATTAGCATAACAGGCCACACCCAACAGCAGAAACTCATTAGGACTGGCTACATGAGGGGTGTGTGGCCTAACATGCAAAGGAGTCCCTGCTCCAAAAAAGCCCTGGGTTTTGACCACAAACAAGGTAAACAGAATAAGAAGCAAAAGGTGGGTGTGGCTGGATGACCACACTTCTGGTTACATAGAGATGTGGCCTAATATGCTAATGAGCTGTGCTATCAGGGGTGTGGCCTAATATGTTAATGAGTTCCTGCTGTTGGGTGTGGCCTATTATGCTAATGAGTTCCTGCTGGGCTTTTTCTACAAAAAGAGCCCTGGATGTGCCTACGTAAACCCGGAAGTGACGTCAGGTGGCGACGCTCTGGTTTTGGGGCAAAACTCTATGATTCGTAGCCAGTTCCACCATAGAGTTTTGCCCAAAAACCAGAGCATCGCCGTCCGACGTCCCCGATGTGCTTACCGCTTCCGGGTGACGTAGATACGTCGCAACGTTCCTCTCCACTGTCAACCTGTAGGTCTGAATGCATCACTAGATCTTGCGTGCTTCCTATAAGTAGGCTTTCTTGTAAAGTTTTATGTAAATTTTTGTTGGGTGCCTTTCAGTAAGCTTTCGTGGTAACTTGTAAGTTTCATAAGCATTAGTTCCGGTACCAGCATTGGATATGTTTCTTTAAGAGTAAAGTCTGGTTTGGATGTGGGAGCTGCGGTGGCTCAAGTGGTTAAGACGCTGAACTGCAGGCTGTGGAAGGTCGGTAGTTCAGCAGTTCAAGACCCGGGTGCTGCAAGACGGAGTGAGCTCCCGTCTCTGGTCCCACGTCCTGCCAACCTAGCAGTTCGAAAGCAAGAAATTGCAAGTAGATAAATAGGTACTACTTCGGTGGGAAGGTCACAGCGTTCCGTGCACCTTGGTGTTTAGTCATGCCGGCCACATGACCACGGCAATGTCTTCGGACAGCGCTGGCTCTTCGGCTTTGAAATGGAGATGAGCACCGCAACCCTAGAGTCGGATTCGACTGGCTTTCGAGCAAGGGAACCTTTACCTTTACCTTTTGGATTTTCTGTATAATATTTTTAGGAAAAAGTATTGACTTTATATTATGTATAATCTATTAAGGATCTTTTGGAAGAGGTTGTCCACGAAACATGATTTACTCCGGAGAATTTCGTCATCTGTCTCGCCATGTTGAAGACTTCTTGCTCTTCTGTATAAACGAAAGAATACTGTCATATCATAATGCAATGAGAATTTTCAATATCAATATATGATATAAGCGCAGTTTGTACAGACTGTTGGTCTGGCCAGGGGAGTCTCCGATCTTCAGGGCTCCAATCCACCACCTGCCAGCTGACTGGCAGGGGAAGCCCCACCCCTGAAGAGGCCCATTGATGTGGTCAGCGCGATGACGTCACACAGAAGTGATGTCATCATGCGAGGGACAACATGCATCGACACTCTAGCATTTTGGGGGGAAACTCTATGGTAGCCGTGAAGTTTTTGGCCAGAATTCTAGAGCGTTCATATGCGACGTCCCCGGCATGATGACATCACTTACACGTGACATCGTCTTGCTGACCATGCCACACGCAGTGACGTTGCCACGCCCCCACATTCCTGGATGGCTCCCCCCACCAACCCCCACTGCCAGGACAATTGGACCTGGCTGGATGACCTTGGGCAAGCCATAGTTCTGACAAGAGCTGTTCTTGAAAAAGAGCCGTTTCTGTCAAGAGCTCTCTCAGCCCCTCCTACCTACCTCACAGGTTGTCTGTTGTGGGGAGGGGAAGGGAAGGGAGTTTGTAAGCCACTTTGAGACTCCTTTGGGTAGTGAAGGGCGGGGTATAAATCCAATCTCTTCTCTCTTCTTCTCCTTCCTCTTCTCCTTCTTCTCCTTTTTCTTCTCCTTCTTCTTCTCCTTCTTCTTCTCCTTCTCCTTCTCCTTCTCCTTCTCCTTCTCCTTCTCCTTCTCCTTCTCCTTCTCCTTCTCCTTCTCCTTCTCCTTCTCCTTCTCCTCCTCCAGTAGCAATTATCAGAACCATTGCTGGGCCAGAACCCCACTAGACTCTGCCCACTTTCTGAAAACACTGGGTGGGTGGCCAAGCACCCAGGGCACAGTTTTGGAGATCCTCTGCTCCAAGGCGAAGAAGTCTGTAATTTTTGCTTAGCCAGCGCTGCACAGTCAAGAGGGGAGGTCGCTTTGGGCTAGCGAAGAAGTTCCTCGCAGTTAACGTTCTTCAAACCAGGGGCAGTTTAATTGAAAGGGGCAAGAGGTCAGACGCTTCCCGGGCACCGTTCAGCCACGCTCACGCTGCACGTTTTAAAAAACCCGTCCCACGGGTCACACTGGGGCGCCATTGATACCCAGTGATTAGCCTCTGGGCAGTTAATCGCTGCAGTTTTTTACGGCCTGGCCAGCACTGAATGGAAGTCGCGGCTGGTTACGCGCGTCGAGTAGATGAGGCCCCCCCCCCAGAACCAGAAGTACCGCCAGGTCAGCCCATTCGCTTTTCTCTGTATGGAAGAGGATGGGGAACTCACTGGAGAGCCAGTTTGGTGTAGTGGTGGACTCTATGGTATTATACGCTGCGGAGGTCCCTTGCCTCCCCAGGCTCTGCCCTCCCCAGGCTCCGCCCCCCAAATGTCCAGGTATTTCCCAACCCTGAGCAGGCAACCCTACCCAGGGAGCTTCATGGTCGAGGAAGGATTTGAACCTGGCTCTTGCAGAGCCTAGCCTAACTGCGCTAACCATTGCACTCTGCTGTCTCTCCGTTGCGCTGTTGTCTTCTTTTCGCCACATACGTCGGCTTGCATAAGGAACTTGGTGGTGGGATCAGACATACGCATTTCATAAAATGCAGGCAAAATAGTAAAAAGCCCAGTAGCACCTTTAATTCCTAACGAACCTTATTGTAGCACAAGCTTTTGAGAAACACAGCTCTCTTCGTCAGATGCATTGGACAAAGAGAGCTGTGTTTCTCGAAAGCTTATGCTACAATAAAGTTCATTAGGTCTTAAGGTGCTGCTGGGCTTTTTGCTGTTTTGCAGCAACCGTGGTGGCTCAGAGGTCCAGGCGCTGAGCTGCAGACCGGAAGGTCTGTAGTTTGGCAGTTCGAGACCCGAGTGCCACGTGACGGAGTGAGGTCCCGTCTCTGGCCCCGGCTCCTGCCAACGTAGCAGTTCGAAAGCAAGAAATTGCAAGTCGATAAATAGGTACCGCTTCAGTGGGAAGGTAACAGCATTCCATGCTCCTTGGCATTCAGTCATGCCGTCCACGTGACCACGGAAACATCTCAGGACAGCGCTGGCTCTTCGGCTTGGAAACGGAGACAAGCACCGCCCCCTCGAGTCAGATTCGACTGGCTTTCGAGCGAGGGAAACCTAGCAACCGACTAACACGGCTGATTCCTCCGGATCTATAAAATACATGGTGGTTTCTGGAGTTCTTTGGCTAAGAACGCTTCATAACGCAACTCTGTGTTTTTTTTGTTGTTGAAACCCATCGCACAGTTTCAGACACTCTAATCTGTGACGCAGCCACAAGAGAAAGCCCATTTCCCGTAAAGGGTCCCGTAGACCCTCAAGCAGAGCCTGAGAAACGGGACATTCTCACAGGCTTAGCCTCCTGTCTGGAACTCAGGCGGCTTTGATAGGCGGCCAGAGATGATCTTCCCCGCAAGCTCCTTAATGAGAAATTCCATTCATAATTGTTTTCTCCTCCCCTACCTAATTTTTCTTCCTAAGCTGCCGAACTAGAAGTTAATACAGTGACAAATGAGTTTGTGTGTGGGGATCCGAAGATGGTTTTAATTAACAGACGCTTAACCTTGTCCTCAGCTTTCCCCTGAACAAAAAAAGTCCAAACAAGAAAGATCTTCTGTGGCAGCGGCAAAGAAGTGCCAGAGTCAAATGTTATTGGTCTGGTCCAGCAGGGCTCTTCTGAGGTTCTTATCAGGGGAAGATCTCGGCCTCTCTGCCCTGTTGTTGGCCCTCCAGAGGGACTGGTTGGTCACTGTGTGAGACAGGATGCTGGACTAGATGGACCCTCACTGGTCTGATCCAGCAGGGCTTTTCTGAGGTTCTTATCAGGGGAAGGCCTCGGCCTCGATGCCCTATTATTGGCCCTCCAGAGGAACTGGTTGGTCACTGTGTGAGACAGGAGGCTGGACTAGATGGACTCTCACTGGTCTGATCCAGCAGGGCTCTTCTGAGGTTCTTATCAGGGGAAGGCCTCGGCCTCGATGCTCTATTGTTGGCCCTCCAGAGGAACTGGTTGGTCACTGTGTGAGACAGGAGGCTGGACTAGATGGACTCTCACTGGTCTGATCCAGCAGGGCTCTTCTGAGGTTCTTATCAGGGGAAGGGCTCTGCCTCGATGCCCTATTGTTGGCCCTCCAGAGGAACTGGTTGGTCACTGTGTGAGACAGGAGGCTGGACTAGATGGACCCTCCCTGGTCTGACCCAGCAGGGCTCTTCTGAGGTTCTTCTCAGGGGAAGGCCTCGGCCTCTCTGCCCTGTTGCTGGCCCTCCAGAGGGACTGGTCAGCCACTCCGTGGGTGTGGTCAGACAGCATGCTGAGAGCGGTTTAAATTGCTCCATTTCTGACCGGATTATATTTGATCTGGACAATCGCGATCACACTTACCTCCCTTATCCCACTTTACTGCACAGTTGCTGCACTCACCGCTGTCTACACTACCGACACGTGGGAGCATGCATTGGCGTTTTTAATTCCCCCCCCCCTCAGTTTGCACATGTGCATAGGCGCCCCTCCGTAGAAGGGGAGGGGAACTATCATGGCACAGCCCCTCCAACAAAAGACTTCCCTTTAAATGTTTGACCTGAAAATGGCCTCCGTGAGATCCTGAACTCATCTAAACACTAAAACAAGTGACCGTTTAAATGTTGGTTTTGTAAACGCGGTGGCGGAGCTCCAACTATGCGCACACCGCCAACACATTAAAAAAATGGTGGGCAAAAAGCGGAAGCCTCGGGCAGCTTTTGAGCATGTTTTTTTTTTAAAAAAACAACAACGCTGGAAGTGGCATGACACTGCAGGAGCGATCAGACATCAGAAAAGTGCGGCTAGAACTGGAGAATCAGGAAAACACCACTTGGGGACCTGGTAACAAAATACTCCGTTTTAAAGAGGGGTTGAGCCGGAAAGCGACGGCTGGGGACAGTGCGCAGATGTTGGGTGTGTGAACGTGCACATAAAATCCGTTACTGAAGCGTGCCGAAAGCGGACTAAACGGCCCGTCTGACCACAGTCTATGAGACAGGATGCTGGACTCGATGGACCCTCTCTGGTCTGATCCAACAGGGCTCTTCTGATGTTCTTAAGTCAGAAGCACCTTGAGAGCACTTAGCAGACGCACAAATCAAATGGGTGGAAATGGAAATTCATTTGCGTAGGTTCTTGCCACCCTGAGAAATATCCCCATCGCTTGGATATCTGAATTTCAAAGGCTCTGATCCCCCTGGAGGCTTCCTCCTGTCACTGAATCTACATGTGAAGCAAGCTTGTTAAGAGGCTGAGGGCAACAGTTTGCTGGATATTTTAAATTGTTTAATGGTGTTGGAAAGTGCCCTCTAGGAACAGAGGTGGTTTGCTGTTGCCTGCCTCTAGGGAGCCACCTTGAACTTCCGAGGCCGACCCTGCTTAGCTTCTGAGATCGGGTGAGACTGGGCCAGCCGGGACCACCCTTGTTGTTCAGTCGCACAGTCGTTTCCGACTCTTCGTGACCCCCTGGACCACGTCATGCCGGGCCTTCCTGTTTTTCATCCTGCTCCGGAGTTTGCTTAATTTCATGTTCGTTGCATCGGTAGCACAGTCCAACCATCTCATCCTTTGCCGTCCCATTCTTCTTTGACCTTCAGTCTTTCCCAGCATCAGGGTCTTCTCCAGTGAGTGCTCCCTTCTCATTGGAGTAATGCCAACTGGGTGTTTTAGTGTGATTGTGTGGAGTTTACCCTGTAATGGCTCTTTCCTGTGTTATGGTTTACCGTTAGCTGACATGGAGTTTTATGGTTATTTATTTATGGTTGTTTTATGTTTAATCTGGTTGTATGGCATTGTTGCCCTTGTTCGCCGCCCTGAGCCCATGTGGAAGGGCGGCATATAAAATGAATAAATAGTAATAATAAATAATAATAATAATAATAATAATAATAATAATAATAATAATAATAATAATAATTGGGTGGCCAAAGTATTTGAGCTTCAGCTTCAGTCTCTGGCCTTCCAGGGAACAGTCAGGGTTGATTTCCTTTAGGATTGGCTGATTTGATCTCCTTGCAGTCAAAGGGACTCTCGAGAGTCTTTTCCAGCACCGTAATTCAAAAGAATCTATTCTTTGGCGTTCGGCCTTCCTTATGGTTCAACTTTCGCAGCCGTACATGACTACTGGGAATACCATTGCTTTGACCATACGGACTTTTGTTGGCAGGGTGATGTCTCTGCTTTTTATCATGCTGTCGAGGTTTGCCATCGCTTTCCTCCCCAGGAGCGGGCGTCTTTTAATTTCATGGCTGCAATCGCAGCCTGCAGTGATCTTGGATCCCAGGAACGTGAAGTCTGTCTTCCATGACTTCCCCTTCTATTTGCCAAGGAGTGATGGGGCCAGATGCCACAATCTTTTTTTTTTTTGATGTTGAGTTTCAAGCCAACTTTTGTGCTTTCCTCTTTGACCCTGAGCAAGAGGCTGTTGAGGTCCTCTTCACTTTCTGCCATTAGAGTGGTACCGTCTGCATATCTGAGGTTGTTGATGTTTCCCCCAGCAATCTTAATTCCGGCTTGTGATTCATCCAGGCCGGCATTTCGCATGACGTACTCTGCATATAAATTAAATAAGCAAGGGGGCAATATACATCCTCGTTGTATTCCTTTTCCTATGCTAAACCAATCAGTTGTTCCATATCCAGTTCAGGGCAAAAAAGTCCTCCTAGCTTGGTACCCTCTATTTTCACTGGCTGCAGGTCCCTGGCAGAGAGGGGCTTTCCCCATCACCCGCCACCTTGAGGCCGTTTTGTTGGAAATGCCAGGGATTGAACCCATGACCTTCTGCCTGCAACATAGGTGCTCAACCACTGAGCCGTGGCCCCTTCTATGTAAGAAGCTCCTTTGTACCAAGTTGCATTTCTGGCCGATTTAGGTGAGCATTGCCTTTTCTGCCAGGTATTGGTTCTTAGCATCATAGAATCATAGAATGTTAGAGTTGGAAGGGACCTTGCAGGTCATCTAGTCCAACCCCCTGCACTCTGCAGGAGCATAACCGAAAGATAGCCCTACATACCTACAACATACCCGAAAGATGGTCGTCCAGTCTCCACTTGAAAATGTCCAGTGAAGGAGTATCCACCACCTCTGTGGTTCTTATGGGTCACAGATGGATCAAGGTCTTTCTCACCCCCTGTGGTTGGCCAGTTTGGTGTGAGAGCCAGTTTGGTGCAGTGGTTAGGAGCGCGGACTCTAATCCGGGAGAACCGGGTTTGATTCCCCACTCCTCCACTTGCGGCTGCTGGTGTAACCTTGGGTCAGTCACAAGTTGTCACAGAGCTGTTCTCTCAAGGGCAGTTCTCAGGAGAGATCTCTCAGCCCCATCTCCCTCACAGGGTGTTTGTTGTGGGGAGGGAAAGGGAAAGGAGTTTGTAACCTGCTCTGAGACGCCTTTGGGTAGTGAAGGGTGGGGTATAAATCCAATCTCCTCTTCTTCTTCTTGCAGCTGCTGGATGACCTTGGGCAAGCCATAGTTCTGTCAGAGCTGTCCTTGAAAGGGCAGTTCTGTCAGAGCTCTCTCAGCCCCACCTCCCTCACAGGGTATCTGTTGTGGGGAGGGGAAGGGAAAAGGAGTTTGTAAGCTGCTCTGAGCCTCCCAGTGAAGGGCGGGGTATGAATCCAATCTGCTCCTCCTCCTCTTCCTCCTCCTCCTCCTCCTTCCTGGCACCCTCTGCATGCTAAACCTGCCTTCTAAGCTCTCACTGTGAGCTGGCAAAGCTGATGAATGGCTTCATTGTGATTATTGGAAATGGGGTCTTAGTGGGGCTGGGTGGGTGGGAGTAGTATGAAACATTAGTGCCTCGGTTAAGAGCTAAGGGCAATTAAGCTTTTTCCATCCCCCCTCCAATGTCTTGAACAGCAAATAGACGTTGGAGTCAACCACTCAATGAGATGACGTGTCCCTCGGGGCTGCTTTTCCGGAAGACGGATGGAGTGACCCTTGACTAAATGGACCTGCGGTAGGTTCCCAGCCCCCCCAATGTGAGCTTCAGCCGGCGAGCCAGCTGCACCCATTCCTGGCTCAGTCCAACCTAGCTGTGGCAATCCGTGCCTTAGTAATATCTAAACTGGACTACTGTAATGTGCTCGACTTGGGGCTACCCTTGAAGAGTGTTTGCAGGCTGCAGGGCGTGCAGAATGCTGCCGCTAGACCGCCAGCTGGGGCCAGCTACCGGGAGCACTTGACCCCGATATTACGGCAATTCCAGTGGCTGCTGATCTGCTCCCGAGCCCAATTCGAGGTGCTGATCTGGACCCCTGAAGCCTCACGTCGATTGGGACTGGGTTTTCTGAAGGAAAGTTATAAGCCGCCTTCCCCCGACCTGGATGACCCAGGCTAGGCTGATCTCATCGGGTCTGGGAAGCTAAGCAGGGTCGGCCCTGGTTGGCAGTTGGATGGGAGACTGCCCAGGAAGCCCAGGGCTGCTGTGCAGAGGCGGGCAACGGCAGACCACCTCTGTCCATCTCACTTGCCTTGAAGACCCTATAGGGTGGGGCTATAAATGAAAACAGCAAATACATAATACTGTTTATCTGTAGTAATAATGTGAGCCGCCCTGAGCTGACTGTGGCGGGGAGGGTGGGCTGGCAGCCAAACAAAATAAATAAATAATATAGTAACAATCAGGGCTATTTCTGGGCAGGAACGCACAGGAACGGAGTTCGGGTTGGCTTCCGAGTTGGCCACGCCCAGCAGGAACTCATTCGCATAACAGGCCACACCCAACAGCAGAAACTCATTAGGATTGGCTGCACATTAGGGGTGTGTGGCCTAACATGCAAAGGAGTTCCTGCTACCAAAAAAAGCCCTGGGGTTTTGACAGCAAACAAGGTAAACAGAATAAGAAGCAAAAGGTGGGACTGGCTGGATGACCACACTTCTGGCAACATGGGGGTGTGGCCTAACAAGCTAATAGACTGTGCTGTCAGGGATGTGGCCTGATATGCTAATGAGTTTCTGCTGGTGGGTGTGGCCTCTTATGCTAATGAGTTCCTGCTGGGCTTTTTCTCAAAAAAAAAAAAGCTCTGGTAACAACGTTTTTTTTTCTGTCTGCCTCACAAGGTGGTCTGTTGTGGGGAGAGGAAGGTGATTGAGAGGAAGGTGATTGTAATCCCCCCCCCCCCGAGACTCCCAGTGAAGATTTGGGGGTGGAGTTTGGAGAGGGGAAGGAAGAAGAAGAGAAGAAGAAGAGATTGGGTTTATACCCCGCCCTTCACTACCCAAAGGTGTTTCAGAGCGGCTGACAAACTCCTTTCCTTTCCCTTCCTCTCCCCACAACAGACACCCTGCGAGATAGGCGAGGCTGAGAGAGCTCTGACAGAAACGGCTCTTTTTTTCAAGAACAGCTCTGACAGAACTACGGCTTGCCCAAGGTCATCCAGCAGCTGCAAGTGGAGGTGTGAGGGAATCAAAACCCGGTTCTCCCAAATTAGAGTCTGCGCGCTTAACCACTGCACCAAACCAAAGGAGCTCGGGGGGGATGTGTTGCCATAGAGTTTGCGCCCCCAGTGCCATTTTCTCTAGGGCAACTGATCTGTGCCGTCTGGAGACCAGTTACAATTCTGAGAGAACTCCAGGCCACACCTGGAGGTTTGGTAACTGTTTATGGACTGGCTTCCTCTAGCAGCCGTCAGACTTCAATGCACGGGGCTCACCAGGTGACGTTGTTCCCGTTTATTTATTAAATTACTTCATTTATACCCCACTTTTCTCTGCAGTGGAAACCCAAAAGCGGCTTCCCTCATTCTTGTCTCCTCTGTTTTAGCCTCACCACAACCCTGCAAGGTAGGTTAAGCTGAGAGAGTGTGACCGCCCCGGGGTCACCCACCAGGCTTTGATGGCAAAGCAGGGCTTCGACCTGGGACTCCCAAGTTCGTAGTCCAACACTCTAGAGAGCCAGTTTGGTGTCATGGCTAGGGAGGAGCAAGGACTCTAATCTGAGAGAACCGGGTTTGATTCCCCCACTCCTCCCCATGCAGCTGCTGGTGTGACCTTGGGCCAGTCACAAGTTCTCTCAGAGCGGTTCTTTCACGAGCGGTTCTGGAAAGAGCTCTCTCAGCCCCACCCTACCTCACAGGGTGTCCGTTGTAGGGCGGAGAAGGGAAAGGAGTTTGTAAGATGCTGTGAGACTCTTCTGGTAGTGAAGAGTGGGGTATAAATCCAATCTCTTCTTCTTCTTCTAATTGCCACATCACACTGGCTCTCATAAGAACATAAGAGAAGCCAATGTTGGATCAGGCCAATGGCCCATCCAGTCCAACACTCTGTCACACAGCGGCCAAAAATGCCAGGTGCCATCAGGAGGTCCAGCAGTGGGGCCAGGACACTAGAAGCCCTCCCACTGCTGACACCCCCACAGCACCAAGAATACAGAGCATCACTGGCCCCAGAGTCCCTATCTATACCTGGTGGCTAATAGCCACTGATGGACTTCTGCTCCATATATTTATCTAATTCCCTCTTGAAGCCGTCCATGCTTGTAGCTGCCACCATCTCCTGTGGCAGTGAATTCCATGTGTTAATCACTCTCTGGGTGAAGAAGGACTTCCTTTTATCCGTTCTAACCCGACCGTTCAGCAATTTCATTGAGTGCCCACGAGTTCTTGTATTGTGAGAAAGGGAGAAAAGTGCCTCTTTCTCAACCTGTTCTATCCCAGGCATTATCTTATAAACCTCGATCATGTCACCCCTCAGCCGTCGTTTCTCCAAGCTAAAGAGCCCCAAGTGCCGCAACCTTTCCTCATAGGGAAGGTATTCCAACCCTTTTATCATTCTAGTTGCCCTTCTCTGCACTTTTTCCAAAGCTATAATATCCTTTTTAAGGTGTGGTGCCCAGAACTGTACGCAGTATTCCAAATGAGGTCACACCATTGATTTATACAGGGGCATGATGATATTGGCTGATCTGTTTTCAGTTCCCTTCCTGATAATCCCCAGCATAGCATTGGCCTTTTTCATTGCAGTTGCACACAATGTTCCCTCTAAGCTGTGGAGTCCTGTGAGCAAAAATTCTGCTTTGTGAGCTACCGGCCTTAAAGTTGTGAGTGAGCAGTTTGGCTGCTGCATAAATTATTTGGCTCTGGAGCCATCCTTCCTGAGTGAAGACAAAAAACTATGAGCCAGAGGCTAACAAACTGTGAGCTAGCTCACACTAACTCAGCTTAGAGGGAACACTGGTTGCGCACTGTCTCGACATTTTCAGTGAGTTCTCTACTACGACTCCCAGTTCTCTCTCTTGTTCAGTCTCTGCCAGTTCAGACCCTCTCGAGTCAAGCCTACCTTGCAGGGTGGTTGTGAGGGAGGGGAGTGTGCCCTGAGGGGCTGGGGGGAAAGGCAAGATAAAAACAATGCGGTGAAGTCAACAAAGGCAGGCATGAGTTTGCCCAGGGCTGAAGAAGGAGACATTTATTGGGTATTTCTGCTGACAAAAGGGGGGGGCTTGAGTGGCAGCCCTCCTAGAGAAATTCACAAAACACTTCAGCGGGAGCCAGAAATTTATTTTTGGCACTCCTGATTTGATTTCCCCCCTGGGAGCGCGAGACGGAAAGTAATCTTCTGGAGAGTTGATGACAACTGCAATTTTTGTTGGTTTTTTTCTTTTGTTTTCCGGGCTCACAATTACCCAAACCCTTAATAGGCCTCTCAGTAGCGTTAATGTTCTTGTTAGCCATGCAAAAAAAGAAATATATGCAGCTGGCTAATGGGCTGTGAGTCGTGCGCCTCTTTTGAAGAGGTGGGTTTAAAATCGGCAATGGACGCCAGAGGCGTTTCTGATACTGGGGGCTTTTTTTAGGGCGGCCGGCAGTGCTCCCTTCTAAGCGGTGAGGAGTCATAAGAACATAAGAACATAAGAGAAGCCAATGCTGGATCAGGCCAATGGCCCATGTAGTCCAACACACTGTGTCACACAGGGGCCAAAATATACCAGGTGCCACCAGGAGGTCCAGCAGTGGGGCCAGGACACTAGAAGCCCTCCCACTGCTGCCCCTCCAGCACCAAGAATAGAGTGCATCACCTGCCCCAGACTGAGAGTTCCCATCTATACCCTGTGGCTAATAGCCACTGATGGACTTCTGCTCCATATGCTTATCTAATTCCCTCTTGAAACTGTCCATGCTTGTAGCTGCCACCACCTCCTGTGGCAGTGAATTCCATATGTTAATCACTCTTTGGGTGAAGAAGGACTTCATAGAATCATAGAATGTTAGAGTTGGAAGGGACCTTGCAGGCCATCTAGTCCAACCCCCTGCACTCTGCAGGAACACAGCCGAAACCCCTACATACCTACAACATACCCAAAAGATGGTTGTCCAGTCTCCTCTTGGAAACGTCCAGCGAAGGAGCATCCACCATCTCCCAAGGCAGTCTGTTCCACTGCTCAACCACTCTGACAGTCAGGAAGTTTCTCCTGATATTAAGCCGGTAACGACTCCCTTGTCATTTCCACCCATTAGATCTAGTCTTGCAATCCGGAGCAAGAGAGAAGAGATCCACTCCATCTTCTACATGACAGCCCTTCAAATACTTGAAGACTGCCATCATGTCCCCTATAAACCTTCTCTTTCCCAGGCTAAACAGACCCAACTCCCTCAGCCTTTCCTCATAAGACTTGGACTCCAACCCTCTCACCATCCTGGTCGCCCTCCTCTGGAGCCGCTCAAGTTTGTCAACAACTTCCTTTTATCTGTTCTAACCCAACTGCTCAGCAATTTCGTGGAGTGCCCACGAGTTCTCGTCTTGGGAGAAAGGGAGAAAAGGACTTCTTTCTCAACCTGCTCAATCCCATTCATTCTTGTGAGCAAAAATTCTACTTTGTGAGCGACTGGCATTAAAGTTGTGAGCAGAGCGATTTCTCTGCCGCAGAAATTAGTTTGCTCTGGAGCCGTCCCTTCCTGAGCGAAGACAAAAATGTGTGAGCCGGAGGCTAAGAAACTGTGAGCTAGCTCACAGTAGCTCAGCTTAGAGGGAACACTGGTGGCCAATTTCCTGCTATTACAATTGATCTTCAGAACAGAATTTGAGCCCAGTGACACCTTTAAGACCGACAAAATTTTATTCAAGGGGCAAGCTTTCATGTCTTCAGATAAATCCTCTATATTTTAGTGTATTTGGTGTAGTGGTTAAGTGCGCGGACTCTAATCTGGGAGAACAGGGTTTGATTCCCCCACTCCTCCACTTGCACCTGCTGGTGTGACCTTGGGTCAGTCACAAGCTCTGGCACAGCTGTTCTCTCAAGGACAGTTTCTGTCAGACGTTCTCTCAGCCCCGCCTCCCTCACAGGCAGTGTTCCCTCTAAGCTGAGTTAATGTGAGCTAACTCACAGCTTTTTAGCCTCTGGCTCACACATTTTTGTCTTAGCTCAGGAAGGATGGTTCCAGAGCAAACTAATCTATGCAGTCGCCAAATCGCTCGCTCACAACTTTAACGCCAGTGGCTCACAAGGTAGAATTTTTGCTCACAAGACTCCACAGCTTAGAAGAGAAGAAGAAGAAGAGTTTGGATTTATACCCCGCCCTTCACTGCCCAAAGGCGTCTCAGAGCGGCTGACAAACTCCTTTCCCTTCCCCTCCCCACAACAGACGCCCTGGGAGATTGGTGGGGCTGAGAGAACTTCTGACAGAAACTGTCCTTGAGAGAACAGCTGTGCCAGAGCTTGTGACTGACCCAAGGTCACATCAGCAGGTGCAAGTGGAGGAGTGGGGGAATCAAACCCGGTTCTCCCAGATTAGAGTCCGTGCACTTAAACCACTACACCAAACTGGCTTAGAGGGAACACTGCTCACAGGGCGTCTGTTGTGTGGAGGGGAAGGGAAGGGAGCTTGTCAGCCACTCTGAGACTTCTTTGGGTAGTGAAGGGCGGGGTATAAATCCAATCTCTTCTTCTTCTCTTCTTCTTTTTCAGAATAGTATGTTAGAATACTGAATGTAATGCAAGGGATATTAGGATGTCTGCTGACATAACAGCATTTTTTGGAGGGGGAGGTAGTGCTGAGTGCCGTCCCAGCCTGACAAGAGAGAATGAAGATCCCCAGTCACTTCCCACAATTAGAAAAAGACACCTTTCGACATTTATCTGCTAGCTTGGCATATTTATTGCTGCACAACCGTTGACCTTACAACCTTAGCTTGTTCTTTAGTGTCGCTTTGTGCATCTTGATCCTCATCATGTTGCGTGTTAATCTGCTGTTCTTTCTCTGGCTGTTGGTCTGAACCTCGCCTGCCGTTCTAATGCATCTGATAAAGCGTGCATGCTCATGAAAGGTCATACCTTGAACAAACCTTTGTTGGTCTTTAAAGGTGTCAGACTCTAAATCTGTTCCGCTGCTTCAGACCAACATGACTGACCAACTGGATTTCTCTGAAGAAACGTGCATGCGCACGAAAGCTTATTTCCAGAATGAAACGGGGACCGGCGTGTCTGAAGACAGGGGCTTGATGCAGGCACGGCGATTAACTGTTCACCTAGGGTGAACAGAAATTTTCTCCTAGGCGAGCAGAGCAAGCAGTGGAAGCACCTCCCCTCTTCTTGGGCTCCTGGAATGCCCTTTCCTGAATGTGTATGCTTGTTCCTTTTAGCTTTGATACAGAGCGCTGGTGTATATAGCTTTGATACTGAGCGCTGGTGGATATAGGGGGAAATCACTTGGGTTGGAAGATGGGTGCAGGTAATTCTGTGGCATCTTCAGCTGGTTAAGAGAAGCCGCTCATGAGGTGTAGGCAGGTGTCGTCATGTTTAGGGGGACAAGACGGAGAGAAACGGGGGTGCTGGAAAGACCAGCAAATTGCCTTTGCAAAGAAGGAGGAGGAGGAGGAGGAGGAGGATTGGATTTCCCCCCCGCCCTTCACTACCCAAGGGAGTCTCAGAGCGGCTTACAAACTCCTTTCCCCTCCCCTCCCCTCCCCACAACAGCAGCTTACAAACTCCATTCCCCTCCCCTCCCCACAACAGACACCCTGTGAGGTAGGTGGGACTGAGAGAGCTCTGACGGAAACTGCTCTTTTCCAAGAACAACTCGTGTCAGAACTATGGCTTGCCCAAGGTCATCCAGCAGGTGCAAGTGGAGGAGTAGGGGAATCAAACCCGGTTCTCCCAGGTTAGAGTCCGTGCACTTAACCACTACACCAAACTGGCTCTTTGCAAAGCTAGATGGACGTTTTAGGTCAAAAGGCGGGATGCAGAAATATAATTCTGCATGCCAGGATATGATCCTGGCCAGCGGTGCCTGCCGGGGCTGTCGGCAAGTTTTCGCAGGAGCGTATAAGATTCCTAACGGCCTCGATGGGTCGGAAAACAGGGCTGAAACGGAGAAATTGAAATTCAGCGGAGGGACCTGGTATGGAATGATTTACAAGGCTGCTTGGATAAATTAATAGGGACTGCGATCTGTGCTGCTGTGTATAGTTTGCTGTCAGCAGGGATCCCATTATGTAACGTCGCCTCGTTTAATGTGTCATGTTCATTTTTACGCTTTGCTTCAGAACTGTTTTTGAGACCCCCGGCCGGTTCGGCGACCCAAATCCTTCTTCAATGTTTATCGAACGTCCCGCTTTGCCGATTGTTCTGACTCGCTCTGTGTAGTCCGCCTTACGTCCCGGTGAGAAAAGTGGACTGTAAAGAATGTCCGTAAATCGATGGAGGCCGCCTGGCTGTACAAGTAAATGAGAGCTCAAGCTGGGATTCGATTCCAAGACCCACAGACCTTGGCAGTGCGATGCCTCTGCAGAAACCACCCAAGGAGCTGATGCAGATTTAGTCCGCGTTAGTAGACGCCTGGAGTCCAATTTGGGAGGACTAATGAAAGACTTCTCTGCAGGAAAATATCAGGCGGTTTCTAAAGACGTGTTGTTCTATAAGATTAGTAGCAACGGACGGGGGCAGTTGCCAAGGTGGTTCTCAGGCATGTGTGCCAATTACAAAGTGTGAGTGTTTTTTTCAGGTGGAGATTCCTGGGAGTTGTGTGTGAGAATTCATGTATGTTGTTTAATTTGTAAAAGGGAGGGAGGGAGATAAGAACCTAAAAAGACCCTGCTGGATCAGACCAGTGAGGGTCCACCTAGTCCAGCATCCTGTCTCACACAGGGGCCAGCCAGTTCCTCTGGAGGGCCGAGCAACAGGGCAGAGAGGCCGAGGCCTTCCCCTGAGAAGAACCTCAGAAGAGCCCTGCTGGATCAGGCCAGTGAGGGTCCATCCAGTCCAGCATCCTGTCTCATCACACGGGGCCAGCCAGTTCCTCTGGAGGGCCTAGCAACAGGGCAGAGAGGCCGAGGCCTTCCCCTGAGAAGAACCTCAGAAGAGCCCTGCTGGATCAGACCAGTGAGGGTCCATCCAGTCCAGCATCCTGTCTCACACAGGGGCCAGCCAGTTCCTCTGGAGGGCCAGCAACAGGGCAGAGAGGCCGAGGCCTTCCCCTGAGAAGAACCTCAGAAGAGCCCTGCTGGATCAGACCAGGGAGGGTCCATCCAGTCCAGCCTCCTGTCTCACACAGTGGCCAGCCAGTTCCTCTGGAGAGTCCAACAACAGGGCAGAGAGGCCGAGGCCTTCCCCTGAGAAGAACCTCAGAAGAGCCCTGCTGGATCAGACCAGGGAGGGTCCATCCAGTCCAGCCTCCTGTCTCACACAGTGGCCAACCAGTTCCTCTGGAGGGCCAACAACAGGGCAGAGAGGCCGAGGCCTTCCCCTGATAAGAACCTCAGAAGAGCCCTGCTGGATCAGACCAGTGAGGGTCCATCTAGTCCAGCCTCCTGTCTCACACAGTGGCCAACCAGTTCCTCTGGAGGGCCAGCAACAGGGCAGAGAGGCTGAGGCCTTCCCCTGATAGAACCTCAAAAGAGCCCTGCTGGATTAGACTAATGGTCCATCTCACGCAGTGGCCAGAGATCAGTTCACTGGGATAAAATGGCTGGTTTGGAGGGTGGAATCTATATCATTATACCCCACTGAATTCCCTTCCCCCACAAACCCCACTTTCCTAAGCTCCATCCCCCAAATCTCCAGGTATTCCCTAACCTGGAGATGGTACCCCTAGTCTACAGACACCATATTCTAGCCCAGGATTTCTCTTTCCGAAACAGGAGGAGCTGTGGCATGGTTGCCAGCTTCCAGGTGGAAAGTGGAGATCTCCCAGAATTCCTCCTGATCCTCCAGGCTTCAGAGATCCCGTTCCCCTTGAGGAAACAGGAGCTCTGGAGGGCAGACTCTATGATATACCACTGAGTCTAGGCAAAACAGAAGTCCTAGAGTGACATCACATCCCTGCTGAGTTCCCCACCCCAAACTCCACCTCCCCCAAACCTCCAGGAATTTCCAAACCCAGAGCTGGCAACCCTAAGCCGAGGAGGAGGAGGATATCCCGCCCTTCACTTGAGAGTCTCAGAGCATCTTACAAACTCTTTTTCCTTCCCCTCCCCACAACAGACGCCCTGCAAGGTAGGCGGGGCTGAGAGAGCTCTGACAGAAACTGCCCTTTTTCAAGGACAGCTCTTGTCAGAACTTTGGCTTGCCCAAGGTCATCCAGCAGGTGCAAGTGGAGGAGTGGGGAATCAAAGTCGGTTCTCCCAGACCAGAGTCCGTACACTTAGCCACTACACCAGCCTGGCATGGGGGCTGAACAAAGACCTTGGGAGAGGATGGTTTTTTTGGCTCGTGTGCCTGCACGAGAGGGGGAGAGAAAGAAAGAGAGAGAGAGATTTGTGCTGGCTCTCTAATGAGGGTTCTATTAATACCGGGCAAACTGCTTTTGTTTCCCTTCAGCTGTGTTGGTTCTGTTCCCCCTCCCCGCCCTCCACCCCTTCCAAACAGAGCTTAGTCAGATGTGATGTCAAGAACTCGTCTTTGGCTGGGAACCAAAACCGACACTTCTCAAAAACATTCGAGCTGCAGAAAGGGTGGTGTGTGTGTGTGGGGGGAGAACCTTCTAAGGCAGTAATTGAGAAGGCCTGAATGCGAGTGGGGATGTTTATGGACCGCCCCAGCGCGTGGGGGAGGAGGGATGGGTGTCCGGCGCTTAATGCCCCAAGTGCGTCATCCGCTCGAGAGAACGGGCTCACCAGTGGTCTACGGGTTTTTTAATCTCTGCCCGAGCATTTATGGGGCAGATCTGCTGCGGCTGCGTTCGATGGAACCCTAGATTTTTGCCTTTTCGTCGCTCCAATGTCGGGTTGCCAACTTTGGCCTGGGGAATTCCTGGAGATTTAGGGGCAGTGCCTGTGGAGGGGGGAATTTGGGGAGAGAGTTCACCTACAAGCGATGGTACGCCATAAGGGTCTGCCGTCGGAAGCTGTCTTTTTCTCCGTAATAACTGATCCCTGGCGTCTGGGGATCAGTTGGAATTCCGGGAGAACTGCAGAAGGAAGAAGAAGAGGAAAATATTGGATTTATACCCCGCCCTTCACTACCCAAGGGAGTCTCAGAGCGGCTGACAAACTCCCTTCCCTTCCCCTCCCCACAACAGACACCCTGCGAGGTAGGTGGGGCTGAGAGAGCTCTGACAGCAACTGCTCTTTTTTCAAGAACAGCTCTTGTCAGAACTACGGCTTGCCCAAGGTCATCCAGCCAGGTGCAAGCGGAGGAGTGGGGAATCAAACCCGTTTCCCCCAGATTAGAGTCCGCGCGCTTAACCACTACACCAAACTGCAGGCCCCACCTGGAGATTGGAAGCCCAACATTTGCGGATAATGCCGAATGGAACAGAGGGCGGAGCTTTGCTAGTGAAGGGTGTGTGTCTATGTAAATAGGAGCAGGGTGGATGACCGGGCAGGGCTTTCAGATCCATGCCTGGTATCTTCCTGGCTGTAGTTCAGGGGCAGAGCATCTGCTTGGCATGCAGAAGGTCCCAGGTTCAATCCCCCGGCAGGGTTCCCTCTAAGCCGAGTTAGTGTGAGCTAGCTCTCAGTTTTTTAGCCTCCGGCTCCCACATTTTTGCCTCAGCTCAGGAAGGGATGGCTCCGGAGCAAACTAATTGATGCAGCAGCCAAATCACTCGCTCACAACTTTAATGCCGGTACCTCACAAAGTAGAATTTTTGCTCACAAGACTCCACAGTTTAGAGGGAGCACTGTCTTCAGCTAAAAGGACCAGGCAGTGCAAGGCCAGAGGGCGGTACTGATTGCAGTGGATCAGTGGTTTGATTCAGTATAAGGCAGCTTCATATATACGTTCATAGAACGTACCCCCTCCTGGTTGCCTGGTTAGCTGCAGCCTGCAACCCCTTGGATGAAATGCAGGAAGGGGCTTGTGTGCTGGCGCTGCCCTAGCACACTTGCTCTCCAGGGTCTCAGGCAGAGGTCTTTCCCATCGCCTCCTGCCTGGTCCTTTTAACTGGAGATGCCGGGGATTGAACCTGGGACCTTCTGCATGCCAAGCAGGTGCCCTACCACTGAGCCACAGCCTCTCTCCAGGGACTCACATAAAGGTCTTTCATATAATCTACTGCCTGGTCTTTTAACTGGAGATGCCAGGGATTGAACCTGGGACCTTCTGCCTGCCAAGCAGGTACTCTTCCACTGAGCCACAACCTCTCTCCAGGGACTCACATAAAGATCTTTCATATGATCTACTGCCTGGTCTTTTAACTGGAGATGCTGGGGATTGAACCTGGGACCTTCTGCCTGCCAAGCAGAGGCTCTTCCACTTAGCCACAACCTCTCTCCAGGGACTCACATAAAGGTCTTTCATATAATCTACTGCCTGGTCTTTTAACTGGAGATGCCGGGGATTGAACCTGGGACCTTCTGCCTGCCAAGCAGAGGCTCTTCCACTGAGCCACAACCTCTCTCCAGGGACTCACATAAAGGTCTTTCATATAATCTACTGCCTGGTCTTTTAACTGGAGATGCCGGGGATTGAACCTGGGACCTTCTGCCTGCCAAGCAGAGGCTCTTCCACTGAGCCACAACCTCTCTCCAGGGACTCACATAAAGGTCTTTCATATAATCTACTGCCTGGTCTTTTAACTGGAGATGCCGGGGATTGAACCTGGGACCTTCTGCCTGCCAAGCAGAGGCTCTTCCACTTAGCCACAACCTCTCTCCAGGGACTCACATAAAGGTCTTTCATATAATCTACTGCCTGGTCTTTTAACTGGAGATGCCGAGGATTGAACCTGGGACCTTCTGCCTGCCAAGCAGAGGCTCTTCCACTGAGCCACAACCTCTCTCCAGGGACTCACATAAAGGTCTTTCATATAATCTACTGCCTGGTCTTTTAACTGGAGATGCCGGGGATTGAACCTGGGACCTTCTGCATGCCAAGCAGATGCTCTGTCATGGAGCCTCAGCCCCTCTGGTATGGTGTTGTAGTAGGGCACACAAGAACCCATATCTGGATTACAGTGTGATGTTCTTAACCCAACTCTCCCCCCTTCCCGGTCTTTTCTTCTCCTCCTCCTGGGGCACGTTGCAAGAACGGCATGAATAATTAATTCCCCCTTGTCACGGTTCCTGTTTTATTTCTGTCCGGGTAACGCTAACCGCCCGGGGCTTGAATCATTCATAATTCTGCGTTCTCCCCTCCCATCCCTGTGGCACGGCCGCGGACGCCAGGGGAGACGGGGAGTTGCAGGGGAACAGTGTTAGAAGCCCCGGAGGCTGTTTGAAAAAAGAAAGCGTTGGAAACCGTTGGGAGTGGCTGTTGGGGGGGAAAATACCACGTAAGGGACTCCGGGGATGCGGTAAGCAAAGAGCGGAGTTGTTTTCTTGGCCTGATTTCCCCTCGTACAGTTAGGACGTTGGCTGGCTTTTTTTTTTAAGCACCCGTCTTAGGTTGACTCCTGTGAGGCGGCTCGGTTATATATTTAGCTGTTTATTTTGATGCTCGGCTTTGCCCGCACGCTCCACGTGTGAGTGTATGGGGTGGAGGAATGCCCGTCGTCTGCAATCGGAGCAGTGTCCGTCGGTTAAATGTGGAGTATGCTTTTTGGGCATCCTGCGGTGTATGTTTGACTCTTCTGCCTCGATGGGGGTTTTTACTGGAAGTCGGGTTTGCCCATGTTATGTGGCCGTGGTGGAACAGGCCGTTAAAGTCACAGCCGACTTATGGTGGACCCAGGGGGTTTTCAAGGCAAGAGACATTCAGAGGGGGCTTGCCGTTGCCTGCTTCCGCGTCGCGACCCTGGACTTCCTTGTTAGTCTCCCATCCAAGTACTAACCAGGTCTGACCCGGCTTAGCTTCTGAGATTTTAGGACATCAGACTAGCCTGCGTCATCCAGGTCGGAGCTAGATGTTACATGCTGGAAAAAGAAGTCTCCGGAAATGAGCTTGGAATTTATTTGGAGCCTCTGGGGTCCCTCCAGGTCTGTTTATAAGTGATGTTGTTGTTGTTCAGTCGCACAGTCGAGTCTGACTCTTCGCGACCCCGTGGACCACATCACGCCAGGCCCTCCTGTCTTCTGTCGTGCTCTGGACATTTGCTTAATTTCATGTTCATTGCCTCGATAACATGGTCTAACCATCTCGTCCTTTGCCGTCCCCTTCTTCTTTGACCTTCAGTCTTTCCCAGCATCAGGGTCTTCTCCAGTGAATGCTCCCTTCTCATTTGGTGGCCAAAGTATTTGAGCTTCAGCTTCAGGATCTGGCCTGCCAGGGAACAGTCAGGGTTGATTTCTTTTAGGATTGACTGATTCGATCTCCTTGCAGTCCAAGGCACTCTCAAGAGTCTTCTCCAGCACTGTAATTCGAAAGCATCTATTCTTCAGCGCTCGGCCTTCCTTGTGGTCCAACTCTCTACCATTTTTATGAGTGATGTACATATATACATATTTAGGAATTGCTACTCCTTGCTACTTCAAGCACTTTTCCATCACACAATGCATGATTAATTTGTGGAGTTTGGTGCCAGCTAACTGTGGGTGGGGTGATCTCCTTTTATAATGTCCTGTTTATCATTGTTAGCTGCCTTGGTTTGCCCTGATTGGACGTAATGGCGGGATATGAATTTTTGTAAATTTTTGCAGACTGTGTGGATATTCATTGCCCTGACCCGGATGGAGATCTCGGAAGCTAAGCAGGGTTGGCACTGGTTAGTCCTTGGATGGGAGACCACCAAGGAAGTCCAGGGTCACAACAGCAGAGGCAGGCAATGGCAAACTGCTTCTGTTGAGTCTGGTGGACCGATGGTTTTACTTGGAACGTGCTCATTTTATGTAGTCTATTGATATGTTTGCTCTTCTGGTTGGGCCGGATTATGGTTGTTAGATATTTCTCTAGACCAGGGGGCCCTCAACCCTATTAGTATTAGTATTTCAAAGGCTTTCACGGCCGGAGTTCATTAGTTGTTGTCAGGGCTTTTTTTGTAGAAAAAGCCCAGCAGGAACTCATTAGCATAACAGGCCACACCCAACAGCAGAAACTCATTAGCGTATTAGACCACACACCCCATGTTGCCAGAAGTGTGGTCATCCAGCCACACCCACCTTTTGCTTCTTATTCTGTTTACCTTGTTTGTTGTCAAAACCCCAGGGCTTTTTTTTGGTAGCAGGAACTCTTTTGCATGTTAGGCCACACACCCCTCATGTAGCCAATCCTAATGAGTTTCTGCTGTTGGGTAAGGCCTGTTATGCTAATGAGTTCCTGCTGGGTGTGGCCAGCTCAGGAGCCAGCCGGAACGCCGTTCCTGTGCATTCCTGCCCCCAAAATAACCCTGGTTGTTGTAGATTTTCCAGGCTGTGTGGCTGTGGTCTTGGCATCGTAGTCCCTGACGTTTCGCCAGCAGCTGTGACTGGCATCCCCAGAGGTATATACACAGAAAGACGGGGTACTCTCTGTGTCAAGGTGAGAAGAAAAAAATGGTAGGCAGGTAATTTATATCTACTCAGGAAGGTAGGGTTGGACTGAGTCATTATCTTGTAGGAGTTCCCCAGGGGCTGTGACATGCTAATAGAGGAGCTTTCCTGAGGAGGTTCTTTTGCATAGGGATTGGCTGTTGAAATTCGAATCTTCTCTGTAGTGCTGTTGTGAGATGCAGAGCATTTTGTTTTTCAGGACGAGGAAACCATGCCCTATTTATTTTTAAAACTCTCTTCTTTCCTGTTGAAATGTTGTTTATGTTTATGAATGCCAGTGGCTTCCCTGTGTGATCTGGCATGGTAATTGGACGTGTTGTCCAGCCTTCCAGTGTCTTGGAATAAGATACTGTGTCCTGTTTGAGTTAGGCCACATTCAGCCACTGCTGATCCAGACAAGAATAAAAGAGCACGAAAGACACTGCAGACTTGGCCAGCCTGAAAAATCAGTGGCCAGACAGAAGCTCTGCTAGGCGGGAAAACCATGTGGTACCACCTACCTTGTAAAAACACTTGGTAGGCACCAAAAAAGTGTTGGCGGCCGCCAGGCTCCCGTGGGCACCGTGTTGGGGCCCTCTGCCCCGGCTCTTGTTTTGTCATTTCCCAACCCTTCTGCCCCCCCGCATCTGTGCTTGGATTTATAAAGATGCTTCTTGAGAGTACGTCGGAAACATCCGTAGCGAAGTTTGCCAGGGCCTACCGTCGGCGGGACTCCCAATCCTCCTTGTAGGTCTTCTGGTGCATGCGCTTTGCGTGCGTGCCACAGTGACCACACCCGGAAGTGACATCATCACATTTCCGACGTTGGGGGCGACGCTCTAGGTTTGGGGCAAAAGCTCTGTGCTTTTTGGGGGCCTCGGAACCATAGAGTTTTGCCCCAAGCCTAGAGTGTCGCCCCGATGTCAGAAACGTGATGATGTCACTCCTAGGTGACATCATTGTGCCAGGGGGTACCAAGAGGGGCTTCTCAGGGCGGGGCTTCCCCTGTCGGCTAGCTGGGCCGCAGCTGATTGGGACTCCCCAAATTGGGGGGGGGGGGATGGCAACCCTATCCGTAGCTTCTAAAAACCTATGATTCTTTCTTTCTCACAGGGGGCACCTAAGACCTGATGGACTTCTGAGAGCTCTCTGGTGACATCGTTGGGAAGAGCATGGTTAAACACCAGCCCCTGCAGTACTACGAGCCGCAGCTATGTTTGTCGTGTCTGACCGGAATTTACGGCTGCCGTTGGAAACGATACCAGCGGTCACATGACGACACCACCAAGGTGAGTCAGCCGCCGGAACTTTCCGTCTCCGGGCCGGCCGCCGCCGCCATTTTGGGACTGTGGGTCGGTGCCGCCGTCTTGAAACCTTCCAGGTGAAAGGGAGGCAGGAAAGCGGCCCCGGACGGAAGCCGTGGAGGATTTGGTGAGGAAAAACTGAGCGTTGTGAGCCCCAGGAACGGGGTGGTTCTGAGTTTTGTTCCGAGGACCTCGTTTCGTTTCGGCCAGTGCCGTCCTCGCTTGCGGAATTGCGAGCCGCTGATACGCGTCTGTCACTTACACAAAGAGAGCCGGTGTAGTGGGGTTGAAGTGTTGGACTATGATCCGGGAGATCCAGGTTCGAATTCCCACTCATGCCATGGACACTTGCTGGGTGACCTTGGGCCAGTCACACTCCCAGCCTCTAACCCACCTCTCTGTAGTTTCTAGAGTTTCTAGCTCTATCTGAAGAACCGAGCAGTGACTCACGAAGGCTCCTGCCCTGCCACTGCTTTTGTTAAGTCTTTAAGGTACTTCTGGTCTCTTGCTCTTTTCTACTACCTCGCAAGGTTGTCGGGAAGATAAAACAGAGGAGAAGAAGAGGATATGTAAGTCACTTTGGGTCCGTGTGGGGGAGTTAAGGGAACGTGTGTAAATGAGGTAGATAAATTTTTTAAAGTCCCTGGCCTTTTATTTTACTTCTTACAGCAGTGCTGATTTTTATTTTATTTTTTTAAAGAGCTGTGCTGAGCGAATTCTCCCGTTTTAAAGCGGAGGTGGATGAAATGGAGGGATCATATTTTATTTATTTATTTACTTATTTACTTCGTCGATCTCCCATCGCTCTCCCCAGCGGAGAGACCGAAAGCGGCTTGCGACCAGTGTTCCCTCTAAGCGGAGTGAGTGTGAGCTAGCTCAGGGTTTTTAGCCTCCGGATCACACATTTTTGTCTAGGCTCGGGAAGGGATGGCCCCAGAGCGAACTAATTTGTGCAGCCTCCCAGTCGCTCGCTCACAGCTTTAATGCCAGTGGCTCACAAAGTCGAATTTTTGCTCACAAGACCCCAGCGCTTAGAGCTCGCCCGGGGGCTGCCGGATCATGTGGCCCGGGGGCCGGATCAGACCCCCGGAGGGCTTCTATCAGGCCCGCAGTGGAGCTGGCTGCCTTCTGCTTCTTCTTCCAGTCCTGCTGCTGCTGCGTCGTCGTAGTTTTGTAGCTTACAGAGACATGCCCGAACAGCACACTTGAGATTGCAACAGCACGGACATTTTGACACAATGATTCAGAGCATAGAATCATAGAATGTTAGAGTTGGAAGGGACCTTGCAGGCCATCTAGTCCAACCCCCTGCACACTGCAGGAACACAGCCGAAACCCCTACATACCTACAACATACCCAACAGATGGTCGTCCAGCCTCTGCTTGAAAATGTCCAGGGAAGGAGCATCCACCACCTCCCGAGGCAGTCTGTTCCAGTGCTCAACCACTCTTACAGTCAGGAAGTTTCTCCTGATATTAAGCCGGTAACGACTCCCTTGTCATTCCCACCCATTAGATCTAGTCTTGCAATCCGGAGCAAGAGAGAAGAGATCCAAGAGGTGTCCGTTAGCAGACACTGTTTATTTATTTATTAATTTGATTTATATGCTGCCCTTCCACGTGGGCTCAGGGCGGCGGACAAGGGCAACAGTGCCATACAACCAAATAAAACACAAAACACCATGAATAAATAACCATAAAACTCCATGACAGATAACAATAAAACATCAGTAACACGGGAAAAAGCCATTGCAAAGTAGACACCACACAGTCACGCTAAAACACCCAGTTGGCGTTGCTCCAATGGTGCATACAACTAAGAGCACCATGCCAGGGCCAGAATGCCTCTAGTGGCTATACGCTGGTGGTATCACAGCGATGTCATAGCGGTGGCAGCCCCTGCTCAAAAGCCTGGCAGAAGAGCTCCGTTTTACAGGCCCTAAGGTAAAGGTAAAGGTTCCCTTGCTCGAAAGCCAGTCGAATCCGACTCTAGGGTTGCGGTGCTATCTCAGTCCAAGCCGAAGAGCCAGCGCTGTCCGAAGACATTTCCGTGGTCATGTGGCCGGCATGACTAAACACCAAGGCGCACAGAACGCTGTTACCTTCCCATTGAAGTGGTACCTATTTATCTACTTGCAATTTCTTGCTTTCGAACTGCTAGGTTGGCAGGAGTTACAGGCCCTGCGGAACTGCATAAGGTCCCGCAGGGCCCTGATCTCCTCCGGGAGCTCATTCCACCAGAGAGGAGCCGCCACCGAGAAGGCCCTGGCCCTGGTGGCAGCATATTTAACAACCTTGGGGGGCTGGAATAACCAGCAGATGTTGCCCCCCGGACCGTAGTGCTCTTGAGGGGACATACGGGGACTGTTGTTAAGTAAACAACATACTGCAAGAGTGCTGATGTTTCAAGCGTGCTTTTATTTTAAGTGAAAATACCCCTTTGTGTCTGTGTCCTTTATAAAGTTCATAGCTCCGCTTCCGGGCGTTACCTTTTATGACGCACGTGGCCTGGCCCGACGAGGCCTCGTTTATGTCAGATCCGGCCCTCATAAGAAATGAGTTCTGGCTTAGGGGGAGCATTGCTTGTAACATTCTTCTCTCTTCCATTGTATCCTACGACAGCCCAGTGAGGTGGGTCAGGCTGAGAGGGTGTGACCGGCCAGGGATCACCCAGCGAGCCTCCACGGCGGCGTGGCAATTCGATCTTGCGTCTCCCAGATACCAGTTCCCCGCACTCTAAGCACTACACCACACTGGCCGATGGGCCACAGACATCTGTCAACCGCTGTAACCACTGAGAGCTATCCATCTTCATATATCTGTTTTACTTCGCCTTTTAGAATCCTAGAATCACAGAGTTGGAAGGGGTCATACAGAGACCATCTAGTCCAGCCCCCTAGTCGATGCAGGATCAGCCCCGAGCATCCCTGACAAGTGTTTGTCCAGCCGCTGCTTGAAGACTGCCAGGGAGGGGAGCTCACCACCTCCCCGGGCAGCCCATTCCACTTGACTGTCAAAAAGTTTCCCTAATCTCCAGCAGGAACCTTCCCGCCCTTAATTTAAACCCAATTCTTGCGAGTCCTCTCCTCTATTGCCCACAAGAACAGCTCCCTGCCCTCCTCTAAGTGACGGCCCTTCCAAGACTTTGAGAGAGCCGTCGTGTCCCCCCTCCACCTCCTCTTCTCCAGAGTGAACTTTCCCAAGTCCCTCAACCTTTCCTCAGAGGGCTTCTTGGTCTCCAGGCCCCCCGATCATCCTCGTCGCTCTCCTCTGCACCCGCTTCATTCTGTCCACATCCCTTTTGGAAGTGAGGCCTCCAGAACTGCACACAATAATCCAGGTGCGGCCTGACCAATGCAATGCCCAGCGGGACTAGGACCATCTCATGATTTGGATGTTATGCCTCTGTTGATACACCCCAAGATCGCATTAGCCTTTTCTGTCGCCGCATCACACTGGCTGCTCATGAGAATTCACAGGGTCACTGTAAGTCGGAAGCAACTCGATGGCCTTTAACACTCTTACACACAGGTGGTTAGTGTTGGCAAATCGGGGAGAGTTACGGATCCTCCCTAATTAATTGGTTGTGGGGGGCCTCGAGAATGTGCCACATGCCTCGAGATGAACTCCTAGCAAGTGTGGGA
The DNA here is from genome assembly GCA_029375565.1 of Gekko gecko. Taxonomy (NCBI): domain Eukaryota; kingdom Metazoa; phylum Chordata; class Lepidosauria; order Squamata; family Gekkonidae; genus Gekko; species Gekko gecko. The sequence continues at coordinate 2,651,358 of JAPDNY010000004.1, forward strand.
GCTGAAACTGGCAGCCCCCGTTTCTTGTTTTCCTTGCAAACCTCGGTGTCGAGCATAGATTCAGGAGGGTAGCCATACTGGTCCGAAGAGGTGGCACAAAGATTGAGTCCAGTGGCACCTTGAAGACCAGCAAAGTTTAATTCTGGGTATAAGTTTTTGTGTGCATTGATTGGTGTGTATCTGAAGAACTGTGTGTGTGCCCACAGAAGTTTATACCCAGAATTAAACTGTGTTGGTCTTCAAGGTGCCGCTGGACTTGAACTTTGTTTTATGAAGAGCTGCAGTTGTGAGTTTTCCTTGCCCCGTTCCGACAGCTGATGCTTGAGAGTGCATAGAAACTCAGAGTTTTGCTCTTCATCTGCTTGAGATAGAGGTTAGCAAGGAAAACGAGACACGGGGCTGCCAGTTTCAGCAGCAGCCGTGCGTCCCCCGTAACACCCTAGTTCCAACATTCCGTTGTGAGTTCAGCTGGGAAGCTGCAGCAGATGGAATGGTGCGAGGGGAACTTTGAGCATGGCAGTGTCACTTCAGGTGTCCTACCGATGTCCCTTGGTGGGTGACAGGGAGGGGGGAGAAGTCGCAGACCTGCCGTTTTGAGTGGCAGCCGCGTGGCCCTCGAAGCGACGCGAGATGGAGAGTCTGAGCTGACTTTTCCCGAGTCCAGACGGCGAGCCTAGACAACCCGAACTCCGTTGCCGTCTTCCCCTTTTCTAGAAAGCTATCTTGGCGCACGGTTAGAACACCTTGGCTTGTCTTGGGCTGGTGGCAGATGCGATGTGCTAATTGCACGTGGCCCTCCTTTGGAGGAGAATGCAGCGCTGGCTTTGCCAAGGAGCTGGCGGGATTGTTAAGCTGTTGTTGTGTAAAAAAAAATGCTAATGGCTTGGCGTCTCCTGGAAGACTTCCCTTCTCCGCTGCATAATTTTCAGTTCTGCTTGTCTGGCAGGGCCCGTGTGACAACGGCGTTAACCCGTTCCTTCCTGCCCTTCTGCACGGCCTGCTGCATTGCTCGGCTGTGCCTCGTCTCTCTGCCTTTGTCCCCCTGCCTCAACGCGTGAAACTGCTTTAGGCAGAGTCTGTCCACTCGTCTAGCAGTGTCAATGTTGTCTACTCAGACTGGCAGTGGCTCTCTGAGGTCTCAGGTTTCACATCACCTACTCCTTTGTCCTTTGAGCTGGAGATGCCAGGGATTGAACCTGGGACCAGGCCTGTAGCCAGGAATTTGAGGCTTGTGGGGTATTCCCCCCCCCCCTTGATGGGGCTGAAGTTCTCAGTGCAAAAAGAGAAGCCATTTAGCCAATAGGCAGCTGCTCCCAGGGCAGATCTCGAAATTGCAAGCTGTCAGCCCCTTTAGATGACAGTTCTCAGCTGCTGCAAGTTAATCACTTCCGCCAACCTAAGCAGCCATTCTGAGAGCAAGCCGGCCAGGTGGGGGTGATGACTCCTACAGGCGGGAAAGCTAACACTTAGGCAAGGAAACTCTCTTCAAGGAGACTGGTTTGTTGACACCGTTTTGGAAGGGATCCTAGAGGTCACCTATTCCAACCCCTCGCTCGGTGCAGGAGTTGGTCAACTACAGCACCCTGTTCTGCTTAAAGGAGCGCACACCTTTAAAAAGAAGTTTTAAAATTATTGAAAAAAGCATTTGCAGGAGAAATTCTTGTTTTAATTTAAGGAATTTAAGAAATGTGGTGGAACCCCCCCCCCAAGCCCCACCGTAGCTACGGGCCTACCTGGGACCTTCTGCGTGCCAAGCAGATGCTTTCCCACTGAGCCTTGACTCTTCCTTCCTAGGGGTCTTAGGCAAGCCATGCTGCCTCAGTCCTGCATCTTAATAACACTGTCCTACCTCGTAGGGCTTTAGCAACAAGAAAATGTATGGGAGGACCTTATACGAAGGATGCTGAAGATTTGTTTTGTAATCTCGATCCCAGCTTTCGATCCAGAAGGATCTCTGATGTGTATGTGGGGGGGGGGGCTACAGAATTCATCATCATATATTCCAGATGCTCTATCACCGAGCCACGGCCCCTCCTCTGAATGCACGTGTGGTTCCATCTTGAAGCTGTGAGAAACTCCATACTCAGACTTCCATCATGCCTGGTAGCAAGACCCTATGAAGCTGCCTTATACTGAATCGGACCCTTGGCCCCGTCAAAACACAGTTCGGGGCCAGTGGCACCTTTAAGACCGATTAAGTTTTTTTTTTTCAAGGTAAAGGCTTTCTTACAATCACTGAGTCGTAGAGTTGGAAGGGATCTCCAGGGTCACCTAGTCCAATCCCCTGTACAATGCAGGGAATTCCCAAATACCTCCTCCCAGACACCCCCCAGTGATCCCGGTTCCATGCCCAGAAGATGACCAAAAAAAAAATCCCTTCCAGAGTCACTGTGCAGAGACGGGCAATGGCAAACCAGCTCTGTACGCATCTTGGTGTAGTGGTTAAGAGTGCCGACTCTAATCTGGGAGAACTGGGTTTGATTTCCCCACTCCTCCACCTGCTGGGAGGACCTTGGGTCAGTCACAAGTTCTCTCAGAGCTCTTCTCTCAGAGCTGTTCTCTCGAGAACAGTCCTCGAAAGAGCTCTCTCAGCCCCGCCGACCTCACAGGGTGTCTGTTGTGGGGAGGGGAAGGGAAAGGAGAGTGTAAGCCGCTCTGAGACTCCCAGTTGAATCATAGAATCATAGAATGTTAGAGTCGGAAGGGATCTTGCAGGTCATCTAGTCCAACCCCCTGCACTCTGCAGGAGTGTAGCTGAAAGAGAGCCCTGCATACCTACAACTTACCCGAAAGATGGTCGTCCAGCCTCCGTTTGAAAACGTCCAGGGAAGGAGCATCCACCACCTCCCGAGGCAGTCCGTTCCACTGCTCAGCCACTCTGACAGTCAGGAAGTTTCTCCTGATATTAAGCCGGTAACGACTCCCTTGTAATTTCCACCCATTAGATCTAGTCTTGCAATCCGGAGCAAGAGAGAATAGATCTGCTCCATCTTTTACATGACATGCCCAATGTGATGATTACCACGTTCCAGCGGGGGGGGGGTGTCTCCTTCTAGGACTCTTTGAGGGAAGAACCTCTATGGTAACCATAGAGTTTTTTTCTCAAATGGTAGAGCGTCCCCCCACAACATGCCCAGTGTGATGATGTCACCTCCGGGTGACGTCAGCGCACTGGGCACATCAGCACAAATGTGGTTGCTTGGTGGGGCTCCCCTGCGGGTGGCTCATTCGGTCCTCCGAAAGCGGGGAAACCCCACCCCTATCCGAGGGATGACAACCCTAGAGTAATCCCATCTGGTCTCCTTATTCATTCTCTCTCTCTCTCGTTCGGGATTGCGCTCAAAAGGCTTCTCGGGGAGCCCCGCGGGTTCCAACTTTGCCAGCACCTCGCAGGACGAAAATGGATGTTGTTTTGTTCCCAGGTCTGAGGTTTCACAGCACCCCTCCCACACACACAGTCTTTGCAAAGGACGCCAGGTTTCTTCCTGGCGGGGCCCGGGACGTTTGATTTCCCGATACTTGGGTCTCCTCTATCGCCTAGCCGGAGCCATTCTCCTCGGACTCCCCGGGCTCGTATTTCGTTTCGGTAGGTAACAGAGGACGCCGTTGTCCCTTCCGCCGCCTCTCAATCGGTCCTTTGTGTACCAGACGGCCCCCATAGGTAACCGGAGCTGTGCCTCTGTGCGGGGCCTTCAATTGAGCGGAGGTAGTTCATTAGTTCCCCTTAACAAGGTGGATTCCTCTTGGGCTGGCAGATGGGAGAAGAGGATTCGATGTCTCTCTCGTCTGTGTCTGTCTCACTCTGTCTCTCTCGGTGTGACGATGCAGTCAAAAGCGGTTTGAAAAAGATTTAGCTTCCCGTTTCTCGATTCGCCCACGGCCAGCTCTGGTCAAGTAGGACAGATGTGTTTATTTGATGCCCTTTTCTTTCCATCTTTCTGGCATACGTGATCCTCTCAGTTTGGTGTCGTGGTTGGGAGCACAGACTCTAATCTGGGAGAACCGGGTCTGATTCCCCACTCCTCCACATGGAGCTGCTGGAGTGACCTTGGCGTCAGTCACAAGTTCTCTCAGAGCTGTTCTCTCAGGAGCAGTCCTCGAAAGAGCTCTCTCAGCCCCACCTACCTCACAGGGTGTCTGTTGTGGGGAGGGGAAGGGAAAGGAGATTGTAAGCTGCTCTGAGACTCCGAGTGAAGGATGGGGGGGTATAAATCCAATCTCTTCTCTTCTCTCTTCCTCAGGAGGTGGTAGGCTCTCCTTTGTTTCGAGGTTTTTAAAGCAGAGGCTGGATGGCCATCTGCCAGCCATGCTGATTCTGTGAATTTAGGCAGATCATGTGAGGGAGGGCAGGAAGGGATGAGCCAGTGTTTAGCTCTTACATACCAGTTTGGGGTCAGATTGCCAATTTGGGGTCAAGAAGGAATTTTCCTCCAGGCCAGATTGGCCTAAGGATCCTGGAAGATTTTGCCTTCTTCTGGGCATAGAGCAGGGGGTCACTTGGGGGAGTGGAGGGGAAGGTAGTTGTGAATTTTCTGTATTGTTCAAAGGGATGGACTAGATGACCCTTGGGGATCCCTACTGTGAGTGGCGGTCCTGCCTTCAAAGTGTTTTTGCATCTCTGAAATCATGGATTTCCTGTCTCCTTTCCTTTTGATTGACTGAAAGCAAAATTCTAGGTGCTGTTGCATGGACTGGATGACCATCTTTTGGGTATTTTGTAGGTATGTAGGTATGTAGGGCTGTCTTTTGGCTAGGCTCCTGCAGAGTGCAGGGGTTGGACTAGATGACCTGCAAGATCCCTTCCAACTCTAACATTCTACGATTCTACAGATCAGGAGTGCCAGGGCAGGATCCTTTTGGACTTTGCCTGCGAACCAAAATCTGCAAACAGCGATAAAAAGGATGAAAGAGACCGGAAGGAGACGCGAGAATCCCTCTCCTTTTTAGAAAGAAAAGTTGCGTGAGGTTTTTAAAACGAACGGCAGCTCGTTTCAGGTGCCAGACGAGGCCTTTTTATTCTGTTTGTCCCCCGGGAATTTTTGGATCAGAGCTCCCGTGCCTTTAAAGTAGCGGTTTGGTGCCTTCTGAACTGTTCGTATCTGTTCAGCTGGGAGTCTGCATTTTCACTGGGTAGGATTTACTTTAAATTAGCCTTTATCGCCTAACGGCAATGCAACCTCTTCTGAATCAGTGCGTGGGCCCGGCACCGTCAGTACATAATCTGAGCATATGTGATTTTTGGAGCGAGGGCTGCGAGGGAAACGGCGGCAGACTTTGGTGGCTTTTTAAACTCCTTTAATTGAGCTGTTAGCAGCGTGAATCATTCTTTGTTTGCAGAGTTCATTTTCTTCCCTTTTTAATCCACCCTCTCCCTGAGGAACTCGGGGCATGGCACATGGCTTACATCTTCACAACGCCCCTGCGAGGTGGGTTCGGCTGAGAGTACTTCTTCCTCCCGGAGGTTTTCGTTTCAGATGATTCTCAGTTATTTATTCTAGCTTCACTGGCTCTTGGTGGTCAATCTTTTTTTGGGGGGGAAATCCCTGGCTAATCTTTCTATATGGCCCTGTGGAGGGGAATTTGGCGAATGTGAAATGCCTCTGCGAGACCCTCCAATCCCAGAGCCAGGAGTGGCTAACACTCAGGGGAAGGCCATTGACCAGATGCCCTTGTTGTTGGCTCAGCTTGGTGTGAAACAGAATGCTGGACTAGATGAACCACTGGTCTGATCCAGCAGGGCTCTTCTGATGTTCTTATCAGTGGAAGGCCTCGGCCTCCCTGCCCTGTTGTTGGCCCTCCAGAGGAACTGGTCGGCCACTTTTTGAGACAGGAGGCTGGACTGAATGGACCCTCCCTGGTCTGACCCAGCAGGGCTCTTCTGATGTTCTTATCAGGGGAAGGCCTCGGCCTCTCTGCCCTGTTGTTGGCCCTCCAGAGGAACTGGTCGGCCACTTTGTGAGACAGGATGCTGGACTAGATGGACCCTCACTGGTCTGATCCAGCAGGGCTCTTCTGACGTTTTTATGAAGGCCTCAGCCTCCATGCCCTGTTGTTGGCCCTCCAAAGGAACTGGTCGGCCACTTTGTGAGATAGGATGCTGGACTAGATGGACCCTCATTGGTTTGATCCAGCAGGGCTCTTCTTAGGTTCTTATGAAGGCCTCGGCCTCCATGCCCTGTTGTTGGCCCTCCAGAGGAACTGGCTGGCCACTGTGTGAGACGGGATGCTGGACCAGATGGACCCTCACTGGTCTGATCCAGCAGGGCTCTTCTGGGGTTCTTATCAGGGGAAGGTCTCTATGTCCTGTTATTGGCCCTCCACAACATATGTAGAGACGGTTGCAGTTGAAAATGTTTCATGAGGAAGCTAACAGTGGCAATCTGCCATTGGCAAGAGAGGATTCTGGGAAGGTTTCGTGGTTCCCCGGAGGGACAGTCTTGGAATATGTCCACTTTGGCACTTGTTTCAGCTCTTTGCCACTGGAATTCAGTGAAGAGATAGTCTATCCATGCCCTGTTTTCTGGCACTATTGGTTTTCCATCTTTGTGTGTACGTGTGTGTGTGTGTGTGTGTGGAAAAAGTTCAACCACCAATTCTGTGCCTCCTTGGTCCTCCCCATAGCCTCAGAAGTCCTGGTCTCCTTCTCCCTTAAGCCAAGCATAGCCACCTCCCTGGCCCCTGTCTTAGGGCCAAGTGACCGATTATGATGCAGCCACTGGAGGCTCCAAGCTTTGGGCGGAGCAGTGACTCTGAGGCGTATTTGGGGAGAGGGCTGTGGTTAAGTGGTAGAGCATCTGCTTGGCGCACGGAAGGTTGCAGGTTCAATCCCCTGCATCTCCAGGTAGAAGAAGAGGAGGTTGGATTTGTACCCTGCCCTTCACTACTCAAAGGAGTCTCAGAGTGGCTGACAAACTCCTTTCCCTTCCCCTCCCCACGACGGACATCCTGTGAAGTAGGTGGGGCTGAGAGAGCTCTGACTTGAGAACTGCTCTTGAGAGAACAGCTCTGAAAGAGCTTGTGACTGACCCAAGGTCACACCAGCAGCTGCAGGTGGAGGCGTGGGGAGTCAAACTCGGTTCTCCCAGATTAGAGTCTGCGCTCCTAACCACGACACCAAGCTGGTAAAAGGGATCAGGTAGGAGGGGATGTGAAAGACCTCCCCCAGGACCATAGAGAGCTGCTGCTCAAACCTGATCGATCGGTGGTCAGATTCAGTAGAAGGCAGCTTCATGTGTACCTGTGTATTTTACTTACCTCCCTGTGATGTTTTTCCCTCAGACCGAGATTCCTACCACCAGCAGCACCTGTCGGTCCATATTGGGTTAGATCAGAGGTCCCCAACCTTTTTGAGCTTGTGGGCGCCTGAGGAATTCTGACTCAGTGTGCTGGCCACACAGCCACAAAATGACTGCCGCAGGAGGTGGGGCCAGCCACAAAATGGCTGCCGCAGGAGGTGGGGCCAGCCACAAAATGGCTGCCACAGGAGGCGGAGCCAACCACAGAATGCCTGCTGCATCTGATCTCCCGTCACCCAGTGAAGATCTTTGGGCTGTGGTGGCAGCCTGCCGCCAAAGCGACATTTTGATAAAAGCTGCATGGCCAGTCAGCAGGCTTGCTAGGCAGAAGCTTCCCCAGCCCCTCTCACTTTCTAAAAACACTTGGTCGGCACCAGGAAAGGTGCTGGTGATAGGTGCCACTGTGCCCGTGGGCACCGTGTTGGGGACCCTGGGTTAAACGATGCCGACACTTTTAATTATTGACCCCTTTTTGGTGCCGACGGTGGTGGTGTGGTGGTTAGGTTAGAACCGAGCGCCCCCCCCATGAACCTGCCTGGGTTCCTTTGCGCCAATCGTTTCCTCTCGGCATGGCCTACTTTGCAGGGTTCTTAAGAGGATGCAGTGGCGACGGGAGAGCAGTGTGGGCCAGCCTCCACTCTGGGGGGAAGGGCAAGGCTCAAATGTAATACGCAAGTGAGTTTTTACGGCCACGACTTGGTGAAAGGGGGTGTATTTGTAGCTGCGTGTACAGTGAGAGCCAGTTTGGTGTAGTGATTAGGAGCGTGGACTCTAACCTGGGAGAACCGGGTTTGATTCCCCCACTCCTCCACATGTAGCTGTTGGTGTGACTTCGGGTCAGTCACAAGTTCTCTCAGAGCTGTTCTCTCAAGGGCAGTCCTTGAAAGCGCTCTCTCAGCCCCACCTACCTCACAGGGTGTCTGTTGTGGGGAGGGGAAGGGATGTTCCCAACCCACTGAAAGGACCCATTCTGATTCCATCTTGTGGCCGCAACAGATTTATATGGTTGCTACCAATTTTCTTGTTTATTGATTTAATGATTTTAAATGTGATTATTGTGATGAGTCCTTGACTCGATTTGTTGTGATCTGCCCTGAGTCCACTTTGTGGAGGGCGGTATAAAAATCCCAAAATAAGTAAATAAAAAGATTGTAAGCCCTTCTTCTTCTTCTTCTTCTTCTTCTTCTTCTTCTTCTTCTTCTTCTTCTTCTTCTTCTTCTTCTTCTTCTTCTTCTTCTTCTTCTTCTTCTTCTTCTTCTTCTTCTTCTTCTTCTTCTTCTTCTTCTTCTTCTTCTTCTTCTTCTTCTTCTTCTTCTTCTTCTTCTTCTTCTTCTTCTTCTTCTTCCTCTTCCTCTTCCTCTTCCTCTTCCTCTTCCTCTTCCTCTTCTTCCTCTTCCTCTCCTCCTTCATTTCCCACTCTTCCACATGCAGCTGCTGGTGTGACCTTGGGTCAGTCACGAGTTCTCTCAGAGCTGTTCTCGCAAGGGCAGTCCTTGAAAGAGCTCTCTCAGTCCCACCTCCCTCACAGGGTGTCTGTTGTGGGGAGGGGAAGGCAAAAGAGTTTGTAAGCCGCTCTGAGACTCCTTCGGGTAGTGAAGGGCGGGGTATAAATCCAATCTCTTCTCTTCTTCCACAACTTAAGAACTGTGCAATGTACTTCTTCCCCCATGGATAATAATGCCTCATTCACTCAGTAATTACAATCCCAGTGACACTTGTTCCCATCCCTTTGCTTTCCACGTCCTCGTTTACTTTGTCACATCGAACTTTGCATCAAGGCTCAGTAGGTCAAACCAAGGTCCAGTTGTCCAGACTTTTCTGTATTTTTTGGTCCCGACGGAATATCCTTTGGAGTGGGGGGCGGGGAGAGTCGAACAGGCTTTCCTTGTGTTTCCCCACCTGATCGCCTGGAGGTGATTTCAACTCTCCAAAGGTGAGCATGCCAGGAGCTCTTGAAATATCTGACCTTAACCCATTTTGTGTACCCTCTTGGAAGTTTTTTTTTTGCAGCCCAACGCAGCCCACTGTTGCCTGGTTTCTAAAAATGTTGCTCCGAGTCTGCCGGGAAACATGATTTGCATATTTTCAGCTGAGAGAGTTGCTCAGCGTGCTCAAATGTTTTGGCAGCTGTCCCACCGCTTTTCATTGAGAGGCGGAAGCCGGGGCGAAGGGCTGATGGTGAGGCTGCGGTTTCGCACGCCAAAGAACCCTTCTGCTTGCGATAGAGACATTCGAATAGATGACTTCTGCTCCGGGCAGGCTGCCAAAAGCACCTTTCCCGGAAGCCCAACCATGTTTCAGTGTCGTCCTTCATATTGCAAAGATACTTCTCAGCGGCCCAGGAGAAATATACCCCGGGGTTCGTGCCTCCCCCGAGACCTTACGCTCTTATTTATAAATCCAGCATCGTTTTCCATGTCCAGATTTATTTCAAGCACTTTTATGCATCGAAAGGTCCGTTCATTAGAGATTTCTGCATGTGGTTTTTGCCTGGGCTAACCTTGCTCTTTAACAGTAGAAAAGAGCCAGAGTCTAGGGGCGCCTCCAAGACTAACAAAATTTGTGGCGGGGAGGAGCTTTCCTGAGTCCCGGCTCACTTCTTCAGATACAGCGAGAATGAGAGTCCATCTGTCCTTCTATCACAAGGTTGATGGATTCCCCATTCTGTACGGCTAAATGTGGTGCCTCCCATGGAGATAGATCCAGATGAGGTAGCCGTGTTAGTCTGTCTGTAGTGGGAGAAAAGAGGAAGCGTCCAGGAGCACCTTCAAGGCTAACAAAATTGCAGCTACCGGGTAGAATTTGAAAGATATGCTGCCTTAGATAGGTTATTATATTTGCCGCAAGGGTTCTGATGGGACCCTAGACAATGCTGCTATCTTAAGAGCTTTCGTGCTCGCAAAGAAAAATTGTTGCGCCCTGTGTCCATTATATAAACATCACGGTCCTTGAAGAAGGTTCATTCGAGACGGGTAAATTACTAGAGTCCCGTGTCACTAGCGATAGTGTTACTGACAAGGTGCTCTCTGAATGTAAACCTGCACTTGATGTATTGCTTGGATGAAACATAGTTTTCTCTACGTATTGTTTAGGGCCTACGGCCATACCACCCTGAACACGCCCAATCTCGTCTGATCTCGGAAGCTAAGCAGGGTCGGGCCTGGTTAGTACTTGGATGGGAGACCGCCTGGGAATACCGGGTGCTGTAGCCAATGTATTGTTTAGGTGAAATATATTTTTGATAAGATTTGATACTAATATTGAGACGACCGTATTGAAGAATATAAGAAGAAAAAGCATAAAGCATAAGATTGTTTTACCGTAAACATATATTTATTGTACACCGTGATATATACTTTTGTATGTCTTCCTAACACGGTGACCCTCAGTTTTTGTATTTAACAAAACTGGTGATAGCAGCGTACGAGCTTTCGTGAGTCACCGCTCACTTCTTCGGATACAGCGACTGAGAAGTGACTCACGGAAGCTCCTACCCCGCCACAGATTTTGTAAGTCTTTAAGGTGCTGCTGGATTCCTGTTCTTTTCTGCTGCTACAGACAGGCAAACATGGCTGGCCGTCTTGATGACTTGCTGCAGCCAGGAGAACGGGGGACCCAAACTGGCCGGTTCAGTTTGGGGCATTTTGTGCTCTGTTCGGTTCGGGATTCGGTTCGGGAAGCAACCCAAACCCCGAATATTTAGGTTCGTGCCCATCCCTACTGGTTAGTACTTGGATGGGAGACCACAGAGAGGAAGTTCAGGGTCGCTACGCAGAGGCAGGCAAGGGCAACCCACCTCTTTATGTCTGTTGCCCTGACCTGGATGGCCCACTACCACAGGAGGTGGTGGCAGCTACAAGCATGGACGGCTTCAAGAGGGAATTGGGTAAACGTCTGGAGCAGAGGTCCATCAGTGGCTATTAGCCACAAGATATAGGTGGGAACTCTCAGTCTGGGGCAAGGGATGCTCTGTATTCTTGGTGCTTGGGGGGTCAACAGTGGGAGGGCTTCTAGTGTCCTGGCTCCACTGCTGGACCTCCTGATGGCACCTGATATTTTTGCCCACTGTGCGACCCAGAGTGTTGGACTGGATGGGCCATTGGCCTGATCCAACTTTGGCTTCTCTTATGTTCTTATTAGATAGGAACTCCCAGTCTGGGGCAAGCGATGCTCTGTATTCTTGGTGCTTGGGGGCAGGGCCAACAGTGGGAGGGCTTCTGGTGTCCTGGCCCCACTGCTGGACCTCCTGAGGGCACCTGGTATTTTTGGCCACTGTTTGACACAGAGTGTTGGCCTGGATGGGCCATTGACCTGATCCAACATTGGCTTCTCTTATGTTCTTATTAGATAGGAACTCTCAGTCTGGGGCCAGTGAGGCTCTGTATTCCTGGTGCTTGGGGGGGGAACAGTGAGAGGGCTTCTAGTGTCCTGGCCCCACTGCTGGACCTCCTGATGGCACCTGGTGTTTCTGGCCACTGTGTGACACAGAGTGTTGGACTGGATGGGCCATTGGCCTGATCCAACATTGGCTTCTCTTATGTTCTTATTAGATAGGAACTCTCAGTCTGGGGCCAGTGAGGCTCTGTATTCCTGGTGCTTGGGGGTGGGTCACAGTGGGAGGGCTTCTGGAGTCCTGATGGCACCTGGTATTTCTGGCCACTGTTTGACACAGAGAGTGTTGGACTGGATGGGCCATTGGCCTGATCCAACATTGGCTTCTCTTATGTTCTAATGTTCTTAGGCTAGCCTAATCACATCAGATCTCGGAAGCTAAGCAGGGTTGTCCCTGTTTAGTCCTTGGATAGGAGACCACCAGGGAAGTCCAGGGTCGCTATGCAGAGGCAGGCAAGGACAAACCCACCCCTGTTCCTCTCTTGCCTGCAAATCCTACGGGGTTCGCCCTAAGTCAGCTGTGACTTGGAGGCACTTTTCCACCGCCAAAATTTAAAATCGCAATTTAGGTCTGCTTTAATGAAAGGCAGTCCTGGGTAAAAACCGTCTTCAGCTGCCTCCGGGGCATTCAGAGGGAGGGTGGCAGGCAAGCTCCACGGGGAGGTTGTTCCATAATCAGGGGACCGCCACGGAAAAGGCCCTGTTTTGTGTGCCCACCGGACTAACTTCTCTGACGGATGGGACAACCAGGAGGGCCAACAACAGGGCAGAGGGGCCAAGACCTTCCTCTGATGTTGCCTCCTGGCTCTGGGATTCAGAGGTTTAGTGCCTCTGAATGTGGAGGTTCCCCTCAGTCTCCATGCCTAGTGGCCACTGATAGACCCATCCTAGAATCACAGAGATGGAAGGGGACCTAGAGGCCATCTAGTCCAACCCCCTGCTCAATGCAGGATCAGCCTAGAGCATCCCTCACAAGTGTTTGTCCAGCTGCTGCTTAAAGACGGCCAGTGAGGGGGCGCTCACCCCCCCCAAGCAGCTGTTTCCACCATGGCACAGGTCTGAGAGCCAGTTTGGTGTCGTGGTTAGGAGCGCGGACTCTAATCTGGGGAAATGGGGTTTGACTCCCCACTCCTCCACATGCAGCCACTGGTGTGACCTTGGGTCAGTCACAAGTTCTCTTGGAGCTGTTCTCTCGAAAGAGCTCTCTCAGCCCCTCTGGATCTGTGTTCGACAGAAGGCTGCATGTTCCACCTTAGAGGGATGCCAAGATAAACCTTCACTTTTGAAGCAGGGCCTTTTCCACAATTGCCCCTAAGATATGTGCTAATTCCTTCCTGAAGGAGAGCACCAACTTTTTTTGACATTTGCAATCAGCCTTTCCTACCTATTTCTTTCTCTGACCTTAAGCTTTGGGAAGGCATTCATTTTACTCACACGGACATGTGAAACTGCCTTCTACTGAATCTGACCCTTGGCCCATCCGTGTCAGTATTGTCTACACAGACTGGCAGCTGCTCTCCAGGGTTTCAGGCAGAAGTCCTTCACCATCACCCACACCTGGTCCTTTTAGCTGGAGATGCCGGGAACTGAACCCGGGCACCCCTTGCAAGCTGATGTTCTATCACTGAGCCACAGCCCTTACTCATTAATCTTTCAAAACCCTTTCAAAAGCCACCAAGAGCAGTGTAGCGATACTTGTGAATAATGAATAAGGGGTTGTGTGTCTACAGTAGCGCGTACCTATTGGCGATCCTGCCTTTTTGCAGAGTTCCCAGCAGTGTTCCCTCTAAGCTGAGTTAGTGTGAGCTAGCTCACAGTTTCTTAGCCTCCGGCTCACGCATATTTGTCTTAGCTCGGGAAGGAGGGCTCCAGAGCAAACTAGTTTATGCGGTAGCCAAATCGCTCGCGCGTGACTTTAATGCCTGCAGCTCACAAAGTGGAATTCTTGCTCACAAGACTCCACAGCTTAGAGGGGACATTTTCCCAGTAGGTCGGACTCCTCAGTGCGTACATTGCCTCTGTGCGATCTCTGCACCCCGGTACGTAGACGTGATATATGTGGCATTGCACGCCGTTGTCATAAATAATCTTGGTCTGTGTATTTGGCAAACATATATCTAGGTTTTGCACCGCAGTGATATTTTTTATGAACGTGTTACCCGCCGCCTCTCCCGCCCCCCGCATGACTGCACATCCTGCCTCCGCTGTGCGGGGAGATGGCGGGTCAAGATCGGAGCAGCGTGCGGCCGAGCCGCTTCCACGTTTCTCCCATGTACTTTATCACTTATTCATAAAGCAGTAATTGTCCGCGCGGAGCTGCGGTGGGGGGAGGTTCGGCGCACTGATGTCTATCTTCTGGGCTTGTACTCTGGGAGGAGAGGACAGACGCAAGCAGTGAAGTGGATTCCTTTATCTGTGCACTTTGGCTGCGGCTTTTGGCTCGAACACGGTGCGGGCGGGGACGCTTCATATCTAGTATCTTTGGGGGGGGGAGGGAGACGCATAGGGAGGGGAGGGAATGCCCAACCGTGCTGGCTTGATTGAGCGGCCAAGATGCGAAATAGACTCTCAAGAGCTGAATAAAGCAGCGGTGGTTACCGGGCTTGGTGGGAAGAGCTGTTTGGAACTGCTTTTTCTGGTTTTTTTTTTTGGTTTGGACCGGAAGGCGCGTGGCTGGGGAAATGATCTCCGAGCCCTGCAGGTTTCTGATAGAGGGGGAGTTGGGGAAGGCCCCGACTGTGTGATGGACTGTCCTGGGCTTGGAGTGGCGAGATCTGAGTTCGAATCCCCACACAGCCATGCTCACAGGGTAGTCTGGGGTTACTTCCGTGCTGTCCGCCCAACTTAACTGTGTCTCTTTTTTATCCTGCTCTTCTTACAAGGATCTCTGGGGAGTGAATATTGGTAAAGGTAAAGGGTTTCCCTTGCTTGGAAGACAGTCAAATCCGACTCTAGGGGTACGGTGCTCATGTCCGTTTCCAAGCCGAAGAGCCAGCGCTGTCCGAGGATGTGTCCATAGTCATGTGGCTGGCATGACTAAACGCTGAGGCACACAGGATGCTGTTACCTTCTCACCGAAACGGTACCTATTTATCTGCTTGCAGTTTCTTGCTTTCGAACTGCTAGGTTGGCAGGAGCTGGGACCAGAGATGGGAACTCACTTGGTTTGGTGTAGTGATTAAGTACGCAGACTCTAATCTGGGAGAACCGGGTTTGATTCCTCCCACTCCTCCACTTGCAGCTGCTGGTGTGACCTTGGGCAAGCCATAGTTCTGGCACAGCTGTCCTTGAAAAAAGAGCAGTTTCTGTCAGTGCTCTCTCAGCCCCATCTGCCTCACAGGGTGTCTGTTGTGGGGAGGGAAAGGAGTTTGTAAGCCGCTCTGAGACTCCCTTGGGTAGTGAAGGGTGGGGTATAAATCCAATCTCCTCCTCCTCTTCTTCGTCTTCCATCACACGGCACTTGGGTCTCGTACCGCTGAACTACCGACCTTCCGGTCCACAGCTTCAGCGTCTTAACCACTGAGCCCCCGCAGCCCCGTAGTGAATATAGCTCTCCCTTTATTTGGTCCCACAACAACCCTGTAAGATAGGTTAGGCCGAGAGAAAGAGACACACCCAGTGAACTTTACGGTTTCTCGGGGGACTCGAACGCAGATCCTCGTTTGGCATTCTGACCACTGCAAGTGTACAGAATGAAGGCGACGGGGGACTCCGAACGTCTCTTGCCTTGAAAACTCTACGGGCTTGCCATGAGGCGGCGGTGACTTGATGGTAACAACCCCCCCCCCCAACCCTGCCCTAATTGACTGAGAAGGAGGCGGGCGGGGGATAAAAACAGCAAGAAAGAAACAAGCCTGGTTCTCAAAATGACCACCCTTGTGTTCCTACCTTCCTACAAAAGACTTCAAGAGGATATTTTTGTGGTGAAGTGCGCGGACTCTAATCTGGGAGAGCCGGGTTGGATTCCCCCACTCCTCCACTTGCAGCTGCTGGATGACCTTGGGCAAGCCAGTGTCCCCCCCCACACACACAAGCGAAGCAGACCAACAGTATAAATGTAAACATTGGAATTGCTAGCACTGTAACATTGTTTGATTTCAACATTGTTTTACATTATCGTGTTATTTATCGGGAATTGTATTAATGTGACGAACTGGTGGGTTTTTAAAAAATTATTATTTATTACTTCTATTTATTTATTTATTTATTATTCAAATTTGTATCCCGTCCTCCCTAACGGGCTCAGGGTGGCTAACAATAAGGGCACAAAGCCATGATAAAACAGTTAAAAACAAGATAAAACAATACAAAATTACAATAAAGTGCTGGTGCTCTAAAGCAGCTCACGGGGTTAAAATAGCTTAAACAATACAGAGTTAAAACAAGTAAAAAATACAGAGCTCTTTTTGTAGCAGGAACTCCTTTGCATATTAGGCAACACACCCCTTATGTAGCCAATCCCCCAAGAGCTGACAGTAGCCCCTGTGAGAAGAGTTCTGTAAGCTCTCGGGGGATTGGCTACATTAGGGGTGTGTCGCCTAATATGCAAAGGACTTCCTGCTACAAGAAGAGCCCTAAAAAAATACAATACAGAGTTAAGACGACAAACAGTTTACAACTATTTATGTATTATGATAACTTTTATCTTGTTGTGAGCTACCCTGAGCAGCCTAGGCCAGAATGAGTAGGATAAAAATCAATTAATCAATCAGTCAATAAAAATAAATAGTTCGGTCAGAGCTGTTCTCTCAAGAGCAGTCCTCGAAAGAGCTCTCTCAGGCCCACCTACCTCACAGGGTGTCTGTTGTGGGGAGGGGAAGGGAAAGGAGTTTGTAAGCTGCTCTGAGACTCCTCCAGATAGTGAAGGGCGCAGTATAAATCCAATAATTTCTTCCTCCTCTTCCTCCTCTTCCTCCTCCTCCTCCTCCTCCTCCTCCTCCTCCTCCTCCTCCTGCTGTGCCCCATTTTATTTTCGAACTTTTTGATTTGTATCTTCAATTTTACCTCTTTTACTCTATCTATTATCTGTTGTTTTCGCCGGAAGCGTACAGGATTAACGTTTCTACTTTTAGTTTGCTGGTTTGTTGACAAGGCTCACGGATTAGGCTTCAGCCTGTTTACTCTTCAACCCGCTGATAAGGCTATGCTTGTGGAGCCGGAGTTCGGGGACCGGAAGATGAGAAGCTACCCTTGAGAGTCTGTGTCTGTTTATGTAGCTTTGGTAAGGGATATTTAGACCTTCCTCTGTACGACTTTCAGCTTGTTCCTAGCACTTGAACCAGGGGTGTCGAACTCATTTGTTTTGAGGGCTGGATCTGACGTAAACGAGACCTGTGTTGGACCGGGCCACGTGTGCCATAAAATGTAATGCCAGGGAGTGGAGATATAAACTTTATAAAGGACACAAACACAAAGGGTTTCTTTTACTTAAAATAAAAACATGCCTAAAACTCTTGACATATTTTGTTTATTTCACAGTGTCGGATAACTGACCCCTCTCGCTCTGAATTATTGCGTCAAAATGTCTGTGCTGTTGCCGTCTTGAGTATGCTGTTCAGGTGTGTATCTGTAAGCTGCAAACCTACGATGACGCAGCAGCAGCAGAGCTGGAAGAAGAAGCAGAAGACGGCCAGTTCCACGGTGGGCCAGATAGAAGCCCTCCAAGGGCCTGATCCAGCCCCCGGGTCGTGTGATTGACACCCCTGACTTAAAACAATAGCAATTTAAATACCACTTTAGTGATTTAAATAACACTTGGCTCTTTAAATAGCCAATATTTAAATAAATAATGTTGCGTTATAGGACGGAATTCAGTTGCATTGGGGTGGGGAACTGCCGAAATCGTTAAAACCTTTCATATTATGCTTTCAGAATATTTTGTTCTATCTTGTTTATTGCTTTTGTCTGCTTAGCGTATCAGAGTTATTTCTCTTTAAACGTGTCTTTTGGCCACTGCGGAGCGACAGTGTTTTAGTGCGGAGACTTGGTCATCTTCTGTGTCGTTCGCAGCAAGAGTTTTTAATTTTACAAAAACTTGGGATTGGGACCTGTAAATTTTGAGATTTGGCAAACCTTGTAAGCCCCGAGGCCTTCGGACCTTCTCATTAGTTGTTGTAGATTTTCCAGGCTGTAAGGCCGTGGTCTTGGCATTGTAGGACCGGACGTTTCACCAGCAGCTGTGACTGGAATCCTCAGAGGTATAACACAGAAAGATGGAGTACTCTCTGTGTCAAGGTGAGAAGAAAAATGGTAGGCAGGTAATTTGTATCTACTCAGGAAGGTGGGGTAGGGCTGAGTCAATTATCTTGTAGGAGTTCCCCAGGCTGTGACATGCTAATGGAGGAGCTTTCCTGAGGAGGTTCTTTTGTATTTGGATTGGCTGTTGAAATTCTAATCTTCTCTGCTATTGTAACGTGTAGTGCTATTGTAAGGTGACCTTCTGATTCTTGGACCTCGACAAATTTTTGGATCCTTGAACCTTTGGACCTTAGGTTCTGACCCAAGCTACATTATGAGTTTAAAAAAGACAATACCCATTCAGTGATCGAAAGAATCCCCATTGCCTGCCTCTACGTAGCAACTGTGGACTTCCTTGAAGGTCTCCCATCCAGATACTAACCAGGGCCGACTCTGGATAGCTTGCAAATTCTGATGAGATCAGGCTAGTCTGGGCTATCCAGAGCAGTGCAGAACAGTCACAGGAAAAGAGAAAGGATCCAGAGTCCAGGAGCACCTTAAAGACTAACAAAATATGTGGCAGGGGAGGAGCTTTCGTGAGTCACCGCTCGCTTCTTCAGATACAGCTGGAACTGGGAGTCCATCTGCCCTTATATCTTGGAAAGTTGAGTGATTTCAGGTGCCGAATGACATCAGCAGGCAAATGACAATAGCAGGTGAATGACAATAACAGGCATGATTGGATTTAGGTGAGATATGCAGAGCAGTAACAGGCACAGAGAAATCGTCATTGGTATTGAGACAGGAAACCTAGGTCTCTATTCAGTCCAGAAGGATGCATCGTCTTGAGCTTCATTATCAATTGCAATTCAGCAGTCTCTCTTTCTGATCTTCCTTTGAAAGTCCTTTGTAAGAGGACTGCTACTTTTAGGTCAGCCAACTGAATGTCCTGGAAGGCTGAAATGTTCCCACACTGGTTTTTGAATGTTGTGGTTCCTAATGTCAGACTTGTGTCCATTAATTCTTTGTCGAAGGGACTGGCCTGTTTGTCCAGTGTAGAGGGTGGGAGGGCATTGCTGATGCGTGATGGTATAAATCATATTAGAGGATGAGCAGGAATATGAACCTGAGATGGTCTGGCTGATGTTGCTGGGTCCACTGATGGTGCTGCTAGGACCTATATGAGGGAAAGGCATTGTTGGGCTCTGCTTGGTAGAACCTGTTTCTCTGGGATATTTCTCTCAATCTCGTCCCCATGTGCTAGACTACACAGGTGTGAACTACATTAAATGTAATAGAATACTTTGAAGTCTGCTGGGAGAAACAGGTGGCCCTACTCTTTCTAGATGCCGAAAAAGCGTTTGACAATGTCGGCTGGAACTTCACGCTGGAATAGCTATTAAACTGACAATGTGGCAAAGAATTTTATACAATGTGTAGCGCGATTTGTCCCAGACAACCAGCAAGGATTCTTGTTCATGGAGATTTTATCTGAGGTACAAAAAAGGAACAAGACAAGGGTGCCCACTTTCCCCCGTTTCTGTTTATATTTGCCCTGGAAATATTGAACGATATGATCAGAGAAGATGTACAAATCAGAGGACTTAAAATCAGAGGAGAAAGAATATAAGCTTTCAAGCCTTTGCAGATGACTTGGTATTTATTTTAGAGGATTCACTGAACTCAATTATGCAGTTAATAAGAACTTTAGAGGAGTACGGCCAGGTTGCTGGACTAGACTACACAGGTGTTGGCAGTTTGGTTATAAGGTACTTCCTACTGATTGCCCCTCTCTAGGGTTGCCACCCTCCAGGTGGTGGCTGGAGATTTCCCGCTGTTCCAACCAATGTTCCTCTAAGCTGTGGAGTCTTGTAGCAAAATTCTACATGTGAGCTACTGGCATTAAAGTTGTGAGTGATCCATTTGGCTACTGCATATATTAGTTTGCTCTGGAGCCACCCATTCTGAGCTAAGACAAAAATGTGAGCTGGAGGCTAAAACTGTGAGCTAGCTCACACTAACTCAGCAGAGGAACACTGGTTACAACTGATCTCCAGGCAACAGAAATCAGTTTGCCTGGAGAAAATGGCTGCTTTGGAAGGCGGACTCTGTGGCAGTATGCCCCATGAAAGTCCCTCCCTTGCCCAAGCCCCGCCCCCTCCTCAGGCTCCACCCCTGAAATCTCTAGATATTTCCCAACCCAGAGTGGGCAACCCTCACCCTGCCATGTTGTTATTGCTCTAGCACAGCTCTTTTTAGCGGGCCAGTCTAGATGTTCTCAGGAGGTCCTATGTGGTGGCAGCTGGTTGTCAGGGTAATTTCCAGGAAACCTGTGGTCTAAGGGAGTCTCCCAGTGCAGAAAGAGCCAGTTTGGTGTAGTGGTTAAGTGTGTGGACTCTAATCTGGGAGGAACCAGGTTTGATTCCCCCCACTCCTCCACTTGCACCTGCTGATGTGACCTTGGGTCAATCACAAGCTCTGGCACAGCTATCCTTGAAAAAGAGCAGTTTCTGTCAGAGCTCTCTCAGCCCCAACTACCTCACAGGGTGTCTGTTGTGGGGAGGGGAAGGGAAAGGCGTTTGTAAGCCGCTCTGAGACTCCAAGTGAAGGGTGGGGTATAAATCCAATCTCTTCTCTTCCTCTCTTCATTTCCCTCTTCCTTCCGGAACAATCGACTCTCGAAAAGCTTATATCCTGGGAATCTCATTGGCCTTTTGGGTGCTGCTGGATTTGAATCATGCTCGCCACGCCTTTGAATCACTTGTTGCCTGTCCGCGTTAACTGACGGCCCAAAGGAAATCAGCCCATCGCCTTTGAGAAAGGAAAGCATGAAACGCTGGCCCTCCTCCCTTTGCATATTGTACTCCAAAGCGGCGCGATGAGTAGGCAGAGAGAGAAGAATAGAATAATTGAAGGGCTGGGGGTGGATCCTGCCTGACCAGCGGCCAATGGTGCCGTGTTTTTGATCTTGCTGGGCAATTATCGACAGCCCCTCGCTGTTCTGGTTATAGAGGCGGGTGCCTGTTAAGCAGAGGGCATCATTTGTTTAAAAGGAGTATTGTTACCAGCCCCGGTGGGTGCCCATGGAAGGAGGCTTTCTCCATTGCCAAGCGCAAGGGTTGCCAAATTCCAGATGGGTATGCAAAAGTATGTTAAGACGCTGAACTGCAGACCGGAAGGTTAGTAGTTCAGCAGTTCGAGACCCGACTGCCGCATGAGGGAGTGAGCTCCCGTCTCTGGCCCCAGCTCCTGCCAACCTAGCAGTTCAAAAGCAAGAAACTGCAAGTAGATAAATAGATACCACTTCGGTGAGAAGGTAACAGCGTTCCATGTGCCTCGGCGTCTAGTCACGCTGGCCACATGACCACGGAAACGTTTTCGGACAGTGCTGACTCTTCGGCTTAGAAATGGAGATGAGCACCGCCCCCTAGAGTCGGATTCGACTGGCTTTCAAGCAAGGGAAAGCTTTACCTTTACTATAATAGATTTATGTTCAAGGTAAATCAATTTTGTGCTTTTTCTTTTTTTATTATTTTTCTATACCGTTATATAGATATTGGTGTCAAATATTATCAAAAAGAGGTCTCACCCAAACAAAACATCAAAGTGCAGGTTTACATTCTGTTCCAATATTCAGACAGCACCTTGTCAGCATCACAGTCGCTAGTCCCACGGGACTCTCGTAATTTACCCGTTTCGAAGACAATCGTTTTCAAGGACCGTGATGTATATAAAGGACGTAAGGCAGAGTAAGTTCTCTTTGAGAGCCAGTTTGGTGTAGTGGTTAAGTGCGCGGATTCTAATCTGGGAGAACCGGGTTTGATTCCCCCACTCCTCCGCTTGCACCTGGCTGGATGACCTTGGGCAAGCCGTAGTTCTGGCAAGAGCTGTTCTTGAAAAAGAGCCGTTTCTGTCACGAGCTCTCTCAGCCCCACCTACCTCACAGGTTGTCTGTTGTGGGGAGGGGAAGGGAAAGGAGTTTGTAAGCCGCTCTGAGACACCTTTGGGCAGTGAAGGGCGGGGTATAAATCCAGTCTCTTCTCTCTCTCTCTCTCTTCTCTTCTTCTTCTTTGTGAGCACAAAAACTCTTTAAGAGAGCAGCATGTTTTCTAGGGTCCCATTGGAACCCTTGCGGCAGGCATAATAACCTATCTGGGATAATATATCCCTCAGGTTCTATCAGGTGGGGCCAGGGTTGGTAAATCCCCGGAGATTTGGGGGTGGCGCCTGGGGAGAGAAGGGTATAATACTACTCAGGGGCGTAGCTGGAAAATGTTGGTTGGTGGGGCATGGGGAAATCTGGGGGGGGGGCAGCTCAGCTCGAGTCCTCTTCCAGTCCTTTAGTCCTTCTGATGGGAGAGACATGATTCCTGTCTGCTCTTCTGTGTAAGCTGGGGGTGGTGGTGTCTCCAACTCCCTCTATTTTGCGTTTTGCAATTTTATATTATTTTTTGCAATTTTATTTTGTTTGCATTTTTAAAAACCCACTTATTTTTTGGTTATGTCTTCTTTGACTATTTTTTAATTTTCTTTTTCTAGGGGTTTAATTTTTTGTTTGTTCGAGGGGGCAGCACTCACCTGTGGGGGGCGTTGTCCCCAAATGCCCCCCCCATGGCTACAGTCCTGCACAAAGTCCACCTAGGAATGCCAGCCTCCAAGTAGGACCTGGGGATCCCCCAGAATTACAGCTCATCTCCAAAAGGGTTGGAACACTTTCCCTATGAAGAGAGGTTAAAGCGCTTGGGGCTCTTTAGCTTGGAGAAACGACGGCTGAGGGGTGACGTGATCGAGGTTCATAAGATTATGCATGGGATATAGAGCAGGTCGAGAAAGAAGTACCTTTCTCCCAAGACAAGATCTCGTGGGCACTCCATGAAATTGCTGAGCGGTCAGCTTAGAATGGATAAAAGGAAGTGCTTCTTCACCCAAAGAGTGATTGACACATGGAATTCACTGCCACAGGAGGTGGTGGTGGCTACAAACACAGACGTCTTCAAGAGGGAATGGGATGAACATCTGGAGCAGAGGTCCATCAGTGGCTACTAGCCACAAGGTATAGATAGGGACTCTCAGTCTGGGGCAAGAGATGCTCTGTCTTCTTGGTGCTTGGGGTGGGGGTCAACAGCGGGAGGGCTTCTAGTGTCCTGGCCCCACTGCTGGACCTCCTGATGGCACCTGGTATTTCTGGCCACTGTGTGACACAGAGTGTTGGACTGGAGGGCAGTGTTCCCTCTAAGCTGAGTGAATGTGAGCTAGCTCACAGTTCTTTGATAGGCCTCTCAGTCTGCAAGCATGTCTGTTGTCTTAGCTCAGGAAGGATGGCTCCAGAGCAAACGAATTTATGCAGCAGCCAAAGCTCTTGCTCACAACTTTAATGCTAGTCGCTCACAAAGTAGAGTTTTTGCTCACAAGACTCCACAGCTTAGAAGGAACATTGCTGGAGGGGCCATTGGCCTGATCCAACACTGGCTTCTCTCGTGTTCTTATGTACTATGGAGATCACTTCCCCTGGAGAAAAATGGATGCTTTGTGGGGCGGACTCTGTGGCATTATACTCCACTGAGGCCCCCATCCTCCCCAGGCTCCACCCCCAAATCTCCAGGAGTTCCCCAGCCTGGAGCTGGCAACCCTAACCCCCCATACCTTGTGACCAGAGAGGACCTGGCGACCCTAAATCCACCTTCCAAAGCAGCCAGCTTTCAATGGAAACCAATCTCTGTCTGGGAGATCTCCGGGCCCCACCTGGAAGCTGGCAACCCAACAGCCCATCTTTTCCCTCCCGAGCTGTGAGACAGGAAACACATTTTTAGGCTAAGGGAAGTGAGCATTTGGAGATCTTGGCCAGTGCGACGGGGGAAGTCATATAGAGGTGAAAAGGGCAGCTGTTTATCTGGGCCAAACCAGCCCCGGCGTCCGGAGTGCAGCTGGCGGGCAGTGGGGCACAATGGATGGGGTTGTTTTTCACCCGCCGGATTTTGGCTTCTTCAGCACGTGTGTGGAAAGCAGGCTGAGGCTGCGTGCCTTGGGACGGAAAAGCTGCATTGCCCCTGATCTCCGGGCACTTTCTCCATGGAACAGGATATAAAGGAAGGAAGCGCTCGAGAATCGAAATCCTGAGCGTTTTTGGGCACGTTGCCAATTCCCCTTCCTTAACAACATAAGAGGAGCCAAGCTGCATCAGACCAATAGTCATCTAGTCTGGCATCCCGGCCCCCCCGGTGGCCAAGCAATTCCTCTCGAGGGCCAACAACAGGGCAGAGAGGCCGAGGCCTTCCCCTGACAAGAACCTCGGAAGAGCCCTGCTGGATCAGACCAGTGAGGGTCCATCTAGTCCAGCATTCTGTCTCAGACAATGGCCAGCCAGTTCCTCTCGAGGGCCAACAACAGGGCAGAGAGGCCGAGGCCTTCCCCTGACAAGAACCTCAGAAGAGCCCTGCTGGATCAGACCAGTGAGGGTCCATCCAGTCCAGCCTCCCGTCTCACACAGTGGCCAGGCAGTTCCTCTGGAGGGCCAACAACAGAGCAGAGAGGCCGAGGCCTTCCCCTGACAAGAACCTCAGAAGAGCCCTGCTGGATCAGACCAGGGAGGGTCCATCCAGTCCAGCATCCTGCCTCACGGAGTGGCCAAACGATTTCACTGAAGGGCCGACAACAGGGCAGAGAGGCCGAGGCTTTCCCCTGCTGTTGCCTCCAGGCACTGGGATTCAAGGCTAGGAATCAAACCCCGGGGCCTTCCACATGCCAAGCAGATGCTGAACCACCGAGCCACAGCCCCCCTCCGCGGCTCTCCAGGGTCTCAGGCGGAGGTCTTTCCCATAACTTTCTACCTGGTCCTTTTAACTGGAGGTGCCCGGGTTTGAACCTGGGACCTTGTGCGTGCCAAGCAGAGGCTCTGCCACCGAGCCACGGCCCCCTCCCCACATGTTCCGTTCCTGTGCTTTGAAAAGATCCCTTCAGCGATGCCACTTCAATCCTGCTGTTCCCTTCGGTCCACGGATCCCGACGCGGAGGGTTGCGGGTGCCGTGACTTCCCTTCCCTTCATGAGCTGGTCTGTCAGTTGTTGTCAAAGAGGCAGCGATCCTGTCAGCAGAGCGCCAGTTCAGGCCGCTGCGCGAGAGGCAGACGTTTCGACCGATTAAGGAGGCGAACAGCCTTTCGCTGGCAGAAGGTGACGTGGGGCATGCCCTGTGCCCCGGGCCAGTTCTCCTGGGGACGTATTTTACATGACGGATGCCTTTGGGGACAGAAGCTCATAGGTTGTCAGCTTGCCTGATGTTTGCGTCAATTGGAGCTTGCCGGCTGCCCTGGGCTGCTCCCTCTCAGCTGTGGAGTCTTGTGAGCAGAAAATTCTACTTTGTGAGCTAACGGCATTAAAGCTGTGAGCGAGCGATTTGTCTGCCGCATAAATTAGTTTGCTCTGGAGCCGTCCCTTCCTGAGCTAAGGCAAAAATGTGGGCGCCAGAGGCTAAAAAACTGGGAGCTAGCTCACACTAACTCAGCTTAGAGGGAACACTGGTGTGGCGGAGCTGTATTTACTGGCCCAGATCTTCCTGGCCTCCATGGAACATCAGAAGAGTCCTGCTGAATGAGGCCAATGGTACCTCTAGTCCAGCCTCCTGTCTCACACAGTTGCCACCTAGTTCTTCTGGAGGGCAAACAACAGGGCAGAGAGGCTGAGGCCTTCCTCTGATAAGAACCTCAGAAGAGCCCTGCTGGATCAGACCAGTGAAGGTCCATCTAGTCCAGCATCCTGTCTCACACAGGGGCCAGACAGTTCCTCTGGAAAACCATCAGCAGGTCATAGAGGCCGAGGTCTTCATGAGAAGAGCCTTGCTGGATTAGACTTGTGTTCCATCGAATCCAGCCTCCTATCTCACAGAGTGGCCAGCCAGTTCCTCTGGAGGGCCAGTAACAGGGCGTAGAGGCCGAGGACTTCCCCTGAGAAGAACCTCAGAAGAGCCCTGCTGGATCAGACCAGTGAGGGTCCATCTAGTCCAGCATCCTGTCTCACACAGTGGCCAGCCAGTTCCTCTGGAGGGCAGCCACAGCAGACGGGCTGAGGTCTTCATAGAACGAGATTAGACTGGATTAGACTGGTGGTCCATCTAGTCAGCCTCTGTCTCCACAGGGGCCAGCCAGTTCCTCTGGAGGGCCAGCAAGAGCGTAGAGGCCGAGGCCTTCCCCTGATAAGTACCTCAGAAGAGCCCTGCTGGATCAGACTAGTGAGGGTCCATCTAGTCCAGCCTCCCATCTCACACAGGGGCCAGCCAGTTCCTCTGGAGGGCCAACAACAGGGCACAGAGGCTGAGGCCTTGCCCTGAGAAGAACCTCAGAAGAGCCCTGCTGGATCAGACCAGTGAGGGTCCATCTAGTCCAGCATTCTGTCTTACACAACGGCTAACCTGTTCCTCTGGAGGGCCAACAACTAGGCATAAAGTCCAAGGTCTTCCCTGATGTCGCTCCCTGGCACTGGGATCCAGATGTTGACTGCCTCTGAAACATGTTACCATGGCTTCAGTTACCATAGCTAGTAGCCACTAATAGACCTCTCCTCCTTGAATCTGTCCTCCCTCACTACTGCACGACGTTAAAAACCAAGCTGGCATCTTCTCCCGGTTCGGTGTGGCGTAGATACATTTCGCTTTGGCAGTGTGTCCGTGAGCATGTACAAAATGCATTCTCTTCAGACACATCATCCTGTTCTCGGTCTGCGTTTTCCAGTTCAGCAGCAAGCATTCAGGCTTTGTGCTGCTGAGACCAAACTTTCTTCTAGGCTGATGCTTTTTAAGAAACGTTTTTCGGGAGCGGGAGGGAGGGCGGTGCTTGGCTGTTGATCTGAGCACTGGAGAGATACAGCCCGAGAAGCAGACTCGTTCCTGATAGCGCGCCCCGAGGAGAACATTGCATGCCGAGCGGCGAAGGGTTTGATGAGGTCTGTCAGCCTTGAGCGCTATGCACATCTCTGCTCCCCGCTTAGAAGATTCCTCTTTTATCTCGGGAATGCAAATTGAGAATGTAAGCGAATGTGGCTTTTCCTTTTTAAACTCACTTGCACTGAGCCGCACGGGAGGCGGAAATCAAAGCTGCGGATGTGCCGGCGCGGCCTCGTGATTTTAAATGGTAATTTCAGCTTCGAGGAATGGGATTGTTACTGCCTGTCCTGTGATAGAATCATAGAGTCATAGAGTTGGAAGGGACCTCCAGGGTCATCTAGTCCAACCCCCTGCACAATGCAGGCAATTCACAAATACCCCCCCAACACACCTGCAGTGACGGCTGTTCCACACCCAGAAGATGACAAAAAGAAACCCCACACCGCCACGATCCCTGGCCAAACTGGCCTGGAGAAAAATTGCTTCCTGACCCCCGAAGCGGCGATCAGCATTTCCCTCGGCGTATAAGAAAGGGCCACAAGAACTAAGCACTGGTGCAACCCTTCCTGCCCTCCCTCTCACGATCTGCCTCAGTTCACAGAATCAGCCATTGCTGTCAGATGGCCCTCTAGCCTCTGTTTGAACACCTCCCAAGAAGGAACACCCACCACCTCCCGAGGAAGCAGATTGCAATGAGGAATAGGGGTGTGCAAAAAAGAAAAGAAAAGTCGGTATTTTTCGGCTTCGGGTATATCAGACCCAAAAAATATCGGTAGATGCCGAATATTCCCAAGTCCAATACCGGTAAGGTATGAGGACTGAGGAAATATTCGGTATTGCTGAATATATATTCGGTATTGCCGAATATATATTCGGGTCCGACATACCCGACAGGAGGGAAGGGAGGCATGTTGAAATGCCTTCTTTCCCTCTGGAAGCCACTACAGCTTTCCTTGTCAGTTTCACTCCCCCTCCCCGCAGCTGTTAGGTTTAAGCCATTTAAACCTAGCAGCAAGACCCTCCAGGGGAGTGATGCTAACCAGGGAAAGTGTCCTCTCTCTGCCTTCCCTTCTCTAGCTGACCTGGGTGGCGGGTTGGCAGAGGAAGCCAGGGGCAGGCCAGGGCTGGCCTTAACGGAGGCTCCTCAGATTTTCAAAACATTCGGAACGTGAAGCCGTTGAGCTGCGCACTCGACTCTGTCCCCCGAGTGTACGTTTTCCCCCTGAGCGCTGTGCATCCCTCCTGAGCTCTGTCCCCATTCCGTTCTCGCAACCGCCTTCCGCTGAGAAGAGAGGCTCGCCCAGGTCATCCAGTGAGACCGGCGGCCTGACCGGGATTTGAACTCCGGTCCCGGTCTGGGGCTCTCACCTCCGCCCCACTCTGGCCTCAGGCCGACAGCCGCTTTAGCGATCTGCAAGCCTTCGTTTGAAGGACGGGGAGCTGACAGGTGGTGTGCCGGCGTGGGGCTGCCTTTTATTTTCCGCTCCTCGCTTCGCCGGCGTGCCTAGTGAGGGAGCAGCCAATCTGAGGAGCGTCTTCCGCTCTTCATTAGCCGCCAGCTGTCTGCAAGTGCTGGCGTCTTCCAAGGCCTCTGCTCAGGAACGGACCTGCTCCGATGACACGCTGTGAGCCTGTCCCAAACCCCCGGAGAGAAGAGAGCTGTTTTAGAAGGCTGCATTCCAGGGCTCCTGTCCTGTCAGGGCGACACATTCTGAACTCTCTGACCTCCCTGGGGGGAACCTGCTAAACTCCCCCCCCCCGTTTTGTCAGCAGATGTGTAGAAATACTGGCCACTGTGTACATAACCGTGGTAGCTCTTGGTGAGAGCCAGTTTGGTGTTGTGTTTGTGTGGACTCTAATCTGGGAGGACCGGGTTTGATTCCCCACTCCTCCACTCACAGCTGCTGGATGACCTCGGGCAAGCCAGAGTTCTCTCAGAGCTGTTCTCTCAAGGACAGTTCTGGAAAGAGCTCTCTCAGCCCCACCTACCTCACTGTTGTGGGGAGGGGAAGGGGAAGGAGTTTGTAAGCCGCTCTGAGACTCCCTTGTGTAGTGAAGAGTGGAGTATAAATCCAATCTCCTCCTCCTCCTCTTCTTCTTCATGTGGAGAGCCAGTTTTGGTGTCGTGGTTAAGTGCAGCAGACTCTAATCTGGAGAACCGAGTTTCGAATCCCCACTCCTCCACACGCAGCCGCCGGTGTGACCTTGGGTCAGTCACAAGTCCTCTCAGAGCTGTTCTCTCAAGGGTGGTCCTCGAATGAGCTCTCTCAGCCTCGCCTCCCTCACCGGGTGTCTGCTGTGGGGAGGGGAAGGGGAAGGAGTCTGTAAGCCGCTCTGAGACTCCTTCGGGTAGCGAAGGGCGGGGGTAGAAATCCAATCTCTTCCCTTTCCTCCTCTTCTAGGTGGGGCTTTTGCTCAGCAGGGCTTCTGATTGGGTGTGCAGATTTTAAAGGCCTTCTGTTATGCGGGGCTCCTGCCTGAAATGTTAAAGAGGTCCTATTGGAGGGATATGAAACCTTGCTCCCTGACGTTCTGTGCTTGGACTTGCCTCCTGTAGCGCCCATTGTGTGACTGGCGCCAGCTCCGACTCGGGTGGCAGCCCTTTTGCTGGTTGTGCCCGCCAGCGTGTGTCAGAGTTCCAACAGTTGCTCGTGGTATCGAAAAGACGGGGAGTCCCGTGAGCAAAAATCCTACATTGTGAGCTCCTGGCGTTACAGTTGTGAGCGAGCGATTTGGCTGCTGCACAAATTGGTTTGCTCTGGAGCCCTCCTTCCTGAGCGAAGACGAACAATGTGTGAGCCGGAGGCTAAGAAAACGGTGAGCTGGCTCACGCTTAACTCAGCTGTGAGGGAACACTGCGGGGGGCGGGCAGTTTTGACAATGATATGGAGCGGAGGGCGTTCAGTGTTCGTTAGCTTATGAGATTTCACATCTGACGCCTGTCTTAAGGCAGAGCTCTTAGGAAATGTCCCAGATACTTGGAATGTTTCGATTCTGGTCCAACAGCCAACTGAGTGATCAACAACACGTTTTGGGGTGGTATGAGCTCTCAAGAGACAAAGTCCCCTTTGTCAGAAAGGCATCAGCTGGCTATTAGGAAAAAGATAGGTATCGGTTGGATATTAGGAAAAACTTTTTCATGGTCAGAGGAAGAAGAAGAGGTAGAAGAGATTGGATTTACACCCCGCCCTTCACTCAGAGTGGCTTACAAATGCCCTGAGCTACCGGATAGGGCGGGGTATAAATCTCAAAATAAATAAAAATAAATAAATACATTTTCCCCTCCCCTCCCCGCAACAGACACCCTGGGAGGTAGGCGGGGCTGAGAGAGCTCTCTCAAGATCTGCTCTTGAGAGAACAGCTCTGCGAGAACTGTGGCTTGCCCAAGGTCATCCAGCAGCTGCAAGTGGAGGAGTGGGGGAATCAAACCCGGTTCTCCCAGATTAGAGTCCGCGCACTTAACCACTACACCAAACTGGCTCTCTAAGATGGTTCAACGGTGGAATCAAGCTGCCTAGGGAGGTGATGGGCTTCCCTTCACTGACAGCTTTCAAGAAGAGGCTGGATAAATATTTGTCAGAGACGCTCTTGGCTGGTCCTGCATTGGGCAGAGGGGTTGGACTAGATGGTCTTGTGTGGCCCCTTCCAACTCTTATGCTTCTATGATCTTGTGAGCTTCATCTCTCGAAAGCCCCAAAATCTGTCAGGTCTCTAAGGTGCTCCTGGACTCTATATCTAGCCTTAGATTCTTTAGATCTTTAAAAATCGGAACATGGCGAGCATCTTTTTCTTTTTTCTTTTAAACGCTCCACACTTCCCCCCTCTCGGCCTTCCATGCGCCTGGGCAGATGCTCCCGGGGGGGCCGCCGTGAGTTCTTTGCACGGTGACATTTCTCCCCAGACAGGCCACGTCCGTGATATTAATTGTTGCCCTGGGTTTGGCTATTCATAGATTATACCCGGTTATTTTCGGTCGGTGGAAAAGAAGAAAACCGCCCTCCGGTTCTCCCGGCAGCACGCTTAAATAACATGGAGTCATCCAGTTTGGGTCATACGGAGGGCGACGACTCCTTCCTGGGGCCGGCACTGTGGGTCGGGCCCTTCTCATTTGAGGGGGGAAACGTAGAGGGGGTCGTCGGTGGTGTCGGGGAGAGTTTGTTTTATTTAGAACATCTCTGTGTCGCCTTTCTGCCCAGTTCAGGGTCCACAGGGTGGAAAACATTAAAACGAGACATCGAAACAAAATCATTCAGGGCTGCTGTAGATTTTCCAGGTTGCGTGGCCGTGGTCTTGCTATTGTAGGACCTGACGTTTCGCCAGTAGCTGTGACTGGCATCCTCAGAGGTAGAACACAGAAAGATGGAGGACTCTCTGTATCATGGTGAGAAGAAAAATGATAGGCAGGTAGTTTATATCTACTCCGGAAGGTAGGGTAGGGCTGAGATTATCTTGTAGGAGTTCCCCAGGCTGTGAACATGTTAATGGAGGAGCTTTCCTGAGGAGGTTCTTCTGTCTATGGATTGTTTCCTGAGGAGGTTTCCTATTTCTTGAGGAGGTTCTTTTGTGTGTGGAATGGCTCAGCCCTACCCCACCTTCCTGAGTAGATATAAACCATCTGCCTCCCATTTTTCTTCTGCTCATCTTTACACAGAGAGTACTCCATCTTTCTGTGTTATACCTCTGAGGATGCCAGTCACAGCTGCTGGCGAAACATCAGGTCCTACAGTGCCAAGACCACGGCCACACAACCCAGAAAATCTACAGCAACTAATGAACTCCGGCCATGAAAGCCTTTGACAGCAAAATTATTCAGGCGTTAAAAAGCATTTAAAATATAAACATGGGCTTTTTTTACACAGATAACAGGGCTGTGGCCTGGATAATCCAGGCTAGCCTGATCTCACCAGATACCAGAGGCTGATCAGGATCGGCCTAGGTTCCTACCTGGATGGGAGAGTGCCGAAGAAGACCAGGGTTGCTACGCAGAGGCGGGCGATGTCTTTTGCCCTGACCTGGATGGCCCAGGCTACCTCCATCAGTTTGGTGAGAGCCAGTTTGATATAGTGGTTAAGTGCGCGGACTCTTATCTGGGAGAACCAGGTTTGATTTCCCCACTCCTCCACTTGCAACTGCTGGATGACCTTGGGCAAGCCATAGTTCTGGTCAGAGCTGTTCTCTCAAGTACAGTTCTCGAAAGAGCTCTCTCAGCCCCACCTCCCTGACAGGGTGTCTGTTGTGGGGAGGGGAAGGGAAAGGAGTTTGTAAGCCGCTCTGAGAGTCCGGGGTATTGCGGGGTATAAATCCAGTCGTCCTCCTCCTCCTCCTCCTCCTCCTCCTCCTCCTCCTCCTCCTTCTTCTTCTTCTTCTTCTTCTTCTTCACCAAAAGACCCTTAGGTCAGCCTCGAATGGGTCACCGCACCAAGTAAATTGGGATTCGTGGGTCACCATCCCGTAAAGCAGGGCTATTTTGGGGCAGGGACGCACAGGAATGGAGTTCCGGCTGGCTTCTGAGTTAGCCACGCCTACACCTTCCCTCCTCCTTGGGTTCCCCAGGTGCCTCACAAGCTGCAGGGTGCCTGGGGAAGCCGAGCTGATCCAGGGAGGGAAGGCAGTTTTAACTGCCTCCCCTCCTCGGGTTCCCCAGAAACTGCCTTCCTACCCTCGGGTTCCCCATGTGCCCTGCAAGCCGCGGGGCACCTGGGGAAGCCGCTCCTGGGACGGGGGCTGCGCTGCTAGGGGTGTGGCCTAATATGCTAACGAGTTTCTGCTGTTGGGTGAGGCCTATTATGCTTCACCCAAAGAGTGATTGACACGTGGAATTCACTGCCACAGGAGGTGGTGGCAGCTACAAGCATGGACGGCTCCAAGAGGGAATTAGATAAACATACGGAGCAGAAGTCCATCAGTGGCTATTAGCCACAGGGTATAGATGGGGACTCTCAGTCTGGGGCAGGTGATGGAAGGCGGACAGGGTGGGACCATCCAACAGACCTGCCGTTCCCCAACCTTTTCGGCAGGGCTTTTTTTGTAGAAAAAGCCCAGCAGGAACTCATTAGCATAAGAACATAAGAGAAGCCAATGTTGAATCAGGCCAATGGCCCATCTAGTCCAACACTCTGGGTCACACAGCGGCCAAAATATACCAGGTGCCATCAGGAGGTCCAGCAGTGGGGCCAGGACACTAGAAGCCCTCCCAATGCTGCCCCTCCAAGCACCAAGAATAGAGTCCATCACCTGCCCCAGACTGAGAGTTCCCATCTATACCTTGTGGCTAATAGCCACTGATGGACCTCTGCTCCAGATGTTTATCTAATTCCCTCTTGAAACTGTCCATGCTTGTAGCTGCCACCACCTCCTGTGGCAGTGAATTCCATGTGTTAATCACTCTTTGGGTGAAGAAGGACTTCCTTTTATCTGTTCTAGCCCGACTGCTCAGCAATTTCATGGGAGTGCCCACGAGTTCTTGTCTGGTGAGAAAGGCAGAAAAGGACTTCTTTCTCAACCTGCTCTAGTCCCAGGCATAATCTTATAAACCTCGATCATGTCACCCCTCAGCCGTCGTTTTCTCCAAGCTAAAGAGCCCCAAGCGCTTTAACCTTCCTTCATAGGGAAAGTGTTGAAAGGTTCCCCCCCCCAAGAGAACACACACACAACGCCCTGCCGCGATCTCTCTTCCAAAGGGAAGGATGCATGGAAGCCGCCCTGAAATCCCCCCCTCTCGAGGAAGGGAGGGGCAGAGGTGGAGAAGAGCTTGCTTAAATCGTGAAGATACGTTCCCACGGCTCCCTTGCGGCGGTGAGTTCCAGAGGTTTAATTGTACTGGGGGGGGAAGAGTTTGGCTTGATAGTTTCCCGAGTTTTTCTTGCCGTGTGCGTGTTAGATTGTGGGGTTTTTTTGGGAAGAACGGGGGAAGAACGGCTTCTTTTGAATTGCAGGCGTGTCTCCCCCCTCCCCGCTTAAAATTCCCTGCCTGCCGTGCCACACAGAAGCGCACATTTGTCTCGCTGTCCACGTCCTCTTCCGTTGACACGTGCCCACCCCTGTCCTCCCCGGGCCGGTTCTGCTTCAGCGATGTGTCTGCCTGGAAGCAGCGAGAGACGAGACTCTAATGAGCTGGCTGCATCCGTTCCTCCTTCCCCCTCTCTCCAAATCCGCCTGTCCTCCTTTGCCCTCTGCTGCTAAGTCTCTCCGTCCCCCCGTCCCCCCCCCGGTTGCATTTCAACCAGGGCTCTCTCCCGTGGACTTGGCAGGTCTGACGGAATCTCTGGCTTTGAATTCAAGAGTCTCCCGGGGACCTTCGGGCCCGGCGGAACAAGAGATGGGGGGGGGGGCGGGAGGAGAAGCCGGGCGGTGCCTTCCCGCAGCCCAGAAATTGGCTGCCCCCGAAGGAAGGAGCTGCGGCGGCTCAAGTGGTTAAGACGCTGAACTGCAGGCTGTGGAAGATCAGTAGTTCAGCAGTTCGAGACCCGAGACTGCCGCATGACGGAGTGAGCTCCCGTCTCTAGTTCCAGCTCCTGCCAACCTAGCAGTTCGAAAGCAAGAAATTGCAAGTAGATAAATAGGTACCACTTCGGTGGGAAGGTAATAGCGTTCCGTGCGCCTTGGTGTTTCGTCATGTCGGCCACATGACCACGGAAACGTCTTCGGACAGCGCTGGCTCTTCGGCTTTGAAACGGAGATGAGCACCGCAACCCTAGAGTCGGATTCGACTGGCTTTCGAGCAAGGGAACTTTGGGAGCTGCGGTGGCTCAAGTGGTTGAGACGCTGAACTGCAGGCTGTGGAAGGCCAGTAGTTCAGCAGTTCAAGACCCGAGAGTGCCGCATGACGGAGTGAGCTCCCGTCTCTAGTTCCAGCTCCTGCCAACCTAGCAGTTCAAAAGCAAGAAATTGCAAGTAGATAAATAGGTACCACTTCAGTGGGAAGGTAACAGCGTTCCGTGCGCCTTGGTGTTTAGTCATGCCGGCCACATGACCACGGAAACGTCTTCGGACAGCGCTGGCTCTTCGGCTTTGAAACGGAGTTGAGCACCACAACCCTAGAGTCGGATTCGACTGGCTTTCGAGCAAGGGAACCTTTACCTTTACTAAAGGAAGAATGCTTTTGAGTTCCGCAGAGCACTGTGTCGGGTTGCCAACCTCCAGGCGGTGTAGAAACAACAGCGAGAGATCCCGGGAAGGGTGCAGTCAGGGCCGGCTCCAGGTATTTCTGCGCCCCAGGCGGGGGCAGATCCCAACCTCCCGGTTGGGCCTGGAGACCCAGCCATGCTGCCCCCCTCCTCTCCCCCCAGGGAGGAGGGGGAGGGCGGGCAAGCTGTGCTCTGGCTGGCCGCCGCAGGCCGCTTCCTCCTCCTCCTCTTCCCCCCCCCAGGGAGGAGGGAGAGGGCGACTTGCGCCCTCGGTGGGAGCTTGTTTTCCGTGGCGGCGGCAGCAGGGAGACCCTGCTGGCCGCCGCCGGCCGCTTCCTCCTCCTCCTCCCCCCCCCCCGGGAGGAGGGGGAGGGCGACTTGCGCCCTCGGTGGGCGCTTTTCCACGGCGGCGGCAGCAGGGAGACCCTGCTGGCCGCCGCCTGCCACTTCCTCCTCCTCCTCCTCCCACCCCCCCCAGGGAGGACAGGGAGGGCGACTTGCGCCCTAGCCGGGCGCTTTTCGCAGAGGGGTGCCCGGTTAGGGCGGCGGCGGGGGGCTTTTTGGGGGGGAGCGGGGTGCCATTTGGCGCCCCTGAGGCCGGCGCGCCCTAGGCGAGCGCCTAGTTCGCCCAATGGCCGATCCGGCCATGGGTGCAGTCCATAACCAAAGCAACCGTGATGTTGTATCGTGAAAATATATTTAGGCTTCAGTTCGGCAATGAATATATTTCTTCATCACATTTCGAAAACATGCATGCCCACGATGGAAAATGCATAAAAACCGTTTCACATGGCAGCTTTTTCTGCGCATGCTGCGTGGATGACACTTGTTTACACATCAACAGTACTAATCCGTGAATTAACACATCACAAATTCTGATCAGTTCCCCTAGAGGAAATGGTTGTCTCGGAAGGCGGACTCGACGGCAGTTTGGTGCAGTGGTGAGGAGGACGGACTCTGATCTGGGAGAACCGGGTTTGATTCCCCCCCCTCCACATGCAGCTGCTGGGGTGATCTTGGGTCACTCACAAGTTTTCTCAGAGCTGTTCTCTCACAAGCAGTCCTTGAAAGAGCTCTCTCAGCCCCACCTACCACACGGGGTGTCTGTTGTGGTGTCTGTTCAGGTAGTGAAGGGTGGCGTATAAATCTCTCGTCCTCTCCGGGTTCCACCTCCCGAATCTCCAGGTATTTCCCAGCTGAGACCTGGATACCAGTGTTCCCCCTAAGCTGAGTTAGTGTGAGCTGGCTCACAGTTTTTTAGCCTCCGGCTCACACATTTTTTTGTCTTAGCTCAGGAAGGATGGCTCCAGAGCAAACCAATTTATGCAGCAGCCCAATCGCTCACTCGCAACTTTAATGCCAGTAGCTCACAAAGCAGAATTTTTGCTCACAAGACTCCACAGCTTAGAGGGAACATTGCTGGATGCCCTAAGAAATAAGATGGGGTATGCATTACCATTAAATGCGAGTTTTTACTATGCTAGAGATAGGAATCCATGGCTGTTTCAAAAGTTATTTTTGTATGTTTGGAGGATCGGGGTTCAAATTCTGCTCTGCCATGACTCCCACTGGGTGACTTTTTTTAAAAAAAACAGTATTTTTGTTCTGTGTGTGTGCACCTGGAACTTATGGTGACCTCTGGTGACTGACCCCTACTGGGGGCCTGGAGGATATTCAGAGAGATGGCTGATTAAAACCTGCCCCTGTGCTCCAAAGTGGTATTCCAAAGAAGTCTCCCATCCAAATACTGACCACAGTTGTTCCTGCTTAGTTTCTGAGATCTGACGAGATTGGGCTTGTCTGGGCCATCCCAGTCAGGGCTCCCTGGGGGACTTTTGACTGGTCAAACAGTCACTCTCACTCTAACCTACCTTACAGGGTTGTTGTGACAGTAGATGGGGATGAGGGAAACCCTTATGCTGTCCCAAGCTCTGTGGAGGAAAAGCAGAGGGGGAAATGCACTGGACAGAGAGGATTAGTAAAAATACATATCAGCCCTTGATTCTAAGCAGGTTTGCTAACCTCCAGGAGTTACAGCTCATCCCCAGACATAAGAACATAAGAGAAGCCAATGTTGAATCAGGTCAATGGCCCATCTAGTCCAACACTCTGTCACACAGCGGCCAAAATATACCAGGTGCCATCCGGAGGTCCAGCAGTGGGGCCAGGGCACCAGAAGCCCTCCCACTGCTGCCCCTCCAGCACCAAGAATAGAGTGCATCACCTGCCCCAGACTGAGAGTTCCCATCCATACACTGTGGCTAATAGCCACTGGTGGACTTCTGCTCCATATGTTTATCTAATTTCCTCTTGAAACTGTCCATGCTTGCAGCTGCCACGACCTCCTGTGGCAGTGAATTCCATATGTTAATCACTCTTTCGGTGAAGAAGTATTTCCTTTTATCTGTTTTAACCCGACTGCTCAGCAATTTCATAGAGTGCCCATGAGTTCTTGTATTGTGAGAAAGGGAGAAAAGTACTTCTTTCTCAACCTGCTCAATCCCATTCATAATCTTATAAACCTCGATCATGTCACCCCTCAGCCGTCGTTTCTCCAAGCTAAAGAGCCCCAAGCATTTTAACCTTTCTTCATAGGGAAGGTGTTCCAACCCTTTTATCATTCTAGTTGCCCTTCTCTGCACTTTTTCCAATGCTATAATATCCTTTTTGAGATGTGGTGACCAGAACTGTACACAGTATTCCAAATGAGGTCGCACCAATGATTTATACAGGGGCATGATGATACTGGCTGATTTGTTATCAATTCCCTTCCTAATAATCCCCAGCATAGCGTTGGCCTTCTTTATTGCAGCTACACATTGTGTAGACATTTTCAGCGAGTTATCCACTACGACTTCAAGATCTCTCTCTTGGTCCGTCTCTGCCAGATCAGACCCCATCAACGTGTATTTATATTTAGGATTTTTGGCTCCAATGTGCATCACTTTGCACTTGGCCACATTGAACCCCATTTGCCATGTTGACGCCCACTCACCCATCCTCAACAGATCCCTTTGGAGTGCCTCACAATCCTCCCTGGTTTTCACCACCCTGAACAACTTTGTGTCATCTGCAAATTTAGCCACATCACTGCTTACTCCCAATTCCAAATCGTTAATAAACAAGTTAAAAAGCATCGGACCGAGTACTGATCCCTGTGGTACCCCACTGCTTACCACCCTCCACTGAGAAAGTTTCCCATTTATACTCACTCTCTGTTTCCTATTTATAAGCCAGTTTTTGATCCACAAGAGGACTTGTCCTTTTATCCCATGACTATTGAGCTTACTTAGGAGCCTTTGATGAGGAACAGTATCAAAAGCTTTCCGGAAGTCAAGGTAAATAATATCTATTGGGTCCCCCTTGTCCACATGTTTGTTCACTCCCTCAAAAAACACTAACAGGTTAGTGAGACAAGATCTTCCTTTACAGAACCCATGCTGAGTCTGCCTCAATAGTTTTTGTTCATCAATGTGCCTACTAATTCTTTCCTTAATAACAGTTTCCACCAACTTACCCGGTATCGATGTCAGACTGACTGGCCTGTAATTTCCCGGATCTCCCCTGGAGCCCTTTTTAAAGATGGGAGTGACATTAGCTACCTTCCAGTCCTCAGGAATGGAGGCAGATTTTAAAGAAAGATTACATATTTTTGTCAGGAGATCCACAAGTTCACATTTGAGTTCTTTCAGAACTCTCGGATGAATGCCATCCGGGCCTGGTGATTTATTAGTTTTTAAATTGTCCATCAGTCGGAGGACTTCCTCTCTTGTTACCGCAATCTGATTCAGGTCTTTCAAACCCCCTCCCGAAATCGGTGCTTCTGGAGCGGGCAAACACTTCTCCTCTTCCACAGTGAAGACAGAGGCAAAAAATGCATTCAGCTTCTCAGCCATTTCCCTATCATCCTTCACTACTCCTTTTACCCCTTGGTCATCCAAGGGCCCCACTGCCTCCCTGGCTGGCTTCCTACTTCTAATGTATTTGAAGAAAGTTTTATTGTTGGTCTTTATGTTTTTTGCGATATGCTCCTCATATTCCCTTTTTGCTTGCCTGATCACAGACTTGCATTTTGTTTGCCATAGTCTGTGTTCCCTTTTATCAACCTCACTAAGACTAGCTTTCCACCGCTTAAAGGAATCCTTCTTACCTTTTACAGCTTCCATTACTTTATTTGTTAACCCTGCAGGCTTTTTTCTATACTTATTTGTACCTTTCCTAACCTGCGGTATATATTTTTCCTGAGCTTCTAGGATTGTCTTTTTAAATAGTCTCCAAGCTTCCCCAATGGTTTTGACCTTCTCCACTCTTCCTTTCAATTTCTTCCTCACATGTCCCCTCATACCAGAGAAGTTACCCCTTTTAAAGTTAAAAGTGGTTGCGTCAGTCTTTTTGGGCAACTCCCTATCTGTACAAATGTTAAACTCAATGACATTATGGTCACTGTTCCCAAGTGGTGCAATCACTTTTACATCTCTCACCAGGTCTTGGGTGTTACTTAGGACCAAATCCAGGATCGCCTCTCCCCTGGTAGGATCTGTGACCATCTGTTCCACAGCACAGTCATTGAGAGTGTCTAAGAACGCAATCTCTTTTTCCCGACTAGAACTCCCTCAGACTACAGAGATCAGATCCCCTGGAGAAAATGACTGCTTTGAAGTAAACGTCAAAAGATTAATTTGCCTTGGAAGCACTGAAACTTTATGCAGTATCCCCTATCCTCCTTGTTTCCCGGTTAAGAGAAGAAGAGAAGAGATTGGATTTATACCCTGTCCTTCACTACCCAAAGGAGCGGCTTACAAACTCCTTTCCCTTCCCCTCCCCACAACAGGCACCCTGTGAGGTCGGTGGGGCTGAGAGAGCTCTGACAGAAAACTGCTCTTTTTCAAGAACAGCTCTGACAGAACTATGGCTTGCCCAAGGTCATCCAGCAGGTGCAAGTGGAAGAGTGGGGAATCAATCCCAGTTCTCCCAGATTAGAGTCTGCGCATTTAAACATTACACCAAACTGGTTAAGGGGAAAATGCTGTTCAAACAAGTTCAAACAACTGCTACACCAAACTGGTTAAAGGGAAAATGCTGTTCAAACAAGTTACAAAGACGGTCTGACTCCAAGGGGAACGAGGGAAAGAAATTTTACTTACAAAAACAGAAGCATGTCTTACATCACATATTCACGTAGGTGCATTTAAATTACTGTGAACAGATTAACTTCCAAAAAGGTTAACTTGCTACAGTTCCAAGCCCAGGTAAGAGCGAGAAGAGAAGTCCCCTAGCCCAGGGGTGTCGAACTCATTTGTTACGAGATCTGACATGAATGAGACCTTGTTGGGCCGGGCCACGTGTGTGCCATAAAATGTAATGCCAGGGAGCGGAGATAGGAGGGAATTTCACATTACTGAGATTCTGCCGGATTGAAGCCATTTCTGATTCGTCTTGAAGTAAACCGGTACAGGGCTGCCATTTCACACATGGCTTTCCCTGACCGGAAAAGAGCCGAATCAAAAGCGGTTTGGCAATTCAGACTGCACCGCTTTGTTTTCCCACCGTTTCCCGCCATGCTTTTTTTTTAAAAAATGTTCGCTTTAGAGCGCTATAGCACTATAGTGCTATAAAACAACACTCCAGGCATTCCAATGGGGTTGCTATGATGCTATTCTGCTATAGCGCTATACCACTATAGCGCAATAGCGCTCTAAAGCGAACAGTCAAAAAAAAAAAAAGCCAGAGATCGCCCGCGCGGGCAAAAAAAGGCGGGAAAAAAGCGTATTGGATCCGGGAGAAGAACCTGATGACTACTTGGAAGCGGTTGACAGGTAAAACGCTTCAGCCCCATTTCCTGAACGGGACAGAAGCGATTCTGTGTGAAATTACAAATATATTCCGGTAGGGAACCGGTTCTAAAACGGTTCTGTCTGAAATGCCAGACCAGAAACCATTTGGGAACCGTTCCTCTTCCGGATTATATCATCTGTCTGAAATTCCCCATAAACTTTACAAAGGACACAAACACAAAGGGTGTTTCTTTTTTTCCTTAAAATAAAAACATGCTTAAAACATCAGCGCTCTTGCAATACTTTGTTTATCTAACAGTGTCTGATAACTGACCCCTCTGGCTCTGAATTATTGCATCCAAATGCCTGTGCTGTTGCAATCCTGAGTATGCTGTTCAGGTGTGTATCTGGAAGCTGCAAACCTACGATGACGCAGCAGCAGCAGAGCTGGAAGAAGAAGCA
Source organism: Gekko gecko (assembly GCA_029375565.1). Lineage (NCBI taxonomy): Eukaryota > Metazoa > Chordata > Lepidosauria > Squamata > Gekkonidae > Gekko > Gekko gecko. Next base: position 2,692,458 of record JAPDNY010000004.1, read on the forward strand.
GAAGACGGCCAGTTCCACGGTGGGCCAGATAGAAGCCCTCCAAGGGTCACGTGTTTGACACCCCTGCTCTAGAGGATGAAACAGTGGGCAATCAAAGGCCAAAGAGAATCAACATCTAACCCATGGGGGAGAGGGGGTGCGACTGCCAAGTGTAAGAATTCCGTTAACCCTTTCCCTCCCGGAGCCTCTTGCATGCAGAGTTACAATATCCAACACCCCACCTTAACGTCTCATGCAAGAGTTCTCATTTTTTGGCTTATCTCATAGAGGCTTGATCAGGATGCCGGTCACCGTCGTCTGATGCAATCTGTTCTTGGTGCTGGAGGGGGCAGCAGTGGGAGGGGGCTTCTGGTGTCCTGGCCCCACTGCTGGACCTCCTGATGGCACCTGGTATATTTTGGCCGCTGTGTGACAGAGTGTTGGACTATAGATGGGCCATTGGCCTGATTCAACACTGGCTTCTCTGATGTTCTTATGTCTTTGGCTGAACAGTACTCCGTCTTTATTAGGCCTTTCTCAGGTCGCACGTTAAGTGAAACGTCCCACCGGTGTGCTTCCTGGGTGCGGCCATTTTCCCCCCCCGATTGAGAAATCTTAACGCAGCTCTGGTTGTCTTCTTTAAGTTGAATTGGTTTTGGCTCATCAACTCCAAAGTCTTTTAGCAAGTGGTCTAGCCACTACGGTACAAATGATTGCTTTGGAGGGTGCAGTCTGTGTCATTATACCCTACATAGGCCCTTCTGCTCCCCAAATCACACCCTCCCTTTAGGGATGCCATCCTCCAGGAGGGAGCTGGGGACCCCCTGGACTTAGAAGAAGAAGAAGAGGAGGAGGAGGAGGAGATTGGACTTATACCCTTCCCTTCTCTACCCAAAGGAGTCTCTGAGCGGCTTACAAACTCCTTTCCCTTCCCCTTCCCACAACAGACACCCTGTGAGGTAGCCGGGGCCGAGAGAGAAGAAGAGATTCGATTTACACCCTGCCCTTCGCTACCCAAAGGAGTCTCTGAGCGGCCTACGAACTCCTTTCCCTTCCCCTTCCCACAACAGACACCCTGTGAGGTAGGTGAGGCTGAGAGAGCTCTGACAGAAACTGCTCTTTTTCAAGAACAGCTCTTATCGGAACTATGGTCCAGAACTATCATCCAGCAGGTGCAAGTGGAGGAGCGGGGGAATCAAACCCGGTTCTCCCACATTAGGGTCCGCACACTTAACCACTACACCAAACTGGCTCTCTCAAGGGACTGCCCTTGAGAGCTCTGAAAGAACTTGAGAATGACCCAAGGTCACACCAGCAGTTGCATGTGAAGGAGTGGGGAATCATAATGGCCAGTCTGGCGTAGTGGTTAAGTGCGCGGACTCTTATCTGGGAGAACCGGGTTTGATTCCCCACTCCTCCACTTGCACCTGCTGATGTGATCTTGGGTCAGTCACAAGCTCTGGCACAGCTGTTCTCTCAAGGACAGTTTCTGTCAGACGTTCTCTCAGCCCCGCCTGCCTCCCAGGGTGTCTGTTGTGGGGAGGGGAAGGGAAAGGAGTTTGTAAGCCGCTCTGAGACTCCTTTGGGCAGTGAAGGGCGGGGTATAAATCCAATCTCTTCTTCTCTTCTACTACACAAAACGTACAGCTCATCTCCAGACTAGAGATCAGTTCCCCTGAAGAAGATGGTTGCTTTGGAGGGTGGACTCTACGGCCTTTTACCCTACTGACGTCCCTGTCTTTCCCGGGCTCCATCCCCAAATCTCCAGGAGTTTCCCAGCCTGGACTCGGCAACCCCGTCCCCCTCATCCTCCGCGGGTGGCCAGGGGGGACCCGATAACACGACCTCTCCGGGATCCACCCCCAAATCTTCAGGAATTTCCCCAATCCCGAGTCGGAAACCTGTGGCTTTGTTTCTCCTTCTTCCTTTTCAAGTTCAAAGCAGAGCGTGAAACTGTGCCTATTATATAAGCAGCAGAAAGCAAATTAGCAAGTCATCTATAAAGATTCTCGAGCCCCGGCGGCTCTCTGCGACGGCGTGGTCTTCACCCTCTTCCGGAAAACAGACGGGGCTGGCAGAGCTCTCTGCGCAAGGGATTCCACTGCTGTGGTGCCTCCGGGGAAAACCCGCCGGAGGTCTGGCTGTCGCCCTCTATTTATTTAATCTCCTGGGCCCGATGGGATTTGGAGGAGGCACAAACACAGTTCAGCAGCTGCTATCGAGAACCGTTCGCCGCCTTGGTGGTTTCCTGCGGAACGTGGCCATTTTATTGTCTGTTGCGCATAAAAAAGTGGAGGGTGTCCCCGGATGCCCTGCGAGGCATGTGGCAAGCACAGAGCAGACCACAGCAGGTTTTCACATCTTAAGCATCTCCTTTCCCCCGTTTCATCTTTTTTAAAGAAGAAGAAGAAGAAGAGATTGGATTTATACCCCGCCCTTCACTACCCAAAGGCGTCTCAGAGCGGCTCACAAACTCCTTTCCTTCCCCTCCCCACAACAGACACCCTGTGAGGTAGAAGAAGAAGAAGAGATTGATTTATACCCCCCTTCACTACCCAAAGGCATCTCAGGGCGCTACAAACTCCTTTCCCCCTCCCCTCAACAGACACCCTGTGAGGTAGAAGAAGAAGAAGAGATTGGATTTATACCCTGCCCTTCACTACCCAAAGGCATCTCAGGGCGGCTTACAAACTCCTTTCGCTTCCCCTCCCCTCAACAGACACCCTGTGAGGTAGAAGAAGAAGAAGAGATTGGATTTATACCCTGCCCTTCACTACCCAAAGGCGTCTCAGAGTGGCTCACAAACTCCTTTCCTTTCCCCTCCCCTCAACAGACACCCTGTGAGGGAGGTGGGGCTGAGAGAGCTCTTTCAAGGACTGCTTGTGCGAGAACAGCTCCGAGAGAACTGATGACTGACCCAAAGTCACACTAGCAGCTGTATGTGGAGGACCAGGGAATCAAACCCGGTTCTCCCAGATTAGAGTCCGCCGCTCTTAACCACTACACCAAACTGGCTCTCTATCTGGATATTAAAGATAAATGATAGGTCCTGCTTCCCCAGGGATGAAGAAGAGAGGAAGAGAAGAGAAGAGATTGGACTTATACCCCGCCCTTCACTCGGCGTCTCAGAACGTCTTACAAACTCCTTTCCCTTCCCCTCCCCGCAACAGACACCCTGTGAGGTAGGCGGGGCTGAGAGTGCTCTGACAGAAACTGCTCTTTTTCAAGAACAGCTCTGACAGAACAATGGCTTGCCCAAGGTCATCCAGCAGCTGCGAGTGGAGGTGTGGGGAATCAAACCCGGTTCTCCCAGGTTAGAGTCCTCCGCTCTTAACCACTACACCAAACTGGCTCTCTGATGAAGAGTTCTGGAGAAGCCTGCCCCCTGCTCTGTGTCGGAAATTTTCTCCCTCTCCTGGAATATAAGAACTCGAGGGCGGTCCGATGAAGCCCGCGGGCAGGAGAGTCAGAGCCGGGAAAAGGAAAAACCTCTTTCCGCCGCAAGTGATTAAAACGTGGGATTTGCTGCCAGAGAGTGCACCCTCCGAAGCAATCACTTGAACTGCAGTGGCCAGACCAGCTACTAAAAGACTTTGGAGTGGGTGAGTGAAAAACAATTCAACTTAAAGAAGGGTGTGGGGATGGCCGCAGGCCTCGCTTTAAAAGGGGATCTGACCGATTCATGGAGGAGAGGTCTGTCAGTGGCCACTAGCCATGGTGACTGAAGGGTACCTCCACGTTCAGAGGCAGTCAGTCTCTGAATGCCAATGCCAGGAGGCAACATCAGGGGAAGGCCTCGGCCTCCATGCCCAGTGGTTGGACCTCCAGAGGAGCTCGGTGGCCCCTGTGTGAGACGGGAGGCTGGACTAGATGGACCCTCACTGGTCTGACGCAGCAGGGCTCTTCTGAGGTTCTTATCAGGGGAAGGCCTCAGCTTCTCTGCCCTGTTGTTGGCCCTCCAGAGGAACTGGCTGGCTGCTGTGTGAGACAGGAGGCTGGACTAGATGGACCCTCACTGATCTGAACCCAGCAGGGCTCTTCTGAGGTTCTTATCAGGGGAAGGCCTCGGCCTCTCTGCCCTGTTGTTGGCCCTCCAGAGGAACTGGCTGGCCACTGTGTGAGACAGGAGGCTGGACTAGATGGACCCTCCCTGGTCTGACCCAGCAGGGCTCTTCTGAGGTTCTTATCAGGGGAAGGCCTCGGCCTCTCTGCCCTGTTGTTGGCCCTCCAGAGGAACTGGCTGGCCAGTGTGTGAGACAGGAGGCTGGACTAGATGGACCCTCCCTGGTCTGATCCAGCAGGGCTCTTTTGAGGTTCTTATCAGGGGAAGGCCTCGGCCTCTCTGCCCTGTTGTTGGCCCTCCAGAGGAACTGGCTGGCCACTGCAGGGCTCTTCTTAGGTTCTTATGTCCTATTAAAAAAGCCCTGAGCTGAATGGACCACCCTAGTAAGACCATAAGAACATCAGAGAAACCCATGTTGGATCAGGCCAATGGCCCATCCAGTCCAACACTCTGTCACACAGTGGCCAAAAATACCAGGCACCATCAGGAGGTCCAGGAGTGAGGCCAGGATACTAGAAGCCCCCACACACACTATTGACTCCGCCCCCAGCACCAAGAATACAGAGCATTACTTGCCCCAGACCGAGTGTTCCTCTCTATACCTTGTGGCTAATAGCCACCAATGGACCTCTGCTCCATATCTTTATCCAATTCCCTCTTGAAGCCATCCAAGCTTGTAGCCACCACCACCTCCTGTAGCAGTGAATTCCATGTGTTAATCACTCCTTGGGTGAAGAAGGACTTCCTTTTATCCGTTCTAACCCGACTGCTCAGCAATTTCATGGAGTGCCCAGATGTTCTTGTATTGTGAGAAAGGTAGAAAAGTACTTCTTTCTCTACCTGTTCTTTCTCTACCCATGCATTATCTTGTAAACCTCGATCATGTCACCCCTCAGCCGTCGTTTCTCCAAGCTAAAGAGCCCCAAGCGTTTTAACCTTTCTCCATAGGGAAAGTGTTCCAACCCTTTTATCATTCTATTTGCCCTCTTCTGCACTTTTTCCAGTGCTATAATATCCTCTTTGAGGTGTGGCGACCAGAACTGTACACAGTACTCCAAATGAGGCCACACCATTAATTTATACAGGGGCATTATGATACTGGCTACTCTCTTCTGAGAGTAGCAAACTGGGAACCAGTATATGGACCCTGGGATGATATGGCTCCTGCAACTCACTCCAGCCAACATTCTGTCTGTAGCGGTCTGTACCAGCTGTAGATTCTGGACAGTCTTCAAGGGCAGCACCACACAGAACTTGTTGCAGTAGTCTAATCTATTATGTGGATCGTGTTCACTGTTTTTGGAGTTTTGTTCTTGGACCCTGTTAATGGTGCCTAGGTTTTCTAAAAAATGTTGCTTATTTGAGTACCCTCTTACTCATTGAGACCCAGTTTGGGGTAATGGTTTAGGAGTGCGGGCTCTAATCTGGGAGAGCCGGGTTTGAGTCCCCACTTCTCCACATGCAGCTGCTGGTGTGGTCATGGGTCAGTCACAAGTTCTCTCAGAGCTGTTCTCTCAAGGGTGGTTCTCTCAAGAGCTCTCTCAGCCCCACCCGCCTCACAGGCAATGTTCCCTCTAAGCTGTGGAGTCATGTGAGCAAAAATTCTACTTAGTGAGCTACTGTTGTTAAAGTTGTGAGCGAGCAATTTGGCTGCTGCATAAATTAGTTTGCTCTGGAGCCATCCCTTCCTGAGTCAAGACAAAAATGTGTGAGCCAGAGGCTAAAAAAATCTGTGAGCTAGCTTATATTAACTCAGCTTAGAGGGAACACTGCTCACAGGGTGTCTGTTGTGGGGAGGGGAAGGGAAGGGAGGTTGTAAGCCCCTCTGAGACTCCTTTGGGTAGTGAAGGGCGGGGTATAAATCCAATCTCCTCTTCTTCTTCTGAGCTCCCTTGATATGTAAGGGACACTAAAACTGGGACTCTAAAACTTGGAGAACTGGGTTTGATTCCCCCGTCTTCCGCGTGCAGCTGCTGGTGTGACCTTGGGTCAGTTTGGTGTAGTGGTTAAGTGCACGGACTCTAATCTGGGAGAACCGGGTTTGATTCTCCCACTCCTCCACTTGCACCTGGCTGGATGACCTTGGGCAAACTGTAGTTCTGGCACAGCTGCTCTTGAAAAAAGAGCAGTTTCTGTCAGAGCTCTCTCAGCCCCACCTGCCTTGCAGGGTGTCTGTTGTGGGGAGGGGAAGGAGGAGGAGGAGATTGGATTTATACCCCGCCCTTCACTGCCCAAAGGCATCTCAGAGCGGCTTATAAACTCCTTTCCCTTCCCCTCCCCACAACAGACGCCCTGTGAGGGAGGTGGGGCTGAGAGAACTTCTGACAGAAACTGTCCTTGAGAGAACAGCTGTGCCAGAGCTTGTGACTGACCCAAGGTCACACCAGCAGGTGCAAGTGGAGGAGTGGGGAATCCAACCCGGTTATTCCAGATAAGAGTCCGCGCACTTAACCAGAGTCTGCGCACTTAACCAGAGATCCAACAATCTCTTCTTCTTCTTCTTCTTCTTCTTCTTCTTCTTCTTCTTCTTCTTCTTCTTCTTCTTCTTCTTCTTCTTCTTCTTCTTCTTCTTCTTCTTCTTCTTCTTCTTCTTCTTCTTCTTCTTCTTCTTCTTCTTCTTCTTCTTCCAGAGCTGTTCTCTCAAGGGCTGTCCTCGAGAGAACTCTCTCAGCCCCATCTCCCCCACAGGGTGTCTGTTGTGGGGAGGGAAAGGGGATTGTAAGCCACTCTGAGACTCCTTCAGGTAAGTGAAGGACGGGGTATAAATCCAATCTCCTCCTAGTCCCTTTCTTGGTGTGCCCTGGTGTCTTTGTGACCATATCTTGGAAGTCCAAGAAATGCCAGAGCCAGGAGGGAGTTCCTCTCCCTCATCCCCAAACCTTCTCTTGTGCCAGCCAAGAAGCCTCAAGTTGTACAAGAGGAATGATTCATCCCACAAAAGCATTTTGATGGGGAGTAGGAGGGGAGAGTTCACGTTGGGATACCAGGCATGCTTGCGGCTCTCGGTTTCCACCGTGGTGGCAGCGCAATTACCCAGATGACGCCGATGAACACCCGGGGGGGGGAAAACATTTCATCCTTAAGCATAAGGTTTGAGGCTTGATTCAATGAAGGGAATGGCACTATCTCCCAATTTCTTCTATTGTGCGCGGTCTCCGTACTTCTCTCGGCCGTGACGTTTTGGATCTGACATCTCGCGCCGTCCTTGAATTTCTCGGCCCTTCGAGCCTGTGGTTTACAATTGCGGTTCTCCCCACCGCCACCCCCGTTCCAAACCTCATCTCTCTATGTGCGTGAAAGAGAGGACGAGGGGAGAGGAAGAGAAAGACAGAGCCCCCCCCCTCCCCCTTCAGACAGCCTTCGTAATCCGTTTCGGTAGCCGGTCGCTAGCAGATTTTTTTGTGTGTGCGCCATTTCCAACCCAACCGTGCTAATGGCTCTTATTTCCCTTTTCCTACAAAGCTGCTTGCGTTCAGTTTGCGGTTGAGCCGTTCTTGAGGGAAACGACTTTCCTCCGCTTTCACCTCTTCTTTGCGCTTCTGGATTGCCGCGGCGTGCTGTTTAAAATGTCTGCAGAGCTTCCAAAAGCACCGCGCTTCCCTCCTGCTCCTTTGGTGGTAGTGGTTAGGTGCGCGGACTCTAATCTGGGAGAACCGGGTTTGGTTCCCCACTCCTCCACTCGCAGCTGCTGGGTGACCTTGGGCAAGCCACAGTCCTGTCAGAGCTGTTCTTGAAAAAGAGGAGTTTCTGTCAGAGCTCTCTCAGCCCCACCTACCTCGCAGGGTGTCTGTTGTGGGGAGGGGGAAGGGGAAGGAGTTTGTAAGCTGCTCTGAGACTCCCTTGGGTAGTGAAGGGTGGGGTATAAATCCAACCTCTTCTTCTTCTTCTGAGCTCCCTTGACATGGAAGGGACGCTAAAACTGTTACTCTAAAACTGGGAGAACCGGGTTTGATTCCTCACTCTTCCACATGCAGCTGCTGGTGTGACCTTGGGTCAGTTTGGTGTAGTGGTTAAGTGCGCAGTCTCTAATCTGGGAGAACCAAGTTTGATTCCCCACTCCTCCACTTGCAGCTGCTGGATGACCTTGGGCAAGCCATAGTTCTGTCAGATCTGTCGTTGAAAAAGAGCAGTTTCTGTCAGAGCTCTCTCAGCCCCACCTACCCCACAGGGGGGTCTGTTGCGGGGAGGGGAAGGGAAAGGAATTTGTAAGCCGTTCTGAGACTCCCGAGTGAAGGGGAGGGGGGGGGTATAGATCCAATCCCTTCTTCTTTTTGCTGCACGATCTTCCTCAAACTGCCCCCCCTCTCCCCCGGAACATTCTGAGTTGAGCAGTGTATCTCAGTGGTGCGAAACCATCTCAACAGTGCTGCTGTAGCACTGAAGTGCTATATTGGTTTAACGCTGCTTCAGTCAATTTAGAACATTAATGTTCGAGGAAGATCTCCCAGGGAAAAGTGCACTGCTGTTCAAAATGGCCGGCTCTCTTCAGAGACGGCTCATTAACGGAATGAAATTGGCTGCATGAAACCCCTGTCCCCGTATCGCTTGACTCAGACCCGGGCCAGTAACGGATAATGATGTCGCGTGTGCCGTTAAGTCACTCCTGGTGGAAAACCGTAAGTGACATCAGATACACATGATTCTGCCTTCTACTGAATCAGAACCCTGGTCCGTCAAACCCCATATTGTCTATTCAGACTGGCAGCAGGTCTTCAGGAATCCCCCCAAACTCTATGGTAGAACTGGAGGACTGGCGAGCCGAACTTGGATACGTTTCTGTTTCCTCGATCAGCTCCCACGGCAGTAGGCAGAGACGTCTTTTCTCTGCTGCGGTGGAATATCGACTCCTGGCGTTTTGCCTCCTGGGATTCCGCGGGAGCCGTTGGCCGCAGCACAAGCTGTTTCGGGGAATTCTGGTGTGTCCTTCCTCTGCCCTTCGAGGAACTATCACTGCGTGTTCTGGCAGAGGGAAAGGGGATCGATGCTGTGTGGGGCCTCCCCTCCCCAACTGGCGTGGATACCCCCCCCCCGCCCATGCAAAAGAAGCAAATCAAAACATGGTGGCTCCATTTTCTAAAACTATAAGAACCTAAGAAGAGCCCAATGGTCTGTCTCGTCCAGCATCCTGTCTTGCAACGTGGTCCTCTGCAGGCCCAGCAACAGGGCAGGGAGGCCGAGGCCTTCCCCTGATAAGAACCTCAGAAGAGCCCTGCTGGGTCGGACCAGGGAGGGTCCATCTAGTCCAGCATCCTGCCTCACACAAGGGCCAGCCAGTTCCTCTGCAGGGCCAGCAACAGGGCAGGGAGGCCGAGGCCTTCCCCTGATAAGAACCTCAGAAGAGCCCTGCTGGGTCAGACCAGGGAGGGTCCATCTAGTCCAGCCTCCTGCCTCACACAGTGGGCAACCAGTTCCTCTGGAGGGCCAACAACAGGGCACAGAGGCCGAGGCCTTCCCCTGATAAGAACACAAGAACCATGCAGGATCAGACCAGTGAGGGTCCATCTAGTCCAGCCTCCTGTCTCACACACTGGCCAACCAGTTCCTCTGGACGTCCAGTGACAGGGGATGAAGGCAGAGACCTTCTCCTGATCAGAACCTCAGAAGAGTCCTGCTGGATCAGAGCAGTGAGGGTCCATCTAGTCCAGCATCCAGTCTCACATAGTGGCCAGCCAGTTCCTCTGGAGGGCCAGCAACAGGGCAGAGAGGCCGAGGCCTTCCCTTGATAAGAGCCTAAGAAGAGCCCTGCTGGATCAGACCAGCGAGAACCGCTGACCGTGCTTCAACTGAAAGGCAGTTTCTCCGGAGGACTGCTTCCCCCTTTCCCAGCCGCCAAGTCTCGGGAGAGAGGTCCGAAGGTGAATGGATTGAAATGCCAAGAAGATCGGGCGATCGATGGCAGAAAATTAAACTGCAGTTGTGTCGGGGTGTGCGGCGACAGCGCCCAGCAGGCTTGTAAATTTTGAAAAAGTGTCGCCTCTGAGCCTGACCTTTTGAAATAATTTTGCGCTCGCTTCGTTGGCACACAGTTTTGGCAAAGGAGTGCCTGAATTCCAGCTGGATCCAAAGTGTGGCCTGTTGGGTTTGGCTTGTTAAAGTATTGGGAAGGCTGTTAAACTATTGGGAAGGCAACTGCCTGTCGGGTTCTCCTTTATCCACGGTACTGTTGTGAAGACAGGTGAGGATGAATTGTCGAGGGAGGAGCACGGTCCCTTTGGGGCTGGCTTTGGAAGCCAGGTGATATTTCTTGGTCACTCCCAAAGCCGCCTCCCTCTTCTCCATCTCCTCTGGTCAAAGCAGTTTGGTGTAGTGGTTAAGTGCGCGGACTCTAATCTGGGAGAACCGGGTTTGATTCCTCCCACTCCTCCACTTGCACCTGCTGGTGTGACCTTGGGTCAGTCCCAAGCAATGCTCTCACTAATCTGTGGAGTCCTGTGAGCAAAAATTCCACTTTCTGAGCTACTGGCATTAAAGTTGCGAGTGAGCAATCTGGCTACTGCTTAATTTAGTTTGCTGTGGCCTGAGCTAGGACAAAAATGTGTGAGCCGGAGGCGGGAAACTGTGAGGTAGCTCACACTAACTCAGCTTAGAGGGAACACTGGTCACAAGTTCTCTCAGAGCTGTTCTCTCGCGAGCAGTCCTCAAGAGAGCTCTCTCAGCCTCATCTCCCTCACAGGGTGTCTGTTAGGAGGGGAAAGGAAAGGCGTTTGTAAGCCGCTCTGAGACTCCGAGTGAAAGGCGGGGTATAAATCTCTTCTCTCTCTCTTCTTTGATGGACTTGGACAGGGGAACAGGGGGGAATCTTTTATCTGACATTTTCCTGAGACATGATGCTTGAAAGAAATGAGAGAGAGAGAGAGAGAGAGAGAGAGAGAGAGAGAGAGAGAGAGAGAGAGAGAGAGAGAGAGAGAGACTTTTGTCACTTCTAACTGCTTCCCAATTAGGGTTGCCAGTTTGGTGTCGTGGTCAGGAGCGTGGACTTTGATCTGGGAGAACTGGGTTTGAGTCCCCACTCCTCCACATGCAGCTGCTGGTGTGACCTAGGGTCAGTCACAAGTTCTCCTCGAGAGAGCTCTCTCAGCCCCACCTGCCTCACAGGGTGTCTGTTGTGGGGAGGGGGAGGAAAAGGAGATTGTAAGCCACTCTGAGGCTCCTTCAGGTAGTGAAGGGCAGGATATCAATCCAATATCCTCCTCTTCCTCCTTCTCCTTCAGAATTGCAGCCGATCTCCCGGCTACCGAGGTCACTTTCCCTCGAGAAATACGGCTGTTTTGTAGGGTGGGCTCTGTCGTTGTACTCTCCCTCCCCTCCCCAAACCTCAGCCCTCCTTGTGACCGACCCAAGGTCACACCAGCAGCTGCACATGGAAGAGTGGGGAATCAAACCCGGTTCTCCCAGATTAGAGTCTGCGCTCCTAACCCCTACCACCAAACTGGCTCAGGATCATTCTCTCAGCCGACGCCACGCTCGGAACTGTTCGGAAGCCGTGGGAGAACTCCCTTTATCCATCCCTCCAACCTCATGGAAAACGGTGGCTGAAAAATCCCTAATAAACCAAGAAGATCGGGGACTCGGTAGCCGCTCCATCACTTCCGAGATCAGGTGACCAGGACTGCACCTCCCCGGCACATTTTATGAAGTTGTAAAGCTGACGGCTGCGCTGTCAGCCCGAGATGTATGGCTCCCGGTTTGCAAATTGCAGGGAATAAATCCTCCGCTCGGGGCCTGTGTAATAGCCAGACCCCCGAGGCACATCGATCAGGGCTTGCATTAGCTGCGTCGGCTTTTTATAAAGCCCCCCGTCCTTCTGCGGTGGCTTCCTAGAGGTGGAGGCGTCCAGTTTTTTCTTCTTCTTGTTGTCTGAAATACAGATTGGCTGTGCAGGCATTTGTCTCGGTTTCTGAGCGGCCGACCCACCGGGGGGCTCCGTCCCAATTGAGTTCCATCAGAGCTGCCTGGCAGAAAGACAGATGATACGGTGCCCCCCCCGAAAGTCAGATGGGGATGCTTGTGCATAGATGCAGAATGCTAATAGCTTCTCCCGAGAATCCCTTCCTTGGGCAATTGATCAAAATTGCCGTCGTCCTCGTTTGGGATGCAGCCCACAGTTCTCTCTTTGCAAGCGCGTCAGATCGGAGGTCGTTGGTGTGACCTTGGGTGGGGCTGTCAGGGAGGAGGAGGAGGAGGAGAAGAAGAAGAAGAAGAAGAAGATTATGCATGGGATAGAGCAGGTGGAGAAAGAAGTCCTTTTCTCCCTTTCTCACAATGCAAGAACTCGTGGGCGCTCCGTGAAATTGCTGAGCGGGTGGGTTAAAACGGATAAAAGGAAGTCCTTCTTCACCCAAAGAGTGATCAACACATGGAATTCACTGCTGCAGGAGGTGGTGGCAGCTACACACATGGACAGTTTCAAGAGGGAATTGGATAAACATATGGAGCAGAAGTCCATCAGTGGCTATTAGCCACAGGGTATAGATGGGAATTCTCAGTCTGGGGCAGGTGATGGCCTCTATTCTTGGTGCTGTGGGGGGGCAGCAGTGGGAGGGCTGCTAGTGTCCTGGCCCCACTGCTGGACCTCCTGATGGCACCTGGTATTTTTGGCCACTGTGTGATACCAAGTGTTGGACTAGATGGGCCATTGGCCTGATTCAACATTGGCTTCTCTTATGTTCTTAAATTCTGAAGAAGAAGAAGAGTTAGCTTTTATCCCCCGCCCTTCACTACCCAAAGGAGTCTCAGAGCGGCTGACAATCTCTTTCCCCTCCTCTCCCCACAACAGGCACCCTATGAGCAATGTTCCCTCTAAGCTGTGGAGTCTTGTGAGCAAAAATTCTACTTTGTGAACTACTGGCATTAAAGTGGTGCGCGAGCAATTTGGCTACTGCATCAATTAGTTTTCTATGGAGCCATCCTCCCTGAGCTAAGACAAAAATGTGAGAGCCAGAGGCTAAAAAACTCACACTAACTCAGCTTACAGGGAACATTGCCTGGGAGGTGGGTGGGGCTGAGAGAGCTCTGAGAGGAGTGCCCTTGAGAGAACAGCTGTGAGAGAACTGTGAGTGGTCCAGTGTCACCCAGCTGGCTGCATGTGGAGGTGGAATGGGGAATCGAATCCAGTTCTCCAGATTAGAGTCTGCCGCTATTAACCACTACCCTACACTGGCTCTCTGTGGTGTCTGTGGCTCAGTGACAAAGCATCTGCCTGGCATGCAGTAGGTCCCAGGTTCAATCCCGGGCATCTCCAGTTGAAAGCCATTGGGGAGAGCGGGATATAAATCTAAATCAATCAATCAATCAATCAATCAATCAATAAAGGACCAGGAGGTAGGTGATGTGAAAGACCTCTGCCTAGGACCTTGGAGAGCCATGAACAGGGGCTGTGGCTCAGTGGCAGAGCATCTGCTTGGCATACAGAAGGTCCCAGGTTCAATCCCCGGCATCTCCAGCTAAAAGGACCAGGCAGTAGGTGACATGAAAGACCTCCACCTGAGACCCTGGAGGGACATAGACAGGGGCTGTGGCTCAGTGGCAGAGCCTCTGCTCGGCATGCAGAAGGTCCCAGGTTCAATCCCCAACATCTCCAGTTAAAAGGACCAGGCAGGAGGTGATGGGAAAGACCTCAGCCTGAGAACCTGGAGAGCGGCTGCCAGTCTGAGTGGACAAGACAGAGACTGTCTTGGACTGAGGTTCTGATTCGGTATATGGCAGCTTGATTGGGACTTGATTCCGTTCCCCCAACCCCCAAGATCTCCCCCTGTCTGGTTTGATAAAGGGCTTGTGTCCGGGCTTATCCGGCAAGCTGGAGCTTTCCACGTTCCGGGGTCGCTGTCAGGACGGCTCTCGTCTCCCGTTCTCCTCTCCCGCGGTGCACCTCTGGAGTCACCTTGCAGCCCCGACTCTCCGCTCCTTTGGTCTGACGTGGAAGCGACTGGTACATTTTGTTTGCTCTGTGCAATAATTACAGCTCCGGTGTTTATTCAGCATGAATCAAGGATAAATCCTTTGTCAGGCGCTTAAATGCTGCCGTCTTGGGTTTGCGTCCGTTCCTCACCAAATGTCATTCCATGGGGGAGCTTGGTTCTTGCCCAGGCAGTAACCTGCGTTTGGATTTCCAGACCGCGGGAACGTGTGTTTGTGTGATGCCCCTCTGTACCCAGTAGCTTCCCCGCATATAGAAAGCTAGAGTGTCAAGGAGAAGGGTAAAGCGAGGGTTCTTTTCCTGTGATACTTTAGTTTTCTGTGTAGAAGAGATTTTGCATTATGTGCAGGAGGAGGAGGAGGAAGAAGAAGGAGCAGAAATTGGATCTATGCCCCGCCCTTCACTACCTGAAGGAGTCTCAGAGTGGCTTACAATCTCTTTTGCCTTCCCCTACCCACAAGAGACACCCTGTGAGGTAGGCGGGGCTGATAAAGCTCTTTCAAGGACCGCTCTTGAGAGAACAGCTCTGAAAGAACTTGTAACTGACCCAAGGTCATGCCAGCAGCTGCATGTGGAGGAGTGGGGAATCGAACCCGGTTCTCCCAGATTAGAGCCTGCGCTCCTAACCACTACACCAAACTGGCTCTCACGAGTATTCAATGATGTGCAATGCTCCCTCTAAGCTGTGGAGTCTTGTGAGCAAAAATTCTACCTTGTGAACGACTGGCATTCAAGTTGCGAGCGAGCGATTTGGCTGCTGCATCAATGAGTCTGCTCTGGAGCCATCCTTCCTGGGCGAAGACAAAAAAGGTGCGAGCCGAAGGCTAAAAAACTGTGAGCTAGCTCACACTAACTCAGCTTAGAGGGAACACTGGCTGTGAGTTCCCGTGGGAGCCCAGTTCTTGAAGCACCACCGGATCCTGATTCCGAGGTGGTGGTGGTGGTGTTATCTGCCCTGTCAGGGTGCTGCACACCCACTTAATGATTGTCTGTGGAGTCTTGTGAGCAAAACTTCTACTTTGTGAGCGACTGGCATTAAAGTGGTGAGCGAGCGATTTGGCTGCTGCATAAATCAGTTGGCTCTGGAGCAATGTTCCCTCTAAGCTGTGGAGTCTTGCGAGCAAAAATTCTACTTTGTGAGCTGCTGGCCTTAAAGTTGTGAGCAAGTGATTTGGCTCCTGCCTAAATTAATTGGCCCTGGAGCCATCCTTCCTGAGCTAAGGCAAAAATGTGTGAGCCGGAGGCTAAAAAACCTGTGAGTTAGCTCACAGTAACTCAGCTTAGAGGGAACCCTGCTCTGGAGCCCTCCTCCCTGAGCCGAGACAGGAATCTGTGAGCCGGAGGCTAAAAAACTGTGAGCTGGCTCACACCAACTCAGCTTAGAGGGAACACTGACGATCTGAGTTCTAGGTTCGAATTCCAGTTCGGCCGACGGAGCTCATTTTGGTGGGTTGAGGCCAGTCAGGCACGTTCCCTCAGGTTAACCTACCTCACGGAGTAGTTGTGTGTCACGGCAAAATTCAGGAGACGAGAACCACGTATACGTCTCTGGAGGAAAGGCGTGTTGATATATAGAGAAAGTTGCGGGGCGGGGGGAGAGGCAGTTTGGTGTAGTGGTTAAGTGTGCGGACTCTTATCTGGGAGAACCGGGTTTGATTCCCCACTCCTCCACTTGCACCTGCTGATGTGACCTTGGGTCAGTCACAAGCTGTGGCACAGCTGTTCTCTCAAGGACTGTTTCTGTCAGAAGTTCTCTCAGCCCCACCGACCTCACAGGGTGTCTGTTGTGGGAAGGGGAAGGGAAAGGAGCTTGTAAGCCGCTCTGAGACTCCTTTGGGCAGTGAAGGGCAGGGTATAAATCCAAATCCCTCCTCCTCCTCCTCCTCCTCCTCCTCCTCCTCCTCCTCCTCCTCCTCCTCCTCCTCCTCCTCCTCCTCCTCCTCTTCTTCTTCTTCTTCTTCTTCTTCTTCTTCTTCTTCTTCTTCTTCTTCTTCTTCTTCTTCTTCTTCTTCTTCTTCTTCTTCTTCTTCTTCTTCTTCTTCTTCTCCTCTCAAAGTATCTGAGGGGCCGTCACTCTGGGCTGATCCCGCATCGAGCAGGGGGTTGGGCTAGATATTTATTTATTTATTTATTTATCAAACTTATACCCCGCCCTCCCCGCCGAGCAGGTTCAGGGCGGCTTCCGTACGAGCGGAAATAACAATGAAAACCGTACAGTTACTTAAAGCACAACAGGTAAAACAGATACAAACACAAAGCCCTGGCAGCAGTTAAAAAAATTATCTTGGATGGCCCATTTTCAAAACGGATTGCCGCTTCCTGGATGTTCTCAGATGTTCTTCTGCTCATAATTTCTTGTGGCATCGGCCCGATGTTAAAAAAAACTGCAGGCCCGGGGCTCTATGAGAGCGGCGGCCCCTAACTGAATGCCTGGCGGAAGAGCTCTGTCTTGCAGGCCTGTATTGGCCCCTTCCAACTATGGGTGATTCTATGGTTCTAAGGGTGCAGAGGAGGGCGACGAGGCTGATCGGGGGCCTGGAGACCAAGAAGCCCTGTGAGGAAAGGCTGAGGGACTTCTTGGGAAAGTTCAGTCTGGAGAAGAGGAGGCGGAGGGGGGGCCAGGATGGCTCTCTCGAAGTATCTGAAGGGCTGTCACTCAGGACGGCAGGAGCTGCGGTGGCTCAAGTGGTTAAGATGCTGAACTGCAGGCTGTGGAAGGTCAGTGGTTCAGCAGTTCGAGACCCGAGAGTGCCGCATGACGGAGTGAGCTCCCGTCTCTAGTTCCAGCTCCTGCCAGCCTAACAATTCGAAAGCAAGAAATTGCAAGTAGATAAATAGGTACCACTTTGGTGGGAAGGGAACAGCGTTCCGTGCGCCTTGGTGTTTACTCATAAGAACATAAGAGAAGCCAATGTTGAATCAGGCCAATGGCCCATCTAGTCCAACACTCTGTCACACAGCGGCCAAAATATACCAGGTGCCATCAGGAGGTCCAGCAGTGAGGCCAGGACACTAGAAGCCCTCCCACTGCTGCCCCCTCCAGCACCAAGAATAGAGTGCATCACCTGCCCCAGACTGAGAATTCCCATCTATACCCTGTGGCTAATAGCCACTGATGGACTTCTGCTCCATTGTTGTTGTTGTTGTTCAGTCACACAGTCGAGTCTGACTCTTTGCGACCCCATGGACCAGATCATGCCAGGCCCTCCTGTCTACCGCTGAACCACACAGATTGTCAAAAAGTTTTCCCTACGATCCAGCTGGGACCTTCCTGCCCTTAATTTCAACCCATTCTTGTGAGTCCCTCGTCCTCTGCTGCCCACAGGAACAGCTCCCTGCCCTCCTGAGTGTAAAGGGAAAGTCGCACAGTCTGTCTGCTCCATATGTTTATCTAATTCCCTCTTGAAACTGTCCATGCTTATAGCTGCCACCACCTCCTGTGGCAGTGAATTCCATGGGTTAATCACTCTTTGGGTGAAGAAGGATTTCCTTTTATCTGTTCTAACCCGACTGCTCAGCAATTTCATGGAGTGCCCACGAGTTCTTGTATTGTGAGAAAGGGAGAAAAGTACTTCTTTCTCAACCTGCTCAATCCCATGCATAATCTTATAAACCTCGATCATGTCACCCCTCAGCCGTCGTTTCTCCAAGCTGAAGAGCCCCAAGCGTTTTTAACCTTTCTTCATAGGGAAGATGTTCCAACCCTTCTATCATTCTAGTTGCCCTTCTCTGCACTTTTTCCAATGCTATAATATCCTTTTTGAGATGTGGCGACCAGAACTGTACACAGTATTCCAAATGAGGTCACACCAATGATTTATACAGGGGCATGATGATACTGGCTGATTTGTTTTCATGCCGGCCACATGACCACAGAAACGTCTTGGGACAGCGCTGGCTCTTCGGCTTTGAAACGGAGATGAGCACCGCAACCCTAGAGTCGGATTCGACTGGCTTTCGAGCAAGGGAACCTTTACCTTTACTTTCCCTTTACACTCAGGAGGGCAGGGAGCTGTTCCTGTGGGCAGCAGAGGACGAGGGACTCACAAGAATGGGTTGAAATTAAGGGCAGGAAGGTCCCGGCTGGATCGTAGGGAAAACTTTTTGACAATATGAGTGGTTCAGCGGTGGAATTGGCTGCTTAGGGTAGCCGTGAGCAGTCTTCAAGCAGCGGCTGGACAAACCCTTCTCAGGGATGCTCTTGGCTGATCCTGCACTAAGCAGGGGGTTGGACTAGATGGCCTCTGTGGGCCCCTTCGAACTCGATGATGCTGTGATTCTATATTGCGCTAGGTAATAAATGTGAGTCCCCGCCTCCATTTAGAAATGATATTGTATTGAAAGCAGCTTGCCGCCTCCAGGAATGATACCTCTGTTATTTAATTTTGCTCTTTTTAAAAATAAACAAACCAACCCGGCAACCTTTCTCTCTCCCCCCCCCCACCTCTTGTCTCCACAGTGGGAACGCCTCTGGTTCTTAATCCTCACCTTCACTTTCTTCCTGACGCTTGTCTGGTTTTATTTCTGGTGGGAAGTCCACAACGACTACAATGAAATCAACTGGTAAGTCGTGGGAAACGGTTGTGGGCGGGGTGTGTGGATTTTGTGGCCTTCGGGGGGGAGGGCGGAGCTCTGTCCTGGACTTTTTCTCTCTCTCTGTCTCCCACTTTTAAAATGCTGGTGGGATGTGCTGTCAAGTGGCAGCTGGCTAACGGTGGCCCCGTATGATTTTCAAGGGAAGAGTCGAACAGCGGTGGTTTGCCGTTGCCTGCCTTTGAGTAGCTTACTGTGGACTTCCTTGGTGGCCTCCCTTCCAAATTCTGACCAGGGCCGACCCCGCTTGGGTTCTGAGAGCTGACAAGGCCAGGCTAATCCCTTTTTGTTGGATATAACAAATTAAAACACTTCAGTATTTACAGGGTTAATGTTGTTAGTGTTGGTAAACAGGAAGTCACATGTTTGTTTTGTAACCAATGTATTTACTCTGTAGAATGCCCGGGGAACTTTGTAAGAACCCTAGCTATCTGATTGGAAATCAATGTGTCAGGTATTTAGCATATCGGGATTCTCCTTCCTGTCTTTGTTCTTGTTGGAGAAGGAGAAGCCACTTTTCCCGTCTTGTCTATCTAGCTATAAGGATGTCGCGATGTAGCTCTTTGTTGTTTTACTTCCCAAGTACCCTTTTCCCATGCTAGTGTTAAAGTAAACTTTTATACTTTTTATATTCACGTGGACTCAGTCTCTCAATACTTACTCTGCTGACTAAAATGATTTTTACTCTGCTGAATACAAACTTTCTTTAAGAATCAAACCTAACACTTTTGAAAGATGTTAATTCCCGTGGCCATCACTGCATCCTCCGGCAGCAGATTCCACAATTTAATCACTGTGTAAAGTGGTGTTTCCTTTTGTCTGTTCTGAACCTACTGCCCATCAGCTTCATTGGATGCCCCTGGGTTCCAGTGTTTGGGGAGACGGAGAAGAATTTCTCTGTGTCTACACTCTCCAACCTATGCATAATTTGATAAACTCTCATTTCCCCCCTTTAGTCGTCCCCTTAGTGGAAAGTGCTGTCAAGCGGCAGCTGAGTAATGTCGGCCCCCGTAGGGTTTTCAAGGCAAAGAGATGAACAGCGGTGGTTTGCCATTTCCTGCTTCTGCATAGCAACTCTGGACTTCCTTGGTGGTCTCCTGTCCAAGTCCTAGCTGGGGGCAACCCTGCTTAGCTTTCGACATTGCTCTGCCCCGGAACACAGAGGTTCCATTTAGCTGGTTTGGCCAACCCACCCTCACCATCCTCTTTTTGATCCCCTTCACAAGTTCATAGAATCAATCATAGAATCATAGAGTTGGAAGGGACCTCCAGGGTCATCTAGTCCAACCCCGTGCACAATGCGGGAAATTCACAAATACCTCCCCCCCATAACACACCCCATGGCCCCTGTTCCATGCCCAGAAGATGACAAAAGAACCAGGATCCGCAGCCAAACTGGCCTGGAGAACAGTTGCTTCCTGACCCCAAAGTGGTGAACAGCATTTCCCTTGGTGTGTAAGAAAGGGCCATGAGAACTAAGCCCTGAGGCAACCCGTCCTGCCCTCCCTCTCGTGATCTGCCGAAGTTCACAGAATCCTCATTGCCGTCAGATGGCCATCTAGCCTCTGCTTGAAAACCTCCCAAGGAGGAGAGCCCACCACCTCCCGAGGAAGCCTCTTCCACTGAGGAACCGCTCTAACCGTCAGGAAATTCTCCCTAAGGTTTAGCTGAAAACTCTTTCTGATTGAATTTCAACCCCTTGGTTCTGGTCTGCCCTTCTGGGGCCACAGAAAAAGTTTGTCTGCTTTTGTCTCTGCAGAGGCTGCCAAATGCTTTGCAAAAATTACAGGTGGCTGTTGAGTCTCCCCGCCCCCCGTTGGCCTTTACATCAGAGAGGAAGACATCATCAAGCATAAAAACCCTTTTAAGTACATCTAAACCAACCAAGCTGCCTTACTCTGAGGTCGGCTGTTCGTCTCAGCTGGCGGAGCGTTTATTCCCCCAGAAACTTTCCAGGGTCTCAGTGCCTTCTGTACATGTGGAACCACCTTCTGCTGAATCAGGCGATCTGTCTGTCAAAGTAGGTTCTGCCTGTTCAGATTGGCAGCGGCTCTCCAGGGTCTCAGGCGGGAGCTCTTTCACATCACCTATTGCTTGGTCTTTTTAACTGGATTGAACCTGTGACCTTCTGCAAGCCAAGTAGATGCTCTACCCCTGAGCCACTGTCCCTTTCCATGGCTGTCCAGGGTCTCAAGCAAAGGTCTTTCCCATCACCTCCTGCCTGGTCCTTTTTAACTGGAGATGCCGGGGATTGAACCTGGGACCTTCTGCATGCCAAGCAGAAGCTCGGCCACTGAGCCACAGCCCCTGTCTATGTCTCTCCAGGATCTCAGGCAGAGGTCTTTCCCATCACCTCCTGCCTGGTCCTTTTTAACTGAAGATGCCGGGGACTGAACCTGGGACCTTCTGCATGCCAAGCAGAGGCTCGACCACCGAGCCACAGCCCCTGTCTATGTCTCTCCAGGATCTCAGGCAGAGGTCTTTCCCATCACCTCCTGCCTGGTCCTTTTTAACTGGAGATGCCAGGGATTGAACCTGGGACCTTCTGCAGTGCCAAGCAGAGGCTCGGCCACTGAGCCACGGCTCTTCCCAAAACCATACAGTGCCTTAAACTGAATCAGACCAATCGGGCCATCAAGTTCTGTATTGTCTACTGGGAGTGGCAGTGGCTCTCCAAGGTCTCAGCTCAGTGTCATGGTCATGGATGAGGATGAGCTGACAGGGCCTGCAGAAACCACAGCTGGCCCCTCTGAAGCAGCAGAGGAGGAGAGCTGGCAAGTGCCGGTAACAGCAGTCTTCACACACCTGGCCCAGGTAAGAAGGAAAAACTGCAAGCTGAAAGTCCTCCTGACTCACCCCCACATGTGACTCATTTAAGGGAGCGACTGCGGCAAAACTTAGCAACCAGGCGAAGAGAGGCCAGGCTACAAGGGAGACGCTCGGCTAGCCCAGAGTTCTAACAGGAGCCTGGCTGATCGTGCAGCTGGCTAATTGGTAGCAGCATTTAACTCCACACGCTGGGCAGTACTCTTTGTGGAAGCAACGAGTCATCTTCGTGCTGCTAGCATCCACTCCGGCTTGGCTCTTGCTCCTAGACCTTCAGACCCCCTGGCTTTCAACTTGGCTCCATGTTCCTGGCTCCTGACTCCAGTTTGGCTTTAGACTATGTTTCTGGTTAGTGATTTTGGACTTGGCTCCGTGTTTCTGGCTCCTGTCCTTGGCCTGTCCTGGACTCCCTTTGACTGGCAACCCAGCCCGTGCCACTCAGGGTCTTTCACGTGGCCCTCTGCCTTCATTTGAAACCTGGTGTTGGAGGAGCGTCTTATGGATAGTGTGGACTGCCAAAAAAAAGACCAATGAACAGGCTCTGGGTCAAATCAAGCCTGACCTCTCCCTAGAATCGTGCTTTAGTCATGTTATGAGAAGGCAAAAGTCACTGGAGAAGACAATCATGCTGGGAAAAGCGGACGGCAGCAGGAAAAGAGGAAGACTGAACCTGAGATGGATCGACTCCCTCAAGGAAGCCACCAAGGCCCTCCGTTGGCAAGACTGTTAAGGACAGGACATCTTGGAGGATGTTAATTCATAGGGTTGCCATAAGTAGTAGTAGCAGCAGCCGCAGTAGTTGTTATTTATTAGATTTCCGAATCGCCGGAGCCCTGAGTACACAGGGTTCTGAGCAATTTAGCAAGTTAAAAGCATACAGAAGGCAGATTTAAAATTTACCATCAATTGATCTTAATTACTCAGTCTCCAAGATGGCGTCTGCAGTTTAACTCAAAAGCCTGCTCTGAGCCGTGCTTCCGTCTCATGGGCAGGTTAAGGAGGTGGCCAAAGTGGGCAAGGTGGAAGAAAAGAGGAGGGCGCCGGCTACGATGGAAAACCGTCGCTGTCCTCAACCAAAAGCCTGGCGGAACATCTCTGCCGTACAGGCCCTGCGGAACGGCATTACTGTCAGGCTCCTTAGTCAGGTCACGCAATGCACGGCTTCATAAGAAGGATCTGTTTATTGGTAAATCATAACTAAAGATGCATACACAGCTCGTGTCAGGAATGGCCGTGGATAATGGAGGCCTCTGACTTACAGTAAATTCAAACAACCCCCTAGTCTAATTGAAGTCAATGATTATAATTCGTGCGCACAGGCAAAGCAAGCAGGCATGAGAGAAAAAAACAATTTAAAAGCTGCTGATTCCCAGTGTAGTGCCTAGCATCTGGAGACACCACAAGGTCAGACATATGATAACAAGCAGACAGTGAAAAAAACATTTGAGAAGCCCAGAGGAGAAAGTACTCCCCTACATTCCCAACTAATGACAGGGCTACCTGACAATTACATTGGAAGCAACTTGTTGCCGTTTTAACATTCATTCTGCTTGGTCCCTTGGAAATATTGCTACTAAAAAAATGCCTTAGCAGAGGATGCCCGGAATCAAACCCTGGGACCTTCTGCATGCCAAGCAGGCGCTCTACCACTGAGCCACAGTCTGTCTCCAGGGTCTCAGGCAGAGGACTTTCACATCACGTACTGCCTGGCCCCGGCCTGTAGCTAAAGTGGGGCATCTCGGGGCTAGGCCCCCCAACTTACTAGCAAGCCCCCCCCCGACATCCCATCCAGCCCAGGGGCCCCCAGGTGGTGGTGGATGCAGGGAAGGAGCTGGGTATTTGATTTGATTTGATTAGCCAGTGTCCCCTAAGAAATTTAGAAGAAGAAGAGAAGAGATTGGATTTATACCTGCCCTTCACTACCCAAAGGTGTCTCAGAGCGGCTTACAAACTCCTTTCCCTTCCCCTCCCCACAACAAACACCCTGCAAGGTAGGTGGGGCTGAGAGAGCTCTGACAGAAACTGTTCTTTTTCAAGGACAGCTCTTATCAGAACTGTGGCTTGCCCAAGGTCATCCAGCCAGGTGCAAGTGGAGGAGTGGGGGATCAAACCCGGTTCTCCCAGATTAGAGTCCACACACTTAACCACTACAGCAGACTGGCTTTCCCCCTGACTTTAAATTTAAATGTCCCCTGACTAAAAAAATCCTGGCTACAGGCCTGGCCTGGTCCTCTCTAACTGGAGATGCCAGGGATGGAACCCGGCACCTTCTGCCTGCCAAGCAGAAGCTCTGCCACTGAGCCACGGCCCCTCCCCACCGGTTCTGTCGCTGCGCTTCAGCGATGTCACTTCAATCCTGCAGTTCCCTTCGGTCCACGGATCCCGACGCAGAGGGTTGCGGGTGCCGTGACTTCCCGTCCCTTCCTGAGCTGGTACATCAGATGTTGTCAAAGAGGCAGCGATCTTGTCAGCAGAGCGCCCGTTCAGGCCGCTGTGCGAGAGGCAGATGTTACAGCCGATTAAGGAGGCAAACAGTCTTTCGCTGGCAAAAGTTGACGTGAGGCATACCCTGTGCCCCAGGCCGATTCTCCTGGGGACGTGCTTTACATGAGGGATGCCTTTGGGGGGGAAAGGTTTGTAGCTTGTCAGCTCGCCTGATGTTTGCGTCAATCAGAGCTTGCCGGCTGCCCTGGGTGGGTGGATGGGGGAGCTGTATATACTGGCCCGAATCTTCCCGGCCTCCATGGAACATCAGAAGAGCCCTGCTGGTTCAGATCAGCAATCCATCTAGTCCAGCATCCCGTTTCACACAGTGGCCAGCCAGTTATTAGAGAGGGTCAACAACAGGGCAGAGAGGCCGAGGCCTTCATAAGAACTTAAGAATAGCCCTGCAGGATCAGTCCAGTGGTCCCTCTAGTCCAGCATCCTGTCTCACACAGTGGCCAGTTAGTTCCTCCAGAGGGCCAGCAACACGGTATAGATAGAGATTTCTGAGGCCTTCCCCTGATAAGAACTTAAGGAGAGGCCTGCTGGATCAGACCAGTGGTCCATCCAGTCCAGCATCCTGTCTCACACAGCGGCCAACCAGTTCCTCTGGAGGTCCAAACACAGGGCACAGAGGCTAAGGCCTTCCCCGATAAGAACATCAGAAGAGTCCTGTTAGATCAGACCGGTGAGGGTCCATCTAGTCCAGCATCCTGTCTCACCCAGTGACCAGCCAGTTCCTCTGGACAGCCAACAACAGGGCATGGAGGCTGAGGCCTTCCCTTATAAGAACTTCATAAGAACCCTGCTGGATCAGCCCAGTGGCCCATTTAGTCCAGCATCCCGCCTCACCCAGTGGCCAACCAGTCCCTCTGGAGGGCCGACAACAGGGCAGAGAGGCTGAGGCCTTCCCTTATAAGAACCTCAGAAGAGCCCTGCTGGATCAGACCAGTGAGGGTCCATCGAGTCCAGCATCCTGTCTCACACAGTGGCCAACGAGTTCCTCTGGGTGGCCAACAACCGGGCAGAGAGGTTGAGGCCTTCCCCTGAGGTTGCCTCCTGTTGTGCCAGCATTCAGAGGTTTGCTGCCTCTGCACGTGGAGGTTTTTTTTAGTCATCTTGGTTAGTGGCTGCTGATAGGCCCCGTCTTCCACATATTTGTCTGATCCCCTTTTAAAGCCATTTGTGCTCATAGGTTTCACTACGTCCACTGTAGGGGGAACTGTGGGATTTGGAAGGGCTTCCTTTTGTCCGTCCTGATGTTCTTGTGTTACTGGATTCGGCCCCCTTCTCCCTGTGGGATTAAACCCTTCTCCCTGTGGGAGTAAACCCTTCCTATCCTGTGGAAACTTAAAGCAAACAGCATCTTTTCCTCAAAGAAAATAGCTGCCATTTGTAATAGGCTCCTTCTGAATGGCGGCCATTTGTAGTATGCCCTGCCCATAGGGCGGCCATTTTGTGGTGGCACTCACCAACCACCTTTCTTAACATTCTTAAATTGGTCATTGGCTGAACAAGGCTGGGGGCTGCTGGTCTGGCCAGACATAGTTGGAGAGGGGATGGAGTTGTGTTCAGTAATTTTAAGACTTCTGAGCATATAACCTGAAGTGAGTGGATGTGTATTCCACATGTGGGCTCAGGTCCCATACAAGATTGCCACTAGGATTGGAACAAAAGTGATGTCAAGACGCTCTAGAGATTTCACAATCGTGAGTTGTGATGTCACTTCCTGTTCCAAAAGAGGCGATCATGGTGCTGGAGGGGGCAGCAGTGGGAGGGCTTCTGGTGTCCTGGCCCCACTGCTGGACCTCCTGATGGCACCTGGTATATTTTGGCCGCTGTGTGACAGAGTGTTGGACTAGATGGGCCATTGGCCTGATTCAACATTGGCTTCTCTTATGTTCTTATGTTATGTTATTTCTCTTTCCCCTACCCCATGGTTCGGGAGATTGCCATTTCAAATGTTGAGACATTTTGGGGGCAGTACCTGACAAGGGTGGACTTTTGGGGAATGTGAGGTCACCTATGGAGAGTTGATGGATGTGACATTCTAGGAGTGCCCAGTCTCTGTGGTGTTTGCCATAGTCCTAGAGTGTCACCATTTTATCTCCTGCCCTTGAAATTATTGAGAGTGGGGGATTGAAAGCAGGGGCTGGAGATTTCTCGCTGCCACCAGGCAAATGGTAAGCCTAGCTCTGTACAAAATGTCTCGTGTACCTGTGGCCGACATGATATTGTGAGGATCTTAATGTTCATTTTAAGGGACAACTGTCTCCAAATCCCGTGGACAAACGTCCTCGTCTACTTTCCCCCAAACCGGGATCTTTCTTCTTGGAGTCGAACCAGAGTTTTCGCTTGGGTGCCGTTATGTTTTCCATGGGCTGGGTGGCTGGCTTAGTCATGTGGTAGCTTGCCAATATGCCACAATTTCTGGTTTTATAGCATTTAATACTTCGTCCTTTCTTTGGATCTCCTTAGTAGTCCTAAGCCTTTGGCCCCGGCTAGGAAACAGCCCCTGATAAACATGCCTGCATGCTAGAGATCAGCCGTCAGAGGAGCACGGAGGCAACACGGCATTAAAAATAGCACAAAATTATCTTGCAAAATCACCACGGAGGAAACAGCAACGCGGGCAGAAGGCCGTAATTACTGCAAAGCTCCTCCCGGGAGAGACAGGAAATGTCATTTCCTACTAAGCCTGGGTATTTAAGAGCATCACAGGTGTGTTGGCTGATAACACTCGCGCGGGGAGTTGGGGAGGGGGCCCACCCGAGAAGCTCGGCCGGGAGAAAAAACAGCGTCTGCCTCTCGCGAGCGGCCTGCCGACTGGCATGTAGAAAGCCGGGCTTCTTCGGCAACCCCTTCCGAGAGCCTCTTTTCCGTTTCTTGGTGTTTGTGTTTGGTGTAGAGCCAGTTTTGGTGTAGTGGTTAAGTGCCCAAATTCACCACGAAGTCACCTGTCATGTTCATGGCTACAGATTGTACCACAAAAATCACACCGTCACCACTTTGTAGAGTTGCCCTGGCACAAAAACATTGTCCCAATGCACAGATCCTCGGGATTTTTTCTGTTGAGTCGTCCCAAATGCACTACCAAATCACATTATGCCCATCGCCACAGATTACACCACAGAAACCACGCATTTGTGGCAGCCGTTTTTTTGTTCTGGCAACCGATATCTGTTCTCGAAATTCCAAAAACATATAATGGTGCCACAAGGTTGACGACCCCTGCCTTAGTTTATTTTGAAATCCAAAGTATAAGTCAGGATACATAACACATTTCATTTTCCAAATTTCAGAAAGCTATGGAGAACTGGGTTTGATTCCCCATTCCTCCACTTGCAGCTGCTGGATGACCTTGGGCGAGCTATAGTTCTGTCAGAGCTGTCCTTGAAAGAGCAGTTGCTGTCAGAGCTTCCTCGGCCCCACCTACCTCACAGGGTGTCTGTTGTGGGGAGGGGAAGGGGAAAGGAGATTGTAAGCCCCTCTGAGACTCCGAATGAAGGGCGGGGTATAAAGCAAATCTCCTCTTCTTCTTCTTCTTCTTCTTCTTCTTCTTCTTCTTTGTTAGAGTGAAACGTGCCGTCCTCTGTCCTCCATTACAGAAGCCAGCAGGAACTGAGCCTAGGGGAACCTGCCCCCTGCTTTGGTCGATTCCCGTATCTTGTGGAGATCTTGGTCCTCCCAACTGTCCCAAATAAGAGCCATTCTGTATTTGCACTGTCCCACATTGTGGATGGTTTCATGGTGCTTGCCACAGAATGCTCTGCTCACCCTTTTTGCTGTTCCTTTTCGGGCCATCTGGGAGGTCAAGACACCGAGCGGCTGTCCCAGCCCTCTGTCCCAGCCCCGGCAGCGCACCGCTAAGACAAAAATGTGTGAGCCGGGGGCTAAAAACCTGTGAGCTAGCTCACACTAACTCAGCTTAGAGGGAACACTGGTCCCAAGTCCACCCGACTCACAAAGGGGTTCCTTGCTTCCCTCTTCAGATCTACACTGCCACCAGCTGGTTGATTACAGTATTTCCCACTGTTTCCAGAATTTCCAGTATTTCCTGGTTGATTACAGTATTTGGAGGGCCAACAACAGGGCAGAGAAGCTGAGGGCTTCCCCTGATAAGAACCAAAGAAAAGCCCTGCTGGATCAGACCAGTGGTCCAGCTAGTCCAGCAGCCTGCCTCACACAGTGGCCAGCCAGTTCTGCTGGAGGGCCAACAACAGGGCACAGAAGCCGAGGCCTTCCCCTGAAAAGAATCTCAGAAGAGCCCTGCTGGATCAGACCAGTAAGGGTCCATCTAGTCCAGCGTCCTGTCTCACATGGTGGCCAACCAGTTCCTCTCCACTTCATCCAACGATGTATTGATTGACTGCCTCCCTTCCCCAGTACGCTTTTAGTAACGTGTTTCAGTGGGCCTTATCATGGTTCCGGGGACAAAAACCTTCCAGCCTTTAAAATAATAACAAATGTATTGAAAAGAAAAAAAACCCACACCTAATTTGCACAGCAATGGATTGAGCAAGGGTATAAAGTAAAGGTGGATACATGCAGTCTTCTGCCCCTTTGCTAACATATCCTCACTGTTGTTATTCCAGGGCCCGGCACACCCAAACTCCTAAACCAGAAGGGAAATATAATGGCACTGTTTTAGAATGTGCTGGTTATTGCCAGTTTTATGTGAAACTGCAGGATCCAAAGACATTTTTAAATAAAAGCAGGCATCCAGGTTTCTTTCCTCTGAATTTTTCACAATGCAACAAAACCTGGTTGGGTTTTTTGTTTGTACAGTGTGACTTCAGTTGTGGCTTCAATATTTGTTGAAGACTATAATCCCCATTATGCACTCAAGGTAGAATCTCACGAGGAGAGAGAAGGAGAGAGAGCCCTGTTGAGATCTTTCCTTCGCCTCTGGTCACCTTGAAAACAACACGTCCCCCATCATGCTTAGCTGTTTCACATCGTATTTGCTTCACCATAGCACTCTAGTTCTGACTATGTTCTTTCCTATCTCTTCTTTACCTTGAAAAGAAACAGACAAGGGGGGGGAGTTACAGCAGGCAAACGAAATGACTCAGAGCGTTCATCAAGTTCCCTGAGATGTCTAATGCTTGTTTAAAATAAATAAGAGTCACGACTAGGGCTTGAAATGTTCTAAAGCAGTGATGCAGTTTTGGTGTACTGGTTAAGAGTGCAGACTCCAATCTGGGAGGAACCGGGTTTGGTTCCCCACTCCTTCACATGCAGCTGCTGGGGTGACCCTGGGCCAGTCACAAGTTCTCTCAGCGCTGTTCTTTCAAGAGCAGTCCTCGAAAGAGCTCTCTCAGCCCCACCTACCTCACAGGGTGTCTGTTGTGGGGAGGGGAAGGGAAAGGGATTGTAAGCTGCTCTGAGACTCTGAAGGGCGGGGTATAAATCCAATTTCTCTTCTTCCTCCTCCTCCTCCTCCTCTTCCCACAGCAGACACCCTGTGAGGTAGGTGGAGCTGAGAGAGCTCCGAGAGAGCTGTGACTGGCCCAAGGTTACCCAGCAGGCTTCATGGGGAAGAGGAGTGGGGAATCAAACCCAGTTCTCCAGATTAGAGTCCACCCCTCTTAACTACTACACCACCCTGGCTCTTGCACAAGTTTGTGTTGGCGGGGTTGCAAATTCATCCACCTTGGCCGCCCTTTGACCTCACCAGGATGTCCGGTGAACAATGCTCCCTCTAAGCTGTGAAGTCCTGTGAGCAAAAATTCTACTTTGTGACCTACGGGCATTAAGGCTGTGAGCCAGCGATTTGGCTGCTGCCCAAATTAGTTTGCTCTGGAGCCATCCTTCCTGAGCTAAGGCAAAAATATGTGAGCTGGAGGCTAAAAAACTGTGAGCCAGCTCACCCTAACTCAGCTTAGAGGGAACACTGCCGGTGACCCTCCCTGCTATGGCGTTGGCACCCCCGCCCCCTGCCCCCGTACTTCTCTGGTCCCCTCGCCCCATTCTGCCGGCGTCCCATTTCAAGGCTTTGCCCGTCCACATCGAAGTCCAGAAGTCGGCTTGCCGTTACGTTTCTGGCCTCCGCTTTTCACATTCTCCCGATGTGCTTCTCGGCGGTTTGATTTGGTCCTTACACGGCGGCACACCGGTGTTTTCCCTCCTTAATGAACCTCAACTTTGGTAAGCTTTAATAGGAAGCGTGACTCTATTTAAATGCAAATTTGACATTTCCAGCCCTGGGCAGGTAGGGTGGTGTTTGCAGCACTGATTTATAGGGACAGGGCCTTCGAGGGTCTTGATATTTGCTTTCTAATGCTTCTGTTCTCTTACTGGGCTCTCTCGGGCACGTTTGTGTTCGTGGCTGGGATTCTTATTTGGGGTTAGAATGCTTTTTGCCCTGCAACTGCGAATGGTACCTGACACAAATCCCTTTGGGTCTCTGGCCCGAAGAGCAGAGGTAGTCGCGTGGATGGAGTCATTGTGAGGGACTCTAATCTGGAGAACTGGGTTTGATTCCCCATTCCTCCATCACCTGAAGTCAGCTGGGTGACCTTGGGCCAGTCACAGTTCTCTCAGAGCTGTTCTCTCAAGAGCAGTTCTCTCAGAGCTCTCTCAGCCCCACCTGCCTCACAGGGTGTCTGCTGTGGGAAGAGGAAGGGGAGGAGATTGTAAGCCGCTTGGAGACTCTGAGTGAAGGATGGGGTATAAATTCAATCTCCTCCTCCTCTTCCTTCCCCAGCAAGCTTCTTTTGGCAGTTTGGGGATTTGAATCCAGGTCTCCCAGATACTAAGCCAACATTGTAACCCCTACACCTGTCTGGCTACAAATCAGGAGGTTCCCAATTCAAATCTTGCTCCTTTCCTGAGTTTGTTTGGCAGACTCAGGCAAACTATTCCCCAGATCACCCTCTAATATTTCAGGCTGCCAGAGTCCAAATCCCCAATTTTAATTGGAATTTCATGCAAATTTTGCTAATTATGCTAATTGAATGTGTTCGTTCCATTGTGCACAGCCACTGTGTGAGACAGGATGCTGGACTGGATAGACCACTGGTCTGATCCAGCACAGCTCTTCTGATGTTGTTATCAGGGGAAGGCCTTGGCCTCTGTGCCCTGTTGCTGGCCCTCCAGAGGAACTAGTTGGCCACAGTGTGAGACAGGATGGTGGACTAGATGGACCCTCCCTGGTCTGATCCAGCACAGCTCTTCTGATGTTGTTGTCAGGGGAAGGCCTCGGCCTCTGTGCCCTGTTGTTGGCCCTCCAGAGGAACTAGTTGTCCACAGTGTGATTCAGGAGGCTGGACCGGATGGACCCTCCCTGGTCTGATCCAGCAGGGCTCTTCTGAGGTTCTTGTCAGGGGAAGGCCTCGGCCTCCCTGCCCTGTTGATGGCCCTCCAGAGGAACTGGTTGGCCCCTGTGTGATTCAGGATGCTGGACTAGATGGACCCTCACTGGTCTGATCCAGCAGGTCTCTTCTTAGATTCTTATCGGGGGAAGGCCTCGACCTCTCTGCCCTGTTGTCGGCCATCCAGAGGGACTGGTTGGCCACAGTGTGAGACAGGATGCTGGACTGGATGGACCACTGGTCTGATCCAGCAGGGGCTCTTCTGATGTTCTTATGATCATAATTTTTCAGCTAATAAGTTCATCGTGAGGGGAGCATTACCAATCAGGAGGAACACATTCTGTGTGGAAGTATGCTAATGGTGTGCGTTTTTTCTCATTTGTTTTAACTTTATGCCAGAGAGATCTGTTTTTCTTTGATTAGCTTTGAGCTGAGCCTGTTGGGTACGACAGTTGAGTTTGGCCCTGGCCACCCCTGGAAAGGGAAAACTCGATATCTTTTTTTTTAGAGACGGTTGGGGTTTGGTGTGCACCAACGATGCCTAGGAGATAGTATGTAAGGGAAAGCTGTTGCCGAAATGGCTGATGCTGCTCACGCGCAGCCTCCCGCCTGTGGAGATGCACAACTTACTCCGATTTTCCTCACTGCCCTGAGGCTGAGTGCACAGGCTGTCTTGGATTCGTATCCTGCTCCACTTGTGCTGTTCTTGCTTTCGGAGAGAAGCCCGCTGCTTCCTTTTAAGCCCCGCATAGTCAAGCTGTTCGAAAGCAAGAAATTGCAAGTCGGTAGACAGGTATCGTTTCGGTGGGAAGGTTGACAGCGTTCCGTGCGCCTTGGTGTCTAGTCATGCCGGCCACATGACCACGGAAATGTCTTTGGACAGCGCCGGCTCTTCGGCTTGGAAACGGAGATGAGCACCCCATCCCTAGAGTCGGATTCGACTGGCTTTCGAACAAGGGAAACCTTTGCCTTCACCTTTAGACGAGCAGATCTGCTGTTAAAATGCCAGCATCTAACTCTCTGTCTCTCTGTCTCCTCCTTTATCCTTCAGGTTTTTATATAACAGAATGGGATACTGGAGCGACTGGTCCGTTCCGATACTGGTTACGACAGCTGCCGGTTTCACGTATATCACGGCCTTGTTGGTAAGTCAAGGAGGAGAAGAAAAGGTTTCTCACCCCCCAGATTTTGTGTCACATATTGGAGCGCTGTTTGCCCTCCGGAAAAGGGAACATTGTCAATTCTGCTGATGCATGAGAGTCTCTCTCGTAGGGCTGTCGAGAGGTTTTGAAGCTGGTAACTAGTTTTGCACAGGGGGGCCGTATTTTGATTTCAGCAAGCGGAAGGGGAAGGTCAGCTACACAGAGTCTCTGCCCATTTGTGCCCATGCGACTTAAGCCCAAGGCAAAGGCCTCTGTCTCCCAGAGTGGAGGCTTTTGCAAACCCACCCCCCGGTGTGCACTTTAATTTCTGCACTGCCCCCCTCCCTGGTCGGAATAGCAACAAAAGCTCTGCCAGTTTCTTCTTCCCGGACCTGTTTGTCAGGGGATTTGTGCAGAATTTCTGTCGCTGTTTGCATTAGGGCTTCAAGAGCCTTTTGGCTGTGTCTCAAGAGCCCTTTGGCCAGATCTCCAGAGCCCTGGGCCATGTCTCTGTCCACAGGTGTCCAGGCATCCAACATGTGTAAAAGAAAGGGAGTAGGTATCTTTTGGATCAGAGCTATACCGGGGGCCAGAGAAGTTGTTTCTCGAGCTTGATTAGATTTCTGGTTGCCTTTTACTAATTCATGGAAACTGGATCTAGCCCTTTCCACCCCAGCGTAAAAGGAAACTCCAGTTTGGTGTAGTGGTTAAGTTGCGCGGACTCTTATCTGGGAGAACCGGGTTTGATTCCCCACTCCTCCACTTGCACCTGCTGGTGTGACCTTGGGTCAGTCACAAGCTCTGGCACAGCTGTTCTCTCAAGGACAGTTTCTGTCAGAAGTTCTCTCAGCCCCACCTGCCTCCCAGGGTGTCTGTTGTGGGGAGGGGAAGGGAAAGGAGCTTGTAAGCCACTCTGAGACGCCTTTGGGCAGTGAAGGGCGGGGTATAAATCCAAACTCCTCCTCCTCCTCCTCCTCTTCTTCTTCTTCTTCTTCTTCTTCTTCTTCTTCTTCTTCTTCTTCTTCTCCAAAGAGAAATCAAAGAGGAAGAAAAGAGAATTTTTGAAAGAGAATAAAGAGGAATCAATGGCTATTGTCTAGTGGATTTTAGAGAAAGGAATTCCACTCCCCATAACCTTCAGGTTATCACTGGTGTAGCAATGCCTTCTGGCTTGGGTGTGCCTCTCGGCTTCCCAGTCAGCTACCTTAGTTGTCCCTGCACACTTTTCAAACTTTCCTAACCACCACCACTCCTTTCATGGAGGAGAGTTTGCACTGAGACTTTTCCGGATGACCTTTTTGCAAATCTGAGTGGTCCAGGAATAGCACAGAGCTGTCGCTCGCTGGCAAAGGCTCTTGCTTTGTGCGGGATGGGGTTATCAGTGGCCCTTAGCCAGCACAGTGGAGACGAGCTTCCATATGCAGAGGCAGTATACCCCTGAATAGCAGACATGTGAAAAGAACAGGGAAAGGTGATTGGTTCTATGGGCTGCCAGTGAGCTTCCTAGAGGCATAAAGACCTCAGAACAGCCCTGCTGGATCAGACCAGTGAGGATCCATCTAGTCCAGTCTCCTGTCTCACACGGTGGCCAGCCAGTTCCTCTAGAGGGACAACAACAGGGCACAGAGTCCGAGGCCTTCCCCTGAGAAGAACCCCAGAAGAGCCCTGCTGGATCAGACCAGGGAGGGTCCATGCCAGCCTCCCGTCTCACACAGTGGCCAGCCAGTTCCTTTGGAGGGCCAGCAACAGGGCGGAGAGGCCGAGGCCTTCCCCTGAGAAGAATCTCAGAAGAGCCCTGCTGGGTCAGACCAGTGAGGGTCCACCCAGTCCAGCCTCCCGTCTCACACAGTGGCCAGCCAGTTCCTTTGGAGGGCCAGCAACAGGGCGGAGAGGCCGAGGCCTTCCCCTGAGAAGAATCTCAGAAGAGCCCTGCTGGATCAGACCAGTGAGGGTCCATCCAGTCCAGCCTCCCGTCTCACACAGTGGCCAGCCAGTTCCTTTGGAGGGCCAGCAACAGGGCAGAGAGGCCAAGGCCTTCCCTTGATAAGAATCTCAGAAGAGCCCTGCTGGATCAGACCAGTGAGGGTCCATCTAGTCCACCATTCTGTCTCACACAGTGTCTTTCCCCCTGATGTTGTCTCTCGGCGCTTGGATTCAGAGGGTGATTGCCTCTGAATGTGGAGGTTCCGCTCCGTCGCCGTGGCCACTGATAAGATCTCTTCTCCATGAAACTGTCTAATCCCCTTTTAAATCCCTGTATTCCTGTGGCCATCACTACATCTTCTGGCTGTGAATTCCGTATTTTAATCACTCACTGTGTGAAGAAATATTTCTTTTTGTCTGTCCTGAACCTACTGCCCATCAGCTTCATTGGAGGCCCTCGAGTTCTAGTATTTTGGGAGAGGGACAGAATTTTTTCTTTGTTAGCTCTCTCCATCCCGAGTCCTCAGACTGGGGGCAAAGGCTGCCAGGCTAGATCCAATTCATGAAAATGTTCTACTTCTAGATTAGCAAAGGGTCACGGCATATTCGTGCCTTTTTCTACTAAAGCCATTTTCTGGTGCTGATGTGCAATCGGTGGCTAAATCGACTTTCCTGCCTCTGACATCCGTTTTGTTGGTTTGTTTGTTTCCAGATTTTAGCACTATGTCACATCGCAGTGGGACAGCAATTGAACCTACACTGGATTCACAAGGTTAGTTCCCCCTCAGTATAAGACATTCCCCAGGGCATTTGAGTGTACTAGGATTGGGGAGGTGTGGGTTCGAATCCTCTCCCTGGCCACAAAGTCCTTTGCTGACCTTGGGCTAGTAGTGCTTGCTGTCAGCTTTATCTGCCTCATAGAATTGTGGGAGTGAAGGGAAGACCCCGTAGGCCACCCTATACTCCTTAGCAGAAGTATGGGAACCCTTTCCTAGTTGACCTGCAGCCACTGAGGAAGGTGTGACTGAGTTTGTTTCTCCTCTGCTGACAGGAGAGCTGGGAGTGGTTCAACTGGCAGGGAGATCCAGGTTCAAATTTCCACACTACCATGAAGCTCACTAGGTGATCCTGGGCCAGTCAATCCCTTTTCATCCTAACCTTACCTCACAGAGTTATTGTGAGGGCAACCTGGAGGAAGGGAAGACTGTGTATTCTGCCCTGAGCTCCTTGGAGGAGTAGAAAGAGAGTCCAGCTGTTCCATAGTGCTTCAGTAGATTAAGTTTTTCCCCTCTGGTCCTGAGTTCTGATTCAGCCGAAACTTGAAAATTCACAAAAGCTGTCTTGAATGCTTCGCCTCTTACAGGAGGGGTGTGTGTAGGTATGAGGGGAAGAAATATAAAATGAAACCTCCCTCTTCCGTTGCAGATTGGGTTGATAACCACCTTTATAGCCACCGTCATCACAATGTGTTCAATAGCCCAGCTCTGGGACGACGAATGGGACATGGTCATAATATCGTTACAGGTAGGTGACCTAGCTTGGGCTGGGGGTAGGGAGTTGTTGTTGTTGTTCAGTCGCACAGTCGAGTCCGACTCTTCGCGACCCCATGGGCCGCATCACGCCAGGCCCTCCGAGTACATCTCAGTGATTTCTTTTTAAAATAGCCTCTCTAAGAACCACAAATGCTTGGGAGATTCATGGAAGGGAAGAAGAGGAGGAGGAGATTGGATTTATACCCTGCCCTTCACGGGGAGTCTCAGAGCGGCCTACAAACTCCTTTCCCTTCCTCTCTTCACAACAGACGCCTTGTGAGCAATGCTCCCTCTACGCTGTGGAGTGTTGTGAGCAAAAATTCTACTTTGTGAGCTCCTGGCACTAATGTTGCGAGTGGGCGATTTGATGACGGCGTAAATTAGTTTGCTCTGGAGCCAATCTTCCTGAGCTAAGGCAAAAAATGTGTGAGCTGGAGGCTGAAGAAACTGTGAGCTAGCTCGCACTAACTCAGCTTAGAGGGACACGCTGCTTGTGAGGTACGTGGGCCCGAGAGAGCTCTGAGAGAACGGCTCTTGAGAGAACAGCTCCGAGAGAACTTGTGACTGACCCAAGATCACCCAGCTGGCTGCCCGGGGAGGCGTGGGGGAATCAAACCCGGTTCTCCCAGGTTAAAGTCCGCACACTTAACCACTACACTAAACTGGTCATTGCTCTCAAAAGAGAGAGCCAGGGTGGTGTAATGGTTAAGAGCGGCAGACCCTAATCTGGAGAAGCGGGTTTGATTCCCCACTCTTCCTCATGAAGCCTGCTGGGTGATCTTGGGCCAGCCACGGTTCTTTCCAAACTCAGCCCCACCTACCTCACAAGGTGCCTGTTGTAGGGAGAGGAGGGGAAGGCTTTGAGACTCCTTAGGGTCTCTTCTTCTTCAAAAATAAATCCCCTGAAATGGATAGGCAGTATTGTTTTCTAAGACACAAGAAGGAAGCACGGTGTTATGTGATGCTTTATTAGTGGAACTCATTGCTACAAGATATACGGTGCCAGAAATTATTTTTTCCCCCCAGTGACTAGGTGACAGATGGGTTCATGAGCCCGCCCTCGTCAGATCTCAGAAGCTAAGCAGAGTCAGCCCTGGCTAGTATTTGGAAGGGCGATCTCCAGAGAATACCGGGGTTGTGTTGCAGAGACAGGCATTGGCAGACCACCCCGGAACATCTCCTTCCTTGAAAACCTTATAGGGTTGCCGTAAGTCAGAACTGACTTGACGACAGAAATAACAATAAAATAAATTATCCGTCCAACGAATGCTGGATTGGGTGAGAATTCTCCCTTCAAGGTCCCCCATCTTTACGCCTCTCCTTCCTCACAAAAGTGACAGTTTGGGGGTTTCAGGGTTTTCTTGCGAAGGGAGAATAGTGACTTACCCAACTTAAACCGGTCATCCGGATCTGCCTGAAGGCCCTCGCGCCTCCAGATCCCGGGCGCGGGTCACCCGTGGATGTCCCTGAGTCGCTCCGGTGAGCCGGTTGGCCTGCCCAGGCAGGGCAGATCTTATGCAACCGCCTTTTGTGTTGCATGATGAAGTTTCCTTTCAGAAAAACATCACGCACTTCATAACCTGAGGCTGGGGTTGCCATGGCGATGTTCCGGGCCTCTCTTTTGTCTTTGTGGGTTGCTTCTCTGGTATGAACGGTGCCTACCTGTACTCTTGTCTGTAATAATTTGAAAGGCGCTTCTCTGCTTGCATCCCTGTAAGCGTAGTAGCTGCAGTTGAGGGGCAGGGGAGAGTGCCAGCAAATCCCTTCCCCGAATTAATGGCCACTGTGCCTAGCCAGGAAGAGTAGGTGGTAGCTGGGAGGGTTCGTATTTCCACCTTATTGATTAGCGTTTCCCAGATTTCTGATAACTCAGACCCAAAGTGCCTTGCCTGTAGATGAGCCAGCCTGCCGCATCTCTGTATGCTTCCCGGCTTCTGCCTTTGCTACCATTTCTGAAATACAAATTGAGGTTTGCTTCGCTTCAGAGAAACTTACTTTTAGGCTGTAAGTGATTGAAAATGTGCTACTTTCTGAGGCTCTGTCTAGATGTTACGTGTAGCACGTGATCGCCACAGGGACTGGCAGCCAGATAGCTATGCTGTGAGCAATGCTCCCTCTAAACTTTGGAGTCCTGTGAGCAAAAATTCTGCTTTGTGAGCGACTGGCATTAAAGTGGTGAGCGAGCGACTTGGCTGCTGCATAAATCAGTTTGCTCTGGAGCCCTCCTTCCTGAGCTCAGACAAAAACGTGTGAGCCAGTGGCTAAAAAACTGTGAGCTAGCTCACACTAACTCAGCTTAGAGGGAACACTGGCTGTGAGTTCCCGTGGGAGCCCAATTCTTGAAGAACCGTAGGATCCTGATTCCAGGGTGATGGTGGTGTTATCTGCTCTATCAGGGTGCTGCACACCCACTTAATACTTGTATGTGCAGGTCTGCCCTTGGAAAAACAATACCCCTCTTGGCTTTTTTGGATGGAATGCCACCTGTTCAACCACACCCTGACAAGAATTGCCTTCTCCCAGCAAAAGCTGATTGGAAGGAGGGAAGGCCAAAGCAGGGAATCATGCAGAGACGTAGCAGGCAGTCTCCTCTGGGTACTCTGGTTTCATAGGTGCCTATAGGCATTCACTTTGTTAGTTCTTTGCAGCCCCTGCCAAGCTTCAGAGGTCTCCAGGACAGCGGCATTCCGGGTTGGCCCTTCTTAATTTTACGTTTCTCGACTGATCTCTGCCTTGCTTTGTCTGTCTCTTTCGCCATGCCACATGCAACAAGGTGCATTTCTCTTGTAAAGGCTTTTCCTGCTCTCTTTCTTTCCCCCCAGGCCACGGCCCCCTTTCTGCACATCGGAGCCCTGGTAGCCGTCACCGCGCTGTCGTGGTTGATATCCGGGCAGGTCGCGAGAGCAGAAAGAGCCGGTGAGTCGTGATTTTTCTCTTGCGCGTTTTCTCTTTTCTTTTAATCTTCGGGCACTGACTCTACGTAGCAGCTCTTGTCTGAATGGAGGTCATTGCCAAGCGGCAAAGATGAGGAAACGGGGGTCGGACTCCCCCGCCCAGTCTCCTGCTTCTGTCCTACGATACATCACTATTTTTTCCCTTCCCCTCCCAAAAGCCTTATTAATTTTTGGCTTTGGAGCAAGCGGGTGGGGGTGGAATAGTGAGACCCTCAGTAAAACAGCAAAAGATTATAAAAACGGTGGTCTCGGGGAGGGTGGGTGGCCAATTTGGACGGATCAGGGCAGAGAAACCGTGGGGATATTTGCCGCCCAGAATCCCTGTTGCCGCTGTGCTTTCTCTGCAGCTGGGAACGGGGAAACCACAAAATCCCCCCTCCCCCCAATGTGGAAGCCGCCTTTGATTTGGGGGCTCCTCAAGTTGTACGTACACAGAGATTTTTTTCTCTCGCTGTTTTTCAGCATAAATGAAACTGAGCTGCGTTGTTCTGGGTCTGTCACCACTAGGGATAGGCACAAACCGTCTGATGAACTAAAGTTCATCACGAATTTTGGCCGGTTCATGGTTTTTGAAGCACTGTTCACGAACTGAAGAACTGCCACCAACTTTCACAAATTTTGATGCACGGTATATCGTAAAGAGCAGAAAGCAGGGGATTAAACCCCTGCTTTCTGCTGTTCACAAAAAAACAGCTGAGTGCTGAGGAGCTCCTGCCACTCAGCTGTTCAGTTTAAATGGCTGGTTTAAATAGCTCAGAGCTATTTAAATCCCTGCTTTCTGCTCCCCGCCCAAAGTGGCGGGGAGCAGAAAGCAGGGGGTCACGAACCCATATGAACCGGCTCAGTTTGCAAACCAGCCTCCCAGTTCTTACAGGTTCGTGGTTTGGTTCGTAGTTCAGCCATGAACTGAACCCCAAGAATGCATTTGTGCCCATCCCTACTCACCACTGTTCAATGAATAGTAAAGCTGTCATGAGCTGGACAAAGCTCCTCCTCATTTGTAGGATTCCCAGGTTCCCCCACTACTCTGTCAACCAGTAGGGGACAGTTCTGGGGAGGGCTGTAGCTGGTGACGCACTGACGTCACTGATGTCATGCAGGCATCACTCCCCGTGCACCCGGAAGTGACGGCACATTGCTGGGGACACCTTGGCATTTGGGCAAAACTCGGTGGTTTGACCCAAGTGCCAGAGCATTCTCGGCATCCTCTGGCAACACACTGGTGTCACTTCTGGGCACATGGGGAGTGATGTCAGAGCGTCAGGACACTGCTGATGTACCCTCCCCCTGCGGGCCAGCTAAGTGGCGGTGGGACACACTTTGCTCTTCTGGGAGCTCCCATGACTCGCTCCAGCCACTGCACTGCTTCTTTCTTCTGAAGTGCGTTTCCTCGCCTCCAGGTTCCCAGATGCTGACGTTCACGGCCTACTTTGCAGTCGTCCTTGGGCTTTACCTCCTGCCCCTCACCAT
Source organism: Gekko gecko (assembly GCA_029375565.1). Classification (NCBI taxonomy): domain Eukaryota; kingdom Metazoa; phylum Chordata; class Lepidosauria; order Squamata; family Gekkonidae; genus Gekko; species Gekko gecko. The sequence continues at coordinate 2,732,656 of JAPDNY010000004.1, forward strand.
CTACTCCCCGTGCATCATGGAGAAGAAGGATCTCTCACCCAAACCCACCATCATCGGTCACCGGGGCGCTCCCATGGTACGCATGCGCTGCCTCATTTATGCAAGCGGTAAAGTAGAATGGTGATGGGTGGGAAGTGTCAGGCTCCTTAGGTCACACAACATAGGACTTCGTTGGAAGAGAACTGTTTATTGGTGAACCAGAACTAAAGACACGTGTACGGCTTGTGTCAGGAATGCCTGGGAACAGTAGGGCCTCCTGAGGTATACTAAAATCAAACACCCCCCATACAAGCTGAAGCCAGTGAATATACTTCGCGCCTGTGGGGGCCAAACAAGCAAGCTAAACTAATGGCCGTTGGTTCCCAGCCAGAAGTTCTGCAGCTAGAGCTTCTATAAGGTCCAAACCCACCATCATCGGTCACCGGGGCGCTCCCATGGTACGCATGCGCTGCCTCATTTATGCAAGCAGTAAAATAGAATGGCGGTGGGTGGGAAGTGTCAGGCTCCTTAGGTCACGCAACACAGAGTTTCAGCAGAAGGGAACTGTTTATTGGCGAATCAGAACTAAAGACACGTGTACTGCTTGTGTCAGGAATGTCCGGGAACAGCAGGGGCTCCTAGAATCATAGAATCATAGAATGTTAGAGTTGGAAGGGACCTTGCAGGCACTCTCTGCAGGAGCATAGCCGAAACCCCTACATACCTACAACATACCCAAAAGATGGTTGTCCCGTCTCCTCTTGAAAACGTCCAGCGAAGGAGCATCCACCACCTCCCGAGGCAGTCTGTTCCACTGCTCAACCACTCTGACAGTCAGGAAGTTTCTCCTGATATTAAGCCGGCAACGACTCCCTTGTAATTTCCACCCATTAGATCTAGTCCTGCAATCCGGAGCAAGAGAGAATAGATCCACTCCATCTTCTACATGACAGCCCTTCAAATACTTGAAGACTGCAATCATCTCCCCTCTAAACCTTCTCTTTCCCAGGCTAAACATACCCAACTCCCTCAGCCTTTCCTCATAAGACTTGGACTCCAACCCTCTCACCATCCTGGTCGCCCTCCTCTGGACCCGCTCGAGTTTGTCAACATCCTTCCGAAAATGTGGTGCCCAAAACTGGACACAGTACTCCAGGTGGGGCCTGACCATAGCAGAATACAGCGGAACTACCACCTCCCGTGATCTGGACACAAGGCTTCTGCTAATGCATCCTAAGATTGCATTAGCTTTCTTCACAGCCGCATCACACTGCAGGCTCTTGTTTAGCTTGTGATCAACCATAACACCTAGATCCCTTTCACATGTGCTGCTGTCAAGCCAAGTCCCATTCTATATCTGTGCCTTTGATTTTTTGTACCTAAATGTAGGACTTTGCACTTATCTCTATTGAAATTCATTTTATTTGTCTCAGCCCACTGTTCCAGCCTATCAAGATCCTTCTGAATCCTGACTCTGTCTTTTTCAGAATTAGCAATCCCACCCAGCTTCGTGTCATCTGCAAATTTGATAAGCATCCCCTCTATGTCTTCATCCAGGTCATTTATAAAAACATTGAATAACACCGGGCCCAGGACCGAGCCCTGTGGCACTCCACTCGAGACTTCCCTCCACGTAGACGCAGAGCCATTTACGAGCACTCACTCCTGAGTTATACTAGAATTAAACACTTTCCTTACAAGCTGAGGCCAATGAATATAGTTTGTGCCCGTGGGGGCCAAATGAGCAAGCTAAACTAATGGCTGTTGGTTCCCAGCCCAGGAGTTCTGCAGCTGGAGCATCTACAAGGTCAAGCAAGCGATAACACACAGACAGTGAAACAGTGAGGCTCCAGAGGCAGGCAGAGAAAGAATACCCCTCCTCAGTCCAACACCATGGCAGGGCTATTTGACAGAAAGTACCATTCAGGTCAGAGCTGACTTACGGCGACCCCTTGTGGTTTTCAAGGCAAAAGACAACAAAGGTGGTCTGCCATTTCCTGCCTCTGCGTAGCAACCCTGGACTTCCTCCGCGGTCTCCCATCCAAGTACTAACCGGGGCTGACTCTGCTTAGCTTCCGAGACCTGACGGTAGCTCGACTATCCAGGTTGGGTACAATAGAGCCCCTCTCTGTTGGGGATTCGAACCCTGGCCTTCTGCATGACAGGCAGGGATACTTCCCACTAATGAGGATAGAACAGAATAAGAATGCAATAAGTACAGTAAGCCAACAGCCAAGTATTCTATTATAGCATTGGGGAAAAGTGCAGAAAAGGGCAACTAGAATGTTCAAAGGGTTGGAACACATTCCCTGTGAAGAAAGGTTAAAGCGCTTGGGGCTCTTTAGCTTGGAGAAACGACGGCTGAGGGGTGACATGATCGAGGTTTACAAGATTATGCGTGGGATAGAGCAAGTTGAGAAAGAGGCACTTTCCTCCCTTTCTCACAATACAAGAACTCATGAGCACTCCCATGAAATTGCCGAGCGGTCGGGTTAGAACGGATAAAAGGAAGTCCTTCTTCACCCAAAGAATGATTAACACCTGGAATTCACTGCCACAGGAGGGGGTGGCGGCTACAAGCATGGACAGCTTCAAGAGGGAATTAGATAAACATCTGGAGCAGAGGTCCATCAGTGGCTATTAGCCACAGGGTATAGATAGGGACTCTCAGTCTGGGGCAAGGGATGCTCTGTCTTCTTGGTGCTTGGGGGGGCAACAGTGGGAGGGCTTCTAGTGTCTTGGCCCCACTGGTGGACCTCCTGATGGCACCTGGTATTTTTTGGCCACTGTGTGACAGAGTGTTGGACTGGATGGGCCGTTGGCCTGATCCAACATTGGCTTCTCTTATGTTCTTATGACTGGATGGGCCATTGGCCTAGTTTCTCTTATGTTCAAATGTTAAATGTTAAGTTAGTAGCAGCAGCATATAGAAAGCAGTACGGAAGAGCAGGGGGAGACGCAAAGCTTCTGGGTTAAAAAAAGTTTTGTCTTGTTACCTGAGTAGCCTTTGTATTCTTTGCTTTTTATATAAAGGTTTGTGTGTTTGTCGCCTTCTCTGCCCTTTGTTTATTTATCCCACGCACTGCAGAAATCTGCCCGAGGCAGTTCCGTTGTGCATGTTTTCCGCATCTGTGTGTATTTTAGGCTCTTGGATGAAGCCAAGTTTTTGCAATACATGGAACACAGAGGGTTGGGTGATAGTGTTGAGTAATGGGGAGGGGGGTGTTGGCAGCAGGTATAGTCCGATCTCGTCAGATCCCAGAAACTAATCAAGGTCGGTAGCCAGTGGGTTTCGGTTTCGGCGTTGCGAATGGCGGCCGCCTCTCGGGACACTCCCAGAGGTGGTTAGCCCACACGCAGTCAGGGGGGGTCTTCGCATGTGCGAAAGACCCTAGTGAGCCTTAGGCAAAGGCTCCGAACCGGGGGCGCTTTGGGGAGTAGCCTCTTTGCCGGCAGACAGCCGGGAAATTGAGGTTTTCTCCCCGCCCAATTCGGCCCCGCTGCGTCGTGCCCGTAATGGGACTTAGCAGCGCCACTGATTTCCACCAGGAGTGAGGAACAGCGACATGAATTAAAGTAAAAAGAAGAAACGGCGGCGAATCGTGAGTTGGAGGTCTAATTTGAAGCGAAAACCCGAGCCCTTCCCCCGTAAGCGAATAAGCGTTTGGGAGGAGGGGGAATCCCCCCCCCCACTGAGAAACGGGACTTATATAAGAAAGCTAAGGGGGATGAAAGGGAAGAAGGGTTGGTGAAACTACCTTTGGGATGCTGTTGAAGCTAAAGAGTTAGCGGGTCTCCTGAGCGACGCGTCACGAACTTTGATAAAGTAAACAAATAAAAGAAATGTCGGCCATGAAGAAGGTCCCTTTGAAACCGGAAAAGAAGGGAGGCGGGACTTCCAGTCCGGGTAATCCCCCTCCAGAGCCTGCTGTCAGTCAACAGACAAGCGAGCTACTGCACCCTCTGCTGGTCCAAATACAGAAAATCAGCGAAACCTTAACTAACATGGAAGGTGTTCTCAGCAGTCAACAAAAGCAACTAACAGAAACGTCAAAGAAGATGGAGGAGATCGCACAGAAATGTTTGGTCTCGACGGAAGACATCGGAAAAGTGAAGAAAAGGGTCAATAAGTTAGAAAAACACCAGGATGAGCAAGAAAAAAGAATTTTGATGTTACAAATGGAAAAATCGAATCTGACCCTTCGTTTTCAGGGCATTAAAGAAGAAGAGAAGGAAGATCTCAGATCTATACTAGCGAATGCCTTGGCACCCATAACTGGCAGAGATCAGCGAGAATTAAAAGAAGAGATGGACAAGGTCTATAGGGCCTATTCCACCTTTACAAAGAAAAATAATCTGCCAGCAGAAGTGGTCGTCAAGTTCGTTAAGCAGAGTACTAGAGATCAAATTCTGCGTGCAGTCTCAGCGGTGCCCTTGAAAATTGGGGAGCAGACTATCAGAATATTGAAAGATGTGCCTTATGAAATCCAGATGAAAAGGAAAGCTTATAAAGGATTGACCACCTTTCTTCAAAGACATCAGACTATATACAGATGGACTTTCCCTGAAGGCCTAGTGTTCAAGTACAAGGACAAAAGAGAAAAGATTGACTCCATCTTCAAAGCACAAGAATTTCTGAAGAGACACGCCAGTTCAGAGGAAGAGGCAGCACTTGCAACTTGGACAGATTTGAGCAGTGAGGACGACAGCGGCCCAGAGGAGGGAGGTGCCAGAGCGGGAGGCGTGAAAATCAAAGAGGGCCCATCCTACAACCTGAGGGATACCAAAAGAAGACAACCTAAGAAATAACTGTTCGAGAAGCGTCAGAAAGGAGTTGATTAACAACTAACCCCAAAGGACATTACTAACCTTATTAACAGAGTTACTTTGGACTTTTGTTAGATGAAAAGAAGACTCCCTAATCACGGGGACCGCCAAAAACTGTATTTATATTGATTTAAACTAACCTTTATTAACAGAATACTCACTCCGCTCTTTTCTTAATCCCGCTATATACCCTACCTCTTTCCATTTATAAAAAGAATAAACTCCTCTCCTTTTTAGGAGGGTTTTGCTATATAAAAAAAAAAAGGTCGGTAGCCAGTGTTCCCTCTGAGCTGAGTTAGTGTGAGCCAGCTCACAGTTTTTTAGCCCCAGCTCACACATTTTTGTCTTGGCTCGGGAAGGAGGGCTCCATTTTTTAATCGGGGGCATATATATTTACTAATGTTATTAATTTGCCTTCAAGTAAACATTTAACCAACAGATATCTTCCGTCCTCATTTGCGATTGTTTCTCTTAACTTAATGTCATACTTCTTATGTACTAACATTGCCACTCCCCTTGCCTTAGAATCACTTCTAGCTTCAGCCAGCACTACCCACGCTGGGTCATTAAGCAAAGGTTTATTATCTCTCTTTGCTTTATGCGTTTCCTGCAGGTACATGATATCTATGTTTTGTTGTTTTGTGAATCTAGAGAGTCTGTATCTCTTTAAGTCAGGCGAAGGAGGGCTCCAGCGCAAACGAATGGGTGCAGTAGCCAAATCGCTGGCTTACAGCTTTAATTGCCCGGAGCTCAAAGTAGAATGTTTGCTCACAATGCTCCACAGCTTAGAGGGAGCATTAGTTGGTACATGGAATGGAGATCTCCAAGGCGGACTCTGCAAAGGAAGCCAGTGGCACCCCCCCCCGCGTCTCACTTGTCTTCAAAGCCCCTTGCTGGAGGCAAATATAATTCAGCTGGGAGTTGGGGGAAGGATGATGAGGGGGTCTAATTTGAGGACTGGTGAGGGACGGTTGTGGTTTTGTCGAGTTGCCCGTGAAGGGCATTGAACTGGCAAGGCAGCGCTGTAAGAGGAAGAGCGAGGGAGCGCAAAGCCTTCGCCCCCATCCTCTATTTGACGGCCCTTACGAATGGGATTGAGCAGGGTGAGAAAGAAGTACTTTTCTCCCTTTCTCACAATACAAGAACTCGTGGGCACTCCATGAAATTGCTGAGCAGTCGGGTTAGAACAGATAAAAGGAAATACTTCTTCACCCAAAGAGTGATTAACGTATGGAATTCACTGCCACAGGAGGTCGTGGCAGCTGCAAGCATGGACAGTTTCAAGCGGGAATTAGATAAACATCTGGAGCAGAAGTCCATCAGTGGCTATGAGCCACAGGGTATAGATGGGAACTCTCAGTCTGGGGCAGGTGATGCACTCTATTCTTGGTGCTGGAGGGGCAGCAGTGGGAGGGCTGCTAGTGTCCTGGCCCCACTGCTGGACCTCCTGATGGCAACTGGTATATTTTGGCCGCTGTGTGACCGAGTGTTGGACTAGATGGGCCATTGGCCTGATTCAACATTGGCTTCTCTTATGTTCTTATGTTCTTAAGAAGAGACTGGATTTATACCCCGCCCTTCACTGCCCAAAGGCGTCTCAGAGCGGCTTACAAACTCCTTTCCCTTCCCCTCCCCACAACAGACACCATGTGAGGTAGGTGGGGCTGTGAGAACTCCTGACAGAAACTGTCCTTGAGAGAACAGCTGTGCCAGAGCTTGTGACTGACCCAAGGTCACACCAGCAGGTGCAAGTGGAGGAGTGGGGGGAATCAAACCCGGTTCTCCCAGATTAGAGTCTGCACACTTAACCACTACACCAAACTGGCCTGGAGTTTGGCAACCCTATTAATTCCACTGAAGGCAGGCAGCGGTACAGTGGCGTTGGATGGGAAGGTGTGGGCATCCTCTCTTTCCTTTGCCTGGTTTTATTTTATTTTTAATTACCTTTTCCGTTCTGAAATTTCCCGGTGTGGCTTAAGGTTCTTCTGTCCTTGCCGAGTGTATTTACTTCCCAACCTCATTATCTTTAATGCTTTCTGCTGAAGGCGTTCCCCGCTAAGAGTGGCTAATTCTCGCGCTAATACGCACGGATCTTGGGCTTGACGTGAACATATGCTCCGCCAAAGGAGCCCCTCTGAGCAGCTGTTGCAAAATAGCGAGAGAGGAGTCAAGCACCTAATTAAAAACCGTAAAGAGATTTTGCGCCACGAAAGGGCATATCTCCCTCCTCACCTTTTGGAGTTAATGGAAGGAAGCTAAATAAATGCAGAGATGGCATGCTCAAATAGTTCGCAACTCTGCATCTCGCCGTAAGGAGCAGAATCGGTAAGGACTTGTGTGCGAAGAGAGAAGAAAAACAGGCGCTTGAAAGATTGATGAAGGAAGACGATTCTCTGATGTGAATGCGTGACCCTGCTTCAAATGCAGAATGGCCCAGGTCTGGTCCCCAGCATCTCCACTTTAAAGGCTCTAGAGTAGCAGGACTGGGAAACGTCTGGAACAGTAGAGTCCTCAGTGGTAGGTAGACCAGAGTATCCCAGAATACAGGCAGAGTAAGGCCTGTATTCAGAACAGAGCTAGATCACAGTGAAGAGTCCAGTCCAGGGGTCAAATACCAGTTTAGCAGCAGTCAGAGGTTCATGTTCAGAAAAGCAGAGTCAAGGCAGTCCAAGGTCATTGATCAGCAAGATTCAGGCAGGTCCAAAAAGCAGAATTGAGGGTCAGTCCAAAGGTCACAGGAGGCAGGCAGAGACCAGACCTGTCCCGAAGTCCCCAAGGTTGTGACAAGTTGCTTCCACAATCTGCAGTTCTCCAGGCCTGATTTATACAGGCATTCCTTAACAAGCCTGATTTACGGCCATCCCCTCAGAGGTGCTCCTGCGCTTACTCAGAACTGCTATCATTAAGCAGCTGGGGCTGAGCCAAGAGGCGAGCACTCTGTCTGCGTGTCCTTAAGTCTTGTCGGAGCTTTTCCCTTCACTGTTCAATTAACGAGGGGGAGCCTGGTGGGCTACTTTTCTTCAGCCCTGCTTCCTCGGCTACTTCAGAGCTGTGCCTGGGTGGGTCAAGGTCAGCTGCCGGCAATGAATCTTGAGGCTCCTGTATCTCTGACTCCCAAACTCTAGCTGGTTCAGAGCTGGCTGCACGTGGCTCCTTGACTCCTGAGGAGTCTTCAGCCGCACTGGACTCAGACTGGTCAAGCTGGCCCACAACACCGGCTCTGATGGTATGAAGCAGATTCTTACACTTGAGCACCTATTCCAGGGGTCCCCAGCCTTTTTGAGCCTGTGGGCACCGTTGGCATTCTGACCCACGATGATGGGCGCAGTCACAAAATGGCTGCCGCAGGAGATGCCGCCAACCACAAAATGTCAGGTTATATGTAACTCTGTAACTCTTTGACATGGGCACCTGCCGTAGCCGATTCATGTTGTTCAGTCGCACAGTCGAGTCCGACTCTTCACGACCCCATGGACCACATCACGGCAGGCTTCTGCCGTCCTCTGGAGTTTGCTTAATGTCATGTCTGTTGCATCGGTAACACTGTCCAACCATTTCATCCTTTGCTGTCCCCTTCTTCTTTGACCTTCAATCTTTCCCAGCATCAGGGTCTTCTCCAGTTAGTGCTCCCTTCTCATTTGGTGGCCAAAGTATTTGAGCTTCAACTTCAGGATCTGGCCTTCCAGGGAACAGTCAGGGTTGATTTCTTTTAGGATTGACTGATTCGATCTCCTTGCAGTCCAAGGGAATCTCAAGAGTCTTCTCCAGCACCATAATTTGCAATCATCTATTCTTCGGCACTCGGCCTTCCTTATGGTCCAACTCTCATGGCCATACATTACTACGGGGAATACCATCACTTTGACCATATGGACTTCTGTTGGGCGGGGTGATGTCTCTATTTTTTATTATGCTGTCTAGGTTTGCCATCGCTTTCCTCCCAAGGAGCAGGCGTCTTTTAATTTCATGGCTGCAGTCACCGTCTGCAGTGATCTCGGATTCCAGGAGGAACATGAAGTCTGTCAATGCTTCCACGGCTTCCCCTTCTATTTGCCAAGGAGTGATGGGGCTGGATGCCGTGATCTTTAATTTTTTTGATGTTGAGTTTCAAGCCAACTTTTGTGCTCTCCTCCTTCACCCTCAGCATGAGGCTCTTTAGAAGAAGAGATTGGATTTATACCCCGCCCTTCACTACCCAAAGGAGTGTCAGAGTGCTTACAAACTCCTTTCCCTTCCCCTCCCCACGACAGACACCCTGGGAGGCAGGAGGGGCTGAGAGAGCTCTGACAGAAACTGCTCTTTTCCAAGAACAGCTGTGCCAGAACTATGGCTTGCCCAAGGTCATCCAGCCAGGAGCAAGTGGAGGAGTGGGGAAACAAACCCGGTTCTCCCCAATTAGACTCCACGCACTTAACCGCTACACCAAACGGGCTCTTTAGATCCTCTTCATTTTCTGCCATCAGAGTGGTATTGTCTGCCGATTCATATTTGACTCATTATTTTAAAAAATCTCTAGATTAGGTCTCCCCTGTGCGTCTGTGCAAGCCTGAAACCAGTAGGTGTATCAGAGAATCCTTGCAGAGGTCAGGCTGCAACTCCACGGGGATTGTGGAAACACCCCCTCACCATCCATCTAATACACAATACATAATTCATCTGATAGTTCAGTGGCCTTTTATATAATGCAAATCCCTTCCTTCCGGAATCCAGGATTTTTAAGTTGGGGAGAGAGAACACTTCCCCCCCAACGCCCCCACCTTTCACGCTCTCTGCAGGTTTTTTCAGGCTTTCTCATCCTTTCCGGCCCCGTTTAATCTTCCGTAGAAGTGGCTTCCTCTTTCTGGCTTGACCTTAAGAGACGCTTGTTTACCTCTGCCGTACAGATTTGCCTATGCGGGGCGGGTGTAAATATGTACAACTTGCCTTTCCCGGCATCGTCATGACCTTTCGAAACTCGGTGATGATGTTGTTATTTTAAATGCCGCTCTCGATATGCATTTATTGTTGTGTGCGGGGGAAGCGATCGGTGTGTTCTGTGTTGTGTGTGTGTGTGTAAAATACCACCAAGTCACCATCAACTTTTGGTGACCCCCGGCAAGAGGCTTCCAAGGCAAGTGAGAAGCAGAGGTGTCTGGCTTCTCGGCCTTTTGGTGTAGTGGTTAAGTACGCGGACTCTTATCTGGGAGAACCGGGTTTGATTCCCCCACTCCTCCACTCGCACCTGCTGATGTGACCTTGGGCAAGCCATAGTTCTGTCAGAGCTATTCTTGAAAAAGAGCAGTTTCTGTCAGAGCTCTCTCAGCCCCACCTACCTCACAGGGTGTCTGTTGAGGGGAGGGGAGGGGAAGGGAGTTTGTAAGCCTCTCTGAGACTCCTTTGGATAGTGAAGGGCGGGGTATAAATCCAATCTCTTCCTTCTTCTACCTCACAGGGTGTCTTGTTGTGGGGAGGGGAAGGGAAAGGAGTTTGTAAGCCGCTCTGAGACGCCTTTGGGCAGTGAAGGGCGGGGTATAAATCCAATCTCCTCTTCTTCTTCTTCTTTTGGCTAAGAAGTGTAAGCATTGTCTATAAAAGTCATTTGTCCTTAACAGTTTAATATCTGAATTGAGAACCGGTTTGGTGCAGTGGTTAAGTGCGCGGACTCTAATCTGGGAGAACCGGGTTTGATTCCCCACTCCTCCACTTGCAGCCGCTGGTGTGACCTTGGGCAAACCATAGTTCTGGTCAGAGGTGTTCTTGAAAAAGAGCCGTTTCTGTCAGAGCTCTCTCAGCCCCATCTACCCTCCCAGGGTGTCTGTTGTGAGGAGGGGAAGGGAATGGAGTTTGTAAGCTGCTCTGAGACTCCGAGTGAAGGGCGGGGCATAAATCCAATCTCCTCCTCCTCCTCCTTCCTTAGAGGTCTCCCTTCCAAATACTGACCCTGCTTAGCTGCTGAGATCTGACAGGATCCAGCCGTTCCCTCCCTCCCTCATTGTGTTCTAGAGAGAAAGGTTTCTTTTCCATTTGAGGCACAGCCAGCAGGCTCCGTTTACACGCCTGTGGCCCGTCCAAACATCACAGAATTTCCGTACGTTCACACTGAGCCGGCAAGTCCATAGGACTGCAGGGGTGTGTATGGTGTACGTGCAGGGCTTCTGTGTCGAAACACGCCTCCGCCGTTCCGTCGCGTGAACCTCTTCCCACAGCTCAAAGGGGCAGAGCCGGAAAACAATGACCTCATTTCAGAATCTTATCCCCCTAAGCAGGAGACGTTTTGTCGGGATTTGTTTTTATTCCGGAGACCAGCTCGGAGCCAGCGTGATGTAAGGGACAGAGGGACGGGCCAGGACGTTGAGGGACATGGGTTTGAATCGCCGCTTCAACCACGGAAGATGGTTGGGCGACCTGGGACCCATCATAGATGCACTCTATTCTTGGTGCTGGAGGGGGCAGCAGTGGGAGGGCTTCTAGTGTCCTGGCCCCACTGCTGGACCTCCTGATGGCACCTGGTATTTTTGGCCGCTGTGTGACAGAGTGTTGGACTAGATGGGCCATTGGCCTGATTCAACATTGGCTTCTCTTATGTTCTTATAGAACCATAGAGTCGGAAGGGGCCATACAGACCATCTAGTCCAACCCCCCTGCCCAATGCGGGACCCGCCCAAAGCATCTCTGACAAATATTCGCCCAGCCTCTTCTCGAAAGCTGCCAGTGAAGGGGAACTCACCACCTCTCTAGGCAGCGGATTCCACTTTTGACCCACTCTGACCGTGAAGAAGTGTTTCCTAATATCCAGCTGATACCTTCCTGCGTGTAATTTAAACCCATTGCTTCGGGTCCTCTCCTCTGCTGCCGACTGGAACAGCTCCTTGCCCTCCTCCAAAGGACAGCCTTTCAGATATTTAAAGAAGAGAGGAAGAAGAAGAGACTGGATTTATACCCTGCCCTTCACTGCCCAAAGGCGTCTCAGAGCGGCTTACAAACTCCTCTCCCTTCCCCTCCCCACAACAGACACCCTGTGAGGTAGGCGGGGCTGAGAGAGCTCTTTCCAGAACTGTCCTTGAGAGAACAGCTCTGACAGAACTATGGCTTGCCCAAGGTCATCCAGCAGGTGCGAGTGGAGGAGTGGGGAATCAAACCCGGTTCTCCCAGATAAGAATCCACGCACTTAACCACTACACCAAACTGGCTCTCGTCAGGTGCGGCCTGACCTAGGCCGTACACAGAGGGTACACCCCCTGCGATCCCGACGCTATGGCCCTTTTAATACAACCCAGGACTGAATTTGCCTAGAATTTGGATTTGTTCTAGAGAGAAGGGTTTCTTTTCCATTTGAGGCACAGCCCGCTGGCTCCGCTTACATGCCTGCGGCCTGTCTAAACATCACAGAGTTTCTGTACGTTCACACTGAGCCGGCAAGTCCGTAGGACTGCAGGGGTGTGTATGGTGTACGTGCAGGGCTTCTGTTTCGAAACACGCCTCCGCCGTTCCATCGCGTGAACCTCTGCCTACAGCTCAAAGGGGCACAGCCAGAAAACAATGACCTCGTTTCAGAACCTTATCCCCCTAAGCACGAGACATTCTGTCGGGATTCGTTTTTATTCTGGAGTCCAGCTCAGAGCCAGCGTGATGTAATGGACGGAGGGGCGGGCCAGGACCTTGGGTGACTCGGGTTTGATCGCTGCCTCAACCATGGAAGATGGCTGGGTGACCCGGGGCCAATCATGAGGTATCGGCCTGGCCTACCTCATGGGGCTGTTGTGGGAGAGTGGAGCAGAGGAGATGGATGTTCTAAGCCGCTTTCAGTCACAAGGATGCGGAGGAAAGTGGAATAATAATAATAATCTTTGTATGTGTATAGCTCGCGTTGGAGACTTTCTGGAGTTGATAAAGAGGGCCGGTCGAAAGTTCTTTCTTTGGGATGCCCTCTCCTGCTAAAAAAGAAGGCATTTGAGAGCCAGTGAACTGCAGTGCTTGGGGAGTCGGGGCTAAGACCCAGTTTCGAACCCCCACCCAGTTAGGAAGCATGCTAGGTGTCTTGGGTCAGCCGTATTATCATAGAATCATAGAATGTTAGAGTCGGAAGGGACCTTGCAGGTCATCTAGTCCAACTCCCTGCACTCTGCAGGAGCATAGCCGAAAGACAGCCCAACATACCTACAACACACCCGAAAGATGGTCATCCAAAAGATTGTCTTTGCATGACCTACCCTGCAGGGTTGTTGTGAGTAAGGGAAAACCACGTATGCTGCCCTGAGCTCCTTGGATAAATGGCAGGGCAAAAATGGAAGGAGGAGTGAGGCTGCGGCTGGTGATGAGGAAAAATCTTTCACAGGCAGTCTTTTAAATCCACCTATTATGTTGTCTTTCTCTTAAGCCAGTTTGGTGTAGTGGTTAAGTGCACGGACCCTAATCTGGGAGAACCGGGTTTGATTCCCCACTCCTCCACTTGCACCTGCTGGATGACCTTGGGCAAGCCATAGTTCCGACAAGAGCTGTCCTTGAAAGGGCAGTTCTCAAAAGAGCTCTCTCAGCCCCGCCTACCTCACAGGGTATCTGTTGTGGGGAGGGGAAGGGAAAGGAGATTGTAAACTGCTCTGAAACTGAGTGAAGGGCGGGGTATAAACCCAATCTCCTCCTCCTCCTCTTCTTCTTCTTCACAGAAAACAGAGGCATGCCATTGTTGTGTGTTCAGACATAATTTGGTATAGTGGTTAAGTGCGCGGACTCTTATCTAGGAGAACCGGGTTTGATTCCCCACTCCTCCTCTTGCACCTGCTGATGTGACCTTGTGGGTCAGTCACAAGCTCTGGCACAGCTGGCCTTGAAAAAGAGCCGTTTCTGTCAGAGTTCTCCCAGCCCCACCTGTCTCAAAGGGTGTCTGTTGTGGGGAAGGGAAAGGAGTTTGTAGGCCACTCTGAGACTACTTTAGGTAGTGAAGGGCGGGGTATAAATCCAATCTCCTCCTCCTCCTCCTCCTCTTCTTCTCATGAACAGTTCTCTCAGAGCTCTCTCAGCCCCACCTGCCTCTGTTGTGGGGAGGGGAAGGAAAAGGAGTTTGTCAGCTGCTCTGAGACTCCTTCGGGTAGTGAAGGGCAAGGGTATAAATCCAATCTGCTCCTCCTTCTCTTCTTACTCCTCTCAGAGCTGTTCTCTCAAGGGCAGTCCTCAAAAGATCTCTCTCAGCCCCACCTACCTCACAGGGTGTCTGTTGTGGGGAGGGGAAGGGAAAGGAATTTGTTTGTAAGCCACTCTGAGACTCCTTTGGGTAGTGAAGGGTGGGGTATAAATCCAATCTCCTCCTCTCTCTCCTCTCCTCCTTATTAGATAAATTTCTACCTTGTGCATTGGTCTTAAAGCTCTCACGGAAGTTTGCAGCGCAAACCAGCGTAAAAACGGTACGATACCAATCGAAACCCGTCTCATTTTGGACAAGAAATATGTATATTAACAAACGCTAATCAAAACTTTGGATTGAACCACAAAACAAATGAGCCAAGGAAGAACCTTTGTTAGTGGAATGGGGCTCCCTTCCCTCCCCCTCCTCTTTCAGCTCACAATGACCCCGACCCAACATGCCGCTTGGAGGGGGGGAAGAGAGGGGACTGTTGGAAACACCATGAGGGGCGGATTGGCGGCAGGAGGAGGGAATCAGCGGAAATTTACCCGGTACAGATCACAGAGAACAAGCAAACGGAAAAGTCGAGAAAATGGAAAAAAACAAAACAAAAAACCAGCCAGCCACTAAGGTGGACATAAAACAAATCGATAGCAATTCAGTGACGGGGTCTTCGGAAAATGGCAGGATGTCAAGCCGGGGAACAAAAAATGATTGATTATCTAGCCGTCAAATACGTAACTAGTAATAGACCACCTCACAGGGAAACAGCAAAAAGAAGAAGGATAAGAGATTGGATTTATACCCCCACCCTTCACTACCCAAGGGAGTCTCAGAGCGGCTGACAAACTCCCTTCCCTTCCCTTCCCTTCCCCTCCCCACAACAGACACCCTGTGAGGTAGAAGAAGGATAAGAGATTGGATTTATACCCCCACCCTTCACTACCCAAGGGAGTCTCAGAGCGGCTGACAAACTCCCTTCCCTTCCCCTCCCCACAACAGACACCCTGTGAGGTAGAAGAATGATAAGAGATTGGATTTATATCCCCACCCTTCACTACCCAAGGGAGTCTCAGAGCGGCTGACAAACTCCCTTCCCTTCCCCTCCCCACAACAGACACCCTGTGAGGTAGAAGAAGGATAAGAGATTGGATTTATACCCCCACCCTTCACTACCCAAGGGAGTCTCAGAGCGGCTGACAAACTCCCTTCCCTTCCCCTCCCCACAACAGACACCCTGTGAGGTAGAAGAAGGATAAGAGATTGGATTTATACCCCCACCCTTCACTACCCAAGGGAGTCTCAGAGCGGCTGACAAACTCCCTTCCCTTCCCCTCCCCACAACAGACACCCTGTGAGGTAGAAGAATGATAAGAGATTGGATTTATATCCCCACCCTTCACTACCCAAGGGAGTCTCAGAGCGGCTGACAAACTCCCTTCCCTTCCCCTCCCCACAACAGACACCCTGTGAGGTAGAAGAAGGATAAGAGATTGGATTTATATCCCCACCCTTCACTACCCAAGGGAGTCTCAGAGCGGCTGACAAACTCCCTTCCCTTCCCCTCCCCACAACAGACACCCTGTGAGGTAGAAGAAGGATAAGAGATTGGATTTATATCCCCACCCTTCACTACCCAAGGGAGTCTCAGAGCGGCTGACAAACTCCCTTCCCTTCCCCTCCCCACAACAGACACCCTGTGAGGTAGAAGAATGATAAGAGATTGGATTTATACCCCCACCCTTCACTACCCAAGGGAGTCTCAGAGCGGCTGACAAACTCCCTTCCCTTCCCCTCCCCACAACAGACACCCTGTGAGGTAGAAGAAGGATAAGAGATTGGATTTATATCCCCACCCTTCACTACCCAAGGGAGTCTCAGAGCGGCTGACAAACTCCCTTCCCTTCCCCTCCCCACAACAGACACCCTGTGAGGTAGAAGAATGATAAGAGATTGGATTTATATCCCCACCCTTCACTACCCAAGGGAGTCTCAGAGCGGCTGACAAACTCCCTTCCCTTCCCCTCCCCACAACAGACACCCTGTGAGGTAGAAGAATGATAAGAGATTGGATTTATACCCCCACCCTTCACTACCCAAGGGAGTCTCAGAGCGGCTGACAAACTCCCTTCCCTTCCCCTCCCCACAACAGACACCCTGTGAGGTAGAAGAATGATAAGAGATTGGATTTATACCCCCACCCTTCACTACCCAAGGGAGTCTCAGAGCGGCTGACAAACTCCCTTCCCTTCCCCTCCCCACAACAGACACCCTGTGAGGTAGAAGAAGGATAAGAGATTGGATTTATACCCCCACCCTTCACTACCCAAGGGAGTCTCAGAGGGGCTTACAAACTCCCTTCCCTTCTCCTCTCCACAACAGACACCCTGTGAGGTAGGCAGGGCTGAGAGAACTCTTTCCAGAACTGTCCTTGAGAGAACAGCTCTGACAGAACTATGGCTTGCCCAAGGTCTTCCAGCAGGTGCGAGTGGAGGAGTCGGGAATCAAACCCGGTTCTCCCAGATTAGAGTCCGCCCACTTAACCACTATGCCAAAGTGGCTCCTGCAAAAAACCTGCAGAAGCCTATGCACCTTCATCTAGCCTCAGAAACACAAGCACTAGGAAAATGGCTAGTGGGGTGGGGGCATGTCTGATCTTGGGGGCCACAACTGAACAGGTCCTGCTGCTTATACCGACCCGCCTGGCCTTGATTAGCGGCAGACGATGAAATGGCACCTGAGGCGATGAACAGGGACGTGTGGGAGTCAGGTTTAAGGGCAAACTGTGTGTGTGTGTGTTTGTGTATTACTTGATGTAGGCCTTTTGTTGAATCGTTCTGGTGTAGTGGTTAAGAGCTTGGACTCTAATCTGGGAGAACCGTGTTTGATTTCCCCACTCCTCCACGTGCAGCTGCCGGTGTGACCTTGGGTCCGTCACAGTTCTCTCAGAGCTGTTCTCTCAAGAGCCGTCCTCAAGGGAGCTCTCACAGTCCCGCTCTACTTCACAGGGTGTCTGTTGTGGGGAGGGGAAGGGAAAGGAGTTTGTAAGCCGCTCTGAGACTCCTTTGGGTAGTGAAGGGCAGGGTATAAATCCAATCGCCTCTTCTTCTTTGGTGTAGTGGTTAAGTGCGTGGACTCTAATCTGGGAGAACCGGGTTTGATTCCCCAC
Source organism: Gekko gecko (assembly GCA_029375565.1). Lineage (NCBI taxonomy): Eukaryota > Metazoa > Chordata > Lepidosauria > Squamata > Gekkonidae > Gekko > Gekko gecko. The sequence goes on from JAPDNY010000004.1 coordinate 2,749,728, forward strand.
TCTTCCACTTGCACCTGGCTGGATGACCTTGGGGGCAAGCCATAGTTCTGTCAGAGCTGTTCTTTAAAAAGAGCAGTTTCTGTCAAGAACTCTCTCAGCCCCACCTGCCTCACAGGGTGTCTCTTGTGGGGAGGGGAAGGGAAAGGAGTTTGTAAGCCGCTCTGAGACACCTTTGGGTAGTGAAGGGTGGAGTATGAGTCCAATCTCTTCTTCTTCTTTTCTTCTTCTTCACTTTTTCTCTTCTATCACCTGTTCGGTGTTCGGTTTGGTGGCCTGCATTAGATATAGATAATGTGTTTGTGTGTGTGTGTGTGTACTTAAGCCTTGTGCAAGTGGAGAAGGGAACACTGAATTCCCAGGACAATCCCGGCTTGTTCCCACAACGAAGCCGCGGTTTGTCGGAAGCAGACCCAGGAATCCTCTCCGATTCCGCAATCAGATTTTTCACAGATTCTCTTCCGGGCTGCCTTCTCTACCCGTCGATTACATGATGTTGGCCTTTTGACCTCTCCGTCTGTCATCTCTTTGGTGTCTGGTTTGGCAACCTGCAAGTTACAGATCTCATGATGCTTTTTTCCCACTTCCCCCAGCTGGCACCCGAAAACACTCTGATGTCCTTCCAGAAGGCAGTGGAGCAGAAGATCTACGGCGTGCAGGCGGACGTGGTGATCAGGCAAGTGCGCCCTACTCGCCTCTCGGGCAGAGCTCCCCAGCCTCTTTTGATTTTATTTCAACCTGTTGGTTCCGGTCCGACCTTCTGGGGCAACTCCGCCTACAAGATTGTGCCTGAGAGGTACAAAACACTGTGCATGCGCACACATATCCAGTTTGGTGTAGTGGTTAAGTGCACGGACTCTAATCTGGGAGAAGCGGGTTTGATTCCCCACTCCTCCACTTGCAGCCGGTGGGTTGACCTTGGGTCAGTCACACGTTCTCTCAGAGCTGTTCTCTCAAAGGACAGTTCTGGAAAGAGTTCTCTCAGCCCCACCTACCTCGTAGGGTGTCTGTTGTGGGGAGGAGAAGGGAAAGGAGTTTGTCAGCCGCTCTGAGACGCAAAGTGAAGGGCGGGGTATAAATCCAATCTCTTCTTCTCCTTCTTCTTCTTTGAGCCTGGGGGCACCTCTGGAATTCTAACATGGGGTGGTGGGCACAACAGCATGGATGCCACAGGAAAGTGGATATGTGTGCGCACGGACAGTGTTTTGTACCTCTCATGCACAATCTTGTAGGCAGAATTGCCCCAGAAGGTTACACCGGAACCAACAGGTTGAAATTAAATCAAAAGAGTTTTTGGCTAAACATTAGGAAAAACTAGTTGCTGTAGATTTTCTGGGTTGTGTGGCCGTGGTCTTGGCATTGTAGGACCTGACAGTTCGCCAGCAGCGGTGACTGGCATCCTCAGAGGTATAACACAGAAAGATGGAGTACTCTCTGTGTCAGGGTGAGCAGAGGAATGGTGGGCAAGTAATTGATAGCTACCCTGGAAGGTGGGGTAGGGCTGAGTCATTATCTTGTAGGAGTTCTCCAGGCTATGAACATGCTAATGGAACATGCTCACCTTGACACAGAGAGTACTCCATCTTTCTGTGTTGTACCTCTGAGGATGCCAGTCACAGCTACTGGCGAAACGTCAGGTCCTACAATGCCAAGACCACGGCCACACAGCCCGGAAAATCTACAGCAACTAATGAACTCCGGCCGTGAAAGCCTTCGACAACATATCGTTAGGAAGAACTTCCTGACCGTTAGAGCGGTTCCTCAGTCAAACAGGCTTCCTCGGGAGGTGGTGGGCTCCCCTTCTTTGGAAGTTTTAAAGCAGAGGCTAGATGGCCATCAAACAGCAATACTGATTCTGTGAATTTAGCCAGATCACAAGAAGGGGGGGCAGGAAGGGTTGCCTCAGTGCTTAGTTCTCGTGGCCCTTTCTTATTTCACCAGGGTAATAGTGGTTAAGACGCTGAACTGCAGGCTGTGGAAGGTCAGTAGTTCAGCAGTTCGAGACCCGAGAGTGCCGCATGACGGAGTGAGCTCCCGTCTCTAGTTCCAGCTCCTGCCAACCTAGCAGTTCGAAAGCAAGAAATTGCAAGTAGATAAATAGGTACCACTTCGGTGGGAAGGTAACAGCGTTCCGTGCACCTTGGTGTTTAGTCATGCCGGCCACATGACCACGGAAACGTCTTCGGACAGCGCTGGCTCTTCGGCTTTGAAACGGAGATGAGCACCGCAACCCTAGAGTCAGATTCGACTGGCTTTCGAGCAAGGGAACCTTTACCTTTACCTTTAATAGAAGGAGAAGAAGAGAAGGGTTATGTATTCTCTTGTATGAATGCCTGAGCTTCAACTAAGAGCTGGTATCGTGTAAAGCACGTTCTGATTGGCTACTCTGCGCAGTAGACCAATCAGAACATAAGAGAGGTTCTGGAGGGAACTGGTTTCATTGGCCTTTATCTAAGCAGTTTAATTGGTTGTTAACTCACTTTAGGGGTGTGGTTACGCTCGCCCGGAAAGTTTAAAAGAGAGCCCGTTGCTCTCCTGTTTTTGTGTTAGTTTTTGTCGTGTTCAAATAAAGCTGAATCACTTGTTAAGGGCTGGCCGACGTCTCATACTTAGCGAGAAGAGATTGGATTTATACCCTGCCCTTCACTTGGAGTCTCAGAGCGGCTGGTGGCCGCTTTAGAGTCAGGAACGAATCTTCCTCCAGGCCAGATAGGTCCCAGGGGTCCTGGAAGTTTTCTGTGGGCTTAGAGCAGAGGTCACGAGGGGCGATAACTGTGAATTTTCTGCATTGTGCAGGAGGTTGGACTAGATGACACTTGGCCCCAGTGTTTCGATGTTTCTAAGCCTTGTCCTTTCTCTTATCCAGTTACGACGGGGTGCCTTTCCTAATGCACGATGCGACCCTGCGGAGGACCACCAACGTGGAGGAGGTGTTTCCAGAGCTGGCCTCTGTGCGTTCTTCCATGTTCAACTGGACGGACCTGGAGAGTCTGAACGCCGGCGAATGGTTCTTCGAGGTGCGTGAGGCGGTCTCGCCGGGGCCAGTGAGCTTGCTAAGCGCCTGGGCTCAGTTCTCAAGCCATTTTTCAGCCTCTGCTTTCCCGCGGTGTGAGAGACAAAGAAACAAATGTCTGTCCCCCAAAAGCATTTCTCAAGGTTGCTCGATTAAGCCGAGCGCAGTTCCCTGTTCCGATCTGTCGTGCTCAGAAGCATCTGTATTGGGAGCAATGTTCCCCGTAAGTTGTGGAGTCTTGCGAGCAAAAATTCTACCTTGTGAGCTACTGGCATTAAAGTTGTGGGCGAGCGATTTGGCTGCTGCATCAATTAGTTTGCTCCGGAGCCATCCCTTCCTGAGCTACGACAAAAATCTGTGAGCTGGAGGCTAAAAAACTGTGAGCTAGCTCACACGGACTCAGCTTAGAGGGAACACTAATTGGGAGCAGGAGGGGCCTCTAGATTCTAGTCCCAGTACCAGCTTAGAGACCAACAAGATTTGGGGTTTAGTCAGGGCCTGGTTCCTCCGGAGCGATCGCTCACGGATTTGGGATCTCTGGGACGTGATTTGGTAGCCGGTAGCGACAGAATACAAAACTAACCGGGAAGGGAGAGTGTGAATCTAGAAATGGAAAGGCGGAAGCTCTCCCCAAAAGTTTTTAAAGGCAAGTCATGATACTCAAAGGAATGTATTGAATATATTGAATGTGTGAACACATTACAAGCATTTCAAAATAATGTAATGCACATCGTAGAGTCACACGGACCACAGTGTGATGGTTCTTAAAGTCGTGCAACCCAAAATAGTCCACAAGCACAGGCCTTCCTAGGGGCAATCACAGTCCATAGAGAAAGTACTGTCCAGTATACCCTGACGAAGGTATCGTACGTAATATATTAAGACAGTTTCGAAGACAATCCTTCATCAAAGGGTATCGTGAGTCTGAAGAAGTGGAAGCTTACGTGGTAGTAGAATTCTGTTATCCTTTGAGGTACCAAAAGGCAGCTGTGTTTGGTGTAGTGGCTAGGAGCGCGGACTCTAATCTGGGAGAACCGGGTGTGATTCCCCACGTCTCCACTTGCAGCTGCTGGATGACCTTGGGCAAGCCATAGTTCTGTCTGAGCTGTTCCCTCAAGGACAGTTCTGGAAAGAGCTCTCTCAGCCCCACCTACCTCACAGGGTGTCTGTTGTGGTGAGGGGAAGGGAGAGGAGTTTGTAAGCTACTCTGAGACTGCAAGTGAAGGGCGGGGTATAAATCCAATCTCCTCCTCCTCCTCCTCCTTCTTCCAAAAGTACCAACTCTCCTGCTTTAGTAAACGAAGGCTTTCTGGCTTCCAGTGATCTGAGAACAACCGGGGGGTGCCCTCGCTGTAATAGTTCCATTGCTAATGCTGCCACATTTGAAGAGCAAAAATGCACAGAGAGAAGACGGCCTTGTATCTGTCCTTCCCCCAAGGACTCGCCGTGCTAGAAAGGGCCGCCGTGCATCAGTCGGAGCGCTGTAGAGAGCAAAGGATATTTGCATCCCTTTCTTCCTCTCAGCCGTGTCCCTTTGCTTGTAAGGCCGAGTGCCGGCTGAGGGCCGGAGATACCACAAAGGACTGTTAATTGGAGAAGGGCCTCTCGGAATTAATGAAATCTCTCCCAGTCCATCTGGTTTGTCAGATAAGGAGTTCTTCCCTGTTGCACAACGGCAGAGAGGGCCGGCACATCCAGATGGGATGAAAGAGTGACGTGTAGGTGGCGACCCAGAATCCGGCAAGCGAGCCTGATCTTGTAAGGGGTTCAGAAACCAGATGGAATGGACAGGCCTATGATCCAGTCCTCGCACGTTCCTGGAAAAGACATAGCAGGAGTTCTTTGGCTCTTGCGACATACTCTGTACAAGCACAGATACCAGCCCTTGCAGCATAGTTCGTCAGCCTGGGAAGGTCGTCTTTTTTGGGCTGGGTCAGTTCGGTGTCATGGTTAAGTGCGCTGACTCTAATCTGGGAGAACCGGGTTTGATTTCCCCACTCGTCCACTTGCAGCTGCTGGATGACCTTGGGCAAGCCATAGTTCTGGCAAAGCTGTTCTCTCAAGGACAGTTTCTGTCAGAAGTTCTCTCAGCCCCACCGACCTCACAGGGGGTCTGTTGTGGGGAGGGGAAGGGAAAAGGAGTTTGAAAGCCGCTCTGAGACTCCGAGTGAAGGGCGGGGTATAAATCCAACCTCCTCCTCTTCTTCTCATCAAGTCTGAAAGCAAGTTTGGAGTCCTTAAAAACTGGGAAGGGAGGCTTGAGTGTTGACAGTCAAGAGTCAAATCTCTGATGGAAGAAGAACTTCTTTGTTCTTGGTAGCTTCACCATGGTTAGCGAAGCTAAGAAGCTTGTAATTGATGCACTCCTAGACCTGCAAAGGCGATTGATTTGCGGGACTGATTTGGCTTCTAAATTTTTCTGTATTTTTGGGTGTGTGTGTGTGGGGGGGGAACAGAGTTCAGATAACTTCTGCTTTATGCAAAGGAATACCTCAAAGTGAAGAGTGTAAGTCTATCTGCAGGCCAGCCTACATGTGACACTGAGTACTTGAGGCTGGGTCTCCCAGAATTTGTAATTTAACCCTCTGAGAGCAGAACTGAGGTACAGATTGGAGCCACAGAGGAGACAGCTGGGGTTAATTTTTCTCCTGTACCGTTTCCTCTGTCCAAGGTAGCTCTCCTTTTAGCCTCAGTAGTGGAGAAAACCCAGGTACCCACCCCTCGAAAAAATCCCTGCATGCCTGATGGGTGAGCCCCTTATTTTGAACCGTTACCCACTTTTTGTCTTCGAGGGTTCGGGTCTTGTTTAGATTCGGAGAGATTTCAGGTTTGGGAATCAGTTCCAGTTTGCGGGGGAAGGGGGCGGGAAACCCTTTCTGAAATGTGTTTTGGGTTTGGGTTCCAGTTCGGTGTGACTGCCTCGTGAGAGCATTGGTGGGGGACAAGCTGTGTTCAGATGTCATGTCCAACCATTGTTACGACTGGTTAATAAGCCGGCTTTTGATCCATGGTTCCAAATGCTGATTTGACATACCCTCGCTAACCTGTGGTTTGTGGGGTGGCCCACGTCAGGATGGTCGCGCTCAGGGTTATTTTTGGGCAGGAAAGCACAGGAACGGAGTTCCGGCTGGCTCCTGAGTTGGCCACGCCCAGCAGGAACTCATTAGCATAACAGGCCACACCCAACAGCAGAAACTCATTAGGACTGGCTATATTACGGTGTGTGTGGCCTCACATGCAAAGGAGTTCCTGCTCCAAAAAAAGCCCTGGGTTTTGACAACAAACAAAGTAAACAGAATAAGAAGCAAAAGGTGGGTGTGGCTGGATGCCCACACTTCTGGTAACATGGGGGTGTGGCCTAATATGCTAAAGAGCTGTGCTGTCAGGGGTGTGACCTAATATGCTAATGAGCGTCTGCTGTTGGGTGTGGCCTATTATGCTAATGAGTTCCTGCTGGGCTTTTTCTACAAAAAAAGCCCTGGTCGCACTAACCATGTCACGTTATGTCTCGGCCCGTAATGTCGCTATTTCTGTCTTCCCAGGACGACCCTTTCTGGACCGCCGGCTCCCTCTCGGCTTCCGACGCCAAGCAAGCCAGAAACCAGTCCATTTGTAAGCTGGCTGACATGCTGGAGTTGATCAGGGACAACGCCACCGTTCTCTTGAACCTCCAGACCTTGCCCTGGGATCATCCGTTCCACAGCGCTTTCCTCAACATCACCCTGGAGACTGTTCTGAGTTCGGGCATACCGCAGCAGGCGGTGAGTTCCGTCTTTTTTTTGTAGGTCTGCGCTGGGCAATCTTGGGGCTCCCTCTGCTGGTCAGCTTAGTAGACAGCATCAGGGGTAGAGATGCTAAAGGTGAGCAGCTTTCTATGTGTGTCACTGTAGCTTGTGCTTTAAAGCCTATTGAAAACCAGACATCTGAGACTCAGCCTCTATCTGCCCAGCCGATTCCACAAGTGAATCTAGTCTCAGCCATTACCATTTAGGGCACGGGTCGACCCCCCAACTTTTTTGAGCCTGGGGGCAGCTTTGGAATGCTGACCCAGGGTGGTGGCCACAGCTACAAAACGGCTGCTGCAGGACAAGAAGAGAGAGAGAGAGAGAGAGAGAAGAGATTGGATCTATCCCCCGACCTTTGCTACCCGAAGGAGTCTCAGTGCGGCTTACCGTCTCCTTTCTCTTCCCCTCCCTGCAACAGACACCCTGTGAGGTAGGTGGGGCTGAGAGAGCTCTTTTGATTACCACTCCTGAGAGAACAGCTCCGAGAGAACTTGTGACTGACCCGAGGTCACACCAGCAGCTGCATGCAGAGGAGCGGGGAATGAAACCCAATTCTCCCAGATTAGAGTCTGTGCTCCTAACCACCACTCCAAACTGGCTCTCTTAAGAAGAGGAGGAGGAGGAGGAGGAGATTGGCTTTATACTCCACCCTTCACTCGGAGTCTCAGAGCAGCTTACCATCTCCTTTTCCTTCCTCTCCCCACAACAGACACCCTATGAGGTAGGCAGGGCTGAGAGAGCTCTATTGAGAAAACAGCTCTGAAGGAACTTATGACAGACCCAAGGTCACACCAGCAGCTGTATGTGGAGGAGTGGGGAACCAAACCCAGTTTCCCCAAATCAGAGTTCGCGCTCTTAACCACTACACCAAACTGGCTCTCTTAACCACGACACCAAAGAGGAAGCGGAAGCCAGCCACAAAATGTCAGAGAGTGAAGTCAGACCGAAGTCTAATAGTAACCTGTCAACATGTCGGACAGAAGTTTCGTTTAACAGGATGCTTTTTAAATGAGCATATTCGTTTAAAAACATTTGCTTGTATAAACACAGCTTACCCTTCAGTAACACAATCAGATCTCGGAAAGTAAGCAGGGACGACCCTGGGAAGTACTTGGAAGGGAGACCTCCTTGGAATACCAGCAGTCGGGAGGTGGGGGCAGGCTTTATCCAGCCGCCTCCTCTCTGAATATCCTCTGAGCCCCCAGTAGGGGTCAGCCACGAGAGGTCGCCATGACTTCCAGGTGCACACAAGCAGATTAAAAATACCAAAAAAATAAACACGGTCAAAATCCTTGTGCCTATGGCGGCAGCTGCCGCCCGAGCGACTTTAAAAAAACCAGCACAGCCAATCATTGGCCCCGCTAGACAAAACCCTTATGTGGCTCCACCCATTTTTAAAAAAGAATTGGGGGTTCCAGGAAAAGGTGTCAGTGGGCGATCAGACTTGGCTTCCTGGTGGTATTGCTGATGGCAAATGAAACCGTCGCATTGCCCTCACTGGGCGGAGGAAAGGAGAACCGACACCTTACCAAGCTTACCTCTCTCTTAGCTCAGCACTAATGCACATAAAAACACAAGTCTGCTAGTTGTGCTGCATGCACTCCTGCTCTTTGTAATCCAGAATCTTTGGGTGATAGGATACATCCACTGGTCTGTGGCGTGCTTCGTTTGGCTAGTGTGGTACAATGCTGAGAGGGTCAGAACAAGAAAGGAGAGTCCCACACTCATGTTCTGAGTCAGACACGAAGCTCACAGAGTGATCTCTGGCCAATCACATACAGACCAAGAGAGCCAGTTTGGTGTAGTGGTTAAGAGTGATGGACTCTAATCTGGGAGAACCAGGTTTGATTCCCCACTCCTCCACATGCAGCTGCTGGGTGATCTTGGGTCAGTCACAAGTTCTCTCAGAGCTGTTCTCTCAAGAGCAGTTCCCTCAGAGCTCTCTCAGCCCCACCTACCTCACAGAGTGTCTGTTGTGAGAGGAGGAAGGAAGGCAATTGTAAGCCACCCTGAGACTCCAAGTGATGGATAGGGTATAAATCCAATCTTCCTCCTCTTCCTCCCAGTGTAATCTACCTCACAAAATTGTTGTGAAGATAAAATGGAGGAGGAGGGCACTCAATGAAATTGCTGGGCAGTCGGGTTAGAACAGATAAAAGGAAGTACTTCTTCACTCGGAGAGTGATTGACATGTGGAATTCACTGCCACAGGAGGTGGTGGCAGCTACAAGCATGGGCGGCTTCAGGAGGGAATTAGATAAATAAATGGAGCAGAGGTCCATCAGTGGCTACTAAGCCACAAAGTATAGATAGCGACTCTGGGGCAAGGGATGCTCTGTATTCTTGGTGCTTGGGGGAAGGAGCAGCAGTGGGAGGGCTTCTCGTGTCCTGGCCCCACTGCTGGACCTCCTGATGGCACCTGGTATTTTTGGCCACTGTGTGACACAGAGTGTTGGACTGGATGGGTCATTGGCCTGATCCAACACTGGAGTCTCTTATGTTCTTATTAGATAGGGACTCTCTGTCTGGGGCAAGTGATACTCTGTATTCTTGGTGCTTGGGCGGGGGCACTGCTGGACCTCCTGATGGCATCTGGTTTCTTTGGCCACTGTGGGGCACAGAGTGTTGGACTGGACGGGCCATTGGCCATTGGACTGGATGGGCCAACCCTGGCTTCTCTTATGTTTTTATTAGATACGAACTCTCAGTCTGGGGCAGGTGATGCTCTGTGTTCTTGGTGCTGGGGGGGGTCCACAGTGGGAGGGCTTCTAGTGTCCTGGCCCCACTGCTGGACCTCCTGGTGGCACCTGGTATTTCTGGCCACTGTGTGACACAGAGTGTCGGACTGGATGGGCCATTGGCCTGATGCAACATTGGCTTCTCTTATGTTCTTATGAGAGAGCCACGTATGGTGGCCTTTCCTTGGAGGACGAGTGGGATAAAAATGCCAGAGTTAGATGGCGTCCGCCCCTTCCAGCTGGAGATCCTGTTCCACTCTTGGAGGAGATTCAAGACTTTCCAATTAAGGGTGCGAGTTTTTTTGTCGCCGATGTTGTGTTAAGCCTGAATCGAGTAGGAATCCCACACACGGAACAGTTATCCTGAGGGAAGGTTCTGTATATAGATTCCATCTGTCTTTCTACCGAGTGATGCTCGCCCCCCAGATTTCAGCCGAACAAGCGGCTGCTCCAGTTCATTGTTGTTCTGGTTGATTAGCTCAATCTGTCGTCTTTCTCTCCCTCCCCCCCAAATCCCTTTTTAAGCAGGCTGTGTTTGTTTCCAAGTTCCTTCACAATAGTTTATCTTTCGGCATGGAGAGTGGTGTTGCAGCTAGCGCAGAGAAGCCCGACTCACTAGCTGGTTCCCTAGCTCTCCCGCACATTTCCCCCTTGCCATGTGACAGAGAAAACGGGGGTCTGTTGGGAAGTCGGGAGGGTGCGATTGCAGAAAGATGGACAAATGGTCCGACTCAGCAAATCGACCCTTTTGCAACCCAAGGTAAAAGGTAGAGGTTCCCCTTGCTCGAAAGCTAGCCAAATCCAACTCTAGGGGGTGGTGGTGCTCATCTCCGTTTCCAAGCTGAAGAGCCAGCGCTGTCCGAAGACGTTTCCGTGGTCATGTGGCCGGCATGACTAAACGCCGAGGCACACGGAATGCTGTGACCTTCCCACCGAGGCGGTATCTTTTTTCCTACTTGCAGTTCCTTGCTTTCGAACTGCTAGGCTGGCAGGAGCTGGGGCCAGAGACGGGAGCTCGCTCTGTCACGCGGCATTCGGGTATCAATCAAACTGCCAAGCTACAGACCTTCCGGTCCGCGGCTCAGTGTCTTAACCTCTGAGCCACCGCAGCCCAGAGCTCGGTGCAATTCTCGCTTGCAGCCTGATGGGGGTATCAAGTTGAGTGGCTACCTGATAGGTTAGCCTGTGAGCCTTTCCTTTCATCTTCTTCTTTTTTTTTTAAACCCACGTGTGTTTCTGTATAAATGCTAAGAACCAGGGCTATTTTGGGGCAGGAATGGAGTTCCTGCTGGCTTCAGAGTTGACCACGCCCACTACAGGCAAAACCTCTGTGTGCATGGCTACAGAGGGAAGGCTTGGAGATCGACCCCCCCCCCGGTGACTCCAAGGCGGGCAAGCCAGGGAGTCCCCTGAAAGGATCGAGGAGGCGTTTAAATGCCTCTCCGTGCCTTCCCTGGCCTGTCCAAGAGCCAGCTTGTCCGGGCTCCCCACAGCCACAGGGCGCCTCCCCTCCCCTCCAAGGGGGAGCTTGCCCAGGCAAGCCAAGGGAAGGCATGGGGTGTGGCCTAATATGCTAATGAGCTGTGCTATCAGGGATGAGTCCTAATATTTTGCAACAATTCCGTAGAGCAGTAAAGACCGAGCTCTTCCGTCAAGCATTTTGATATGCTTGCCACACCGGCAGTACCGCAACAACACTTTATACAGCACTCTATACAGAATACTGCCATATTTTAACGTAATTTAGTATTTATTGTATTGTTTTTAGATGTAGTAATATTGTGTTTTAAATTGTATACTGGTTTTAACTGCTTGTAAGCCACCCTGTAGCTACGGTGGGGCATCTCGGGGCTAGGCCCCCCTATTTGCTGGCGAGGCCCCCTGACTTCCCATCCAGCCCAAGGTGTCATGGCCTTCTCCCCTGGATTAATTTGATTAGCCAGTGCCCCCTAAGAAATTTAAATGCCCCCTGACTTAAAAAATCCTGGCTACAGGGCTGGCCCTGAGCCGCCTCAGTGGGAGGGCGGGATAAAAGCCCAATAAAATAAATAAATAAATAAATAAATAAATATGCTAATGAGTTTCTGCTGTTGGGTGTGGCCTATTATGCTAATGAGTTCCTGCTGGGCTTTTTCTGCAAAAAAAAGCCCTGCTAAGAACACAATCCAGCCAGTTAAGTGCTTCCTTGTCCCATTTGTTTCCACGGGTGCGATTTTACTGCATGCTTAATTCACCCAGTGAAATCAATTTGACGTAAATTGACTCTATCTCTGGGCGCGATCGTGCCCCGTAGCGTTTGTATTAAGTGTGTATCAGCCTGGGCTCCTTTGTCAGACGGTATTAGCTGATATAGGATCGTAGCTGTGGCGAGACCTGCCGGCATTGGTCGTACACTCGTTTCCCCCAACTCTGACCCTCTGCTAAAAATGGCGAGAAATACGAGAGACATATACATGAGTCCCGTGATCCCCAAAGGAAGTTCTAGTGCGTTTCCTTGCTGCCTCGAGGCCAGACGTTTCTCTCTCTCCAATTTGCGCTCCGGTGATGCAAGAAAAGAACTGCCCGGACCCCTCGATGGTCAGCAGGGAACAAGGAGCGACAGCGGGGGGACCCTTGCAAATGGAAGTTAATCGCTTTGTAGCTCAGAGTTACCCGTGACGAGCGTCCTGCCTTGGGACTGCTCTCTACGAAGGTTCCAGCTGGAGAGCCGACAAGATTTCTATCACTTCCTTGACATTTTCTGAGAGATTCATGAGAGAGGGGGGAAGAGGGCTTTGATCTGTGGACGGGAGAGGGACGGAAGCCGGATTCTGATTTCAGGAAGGGCATAAATACTGATATCGTGGGTATTTGGGTCTCGCAATCAGCGTTCCCTCTAAGCTGAGTTAGAGTGAGCTAGCTCACAGGTTTTTAGCCTGTGGCTCACACATTTTTGTCTCAGCTCAGGAAGGATGGCTTCCAGAGCAAACTAATGTATGCAGGAGCCAAATTGCTGGCTCACGACTTTAATGCCAGTAACTCACAGAGCAGAATTTCTGCTCACAAGATTCCACAGCTTAGAGGAAGCATTGCTCACAATACCGTTTTGGAGTTTGGGTTCTTTCTCCCAGGATTCCGGGATTATTCAGATTCCAGTACTCTCTGTAGGAGACTTTGGAAGGGGGAGTGGAGTGGCTGTTTTTAAACCAAACGACACCATAGCCCAGGGGACCCAGTACTGCCTGCCCACCCATCACTGCCCCACCCCCGTGTTTTGAGTACATTGGAACAGTGGGTCCAATTCTATGGGCCCCTGGACAAGCCGCCCCGGCCATCCTACTTGTCTCTGTTGTTCCCTATGGAAGAACAATTCTACGTTTTCTCCAGGGGAAATCCAATAGCAAACACCCAAGAGCAAGCAGTCACTGTCCAAAAGTCTCCAAATGTAAACAGGACCGACATCAAAGGAAGAGAAACTCAAAAGAATCACAGAATCATAGACTGTTAGAGCTGGAAGGGGCCTTGCAGGTCATCTATTCCAACCCACTGCACTCTGCAGGAGCATAGCCGAAAGATAGCCCTACAGCATACCCGAAAGATGGTCGTCCAATCATAGGCAGTGACCCTGACCTGGGTATTCCAGGCAAGCCTGATCTCGTCAGATCTCGGAAGCTAAGCAGGGCCGGCCCTGGCAAGGACTTGGATGGGAGACCTCCTTGGAATACCAGAAGCAGGAGACGGGGGGCAGGCTTTATCCAGCCACTTCTCTGAACATCCTCCAGGCCCCCAGGAGGGGTCAGTTACCTGAGGTCACCATGACTTTCAGGTGCACACACACACACACACACACATTTAAAAAGTATAAAAGAACTACCAAAGGATCACAGGCCGGTTTGACAAGTCCCGTGCAGCCAGAGTCAAAACAGAGAACATCCAGCCTGTAACACCCCCTCCCCCAAAGTACGAAAACTTTTAAAAATCAAAGCTGCTAAAAATCCTGAAGCGAGCTGAGAGAAGGGAACACAACAAAACAGCACCAGTCTTTTAAACCTGTTTAAAAACAGCACGAAACAAGACCCAAAGGGGCGGTCAATCCAGATATCCAAATGTACTCGAAAAAGCGGATAAGGTGTTTTGGGGGGTATATATTCAGACTGTAAATATCCAAATGCACAGCCCCCTAACCAGCGTTTCACTCTGTTGCCACTTAAGTGCACCTGTTAAGATTATCTGTCGGATGGACTCAGCTGAGAGATGTTCAGCCTCCGTGAGAGAGGAAAGGTGTGTGTAATAGGGCTGGGCCTTCTCTCAGTAAGAAGAAGAGGAGGAGGAGGAGACTGGATTTATACCCCGCCCTTCACTACCCAAAGGAGTCTCAGAGTAGCTTACAAAGCCCCTCCAGGTAGTGGGCAAACCCAAGAGGGCGGGGTGGAACACGGCCAGCAGGGCAGAGCGGGATTGTTCTGCCACAGGGACGATAGGGTTTTGAAAATTTTTTAAAAATGAAAAAATGTACATGTGGATCACGTTCGTATTCCAAATGATGTCGACGATCCTTCCCCCACAAAAAACTGAACAGTATTTTTTTTTCCCCAGACCAAGAATCGCTTCATCACAATTTCTGTGACATGTTAAAAAAAACCGCCATAAAATGGAAGTGAATAAAAAATCTGCCAGAATAGCCATGGGAGGTGGCTGCTGAGTCCCAAGTTGATGTGTTAAAAGTGATTCATCAGCCACCTCAGGGACAACAGTGGGAGGAGGGATTCTGGAGTTGTGGCCCTGCTGGTGGACCTCCCGATGGCCCCTGTGTTTTGGGCACTGTGTGACACAGAGTGTTGGACTGGATGGGCCATTGGCCTGATCCAACATGGCTTCTCTGTTACGTTCTTAGGTCTGGGGCAGTGATGCTCTGTCTTCTTGGTGCTTGGATGGCAACAGTGGGAGGACTTCTGGAGTTCTGGCCCTGCTGGTGGCCTTCCTGATAGCTCCTGGTGTTTTCGGCCACTGTGTGACACAGAATGTTGGACTGGATGGGCCGTTGGCCTGATCCAACAGGGCTTCTCTTATGTTCTTGTGTCTGGGGCAGTGATGCTCTGTCTCCTTTGTGCTTGGGGGGCAACAGTGGGACAGCTTTTGGAGTTCTGGCCCTGCTGGTGGACCTCCTGATGGGCCCCTGGGTTTTGGCCCGTGTGACACTGAGCGTTGGACTGGACAGGCCATCGGTCTGATCCAACATGGCTTCCCTTATGTCCTTATGACCACTGGTTGAGAGGGGAGGGGGAAATAAGCATTTTGTACCCTGAAAATCCTTTTGGTCTTTGAGGGTGCTACCAGACTCTAATCTTGCTGTGCTACTGTGCAGACCAGCACGGGTACCCACCTGGAACTATTTTATCCTGTATTTTTTCCTATGGTTTTATGTTATCGCACCCTTCCTTCAAGAAGCTCAGGGGGACTGGGGTAGTTTACTGCCTTCCTCTGTTACGTGTTCACAACAGCCCTGCCAGGTAGGTGAGGATGACAGAAATTGACCAGCTCGAGGCCGAGCGAAGCTTTGAGCTCCAGGACTACCTGAGACTTGGTGTGTGTGTGTGTGTTCAGTATTATCAAGAGAGCCAGTTTGGCGTAGTGGTTCAGTGCATGGACTCTAATCTGAGAGAACCGGATTTGATTCCCCACTCCTCCACTTGCACCTGGCTGGATGACCTGATAAGAGCTGTTCTTGAAAAAGAGCGGTTTCTGTCAGAGCTCTCTCAGCCCCACCTATCTCACAGGGTATCTGTTGTGGGGAGGGGAAGGGAAAGGAGTTTGTAAGCCGCTCTGAGACTCCTTTGGGTAGTGAAGGGCGGGGTATATATCCAATCTCTTCTCCTCTTCTTCTTCTTCATCAAGTTGCTTCCAACTTAGGGCGAGCCTATGAATTAACTTTCTCCCAAACGTCCTGTCGACAACAGCCTTGCTCAGATCTTGCGAACTTCCGTGATGGAGTCCATTTCTCTCACGTTAGGTCTTCCTCTTTTTCCGCAAGACTTTTATCTCACCGTCTGATCACTATGCTCTCTCTCTCTCTCTCTCTCCTCCCCTCTTGTCCTGAAAAACGGGTCTCTATTAAAGATTTAATTGGGAGCAAAACGGGGGCAATTACTGATATTGACAATTGTCTCCACTTGCGGAGGCTGCTCTGCGTGGGGAAAGATTAAAAAGCGCTGAAGAGAACTCCAGCTGATGTTGTTACATAACAGGCGCGATATTATTTTTCGGCGTGTCAGTTGTTGAACAATATTCTTAATATTTATAGCACCCGTGTAATTGGAAGTTGAGGTATTTTGAGATGCGTTCTGCGTTTTTTTGATTCGGGTGTGGGGAGCTGCGTGGGCCTGAAGCGACGGAACAGAAGTTTGCGTCTGGTGGTGCCTTTACGGCCAACGAAGTTGTAACGCTGTGTTTTTGTTTTTCGTTTTCTTCCTTGCCTTCAAAAATCTCCTCATCCAGGATTCCTTCAGGGGCTTGGGGCAGCTGATTTCTCCTCGCTCCTGTTTTCCAGCCAGCCTGCTGTAGCGGTTAAGAGCAGCGGACTCTTAATATGGAGAGCTGAGTTTGATTCCCCATTCCTCCTCCACATGAAGGCAGCTGGGTGACCTTGGCTCGGTCACAAGTTCTCTCCAAACTCTCCCCCGCTTACCGCACAAGGTGCCTGTTGTGGGGAGAGCAAGCTGAGGAGATTTTAAGCTGCTTTGAGACTCCCGAGGGTTGAGAAAAGCGGGATATGAAAACCTACTCCTCTTCTTCCTTTAACTCGCTCTCAACTGCTTTCTTTTTTTAAAAAAAATATTTTTGTTTTAAAAACTTTAAAATTCACATACATACTGGGGGAAAGAAATCACAGACACAGCATCTCAAAATCGTTTAATAAGATAGCAGTGACAATATAGAAGGAAAAGAAGAGATTGGATTTATTCCCCGCCCTTCAGTACCCAAAGGAGTCTCAGAGCGGCTGACAATCTCCTCTCCCTTCCCCTCCCCACAACAGACACCCTCTGTGAGGTAGAAGAAGAAGAAGAGATTGGATTTATACCCCACCCTTCACTACCCGAGGGAGTCTCAGAGCAGCTTTCAAACTCCTTTCCCTTCCCCTCCCCGCAACAGACACCCTGTGAGGTAGGTGGGGCTGAGAGAGCTCTGACAGAAACTGCCCTTTTCCAAGATCGGCTGTGCCAGAGCTTGTGACTGACCCAAGGTCACATCAGCAGGTGCAAGTGGAGGAGTGGGGGGAATCAAACCCGGTTCTCTCAGGTTAGACTCCGCGCACTTAACCACTACACCAAACTGGCTAGTAACACTTTAAAATGAGTTCCCTCCTTATGAGGGCTGTTTCACTGAGGCATCCAAATCCTTTTATTATCTTCTCTGATGATTTATGGTGGTTTAGTCTGTCTTCCAACTCTTATAGATTTTTCAACTGCTTTCAATCGTCTGTCCCTCCAGAGCATGCTCAGTCCTTATCAAGGTTTTTTTGGGGGGGCAAAGTGGAGGGATTTTGATTTCATCTGATTAATTTACAACATTGTGTTTTTCGGTGGAGGTCCTTAACTGATCCATGGTTAGCCCCGTGGTGTGGATTTTGTCATCTGCACAGGGGTCAGCCAGTTTCCTAGTGGATGTCTAACCTGTATCGCATTTTCATCCTGTCGTTCCTCCAATGGTATCAGGGTGGGCATAGAGGGCTCTCTCCCATAACAACATAAGAGAAGCCCATGTTGGATCAGGCCAGTGGCGCATCCAGTCCAACACTCTGTGTCACACAGTGGCCAAAAATACCAGGTGCCATCAGGAGGTCCAGCAGTGGGGCCAAGACAATAGAAGCTCTCCCACTGTCGCCCTCCCCCTCCAAGCACCAAGAATACAGAGCATCCCTTGCTCCAGACTGAGAGTTCCTATCTATACCCTGTGGCTAATAGCCATGGATGGACCTCTGTTCCATATGTTTATCCAATTCCCTCTTGAAGCCGTCCATGCTTGTAGTCGCCACCACCTCCTATGGCAGTGAATTCCACGTGTTCATCACTCTTTGGGTGAAGAAGGACTTCCTTTTATCCGTTCTAACCCGACTGCTCTGCAATCTCCTGGAGTGCCCACGAGTTCTTGTATTGTGAGATAAGGGAGAAAAGTACTTCTTTCTCAACCTGCTCTACCCCGTGCATAATCTTTTAAATCTCGATCATGTCACCCTTCAGCCATCGTTTCTCCAAGCTAAAGAGCCCCAAGCACTTTAACTTTTCTTCATACGGAAAGTGTTCCATCCTTTTATCATTCTAGTTGCCCTCTTCTACACTTTTTCCAATGCTGTAATATCCTTTTTGAGGTGTGGTGACCAGAACTGTACACAGCAATGCTCCCTCTAAGCTGTGGAGTCTTGTGAGCAAACATTATACTTTGTGAGCTACTGGGCATTAAAGTTGTGAGCGAGCGATCTGGCCACTGCATGGATTAGTTTGCTCTGGAACCATCCTTCCTGAGCTAAGTCAATAATGTGTGAGCCAGAGGCTAAGAAACTGTGAGCTAGCTCACATGAACTCAGCTTAGAGGGAGCACTGGTACACAGTACTCCAAATGAGGTCACACCATTGATTTATACAGGGACATTGTGATACTGGCTGATTTGTTTTGAGTTCCCTTCCTAAAAATCCTGAGCATAGTGTTGGCCTTTTTTATTGCAGTCACACACTGTCTTGACATTTTCAGTGAGTTATCTACTACGACTCCAAGATCTCTCTCTTGGTCTGTCTCTGGGTTTGATTTCCTCCTTCCCTCTTATCCTCACAACGGGCTTAGGTTCCTCTCAGTCTGAGATAGATGACGTCGAGACAGGGCGACTGGCCTGTGGTCACCCAAAGAGCATCGTAGCCGAAGGGGGATTTGAACTCAGGTCTTAGTCCTTTCCTCCAACCACTACACTGCATGAATTTTTTTTTGAAAAACACTCGTGTTGCCTTCCTGAAAATGGCTCCTCTCGTTGTAATACTTTCTGCTTCTCCCAGGTGATGTGGCTGCCTGATGCGGAACGAAGTCTGGTTCAACAGGTGGCTCCGGGGTTCCAGCAGACTGCCAGCACCAAGGCCGATGCGCAGAAATTGCGGGATGAAGGCTTCCAAAAACTGAATCTGCGGTACACCAAGGTCACCAGTGAAGATATCAGGTTCTGCTTTTTGGCTTCTGCTGCTGCAAAATTTGTTTGCTTTAATTTATCAGCGTTATTTATAGTCCGCTTTTCTCACTGGGACTCAAGGCAAATTTGCACAGAATAAGTCACAGTTCAAAGTCATTTATTGCGGTATTACACCAGCGTGAAACAGAAGAAAAGATGCCATAGTCATAATCCAAAATCATTAAAAAGTTTCAGATAAAACTATAATGAACTTTGTATGAGAAACTGCAAATAACAGTCCAATAATACACAGGGATATATTGTGAGAGAAGGATTTTAACCTTTAAGACTTATTGGCTTATGTCGTACTTCATGTTTCTGTTTCCTTACTTTCTCGAACGTTCAGTCGAGTTTTGCAGGCTGCTGCACGGAATTTCACACAAAGTGCAGTCACCTGCAGGTTTTCTCCCAGGAGCAAAATTTTAACAGAATAAAAAGAAGAAGAGAGAAGAGATTGGATTTATACCCCACCCTTCACTACCTAAGGGAGTCTCAGAGTGGCTTACAAACTCCCTTCCCTCCCCCTCCCCCTCCCGACAACAGACACCCTGTGAGGGAGGTGGGGCTGAGAGAGCTCTTGACAGAAACTGCTCTTTTCCAAGGACAGCTCTCATCAGAACTATGACTTGCCCAAGGTCATCCAGCAGGTGCAAGTGGAGGAGCGGGGAATCAAACCCAGTTCTCCCAGATCAGAGTCCGCACACTTAACCACTACACCAAACGGGCTCAGTGCACTTGACAGAATGTAGAAATCTGGAACCAACCAGAGATCTGAAGCTGAGGTGAAGCAAAGCGAACCGTAACTATTAACAAGATGCATTCGCCAATGCAAAAATTACACAGTAGAAACCCACGTACAGCAGCAAATAGTATGAACTATACAAAGCGGTATAGTCTACAGCTCCTAACCCTTTAATCCCAAAGTTCCTTTTTGAGCCCTTTTGTTATAGTGCAGCCTTATTTCCTGTACAAAAAGCCTCTTCACCGTCTTTCTCTCCTTGGTGCGGTGTTCTATCAGGTCATCTTTGAGACTACATTTCCCATGGTACACTTGATTAGGACGCCTATGATGCGGCTGGTGCAGGGCAAAGGAGGGTAAAATGGCAGGAGGAGGAGAGAGAGGCTCTCTGCTGGCCAGTTAGCTGCCTGGATGGCCTGACAACTGTCCGGCCCTCTAGTTCCCACCAGCTTGGGTCTGGCCACAGCAGCCCTGCAGAAGCGGTGAGCATTGCATATATGTATGGATGAGGGTTTCCATATACTCACTGGGGAGTGGGAGATCTCCCACCTCCAGAGACCATTGCCCACCAGCAGGAGGATTTTTTAAAAATCACTGTCAGCAGCAGCATGACCTCACTTCCTGGAAAAATCTGGCGGTGACATCAGTCCTCTCTAGGAATTGCACAGTAACTGAAGCGATTCCTAGAGAGGACTGACATCACAAGTGGGTTTTTTTCCCTGGAAATGACATCATGCTGACAGCAGCCCTCCTTATATCCCCCATGGATTCCTGCCAGCAACCCTAGTGTGGCTGTCTCCTCTCCCTCAGCGGCGCAAGCCAAGCCAGGGAATTTGGGCCTCTGTAGACTGGACCCAGCCAGCTTTTCTGATGGTAGAAAAGGAATCAGACATTTCCTCTGACCTACGGAAGGAATGATGGGACCAGTGGTCCCTCTAAGCTGAGTTAGTGTGAGCCAGCTCACAATTTTTAGCCTCCAGCTCACACATTTTTGTCTTAGCTCAGGAAGGAGGGCTTCAGAGCAAACTAATTTATGCAGTAGCTAAATCACTCGCTCACAACTTTAATGCCAGTAGCTTGCCAAGTAGAATTTTTTTTTTAAACAAAATTTGTATTGGAATACACTCAACATTTCCAATTACGTTACCAATACAATTTTGAAAAAGAAAATCCCCATCCCAACCCCCCACCCCCCTAATAGGCTTCCAACACTGCTAATAACAAACAAAAAAATTATAAGGTAATCAAGCTTAGACTTAAATGCATCGACAAACCAGGTAACACATTTCAATTATATATAACCTCTACAATTTCAACATATTTTCAAATAACAGTACATACAGTTCAAAATTCATTTCACTTCTCGTTCAATATCCATACGTATCCAAGTTATATACTTTCCCCTTCATTCTATATTCAGTTTCTAGATACAGTTTCAATCCTTCCCAGTCTTTTAAGTACTGTTCTGCCATTTGTCCATTTAATTTCTTTGTCATTTTGTCCATTTCCGCTAAAAATAACAATTTTCTCAACCAATCATGTATATCTGGCACCTTCTCCATTTTCCATTGCTGAGCAAAGGCCATTCTCGCCGGCCAAGTAGAATTTTTGCTCACAAGACTCCACAGCTTAGAGGGAGCATTGGATGGGACCTGCATGTTCAAAAACCATGAGAGATGCGGGCTATAATGAAGAGGGGAATTGAAGAAGCTTGGGTGGAGGGTGGAAAACCTGGCTGGATCCAAGGTGTGTATTCTGAGCTGGGGAAACCTGAATCTCAGGGGCATCCCATGTATCCCCCACTAGATGTTCTTTCGGCCTGACAAGCCTCCTGCTCTTTGGCATCACCATCCTTGGCTGTTGCTTTTGTTACTGCAGGGTTGTATGGAGGTCCCAGTTTCTTTCTGGAACTCCTATGTGTGTCCACTTCAGCCCATTAATAATCTCTCCCAGGGGTCATGTTATAGAAAAAGAGGTATAGGAGCTTATTTGCATGGCTCATTTGCATATGCCACACCCCCTGACAAAGGGCAGGCATGCAAGCATGCCTGGGTACCTTGCCTTATCTTCTCAAGATCGGGCAGGGAACCCAGGCATGTTTAAAATGCCTTTCTTTCCATTTGGGGAAGGGAAAAAAAGACATTTAAATCCCCCCGGGCAGCGGGGGAGGCTCTGCAGGCGAGCCAGGAAAGGTGGGGGGAGGTGTCCCTAGGCTCTTTACTGCCAGAGCACCATTCTGGTGCGCTCTGGCAGGAAATGACCCCTGATCTCTCCTCCCCAATTGCTGGGTTGATGTTGCATCGGACTGGGCGAGGGTTGGCTGTCATCTTGAATGATTAAGGACAAACATGAAATTATCTTAAGAACATAAGAGAAGCCAATGTTGAATCAGGCCAATGGCCCATCTAGTCCAACACTCTGTCACACAGCGGCCAAAATATACCAGGTGCCATCAGGAGGTCCATCAGTGCCCTTCCACTGCTGCCCCCTCCAGCACCAAGAATAGAGTGCATCACCTGCCCCAGTCAGAGTTCTTGGCTCTCAGTTGGGACCAATGAAAGGTTTTGCAAATGAATGAAAGGGGGGAGTGCTTCTTTTTAAAGAATAAGACACAGCTATGTGGGACATGTGATCTCATGCAGCAAAGAAGCACACACGCCCTTTTGATGCTTGCATATGTCCCGGGGCAGTGTTCCCTCTAAGCTGGGTTAGTGTGAGCTAGCTCACAGTTTTTTAGCCTCCAGCTCACACAATTCTGTCATAGCTCAGGAAGGATGGCTCCAGAGCGAACTAATTTTATGCAGCAGCCAAATCGCTCACTCATAACTTTAATGCCAGTAGCTCACAAAATAGAATTTTTGCTCACGACTCCACAGCTTAGAGGGAGCATTGGCCTAGGGACCTCTTTCTTGACAATGCGTGCTAAACTCTAAATGTTGTGAGTAGGGTGGTGATGTGTGGGCATGCCAGAAAATGCACAGGTCTGAAGCAGCAGCATGCATTATGTGTGGAAATTAATGGTTGCACACCATGAGTGCAGTGCCCAACTTTCAGCTTTGTTTCAGATTTCTGCAGTTTGGATCCTAGTACATTGCTTATTGGAGGTCCCTTCCTGTGGATTGTGTTGATTTACACTGTGTAATCTGCCTTGAAGCCCTGTGAGAAAGGGGGACTATAAATACCATTAATAAAAATTCCCGCTCTGATATTTGACTGCTAGCCAATTGAATGCTCGACCAGATAGATGGACCTTGATATGATCCAGGTGAGGGATGATTCCCCTCTGGTCACCTACGGAGTCCCTGCTTTGGGTATCCCTGTCACCTGAGGATAGACAGGTGGCAACCAGTGTTCCCTCTAAGCTGAGTCAGTGTGAGCTAGCTCAAAGTTTTTTAGCCTCCAGCTCACACATTTTTGTCTTAGCTCC
Source organism: Gekko gecko (assembly GCA_029375565.1). Classification (NCBI taxonomy): domain Eukaryota; kingdom Metazoa; phylum Chordata; class Lepidosauria; order Squamata; family Gekkonidae; genus Gekko; species Gekko gecko. Next base: position 2,772,614 of record JAPDNY010000004.1, read on the forward strand.
GGAAGGATGGCTCCAGAACAAACTAATTTCTGCAGTAGCCAAATCACTCACTCACAGCTTTAATTCCAGGAGCTCACAAAGTAGAATTTTTGCTCATAAGACTCCATAGCTTAGAGGGAACTCAAGAAAGGGCTTTCTCGGTTGTGGTACCAAACCTTTGGAATTCCCTCCCCTGGGAGATTGGTCTATTGGTATGTTCATCCAGCTGGTGAAGACTTTTTTGTTTCATTTGGCGTACCCCGGATAATGGTTATTGTCCTCCTTCCTGGTTCTGGCGTTGTATGTTTATGTGTTTTTATTGAATTGTTTCATAATTTTGAATGCTGTTTTTAGTTGTTCAAGTGTTTTCCTATTCACCACCTCAGGGGCCCTGATTGGGTGGAAAGGCAGCTTAAAATATAGATATTATGCATAGCCAACCTTTCTCTCTGAGACACACAGGGACTTGTGGCAAACTGCAGAGTAATTGTACTGTAAATTGTACAGTGTCCAGCACAAGACATCCACTGAACAATGCAGTAGGACTAGAAATACAAAATTCACAGATGAGGAAATGATGATAAGAGCAAACTGCTGAAGACGAAGCTGTTGTGTAAGCAATGCAGAAGGTGGGATTAGGAGGTGTAAGGCTTTGTAGTAAAAACCAGATGATACCAATAATAATAGATTCAGTTGTGTTGGTCTGCAGTAGAAGAATAGGATTTGAGTCCAGTAGTATGTTAGGGACCAACACGATTTTCATGGTATCGAATGAAGGGGGTGTTGACTCTTGAAAGCCTGGAAATCTTATTGGTCTGTAAGGCACTATTGGACTAGGGATGTGCAATTTGGCTTTCCCGAACCGAAAAAAATACCGAATAAATATCTTGTCGGTATTTATCGGTATTTTAAAAGCCGAATGCAAATTCAGGAAACTTTTCAGCTTCCAAATAGAGTTTCCCAAATTTGTTCGGCATTTTCGGCTTTCGGGTAGCCGAAAACCAACTTCCCCCAGGCTGTGCCTTCTGTAGTCAATTTCACTCCCCGCCAGTCAGCTGTTTAACTTACTGGGAAAGTTCCCAATAGGCCATTGCCTTGGAGGGCTGCCGGAGCAAACAAGCCAAGTCACAGTTGCTCTACTTAGTGCTGGAGGGGGTACTCAGCCCGGCTTGTTCCTGGGCCAGTCCACGGCTGGATGATACCAGCCATCCTCCATTATGGTGGACTCCAAATCTGTTCCTGTATGAACGTGTCCTCCCAGACTGTTTGTCTTAATACAGTCCTGGTTCCCATTGCAAGAATGCCCTGCTGAATGTTTCTGTTTTGCATTTTGCCGAATGATAAAACCGAGGGAGCCCCTAGCTGCTTCTAAGACCTGCCTTTTTGCTCCTCCAACAGGGAGTACGCGGCTGCTAATCTGAGTGTGAACCTGTACACTGTGAACGAGCCATGGCTTTACTCTGTCCTGTGGTGCGCCGGAGTTCAATCCGTCACCTCCGATAACTCTCACACCCTCAGCAGGCTGACGTCTCCCCTCTGGCTAATGGTAAGTGGGCTTAGTTTTGCCGGAGTTTCTTCATGGGCCCGTTCCCAGCACTCGGGGGTTGTGGTAGGTGGGTAATCGTGGTAGCATTCCTGATTCCCCCACCAATTCTGCGAAGGTAGGTTATACCTTAAGTGGCCATGGGCATCTGGCTGCTCACTACTGAAGACAAAATGCAAGGGAAGGTGACTCTTTGGTGTGGACGCTGAAGGCAATTCTTATGTTGGGGGTTGAGGGGAGGTAGGGTTGCCAATTCCCGGTTGGGAACTCCTGGATATTTGGGGGGAGGTGGAGACTGGGAAGGGGCGGGAACTTCGCTGAGTATAGTGTCCTAGAATCCATCCTCCAAAGCAGCCGTGTTCTCCAGGGGAACTGACCGCTGTCGTCTGCAGATCTAATTTCAGGAGATCTGCACGTCTCACCTGGAGGCTGGCAACTCTGGGGGGCTGGAAGGACATGGGAAATGTTCACCTATACTATTTCACAAAGCGTTAATCGTAGGAAATGTTATGAGCCCAAACAACTCAGTAGGGGGCACCTGCTTTGCATGCGGAAGTTCCCGCATCCAGTCTCTGGCATCTCCAGTTAAAAAAAGGTCCAAGGGACAGCTGCTTCTCTACCCAAGGCCCTGGAAAGGTACTGCCAGTCTGAGTGACCAGTGCTGAGTTAGATGGACCCCAGGGTCTGGAGTCTGTACAAGGCAGTCCTATAGATTCCATAACCGTGTCTATGCTGCAACCCATTTTCTCGTGTTGGATGCAATCTACTTCCAGCAAGGCAGCATCCCTGAGCTTTCTGGGGGGCTTTACCGCATGCGTGCCTCATTACATGCAGCCTGGACATTATGTTCTTGGTCTTTTTCAGTGGGGGGGGCTATAACACCATTTGGGCCTCATCCATCAATCATCCAAATATACTGTTGCTCCAGCAGCCATGACTCCTTCCTGCCTGGAATTACGAATTTGGTGGTTTCTGGTTGCCATCTAGTGGTTTGGTCTTCCTCTGAGACTTGTCGAGCCTCTGGCTTTTTCATTGGTTTTATTTCATAGATGAATCCAACCAACGTTTCAAATTCATTTTTTGGGGGGGTGATTTTAATTGGCGGGCCTGTGACTTAATGGGTGTACTGAGACTTTGTATCTTTCTCAGTTCCTGGGGAATTGATTTAATGGGGAATGGAACAAAGGGTTATCTTTCCTTCTAGCAACAAACGGTAGAATTTGTTAAATTGTAAGTTATCACTTCCATTGTTATCCTCCCCTAAAAATCCCTCACACCTGTATTGGGGTTTTGATCCCTCCATAAGTTTTGGGGCGTGGTTCAGTTCCCCTTCCCGTCCATTTTTGCCCCACCTCAGCGAGGGTGGGGGGCAGTTCAGCAGATCCTTGTCTGTTTCCCCCAGCAAGCTGTAGTCCACCCCCATCTAGTAAATGATAGGTTTTTTTCCACCCAACTGTCCAGATTTGGGAGTTGGTCTAAATAACCATATTGGTTTCTCCTTTGCCCAGTTTTATCTTTCCAACTTCCAAAATTTGGCTGTTCCAAATGGACAGTTAGGTGGGAAAAAGGGTTTAGGAAATCAAGGCTGCAACCAACTTGAGTACAACTCCCCTCCCCCCCAGTTTAGACGGAGAAATAATCCCTGCAATGGATGTACTAACGCAAAGGTCTCTGGGCATCTTTGTCTTTTTGTCTTCCAGCCTCTGGATGAGTACTATCTAATCTGGATAACAGCCGATCTCATTTCATTTACCGTAATTGTAGGCGTTTTTATATTCCAGAAGTAAGTAGCTGTCTCTGCAGGTCAACTCTCCTTTGTTATGTGACCCTCGTTATTCAGCCCCGACTGTGCCTAGGGGGATGCGGAAGGGGGCCGTGGAAACAGCTGCCCAAGGGTAATCACGGTCATCACTCCTTCGTGGCTCTACGTCATGCTGTTCTGGTACAGAATGTAGAAAGCCCGTGGGGAGGGCACAGTAAAGTGGGAAGGATCATGTATCATTGGCCATAGCCAGGGCTGCGATGTTTCCATAGAGACTGTTAGGAGTTCTCTACCTCTCCCATGTGGGCTTTTTACTCTTGGGCTACCAAAATACTGGGCAGGCCCGTAACTAACGTGGGGTCTGTTGGGCCCAGCCCCCTAGCGTTTCTTCCGGGCCCCCTCCCTCCCGGGCTGACCTCAAATTGAGTTAATGTAAGTAACTTTGATTTGATTAGCTGCTCGCCCCCTGCCCCCCCAAAATCCCTAGCTATGGGGCTGCCAGGGCAGGGCAATAGCAATGCCAGACCTAGACCTATAACAGCACACTCACCCCAGAGAATGCATCCAGAGGACCAGAGCAGTATAAGGGATGTATCACTTCCAAAATGCCTATTGTGGGGAGGAGGAGATCTTTTTCCTTAAAATTCCTGTCTCTCATAACTCTCCCCTACATGTGAAATACTAACATATCAAGAAGGCGGATTCTTAGCATAGACCTCCTTCTTGACTTATCAGCTTTTTGCATATGGGGGGGGGGGCTTTCACATGAGAAGGGTTTAAAAAGAAACCCTGTGCATGCATTGTGAAGTGGTACAGGCCTCCAAGAACTATACCACTTACCTCTTTTTTTATATATATTTGGATTGTTTTCAAAGATTCCCCTTTCCTAGGTGGAAATGACTGAAATTTGTGTCCAGAACTTTCAGACTCCTCCAGAAGGTTTACGGGGTAGGAGAGATTTCGGGGTTACAGTGGGTAACGAGGTGTACAGGTTTAGTCCACCTTTGGAACTAGATCTCAGTTTATCTTCCCTGTGGCTTCTAAAGTATGGGAACTTCTGGTATCCCTTAGTCCTGGGTGGAGGGGAGGAAATAACAGTTCTGGAGTTCCAGATACCCCAGGGAGCAGAGAGATTAAAAGTCGATGAAGAACGTGGGACAAGGTAATAGTAGATGGTCAGAGGTCCGGGATGCCGGTCACCAACTAGTTTGTCCGGAGGTTCGCTGTGAACAGGACTGGCAAGCTGAAACAGCTCCGGCGCAAATGGAGATCGGATTTAGCGGGGGTGCCTGAAAGAAGAGAAGGTCCCCAGCCACCGAAGGCAAGGAGACGAGCATGTCTAAATGAGAGCCGGATTTGGGTGAGATAGGGGGAATCATCACAGGGCAGTTCTGTCAGGGATTCTGCTGCGGGGAAGAATGCGAGCCTCCCGGTTCCTGCAGCCATTCTAGAAAGGTGAGCAAGGAGTGCCAGCTCAGGTTTTGGAGGCAGAGGGCAGGGTTTGAAGGGATGGGGCAGGCCACACCCGCTTTGGGCTCCACCCCCTTCCATGTCGTTGGTTCAGAAATGCCTTTTGCTCTCTTCCGCATTGTTAACTTTGCTAGAGGGTGGAGATTTATGTACCACTATGGCTCTTGGTGCCTTCTTGCCTTGATTATTTTCTTACTGCTCTGACGTTGCATGTTCCTCCTCTCTCTCTTTTCTCTCTCTCTCTCTCTTTCTCTTTTTCTCTCTCTCTGCTGCTGCATCTTGGCATCTTTACAGCTATCACATAATCAGGTAATTTCTGATGCTTCATCCCACCTTCCTTCTCTTTTAATTTTCCCTTTTTTACCACGTTGCTGCAAATTTGGGCTGTCTGTAGGATGGATTCCTTACAGTGGCTAAGAAATCCACTCGAGATTCTCATTGCGGAAAGCTTCATTGGTCAGAATGTGCATGTGGGTCTGGAAACTGGTTTAGGTAGTCTTTTGGTAGAATCCAAGCGTAATTCACAAATGGGTGTGTCTGGAGGGCAACTGCTCTTGTATTGCAAGAAATTAAAATCTCCTAGGATTCCGAAACACCGACTCGCAGAGGAGGCTGCCCACCGTATCTCTGTTCGCTTCTTTAGTACTGCCTTGTCCCAGTCGGCAAGGGGGCAGCTATCTTTCCACCCAGTGTGATTAGATCAGTCAGTCTGTCCAATGCAGAGACTGGGTAAATAGGCCCACCTTCAGAGGAAGTGTCCTGCCGCAACTCTGTGTGAGTCACTGAGAAGGTGTGCCCCCGTTACCCATTGTTTCAGGATGGCTTGTTACTATGGTCTTTAAAAATATTCAGTGCAAGAGTGTTGTACCTCCAGCTTCAACTCTGGAGAAAAACGTGCTTCAAAACATTATCTTATTTTTTTTTAAGCCCTCCTTCTACCTATTGCCTTCTCTAACTTGCTAAAAATTTAGGCCCAGTTCACACAAGCATATTGATTACTTGATGGCCACAATATCAAGAGGTTTTATTTCACACGTGAATGAGCCATCACAAGCCAAGCACAGATAGAGCGTCTGACAGTGGCTCGGATGCCAAACAACTTTCAACTGCAGAGTAGCCTAGTTAACACTGTCTCTTGGAGTTCCACCGTCCTTTGCCTCTGCCGGTCATGGCTGGCTAGGTAGCACCAAAGAGGATTTTTCCTAATCCACCCATCAAAGTTACTTCCAGTGTAAAACCAAACTGGGTTTCACTCTTATTTTCCGACGCGAAGCGTTTCAGCGTAAAGATAAGAAGATGCCGCTCTCCATCCAGAGAGGATAAGAGCCAATGACTGTTTTCCAGTTGAATACCAGAAGTTCAGATTTTGTGTGATGTTGATCTAACAAAGGCGGGCAAGGAGTGCCCACTTGGTTTTAGAAAGAAAGTGCCCTCCTGCGAGGCAGAGGGTGAGGCTCGAAGGGTGTTTTCCTGTTTCTACAAGCCACTTCCAAAAGCTTTTTTCGCCAGGCCCATCCCACCCTGTTGGGCTCACCCAGGGGTCCCCAGCCTTTTTGAACCCACGGGCATCTTTGGAATTCTTACGTCATGGGGAAAGAGCTGCCACAAAACGGCTGCTGCAGACGGCAGAGCCAGCCGTAAGATTGGTGCCACAGCTTAGTTTCAGTCACGCAGTGAAGATCCTTGTGCTGGGGCAATAGCTGCCGCCAAAGTATTGTTTTTAAAAATCTGCACAGCCCATCGAATCTCCAAGGGCTGAACAGAAGGCTTGCTGGGCAAAATCTCCGTAGCTGGGATTTTGTGGCTCGTGGGGCAGGGTTTTTTTCTGGTGGGGCTGAAGTTCTCAGTGCAGAAAGAAAAGCCAGAATTCTGCAGATTATGACTCAGCTACTCTTCTCTCTCTGAGTCTTTTCAAGCTGCCTGTTCTACATAGTTACTCCTATGCTAGCAATTACCTTTAGCCTATTAACTATTTAGCCAAAAGAAAGCTGTTACAAGGAGAGATCACTAAATTGCAAGCTGTCAGTCACTTTAGATGACAGTTCTCAGCTGCTGCCAGTTAATCACTTCTGCCGGCCTAAGTGACAATTCTGATAACAAGCCAGCAGGCAGGGGTGATGACTTCTCTAGTCAAGAAAACTAAGACTTAGTCAGAAAAACTCTCTTAAAGGAGACCATTTTCTTGACAGTTAGAAGGGATCCTAGAGGTCACCTACTCCAACCCCCTTGCTCAGTGCGGGAATTAGTCAACTACAGCACCCCATGCTGCTTAAAGGAGTGCACAATTTTTAAAAAATGTTTAAAAATTCTTGTGGGGCTGTGCCTTTAAGGAAAGGGGGCAGAGCCCTCCCCCAGCACCTCTGTAGCTACGGGCCTGGCCCCACGCACCTCAAGTCAGTGGGGATCCCTCAGTTAACCTGTATCTAGAAGTTATTAGCAAAAAGGAATTCCCTGGATGTTTTCAAACGCAAAGTCCCTTCCAAATAAGACGTGAGAACTTGAGTCAGGGCTTTGCTAGTTGTAAACTTAATCAGTTATCCTCTGAGACCTAACTTGTAGGTCATGTACAGACAAAAAGCGCAAATTGGAGGAAAATGTTTTAAAGCTGTAGCCAATCGAGGTCTCACCGTGTCATTTGGGTGATGTGACAGGGCAGAAGGCTTCACGGGGCTTATACCTCTGGCCACGCGTGCTTTGAAAAAGGGCTGCCCGGCGTGTGGAGTGGGAAGGGGGGGTGGCTGCTTGGGGAATCCGTGAAAAATGTTTAATCCACATATGGGGATCTTCAGGTCCCTAAACTTTGAGAACCGCTGCTTTTGAAGGCACTTAGGGAGTTCCAGTTGCCTTCTGCTTCCTAGCGCACGTGGGTTATTATTTTGTTTGCAGAATTCCCCCCCCCCAAGGTGGCAAAATGTGTGTGTAAATGATATATGGGTATAGCCGTTTCCTCCTCTATACCAAACTGTTCCCTGCGAAGGAAATGCATAATGAATGCTGAGCGGGCACTGTTCCCAATCCCCCCGGCTGCTGGTGGTGGGTAGTGGGTTAGAGCTTCAGCAGATTTCACCCTCCTTCTCTCACCTCATCCCAGCTGCTTCCGCACATCCCTGTGCTTTTCAGCATGTCGTCCTCACCCCTCTCTCTTTCCTACCCTCCTGCGACGTGCCTGTCTTCTCAACTTCTCCGCAGGAAAGGCAGAACCCGGGACCTCCTGCTGCTGAACTGTCAAGGAATTTTTTTCTTTTGCAGGCACGGTGGTGGGGTGGTTATGTTGTCCGGTCCTGGTTGCCTAACCCCGCCCCCAAGGTCTTACTAGTTTTTTCTGGGCTGGGGGGGTATGTGGTTAAGTGTGCCAGTTTGGTTAAATGTGTGGACTCTAATCTGGGAGAACTGGGTTTGACTCCTCCACTTGCAGCTGCTGAATGACCTTGGGCAAGCCATAGTTCTGTCAAAGCTGTCCTTGAAAGAGCTCTCTCAGCCCCACCTACCTCCCAGGGTGTCTGTTTTGTGGAGGGGAAGGAGATTGTAAGCCGCTCTGAGACTCCGAGTGAAGGACAGGGTATAAATCCAATCTCCTCCTCCTCTTCTTCTGCATAGCAACCAATCTTGTCATGGAATGATGCAGGGTGATGCAGATTTGTCACAGATGGGACATAAGAACATAAGAGAAGCCAATGTTGGATCAGGCCAACGGCCCATCCAGTCCAACACTCTGTGTCACACAGTGGCCAAAAATACCAGGTGCCATCAGGAGATCCACCAGTGGGGCCAGGACACTAGAAGCCCTCCCAGTTGTCCCAGAGTCCCTCTATACCTTCTGGCTAATAGCCCCTGATGGACCTCTGCTCCATTTGTTTATCTAATTCCCTCTTGAAGCCATCCATGCTTGTAGCCGCCGCCACCTCCTGTGGCATTAAATTCCAGGTGTCAATCACACTTTGGGTGAAGAGGGACTTCCTTTTATCCGTTCTAACCCAACTGCTCAGCAATTTCATGGAGTGCCCACGAGTTCTTGTATTGTGGGAAAGGGAGAAAAGTACCTCTTTCTCTACCTGCTCTGTCCCATGCATAATCTTGTAAACCTCGATCATGTCACCCCTCAGCTGTCGTTTCTCCAAGCTAAATAGCCCCAAGCACCTCAACCTTTCCTCACAGGGAAAGTTCTCTAACCCTTTGATCATTCTAGTTGATCATCCCTTGCAGGGATCTCTTACACACACACACACACACACACACACACTCCCTTTCCTCCTACCCCTTCAGGCACGGACCAGGCACGGGAGTTATCTGACTGCCACCACACTGGCTCTTGGGCTTTATGAGAGAGGGCCCAGACTACCCTCCCCGCCTTCCAGGCAGCTCCTTCTTTAGTTGGTGTATGCCCTAATTTATGGTCAAACTTGAGAGCATTGAAGAACCCAGGCAGGATGAACGAGAAAACGGTTTATTAAAGACATACCGGTAATGTGGGGTTGCTAACTCCAGGTTGGGAAATACCTGGAGATTTTCAGGGGTGGAGCCCAAGGAGGGGAAGGTTTGAGGAGAGGAGGGACTTCAACGGGGTACGAGTCCACCTCCCAAAGCAGCCATTTTCTCCCGCTGAACTGATCTCTTGTCGCCTGGAGATCATTTGTAATCCCAGGAGCTCCCCAGCTACCACCTCGAGGCTGGCAACCCTACATTGGGAGACATTATTAAACCGGGGAAGAATTAATAGAGGGCAAAACATGCAAAGGAAGAAGCCGGCTGGAAAGCAACATAAGAACCTAAGAGAAGCCCATGTTGGATCAGGCCAGTGGCCCATCCAGTCCAACACTCTGTCACACAGCGGCCAAAAACAACAGGGGCCATCAGGAGGTCAACCAGTGGGGCCAGGACACTAGAAGACCTCCCACTGTTGCTCCCCCCAAGCACCATGAAGGCAGAGCATCACTGCCCCAGACATAAGAACATAAGAGAGAAGCCAATGTTGGATCAGGCCAATGGCCCATCCAGTCCAACACTCTGTGTCACACAGTGGCCAAAAATGCCAGGTGCCATCAGGAGGTCCCATCAGTGAGGCCAGGACACTAGAAGTCCTCCCACTGTTGACCCCACCCCCAAGCACCAAGCACAACAAAGCTCCCTAACACAACGGCCTTATTGTAGTTCCTGCTCCAATACCTGATCTCAGTAGGTCGGACTTGCCCCACCACAGGCAACAGATCAGCTCCTTCCACAAGCAACATTACCATCCCTCTGCTTCAGGGAGTGAACCCCCTTCTCCTCTGTGTAGAGCCTTATATACTCTCTGTGAGAGCTCTGCCTCCTTGACAGCGATTGGTGCCTGTTTTCCCTCCATTTTCCCCACAGTCCAATCACAAGGCTCAGAGGGTGGCTGGGAAATGTAGGTCTCTCACAAAATTTACACCAGGCCTCAGGCCTTTGTGGGAGAAAGGCTAAGCCTTTGAGGCTTTTCTCAAGGCCTTCAGGCCGCTCATTTTTCAGCCTTAGCCCCCAGTTAATGACTGACCCGGTACAGCTTGCCACATTTAGCTAGGCCTTAAGTTTCTCTCTGGCTGAAAAGTCTGGCTCCTTTGTGGACAGAGTAACGTTAGTTTGCTTAAATGACTGCTAGGTGAACCAATGGAAGTCAAAGTGGGGGGCTGGGCCTTGTATGTGTTGTTGGCATAGAGGGCTGTTGTTAGGGTTGCCATCCTCCAGGGGGTGTCTGGAGGCCTCCCAGAATTTCAACTGATCTCCAAACGATAGAGTTCTGTATAGAGAGCCAGTTTGGTGTAGTGTTTAAGAGCAGCGGACTCTAATCTGAGAGCGGGGTTTGATTCCCCACTCCTCCACACGCAGCCAGCTGGGTGACCTTAGGCCACGCACAGTTCTCTCAGAGCTGTTCTCTCAAAAGCTCTCTCAGCCCCACCTACCTCACAGGGTGTCTGCTGTGGGGAGAGGATGGGAAGGCAATTGTAAGCCACTCTGAGACTCCAAGTGAAGGGTGGGATATAAGTCCAACTCTTCTTCTTTCTGCTGAGGAAATGATAGCTTTTGAGAGCAAGCTTTGTGATGTATCATAGAGTCTAGGAGAAACGGAAATCCTGAATTTCCTCTCTTCCGCAAACTGCCCTCCCCAGGCACCGCCCCCAAATCTCCAGGAATTTCCCAGGCTGGAGTTAGCAACTCTGGCTATTACTCTTTGAACGATGAGAGGGGGTTTTTTAGAGCAGTTTTTTTGTGTGTGGCTATCTGTAGTTTTGATATTTATGTGTTAATGTGACCGTGAATAGGAGTGGTTTAGGGTTATATATTTCGTTATTTAATTGAAAGACATACAGCCCACATTTTCCATCTTCATGAGAATTTGGGTGTCACTTCTCATTCTGTGTTTCTGTGTGTGAGAGAGTCATGTTTTCTTTAGGTACTGGCTGTGCGGGAATCTGAAGGCCTGCTGGGAAACAACAAACCGTGGTGTCCAAGCTGCCGTTAATGTCAGCCGGCAGTTCAAAAAACTAAGTTGCAGCCTTGTGGCGTAAGGGGGATGTGTGCGTGTGTTTTAAGACAATGAAATAACGGGTGTCAGTCTTCAGTAGGTTGAGCGAGGAGCACTTTTGAAGGTGAAAAGTTTTGTTCTGAAGAGGCTTAAATTACAGGCGTGAGCTGAGACCCCGTAGCCTATACCTAAAGTTGGGATTGTTTGTCCCAATGCACAGGGGTCATTTCGTAGAAAAAGAGGTGCAGGAGCTCATTAGCATAACTCATTAGCATAACTTATTTGCATATGCCACACCCCCTGACATCACTGGAAGTGTGTTGGAAGGCAACACCCACCACTCAGGCTCCACCCCTAGGGACTGTCTTTCCGCTCTGGGGGCTGTCATTCCAGTCCCAGAGTAGCCTATCTGGGTCCAGGTGAAATGCTATATGTGCTGCTTTGCGCTCCTGCTGGGGGCGGGGCTTGCTACCGCCTGTGCTTTTAACTGCCGGAGCTCCGCTCCTGCTCTAAATGACGCCCGCCAATGCACATCATCTTACACTGAACTTCATTTGCCACACTGTCGCCCGCTCACCCAGTTTGTGGAGGTCCTCTGGGAGCTCTTCACAGTCAGCCTTGGTTTTCACCATCCTGAATTAGTTCCCGGGGGTGAGCCTCTACCTTTCTGGGAATCTTCACAAAGAGGTTGGGCAGCCATCTGGTGGGAATGTTCTTGCTAAGTATGAGACGTCAGTCAGCTCTTAACAAGCGGTTCAGCCTTATTTGAATGTGACAGAAACCAACACAACACAGGAGAGCGACAGGCTCCCTTTTAAACTTTCCGGGCGAGTGTACCCACGCCCCTTCATGTGTTAAGAACCAATCAAAACGCTTATATAAGGACCAATGATTTCAATTCCCTCCAGAACTTTTCTTGTGCTCTGCTTGGTCTACTGCGCAGAGTAGCCAATCAGAACGTGCATTTTACGATACCAGCCTAGATGGTTGAAGCTCAGGCATTGTATGTAAACCCAATACAGAACAGTTCTCATTTTCCTGTGTTGTGTCTAAATGGGTAGTTGTATGAAACCACATTGGAGGGGGGGGAGCATTTTGCTGGTCTCTATAGTTCCCTTAGCTATAGTTTTGGACCTGGAGAATACCTGAACGACACATTCTACCTGTATTAAATTAGACTGGTCCTTGAGTTAAATTTTGGCATCGTGCATTCACAGAGTGTGCACTGCCTTTTTTTTTTTTAAGGTTTTTATTGAAAATTTAACATCAGATACGAAGACAAACCAATGACAGTTGTCATATGCCAAATAAATGATGGTGGGAGTCCCAATTTGGAGATAAGGGAGGAGTGGGTGGTTGCCCAGAAACCTACATCCCTCCCTAGCTGTTTCCCTCACTAGAAAAGGTAGCCCAGATATCCGTTTTCCAGTTTCCTTTCCCAATCTCTACGGGGAACGAATAGCCTCAAATAGCCTTGGTGCTTGTTGTCAAAGGCTTTCATGGCCGGAGTTCATTATTTGCTGTAGTTTTTCTGGGATGTGTGGCCGTGGTCTTGGCACTGTGGGATGTGACGTTTCGCCAGCAGCTGTGACTGGCATCCTCAGAGGTATAGCACAGAAAGATGGAGGACTCTCTGCGTCAATGTTTTTCTTCTCGCGTTGAACTCCAGCGTGGTGGAGTTCAGAATCTCCACTCTTCCACGGAATCATGCTGGATGCCCTTGGGCCAGTCACACACTCTCAGCCTCTCGAGGGTAAAATGGAGAAGATATTGATGGAAGCAGGGCATTTTTTGTAGAAAAAGCCCAGCAGGAGCTCATTAGCATAATAGGCCACACCCAACAGCAGAAACTCATTAGCATATTAGGCCACACCCCTGGCAGTGCAGCTTCCTCCCGGGATTGGCTTCCCCAGGTGCCCCATGGCTTGCGGGATGCATGGGAAACCTGAGGGAAGGAAGGCAGTTTCTCGATTGGGGCGCCTGGGGAACCTGAGGAGGGGAAGCAGTTTAAACTGCCTTCCCTCCCTGGATTGGATTGGCTTCCCCTGGCACCCCACGGCTTGCGAGGTGCCTGGGGAACCCAAGGAGGGGAGGCTGTAGGCATGGCCAACTCGGAAGCCAGCCGGAACTCCATTCCGGAGCGTTCCTGCCCAAAAATAGCCCTGGATGTAAGCCGTTTTGCATCCCTGTTCGGGAGAAGGGCAGGGTATAAATGAATAAATATAAGATATCTTCTTTGCTGGCTTCCTATCTAGGTGTGCCCTAGGGACCATGCTGAGTCCCTGTCAAAGATGTATGTGTGTGTGTGTGTGTATACCAGCCAGCGGAAGGCACGTAGAGTGGACAGTAGGTCAGCCAGGCGACTGCTCATCTCAGAGGGTACAAGTGGCGCTAGAAGGACCGAGGGGAGTTCTTGATGTTGTGCGTTTCCGTTGCAGGTGGCGCCTGGGTAGTATCAGGACCTACAACCCTGAGCAGATCATGCTGAGCGCGGCAGTGCGCCGGTCCAGCCGGGATGTCAACATCATGAAAGAGAAGCTGATCTTTTCAGGTAAGGCCAGGTGCTTTTGCGGTTTGGATTCAGCGGAGTGAATGGATCTGTTTCTGTCCCGGACTCTCCGGTTGCATGATCTTGGAGAAACAGAATACTTTAATCTACTTTCCATTTTTTAAAAATTTAATTTACTTTCCCTTTTTTCTGGCATGCTGGGGTAGGGAGGTACTTCGCATTAAAGAAGCGTAAATACTTTCATGCGAACGGCTTTGTTGGGTCAGATTTATCATCTCCGCCGGTTCAGGTCTAATCCAGCATCCTCTTTCACGCAGTGGCTAGTCCAGTGCCTAGAAAACCTAAATGCAGCCCGTGGAGGCCAAGTCTCCCCTTATTGTTGCTCTCTGTTACTAACGGTATTTGGAGGTATACTGCCTCTGAGTATGGAAGTTCCATTTATCATGGCTGATAGCCCGCAGTGGACTTCTCTGCCATGGAGTAAAGCCAACTAAACTAGCAGGAGAAAAGAGCTAGAGTCCAGTATCACCTTAACGACTAACTGCACTGACTCATGAAAGTTCCTCTCCTGCCACAATTTTTGTTATTCTTGAAGGTGCTCCTGGACTCTGGCTCTTTCCTGCTGCTAACAGGAAAGACAAACTAACAGGGCTACCCGTCGTGATCTACCAACTAAACTAATGGCCATCACCGTGGCTTCTTTTGCACATGTTTTCCAATGCACTTTCAACGCTCTTTAGCAACTGCATTCTTACTTTCCTCGCTCGTGTGTTCCTGTTGCTTGGGGGAGGAGGTCTGTTCTGCAAATGCTTTGCTCCCTCTAGTGGTCGATTCGATATTACATTGGCATATGTCTGGCATTATCTCCCTGAAGATTTCAACTGCAGGCTTTTATGCTGGACGTAAACCAATGTAATATCGAACTGACTCCTAGAGGAACAAAACACATACGGAACAGCAAAAAAACCTCCCAAAGCGACAGGAACACACAAGCGAAGGAAATGTGAGTGCGTAAAAGCCCCCAGACAGGAAAAACCCCTTGCAAGGGTAGTTGAAGTGCTCTGAAAGTGGGTTATCCAACATGTGCAGAAGACACCTGTATCTGTAGGCAGTTAATTATTCTCTGAGTTGTGCATGTACTTCTTTTTGTCTGCCCTGTCCAACCTTTCTGGGTTGTCCTTAGATTCTCACCCATTTGCACAATTTATTTCAAGGGCAGGAAAAATTCTGTTCACATTTCCTCCGCCCCCCACCTTGCCCTTCAGTATTCCTTTAGGGGCCTCTTGCAAGTGCCCGGCCCCAGGATAGCTCGGTTAACTGTCACCAGGCGAAGGGCCTTCTCGGGCTTTTTTTGTAGTATCATAGGCCACACCCAACAGCAGAAACTCATTAGCATAATAGGCCACACCCCTGACAGTGCAGCTCCCTCCTAGGATTGGCTTCCCCAGGTGCCCCCCGGCTTGCAGGGTGCATGGGGAACCCAAGGGAAGGAAGGCAGTTTCTGGATCGGCTTCCCCAGACTCCCCACAGCTGTGGGGCACCTGAGAAACCCAAGGAGAGGAGGCAGTTTAAACTGCCTTCCCTCACTGGATTGGCTTGGCTTCCCCAGGTGCCCTGTGGCTTGCGAGGTGCCTGGGGAACCTCGGGGGAGGGGGGGAGAGGCTGTAGGCATGGCCAACTTGGAAGCCAGACGGAACTCCGTTCCGGTGCGTTCCGGCCCAAAAATAACCCTGGGCCTTCTTAGTTGTGGCCTCTACCCTGTGGCATGCACTTTTGGATAACGTCCTGCTGGACTTGCCTAGTTTCCTCAGGGCATGCAAAGCTGGATTGTTTAAGTTGGTCTTTGGAGGGTAACCATGCGTTTGGGCTGTTTCAATAGTGGTATGGCCGCAGCCGTGCAGTTTAACATTTTAATGTTAATATTTTTATTTCTGTTGCTAGTTTTTATGTTGTTTTTACCCTACTGGTTTCAATGTTGCAAGTCGCCACAAGACCCTTTGGGTGAGCGGAGACTAAAAAAAAAATCTAATTAAATAAAAGGAAAACGAAAGAACTGCGTAGCGGCTCGGTCCGCTCTTGCAGAAATGACAGCTGGTCGCCCCCAAAGCCGCCTGAAACTATAAAACACTTTGGACATTTTCCCAGATGACACGAGTGAAGGATTTCCATAGTGTCTGTGTGGGGGGGGCGGGAATAGAAGAGTTACTGCCCTGTCGAGATTTAGCACCTCTGTGCTGGAGATACACATCACTGGAAACTTAGCAGGGATGCAGCCAGTGGCCGATTAACCATTAAGCAGATTAAGCAGGTGTTTAGGGCACCAGGGCCAAAGGGGGCACCACAAAGTCGGGAAAAGGGTGAAAACCTGTAGAAAAATGCCTTTCGGGTCATGAATATTGGAACTTTGATACGTTTAACCTGTGAAATATTAAAACGGATGTTGTGTTGCATTTTTTTAGAACTGTACGTCGCCAAAGCTTGGCTTAGTTTGTACAGTATGTTGTGTCCTCGTATGAATACATTTTTGTATTGCTGCCACCTGCATTTGTAGATCTGGTCAGACAGGCCAACAACTAAAATGGACTGGGTCAGTGTGGAAAGGGGGGGCATCAAGATGGGTCAGCGCTTAGGGCACCAGTGAGCCTTCATCCGCCCCTGGATGCAGCACTGGGCTTGAGCTCACGGGCAGATTAGTGAGTTCGTGTCTGCCACTCCTGCATGCAAAGGGCTGGGATAAGCAGTGCCAGGGTTTCTCTGGGCAATTCTTGTGCCAGTGTAGTATAGCAGGTAGAACTAGCTAGAAACTGTCTGACCTTGGGGGGGGACAGTCAATCTGTCTTAGCATAACCCTAACCCCACAGGGTTGCCGATACAAGGATAAAATGGACCAGGGGAGAACCATGTATGCTGCCCCCCGAGCTTCTCAGAGGATATGTAGAAACATAAGAGCTGGAGGGGACCCCAAGTGGCATCTGATCCAGGGGTGTCAGACTCATTTGTTATGCGGGCCGGATCCGACGTAAATGAGACCTTGTCGGGCCGGGCCACGTGTGTGTCATAAAATGTATTATTGCCAGGTAATGGAGAGATGAACTTTACAAAGGACCCAAATACAAAGGGCCTTTTTAAAAACTTAAAAGACATGCTTAAAACGTTAGCCCTCTTGCGATATTTTGCTTATTTAACGATGTCTGATAACTGACACCTCTTGCTCTGAACTATTGCATCAAAATGCCTGTGCTGTTGCAGTCCTGACTTGGCTGTTCAGGTGTGTCTCTGTAAGCTGCAAGCCTACGATGACGCAGCAGCAGCAGAACTGGGAAAGGAAGCAGGAGACAGCCAGTTCCACTGTGGGCCTGATAGAAGCCCTCCGGGGGCCTGACCTGGCCCCCGGGCGGCATGTTTGACACCCCTGGTCTAATCCAACCCCCTGCACAATGCAGGAAATTCACAGCTATCTCTCCCCCCTGCTGCCCCAGTCCCTCCCCTGCTCTATGCCCGGAGGAAGACAAAAAGCCTCCAGAATCCCTGGGTCAAATCTGGCCCGGAGGAGAATTCCTTCCCGACTCCAAAGTTCATGATTAACCTGGGCAAGTAAGAAAGGGCCACGAGAGCCGAGCCCTGGCTCATCTCTTCCTGCCCTCCCTTTCACCATTTGCCTAAGTTCACAGAATCAGCGTTGCCATCTAGCCTCTGCTTAAAAACCTCCAAAGAAGGAGAGGGAGGGGAGATTTTTTTTAAAAAAACAACCCCGCGTGTGCAGCACCCAAAGTGTGCGGGCAGCAAGTATTCTGGGTGCCTGCAACTTCATCCACAAGGGGGGAGGGGGGGAATGACAAACCATCAGGACACATTTCAGACAATCTAAATTCTTCACCTACCTTACAAGACAGTAGGGCAGGCTGAGGTTTACGACTATTATGAAACGGTAGCTGTATTAGCCTGGCACAATAATAGTCCAGCGGCAGCTTAAGAATTAGCAGCGTTTATTTTGATACGAGGATTTGTGAGCCAGAGTGACGGCAGAGCTCCGTCAAAAAACCGCCTAGCGAGTTCTCGGCAGTGTCGAGATTCGAGCTAGAGACTTCCACCCTCGTGGCCATTGTGTAGGAATGTTTGCATACCGAGTGGCGACGCACGCCAGCATTCAGCCAGCTGCAATCGCAAAGGGGCCTCTGCAAATGATAACCCGAACTTAGCTCCGCCATGTCTCGCGACTGTGCAGATCAGCCTTTTGGAACTGTGTCTTGCAGGTCTCAGCCACTAGGTGGCGTCATGCTCTTTGGCGCTTTGTTTTCCTACGGCAGCAAGGTAAGAGCGCCAGGATATTGAACTGCTGGCATCCCTTTAACCCACCTGGTGGCGGATCTTGGGAATGACTGCACCTCTCTGGCTGTGGGTTGATCTTGGCCTGCTCCTCTGCTCCGGGACACTTTTACTAACCCTAGACTATTCCATGTTGATCTGCAGTATGAGTCCAGTAGCACCACAGAGACCAGGAAGATCTTCAGGGGATGAGCTTTTGAGAGTCACAGCTCCCTTTGTTAGATACAAGTACGAACGGAGATCCCGGAGTCTTTATATCCCAGTCAGAAGGCTGGGAGGGGTGTTTGCAAAGAAGGGACTCATGAAGCATAGGTGCAATGCAAAATTCAATGTGCTGGATTACAGCAGGGGAGAAATGCTTAGGGACCGGCAATTAGCATCCGTAGTGAAATAAGTTAGATTTGAGTCCGGTAGCCCCTCAGAGACTGACAAGATTTGGGGGGTATGAGCTTGCAAGACTCAACGCTCCCTTCATTAGATATGAGTATGAACAGTGATCCTTGTCCGACGAAGTTTTGACTCTCGAAAGTTCGTACCCTGAAAATCTCGTTAGTCCCTAAGGTGCTACTGGCCTCGAATTTAACCTAATTACGTAGCTTCTTCACTTCTTGCGTCTTTGCAATATAATGACCACAGCAGCAAGGTCAGAGCTGTCGATGGTACCAGCTGTTCTCTCGTAGGAACAAAGGTTGATTCTAAAGAGTTCACCGGCAGTCCCCAAACAGTACAGACTTTGGATCGATAGACCTGATCACTTCCTGGAAACCCCATTTGCGGTTGCCACCTTTGCTTTGGAAAGGGCTATCACTCCACAGGCCCTGACCTGGATGTCTCTTGCCTTGAATACCCCATGAGGGGTCACCAGGGCTCTTCCTGTAGCAGGAACTCCTTTGCATATTAGGTGACACACCCTAACGTAGCCAATTCTCCAAGAATTTACAGTAGCCCCCGTAAGAAGAGCTCTGTAAGCTCTTGGAGGATTGGTTACATTAGGAGTGTCTCGCCTAACATGCAAAGGAGTTCCTGCTACAAAGAGAGCCCTGGGGGTCACCCATAAGTCGGCTATGCCTTGACAGCACTTTCCACCACCATCACTCCATGGTAGACAGAGCGCGTACCACGCCATAGGAGGCCCTTGCTCGGTTTCTAACATTGCCAACAGCTGAGCTTGGAAAGATGGCTGCGGCAGAACTTGGGGAATTCTGCTGCCGGTTGGCATCGACAGCATCTATCTAGATGGACTGAGTTGGGTGGTATCCACACATCACTAGATATTACACCAAAGCAGTAATTTGCAACCGGATTTTCCGGTGGGACAAGCTGAAGGCATTGTGACTGGTTGTCCAACGATGGATGGATGTAGCCACAGTAAAAGCAATTTGCGACAATCCCCTACTGTACCTGAAACTGATTGTCAGAGGCTTTGGAACCTCTGGAGGACATAAGAACGTAAGAAGAACCCCACTGGATTAGATCAATGGTCCATCTAGTCCAGCATCTTGCCTCACACAATAGGGCAGAGAGGCCGAGGCCTCCCCCCGATAAGAACCTCAGAAGAGCCCTGCTGGATCAGACCAGTGGTCCATCTAGTCCAGCATCTTGTCTGGAGGGCCAACAACAGGGCATAGAGGCCAAGTTGCCTCCTGACTCTGGGATTCAGAGGTTGATGGCTTCTGAATGTGGAGGTTCCCCTTGGTCTCCACAGCTAGTAGCTGCTGAAACAACTTATCCTCCATGAATGGCTCTAATCCCCTTTTAAAGCTGTTGATTCCTGTGGCAGCAAATTCCACATTTTAATTCCTCTCTCTGTTAATTAGTATTTCTTTTTGTCCCCACAGTTGGACTGCTCACTTTTGAATCCCTGCTGGGTTGAAAAGACATAGCATAAATTAAGTCAATAATAAATATATTTTGTCGGGTGTTTTTAGGGATCTGCTGTCAGCTATCCTTTACCGGATTTCCCCCCTTTCTTCCGTTAGCTTACAGTATTCCAAACAAGTCATGGGGCTCAGCGGCAGAACGCATGCCCAGCTTGCAATGGGTCTCGTCTTTCTTTTTATTCTTTTTTATCTTCCTGTTCTTCTGACTCAAAGCCCATGAACAGCACGAGATCCAGCCCTCTCACAGGCAGTCACCGGAGCGAAATATTTAGTGACCGCTAAGATCATTTTTCCGATATTCATCTGAAAGGAAAAACCGGACATTTTTTTTAGGTGATAAATTCACATAACCTATTAAGAGGAAGGAGAAATATCTTTCTCTCAGAACAGATCAGATTTTACTCTCCAGTAAAATACAGTCTAAGGACTCAAGCTGACTAGATCTTCATTTACAGACTCTGCCCGAATATTCTGTTCCTGCGAATCGGCCTTCCAGAATGGCCAAAGGAAAAGAATTTAATCAAGCGAGCCCCAAATGGTCTTCTATAATGAGGGAATCATAGGTTTTTCAAGTAGCTTGATCTTTTAAATAGTCTTCAGTGTTTGTCATTGATACCTTCAAGGGTTTCAGGCTGACGAAGAGCTTTTGAGATCCCGAAGAGCGCCAGTAATTGACAATATTATTTTCCTTTCACTTGAGGGTGCATCTGGGCGTGGCACATTTGGGTCTGCAAAATTCAGCAATGTTGCTGCGCTGGGGATTTTAATCTCCAAGCTTGTGCACGTCAGGGTGAATGCAGTTGGGATGGGGAATGTACTTGAATGCTAGCTGGTGGACGAGGTGGACAGCACATGCAAGTGGACAGCATAGGACAGGGTTTTGCCCTTTCCTTGCTCGATCCATGCGTGGAAAATATGCAAAGTGAATTGGCAACGTATGAAACCCAGGTCATTCAGCACATTCCCTGGGCAAGGTGTGCAATCCCTGCTTATGGGCAGTAATTCCTGTACATCCTCCATGTGCCCACAGTGTTATCTTAGTGTCATCTTACACTCTTACAGGCACGATGCACCCTTCCTTATATTTCATGGTTGGCGTTTCTCTCCTTGCTGGCTGCACTACATCGGTCTCTCTCTTTTCCCTCCCTTTTCAGAAATCAACAACGGAGTGGAGACGACGGACGAGCTGTCGCTGTGCTCAGAAAACGGCTACGCCAATGAAGTTGTCACGCCCATGGACCACAGAGATGTGAAGCTACGTCTCGACTGAAGGGCAGGAAGCGGCGGACTCGGGAACGCCCCGCCTCTTCCTTGGCGCAACAGCTCTTTCGGGAGCGGCTGTGGATCGGACTCCTCCCCTACCAAACTGTTACCGTAGCGGACTTCCCGAGAGCGGCCTGGTGCCTCTCTGGAAACCGAAGCTGGGCTGGGTTTTGGTTTTTGTAAATAGATCCCTTTTTTCTGGTCCTTTTTCTTGCGTCTTTTGGGGCGGGGGGAGTGTACATATTCACAAGGAGGAAGCCGGTGATCGGAAATGCCGCCTTCTGGCTGGGCCAGCCAACGACAGTTCGGGACACAGGGACATGCCAGTGGGTGAAAGAACCCTCTTGTGTTCTCCGCTCCCCTCCTTGGTGCAGCAATTGTTAGCTGACCTTATTTAAATATGTATGTTGTGAAGCTCGTGTGAGGTGTCTTTACTTCTTCTCAAAAAAAAATCTGGATACGGGAGATTGGTTGCTAGGGTACCGTAAGCCTGTCCACATCACAGAAACTTCCAGAAAGACGGGGGGGGGGGGGGGCCTAAGTCTGAGGATAGACGCCAACCCAAACAATTGTTCATGTCATTGCTATTTTCAAAATGGAGAAACGAAGTGAGGGTGAGATGACAGGAAGTGAGGGGCGGCAACTTCCTGTGGTGGCCCTAGCAAAGCTTCTACCGAGAATAACATCTGCTGCTCTGCGCTGCCTGTTCAGAGGCGACTGCTGTGTCCTAAACTTCTCCAGGTACTCGGAGGTTTGATTCATATGCAAAGGGGTATCACTCGAAGACCCTGTCACTACATCTTGCATCAGTGACTCGTGAATGGTTTCCACTGAAGATGGTTTTATTTGAGTGTCCTCAAAGCTTGCCGCCTGCATTTGGCCGTGCGTGGGTCTTTCGGTGTGGTATAGTGGTTAAGAGCAGCACACTCTAACCCGGAGAACCGGGTTTGATTCCGCACTCCTCTGCACGAAGCCTGCTGGATGACCTCGGGCCAGTCACAGTTCTCTCAGAGTTCTCTGAGCCAGTTTGGTATAGTGGTTAGGTGCGCGGACTCTAATCTGGGAGAACCGGGTTTGATTCCCCCACTCCTCCACTTGCACCTGCTGATGTGACCTTGGGTCAGTCACAAGCTCTGGCACAGCTGTTCCTGAAAGAGCAGTTTCTGTCAGAGCTGTCTCAGCCCCACCTACCTCACAGGGTGTCTGTTGTGTGGAGGGGAAGGGAAAGGAGGTTGTAAGCCCCTCTGAGACTTCGAGTGAAGGGCGGGGTATAAATCCAATCTCTCCTTCTCCTTCTCCTTCTCCTTCTCCTTCTCCTTCTCCTTCTCCTTCTTCTTCTTCTTCTCTCCACTCCACCTAACTCAACTCCCCCTGTTGCGAGGAGAGGAAGGAAATATGATTGTAAGCCACTTTGAAACTTCTTAAGGTAGAGAAAATTGAGGTCTGAAAGCCTAATCTTCTTTCACACGGGTGGTTCATCTTTAGTAATCACAGCATCATTTGTGTTGACACGTTGTTGGGGATCACACACTCGGACTGAAGTAGTTGTTTACGAACTGGAATCTTCCTGCGTAGACGAGATCATCTGAGAGGTGGACGACTGCTCTCGAACAGTATCCCCTGATGCCTGGTGGCAGCCGAACAGTAGAGTGCCCAGTCCGAGTGTGGATAACAAAAGCCGCACTCTGGATCCCAGCCCAAAAGAGGGGGATGCTCAAATGTGATTGTGGGAATTGGTATTCCTTTTCATCCAGTTCTGGCCGAGGCAAAAGCAGGTAGGTTCAATGGGACTCGGTTGACGTTACCTGTTAGGAATCGGCCGGTATTGAAGCAAAGCTGAATTCTACAGGGGCTGAAAGCGGTCAAAGGTAAGGCAAATGATGCCTTCCCGGTCTACTGAGTCTCGGCTCTGTTTGCCTTCCTGCTTTTTAAAACTGAGCTCTACCACAGAGCCATAGCCCCTCTGCACGGCTCTCCAGGGTTTAAGGCGGAGGTCTTTCATATCACCTGCTACCGGGCCCTTTAACTGGAGATGCTGGGGACTGAATCGTGAGACCTGTATGAAAAGCAGGTGCCCTACCACTGAGCCACGGCCCGTCCCCAATAGGACTAAGAGCACAGAGGGGCTGGTTAAAAACTCAGTCTGATTATGTGGGTGACCTTGGGCCAGCCGCGGTCCGTCCGCCTAACCTACCTCCTGCTCAGCCTCTAAAGTGATTTTGCCCCATCATGTGTCAGCCAATGCCCCTCCACCCTCTACACTGGACAAACAGGCCAGTCCCTCCGACAAAGAATTAATGGACTTAAGTCTGGCATCAGAAACCGCAACATTCAAAAACCAGTGGGGGGACATTTTACCCTTCCAGGACATTCAGTTGTTGACCTAAAAGTAGCAGTTCTCTTACAGAGGAATTTCAAAGGGAGATTGGAAAGAGAGACTGCTGAATTGCAACGGATAACAAAGATAAAGACAGTGCATCCCCCTGGACTGAATCGAGACCTAGGTTTCCTGTCTCATTGCCAAGGCTGATTTCTCCCCGCCTACTACAACCACTCTGCATATCACACCTCATCCAATCGTACCGGCTATTGTCATTTGCCTACTTCTGTCATTTGGTATCTGAAATCACTCCATTTTCCAATATATAGGACAGGTGGACTCACACTCCAGGTGTATCTGAAGAAGTGAGCAGTGACTCACGAGAGCTCTTCCCCTGTCGCAAATGTTGTGCTCCTGAACTCTGGCTCTTTTCTAGAGAGAGCCAGTTTGGTGTAGTGGCTAAGAGCGCGGACTCTAATCTGTGAGAACTGGGTTTGATTCCCCACTCCTCCACTTGCACCTGCTGGGTGACCTTGGGCAAGCCATAGTTCTGACAAGAGCTGCTCTTGAAAAAGAGCAGTTTCTGTCAAGAGCTCTCTGAACCCCGCCTCCCTCACAGGGTGTCTGTTGTGGGGAGGGGAAGGGAAGGTAGTCTGTAAGCCGCTCTGAGACTCCTCTGGGTAGTGAAGGGCGGGGTATAAATCCAATCTCCTCCTCCTCCTCCTCCTCCTTCTTCCTTCTGCTACAGACAGACTCAGGTGGCTACCCATCTTGATCTAGCTTACAGGGTTGCTTTGAGGACCAACCGGAGGAGTGGAGAGCCTTGTAATCCATCCTGAGCTGTTTTGGGGAGGGGGGAGTTCTCTTCATCTCCAAGGCTTGCAGAATAGTCCCCAGGCCAATTTGGGGTCTCCATGATCCCTTGAACCTCTTTTTCAAGGACAGCTCTTATCAGAACTACGGCTTGCCCAAGGTCATCCAGCCAGGTGCAAGTGGAGGAGTGGGGAATCAAACCCGGTTCTCCCAGGTTAGAGTCCACGCACTTAACCACTACACTGAACTGGCTCTCTTCTTCTTCTATATATAGTTCACTTTAAGTGATTTCAGCCAGCGGTCTCTTGTGTTTTGCACCTGGAAGTCATGGCAACCTCTGGCGACTGACCCCTACTGGGGGCCCTGGGGGATATTCAGAGAGGTGGCTGAATGCAGCCTGCCCCCGCCTCCCAACTGCTGGTATTCCTTGGAGGTCTCCCATCCAAGTACTTGCCGGAGTCGACCCTGCTTAGTTCCCGAGATTTGACAAGATCGGGCTTGTTTGGTCTATCCAGGTCAGGGCTACTGCCTGGTTCTTTTAACTGGAGACGCCTGGAAATTACATCACCACATCGATGGGCCCAATCTAGAATTTCCCCCAAACTCTATGGTAAAACCGTAGAGTTTGGGGGAAATTCTAGATTGGGCCCGTCGGTGTGGTGATGTAATTTCCAGGTGTCTCCAGTTAAAAGAACCAGGCAGTAGCCCTGACCTGGATAGCCCACGTGTTTTCGGTGAACCACAGAGCATCATGCTGGAAGGTCGCTAGGCTTGCCAACCTCCAGGTGGAGCCTGGGGATCTCCTGGAACGGCAACGGTTCTCCAGACTACAGAGATCAGTTCCCCTGGAGGAAATGACTCTTTTTGGAAGGTGCTCTCTATGGCATTGTACCTCGCCGAGGTCCCTGTCCTTCCCAGGCTCGCCCCCAAATGCCCAGGAATTTCCCACCTAGAGTTGGCAACCGTAGTCGGTGACATCTCTTCCGGGTATTTGACAGAGAGCATGATGGTGAATTCCTCCCTCTCCTGCTGGTCACACCATAGAGAGAGACTGCAAGCATTTTCCCCCCCACTTAATGGTCCTTTTGAGAACTCTCTTTCTGGAGCAAATTGATGAGGTGGCACTGGAAACCACATTGTCAGATTTTGAGTACAACCTTATCTCCTTTTTTGACAGAGTTACTCAAATGGTTGACTCTGGCAATGCTGTGGACATAGCACATCTAGATTTCAGTAAAATATTCAACAAAGTTTCTCGTGATATCCTTGAGGATAAGCTGGTTAAGTGTGGGCAACCGTTGGATGGATTTGTGGTTGGTTGAAAATCGTACCCAACAAGGGCTCGTAAAGGGCTCTGCCTCTACGTGGAGGGAAGTCTCGAGTGGAGTGCCACAGGGCTCGGTCCGAGGCCCGGTGTTGTTTAATGTTTCTATAAATGACCTGGAGGAAGGCATAGAGGGGATGCTTATCCAATTTGCAGATGACACAAAGCTGGGTGGGATTGCTAATTCTGAAGAAGACAGAGTCAGGATTCAAAATGATCTAGATAGGCTGGAACAGTGGGCCGAGGCAAATAAAATGAATTTCAGTAGGGATAAGTGGAAAGTCCTACACTTAGGTATCAAAAAATCAAAGGCACAGATAAAGAATGGGAGGGACTTGGCTTGACAGCAGCACATGTGAAAGGGATCTGGGTGTTCTGGTTGATCACAAGCTAAACATGAGCCCGCAGTGCGATGTGGCTGTGAAGAAAGCTAATGCAATCTTAGGAGGCATTAACAGAAGCATTGTGTCCAGATCACGGGAGGTGGTCGTTCCGCTCTATTCTGCTATGGTCAGGCCCCACCTGGAGTCCTGTGTCCAGTTTTGGGCACCACACTTTAGGAAGGATGTCGGCAAGCTTGAGCGTGTCCAGAAGAGGGCAACCAGGATGGTGAGAGGGTTGGAATCCAAGTATTACGAGGAAAGGCTGAAAGAGTTGGGTCTGTTTAGCCTGGGAAAGAGAAGGCTCAGAGGGGACATGATGGCAGTCTTCAAGTATTTGAAGGGATGTCATGTAGAAGATGGAGCAGATCTCTTCTCTCTTGCTCCAGATTGCAAGACTAGATCTAATGGGTGGAAATTACAAGGGAGTCGTTACCGGCTAAATATCAGGAGAAACTTCCTAACTGTAAGAGTGGTTGAGCAGTGGAACAGACTGCCTCGGGAGGTGGTCAATGCTCCTTTGCTGGATGTTTTTAAGTGGAGGCTGGACGACCATCTTTCGGGTATGTTGTAGGGCTGTCTTTCGGCTATGCTCCTGCAGAGTGCAGGGGGTTGGACTCGATGACCTGCAAGGTCCCTTCCAACTCTAACATTTTATGATTCTATGTAAGCAGTGAAGTGGCTAAATTGGCCGATGACACAAAGTTGTTCATGGTGATGAGAACTAGAGAGGATTGTGAGGCACTCCAAAGGGGTCTGTCGAGGACAGGCAAGTGGGTGTCAACGTGGCAAATGGGGTTCAGTGTGGCCACGTGCAAAGTGGTGCACATTGGAGCGAAATAATCCTAACAATAAATACACCTTGAGGGGGTCCGAACTGGCAGAGACTGACCAAGAGAGAGATCTTGGAGTCGTAGTAGAGAACTCACTGAAAATGTCTAGGCAGTCTGCGACTGCAATAAGAAAGGGCCAACGCTATGCTGGGGATTATTAGGAAGGGAACTGAATACAAATCAGCCAGTATCATAATGCCCCCGTATAAATCAGTGGTGCAACCGCATTTGGAGTTCTGTGTACAGTTCTGGTCACCATATCTCAGAAGGGAAATAGCAGAGGTGGGAAAAGTGCAGAGGAGGGCGACCAAGAGGTTGGAGCAGTTTCCCTAGGAGGAAAGGCTGAAGAGCCAGTTTGGTGTCGTGGTTAAGAACAGCAGACTCTTATCTGGGAGAACCGGGTTTGATTCTCCACTCCTTCACATGCAGCTGCTGGGTGACCTTGGGTCAGTCACAAGTTCTCTGAGAGCTGTTCTCTCACAAGCAGTCCTCGAAAGAGCTCTTTCAGTCCCAACTACCTCACAGGGTGCATGTTGTGGGGAAGGGAAAGGAAGGAGATCGTAAACCACTCTGAGACTTCGAGTGAAGGCTTGGGTATAAATCCAATGTCGTCGTCCTCCGCCTCCTTTGAGAAAAGAGATAAAGGGGGGACATGATAGAGGTTTATAAAATTATGCACGGTGTGGAGTATGTTGACTAAGAGAATTTTTTGTCCCTCTCTGAAAATACCAGGACTCGAGAGCATCCAATGAAGCTGACGGGCAGTAGGTTCAGGACGGACAAAAGGAAATACCCCTTTACGTGGAGAGGGATGACAATGTGGAATTCTCTGCCAGAGGATGGAATGGTGGCCGCAGGGATAAACAGCTTTAAAAGGGGATTAGATAGATTCATGGAGGATGAATCTATCAGTGGCTAGTAGCCATGGTGACTGAGGGGAACCTCCACTAAGCCTCTGAATCCCAGTGCCAGGAGGCAACGTCAGGAGACGACCTCGGCTCTCTGCCCTGTTGTTGGACCTCTAGGGGAACTGGCTGGCCTCTCTGTGAGACAGGATGCTGGACTAGATGGACCCTCTCTGGTCTGATCCAGCAGGGCTCTTCTGGGGTTCTTATCAGGGGAAGGCCTTGGCCTCTCTGCCCTGTTGCTGGCCCTCCAGAGGAACTGGCTGGCCCCTGTGTGAGACAGGAGGCTGGACTAGATGGACCCTCCCTGGTCTGATCCAGCAGGGCTCTTCTGCGGTTCGTATCAGGGGAAGGCCTCGGCCTCTCTGCCCTGTTGCTGGCCCTCCAGAGGAACTGGCTGGCCCCTGTGTGAGACAGGAGGCTGGACTAGATGGACCCTCCCTGGTCTGATCCAGCAGGGCTCTTCTGAGGTTCTTATCAGGGGAAGGCCTCGGCCTCTCTGCCCTGTTGTTGGCCCTCCAGAGGAACTGGCTGGCCACTGTGCGAGACAGGAAGCTGGACTGGGTGGACCCTCCCTGGTCTGATCCAGCAGGGCTCTTCTGAGGTTCTTATCAGGGGAAGGCCTCGGCCTCTCTGCCCTGTTGTTGGCCCTCCAGAGGAACTGGCTGGCCACTGTGTGAGACAGGAAGCTGGACTGGGTGGACCCTCCCTGGTCTGATCCAGCAGGGCTCTTCTGAGGTTCTTATCAGAGGAAGGCCTTGGCCTCTCTGCCCTGTCGCTGGCCCTCCAGAGGAACTGGTTGGCTGCTGTGTGAGATGGGATGCTGGAATAGACGGACCCTCACTAGTCTGATCCCAGCAAGGCTCTTCTGGGGTTCGTATCAGGGGAAGGCCTCGGCCTCTCTGCCCTGTTGCTGGCCCTCCAGAGGAACTGGCTGGCCCCTGTGTGAGACAGGAGGCTGGACTAGATGGACCCTCCCTGGTCTGATCCAGCAGGGCTCTTCTGAGGTTCTTATCAGGGGAAGGCCTCGGCCTCTCTGCCCTGTTGCTGGCCCTCCAGAGGAACTGGCTGGCCCTTGTGTGAGACAGGAGGCTGGACTAGATGGACTATTGTTCTGATCCAGCAGGGCTCTTCTTAGGCTCTTATAGTATGGACCCTACAGGGAAGGGGGTTAGAAACCCCCCCTCCAATGCGCTGGTGAATCCACCCATAATTTCTTCATTTAAAACTCATTTTTGCAAATCTCTCCATCAACCCGGGATTGCTCCCGCCGGACACCAATCGGGTTTCCAGATGGGCCGTCGCCTCTAAGCTGTCCCCCGGGGACAATTTGCGCTGCGCCAGGCGTTTCTCTCTTTTTCTCTCTTTTCACACTCTCCCTTTGGCTGGGGTAAGGTTGGGGAGGGGGGCACGCCTCTCCTGCACGGTCTTAATTGCCCGGCGGATCCTCCGAGCACGTCACAACCAGGGGAACAAAAAACCCTGATTTTGCTTGTCTCTGCCGCGCAGCGAGGAAGGAACACTGCTTTTGGTCTTTGTTCAGCCCGGGCTGGAGGAAGCAATTTCTACAATTGGCCAGAGAGTTTTTGTCGGGGCCTTTGCCAAGGCCGGGATGCCAAGGAACTCCCGTTGAGGAAGCACATTCGGCAGCTGTCCTCGGGGTCCAGGTGAGGAAGCCCTCCCCAGATAAAGCAAACACAATTTACTGCGCTTTTGCACACACTAAATAACGCGCTTTCAATCCACTTTGCACCTGGATTTTGCTGTGTGGGATGGCAAAATCCAGGTTGCAAGCGGTTTCTGAAGTTGACTGAGACGGCATTATTTAGGATGTGTGATAGTGCCCTCGGTAAGTAGGGAGTTTGAGCCAGAACTGGCCAGAAAGGTGGGGGGGTGGGGCTGGGTTCAGTTTTTGCTCTGCTGTGAAACTAACTTAGGGCGATTCTGCATTGATTTTTCCCTCCGTTGTTATACCAAACCCACGTTGGGACAGAAATTCCCCCTCTGCATTGCATGCCGCTTCCGCTTCCTTTGATCATTGGGTTTTATGGTATCCTCTGCACTGTATGCCGCTTTCACTTTCTTTGTTCATCGGGTTTTATGGTAGCCTCCACACTCCGTGCCGCTTTCGCTTCCTTTGATCATTGGGTTTTTATGGTATTCTCTGCACTGCATTTCACTTTCTTTGTTCATTGGATTTTATGGTAGCCTCCACACTCTATGCCGCTTTCACTTCCTTTGATCATTGGGTTTTATGATCAAGTGGTTAAGACGCTGAACTGCAGGCTGTGAAAGGTCAGTAGTTCAGCAGTTCGAGACCCAGGTGCTGCAAGACGGAATGAGCTCCCGTCTCTAGTTCCAGCTCCTGCCAACCTAGCAGTTCGAAAGCAAGAAATTGCAAGTAGATAAATAGGTACCACTTCGGTGGGAAGGTAACAGCGTTCCGTGCGCCTTGGTGTTTAGTCACGCCGGCCACATGACCACGGAAACGTCTTCGGACGGCGCTGGCTCTTCGGCTTTGAAACGGAGATGAGCACCGCAACCCTAGAGTCGAATTCGACTGGCTTTCAAGCAAGGGAACCTTTACCTTTACCTTTACCTGCATTGCACGCCGCTTTCACTTTCTTTGTTCATCAGATTATATGGTATCCTCCACACTCCGTGCTGCTTTTGCTTCCTTTGATCAATCGGGCTTTATGGCACCCTCTCTGCACTGCCTGCCGCTTTGATAGTCTTTGATCATTGGGCTTTATGGTACTTGCAGCCAATACGGCGTGGCCCCGGGGCATTTGAATATGGTTTTGAGCTGCACCTTTTCCTCAGTGTGGAGAAAATGTGGAGCGAATGCCAGATGCAGAATCGCCCTTAGGTAACTTCCAGCGAGCTGAGCTAGGTTTTGGTCCAGTAGAACCTTCGGGACCAACAAGATTTTAAGGTCAAGATGGGCGGCCGTGTGAGCCTGTCTGGAGCAGCAGTAAAAAGCCAGAGTCCAGGAGCACCTTCAAGCACTAACAGAATTTGTGGCACAGGGGAGGAGAGTTCAGGAGTCCCTGCTCCCTTCTCCAGACGCAGCGAGAGTGTGAGTCCTTCTATCGCAAGGTTGATGGATTCCCATTCTGCACGGCTAACTGTGGTGCCTTCCATGGAGACAGACCAAGATGGGTAGGCGTGTCTGTCTGTCTGTAGCAGCAGAAGAGAGCCAGAGTCCCAGCAGCACCTTCAAGACTAAAAAAATAGGTGGCAGGGGAGGAGCTTTCGGGAGCCACTGCTCCCTTCTTCAGAGCTCTGGGTTGGGGGATTTTTAGGGTCAAAGCTTCCTAGAGTCAAAGCTCAAAGAACCATCTGGCAAAGGGGAACCACAATGGCTGCCATTGTTCTCCTCTCCTCTGTGTGATCCTCACAACAACCCTGTGAGGAGGTCGGTTAGGCCGAGAGTGCGTGGCGGGCCTACGGTCACTCAGCCAGCTGAGATAACAGAGTGGGGATTCGAACCGGGGTTTCCCAGATCCTAGTTCAACCACTATAGCGGTCAGGAGCGTGGACTCTAATCTGGGAGAACCGGGTTTGATTCCCCACTCCTCCTCCACATGCAGCTGCTGGGGTGACCTTGGGTCAGTCACAAGCTCTCTCGGAGCTGTTCTCTCGGGAGCAGTCCTCGAGAGAGCTCTCTCGGCCCCACCTACCTCACAGGGTGTCCGTTGTGGGGAAAGGAGATTGTAAGCCATTCTGAGGCTCCTTCGGGGAGTGAAGGGTGGGTTATAAATCCAATCTCCTCCTCCTCTTCTTCCTCTTCCTCTTCTCCTTCTTCCTCTCCTTCTTCCTTTCTTCCTCCTCCTCCACACTGGAACTCAGCGTTAGACTAGACGATCTCTGGCTTTGATCCAGCAGGGCCCTTTTGACGTATTTCTGTTCTGAATCAGGATGCACCGACGAGCGAAAGAAGACTCCGGCTACGAAACGAATGACGGTGCCGGTAGAAACACATCCCTGGACCCAAGCCAAGAAAAGCTCCTCGTGAAACTCTGCCACGCAGAGCAGATCCTCCAGACTCTGGACTCCTATCGGCGGGAGGGCGTCTTCACGGACGTGGTGCTAGCGATGGACGGGCAGGAGTTCCCGTGCCACCGTGCCACTTTATCTGCCAACAGCGTGTATTTTCGGGCGATGTTTGTCGGGGACCCGAAAGAAGGCCGCCAAGACATCATCGATTTCCGGAAGATCCCTGCGCCCGCCATGG
The DNA here is from genome assembly GCA_029375565.1 of Gekko gecko. NCBI lineage: Eukaryota > Metazoa > Chordata > Lepidosauria > Squamata > Gekkonidae > Gekko > Gekko gecko. The sequence continues at coordinate 2,804,639 of JAPDNY010000004.1, forward strand.
GCCTCATCTTGGACTATATGTACGGGAGGAAGGTGGTCATCCGAGAAGACAACGTGGAAGGGATCTTGGAGCTGTCCACCTTGCTTCAGATACCCAAACTCCAGGAAGCCTGCACTGACTTTTTGGAAGGTCAGCTCCACCCTGCCAACTGCTTGGGCCTCAAGAGGTTCTCCGACACCTTCTCCATCCCGTCCCTGGCGGAGAAGAGCAAGAGGGCGGTGCTGGACAGCTTTGCGGAGGTGTCCCGCCATGAGGAATTCCTGGACTTGGAGGCCGGGGAGCTCGCCGAGTACCTGGCGGATGAGCGGTTGGCTGTTCCGAAAGAGGAAGTGGTCTTTGAGGCCACCATGCGATGGGTGCGCCGGGATGCGGCCGCGCGGCGAGGGGAATTGAGAGGTCTGCTGGAGTGTGTCCGTCTCCCTCTCTTGGACCCCTGCTACTTCGTGGAGAAGGTGGAGACGGACGAGCTCATCCGGGCATCCAAGGAGTGTCTTCCTTTGCTGCAAGAAGCCCGGAAGGGTTACCTCCTGGGCAATGAAGTCGGCTCTCCGTGGTCTCGACCGAGAAGGTAAACGTGCAAATATTTCTCCATCAATGTAAGTACAGGGATATTTTTGGGCAGGAAAGCACAGGAAGGGAGTTCGGGCTGGCTCCCGAGTTGGCCACGCCCAGCAGGAACTCATTAGCATAATAGGCCACACCCAACAGCAGAAACTCATTAGGATTGGCTACATTACGGGGTGTGTGGCCTAACATGCAAAGGAGTTCCTGCTCCAAAAAAAGCCCTGGGTTTTGACAACAAACAAGGTAAGCAGAATAAGAAGTAAAAGGCGGTTGTGGCTGGATGACCACACTTCTGGTAGCATGGGGGTGTGGCCTAATAGGCTAATGAGCTGGCTGTCATGGGTGTGGCCTATTATGCTAATGAGTTCCTGCTGTGCTTTTTCTACCAAAAAAGCCCTGGTGTATGACATGTATTATTATTGTTGTAACCTGTACGCTGCTGTCTGTTCGAGCTGCTAACACACTGCTTCATGCCCCCGCAGTCCTCTGACTGGTGATGTAGGGTTGCCAATTCCAGATTAGGAAATTCCTGGAGATTTGGAGATGTGTGGAGCCAGAGGAGGGGGGGTCTGTGGCGAGAGGGACCTCAGCCGGCTATAAGATCATACAGTCCACCCTCCAATGCAGCTGTTTTCTCCAGAGGAACTGATCTCTGTAGACTGGAGAGCAGTCATGATTCTGGGAGGTCTCCAGGCCCCACCTGGAGGCTGGCAACCAAGATCAGTGCTTTACACAACACTGCTTCTCCCAGACTGCTTTGTTCACAAACAGAAAAGAGCCAGGGTACATAAGAACATAACAGAAGCCAATGTTGGATCAGGCCAGTGGCCCATCCAGTCCAACACTCTGTGTCACACAGCGGCCAAAAATACCAGGTGGCATCAGGGGGTCCAGCAGTGGGGCCAGAACACAAGAAGCTCTCCCATTGTTGACCCCCCCAAGCACCAAGAATGCAGAGCATTACTGCCCCAGACATAAGAACATGAGAGAGAGAGGCCTTGTTGGATCAGGCCAATGGCCCATCCAGTCCAACACTCTGTGCCCCACAGTGGCCAAAGCCCAGGTGCCGTCAGGACGTCCATCAGTAGGGCCAGAACTCCAGAAGCCCTCCTACTATTGCCCCCCAAGCACCAAGAAGACAGAGCATCACTACTCTAAACATAAGAACATGAGAGAGAAGCCATGTTGGATCAGGCCAATGGCCCAGCCAATCCAACACTCTGTGGTCTACAGTGGCCCAAGCCCAGGTGCCATCAGGAGGTCCATCAGCGGGGCCAGAGCTCCAGAAGCCCTCCCACCGTGGTCCCCCCAGCACCAAGAAGACAGAGCATCACTGCCCCAGACACTCCCAGGTACATCGGGGGGGGACTCTCATTGCAGGTGTGATGCAACATCCTCCTGTTGTTCCCCAACAAACACTAGGACTTTGTCTTGTGCAGGTGGGGGAGGCAGTGGGGGAGAATCCAAAAGCCCATATGTCTCAGATTCTCTGAATGAATTCTCATCTTCCCCCTTTTTTAAAAAGGAAGTCTTTGTTTCATTCCATTTTCTTTCCCCTTGTATCTCCCCAATGGAAAGGGCTAGAGACTTACTTTTAAAAAATTAAATCTGGGAACCTGGTGCACTTCTTGAAATAACACTAGATTGCTATGATGATATTCTAGTGGCGATTTAAGACATTTAAAGTCTTCTCTGGCCGGGGGAAGGAAATGGTGGCTGCGGGCGACCCTCTTAGGAAAACTTGGGGGATTCGGCTAATGCGCCTTCTCTCCACAGAGGACACAACCAGCTTTTCACATCTCCCTGGTTTTCCTTCCACATCGTGAGCTGGGGGCGGGGCTGTTTTTTGGGGGATTTGGGGGAGGGTGTTTTTTGTTTTGTTTTGGGATGAGCAGAAATAACTGCCTTTTTTCAATTTAGTACTTTTTGAGCGAGAGAGAGAGAAAGAGAGAGAGCGAGAGAGAGAGAGAGAATCACTGCACTCAGGATGCTTATTCCTAGGTAATTTGTGTCTTATTTGCAGGGCTATTTTGGGCAGGAATGCACAGGAACGGAGTTCCGGCTGGCTCCCGAGTTGGCCACGCCCAGCAGGAACTCATTAGCATAACAGGCCACACCCAACAGCAGAAACTCATCAGGATTGGCTACATGGGGCTGTGTGGCCTAACATGCAAAGGAGTTCCTGCTCCAAAAAGAGCCCTGGGGGTTTTGACAACAAACAAGGTCAACAGAATAAGAAGCAAAAGGTGGGTGTGGCTGGATGACCCCACTCCTGGTAGCATGGGGGTGTGGCCTAATATGGTAATGAGTGGTGCTGTCAGGAGTATGGTCTAATATGCAGGGCTCTTTTTGTAGCAGGAACTCATTTGCATATTAGGCCACACACCCCTGATGTAGCCAATCCTCCAAGAGCTTACAGAGCTCTTCTTACAGGGGCTACTGTCAGCTCTTGGAGGATTGGCTACATTAGGGGGTGTTGCCTAATATGCAAAGGAGTTCCTGCTACAAAAAGAGCCCTGCTAATATGCTAATAAGTTCCTGCTATTGGGTGTGGCCTATTATGCTAATGAGTTCCTGCTGGGCTTTTTCTACAAAAAAAGCCCTGCTTATTTGTATTTAATTGATAGTGAATTTCACTATGTCCCTTGGCTTGGGAGTCCTTCTGATTCCTCTCTCTCTCCCTCTCTCTCTCCCCCCCCACAGCAATCTGTACAGTAAATCATAAGGGAAACCTTTTCTTTGATAATCCTGTTCTTTTTCCTTTACTGTTTCTTCCCTAATGAATATTAATTTAGGATCCCAGAGACATCTTATTGGCCAGCTGAGAACAGGTTGCGAGGGGCCGTGGCTCAGTGGAAGCTCCTCTGCTTTCCCCGGCATCTCCAGTTAAAAGGACTAGGCAGGAGGGGATGGGAAAGACCTCCGCCTGAGACCCTGGAGAGGGGCCGCGGCTCAGTGGCAGAGCCTCTGCTTGGCAGGCAGAAGGTCCCAGGTTCAATCTCCGGTACCTCCAGTTAAAAGGTCCAGGCAGGAGGTGATGGGAAAGACTGTTACCTGGGACCCTTGAGAGACATGGAGGGGCCATAGCTCAGTTAAAAGGACTAGGCAGTAGGTGATGTGAAAGACCTCGGCCTGAGACCATGTTGAGGGGCCATAGCTCAGTGGCAGAGCCTCTGCTTGGCAGGCAGAAGGTCCCAGGTTCAATCCCCAGCATCTCCAGTTAAAAGGACCAGGCAGGAGGTGATGTGAAAGATCTCCGCCTGAGACCCTGGAGAGCCGCTGCCAGTCTGAGTAGACAATACCGGCTGTGATGGACCAAGGATCTGATTCAGTATAAGGCAGGTTCTTGTGTTCATAGCATGAACATACTACAGTCTCAACCAATGTTCCCTCTAAGCTATGGAGTCCTGTGAGCAAAAATTCTACTTTGTGAGCTGCTGGCATTAAAGTTGTAAGCGAGCGATTTGGGTGCTGCAGAAATTAGTTTGCTCTGGAGCCGTCCCTTCCTGAGCAGAGACACAAATGTGTGAGCCGGAGGCTGAAAAACTGTGAGCTAACTCACACTAACTCAGCTTAGAGGGAACACTGGTCTCAACCGTTTTTTCCCCCTCTTGCCAGGTTCATGGAATTAGCGGAGATGATAGTGGTGATCGGAGGCTGTGATAAAAAGGGTCTTCTGAAACTCCCCTTCGTGGACATGTTCCATCCTGCAAGTGGGCAGTGGAAGCCGCTCGCCAGCATGCCGGGGTGCATCAAATCGGAGTTTGCCGCCTGCGCGCTGAAGAACGACGTGTACATCTCAGGTGAAGTGACTGGGGATTTAACCCCCGCTGCCTTTTAGGTGTCCATCACCCCTTGCGTGCTCCATGAGTAACAGCCGATTTAAAAGAGCAAGGGGCTTCACGTTGCATTGACTCGGGACTGCCGCAGAAAACGGCATGCCTGAGTTCCCATCCCGTCTCCCGTAACATGTAGGATTATGCGATGCATTCCTCTGATGCGGCTCCACCTTTACTGCCTGTCGCTGCCAAAGAAACATCGGGGGTTTGGACTTGGGCCGAGTCATTCTACCTATTCAGGGAAGCAGTATCTGACACGGGGATGCCATTTTCTGCAGTAGCTTCTGGCATGGGAAAGCTCTTGTAGATTTATTTGTTCGTTTTATGTCATTTAAGGCATGCATCGGCCACCTTTCTTCTCTATGGAGCTCTAGGCAGCTCACGATGTAAATAAAATACATAAAAGAGAGCACGTAGAAATACATAAAACCAGGGCTCTTTTTGTAGCAGGGACTCCTTTGCATATCAGGCGACACACCCCTAATATAGCCAATCCTCCAAGAGCTTATAGAGCTCTTCTTACAGGGGGCTACTGTAAGCTCTTGGAGGATTGGCTACATCAGGGGTGTGTGGCCTAATATGCAAAAGAGCCCTGCGTAAAACCAAAATTTAAAAGCACAATTTAGAAGAAGAAGAAGAGAAGAGATTGGATTTATACCCCGCCCTTCACTCGGAGTCTCAGAGTGGATTACGGTCTCCTTCCCTTCCCCTCCCCACAACAGACACCCTGAGAGGTAGGTGGGGCTGAGAGAGCTCTTTTCTGAACTGTCCTTAAGAGAACAGCTCTGAGAGAACTGTGGCTTGCCCAAGGTCACACTAGCAGCTGCATGTGGAGGAATGGGGAATTAAACCGGGTAGTCTCAGATTAGAGTTTGTGCTCCTAACCACTACACCAAACTTCTTTAATCAAATGCAGTCTTAAATAAAACCATCTCCAGATGCCTCCTGAAGATTGAAAGAGAGGGGGCCAGGCGCACCTTCCTGGGGAGGTTATTCAACAATTACGGTGCTGCCACCGAAAAGGCCCTCGATTGCATGCATACCCAAGGAGCGCCTACAATTTAAAGTGGTGCAATCCAAGAAGGATGATGTGATCTGGTTTTCGGCATTTTGAATCCATCCTCAGTTACCGCTTGTAAAAAAATAATGCTATCTCCTATGTTCTTTTATTTGTGCAGCTGGTACAATGGGTCCATTTCACTGCTTTTAACTTATGGATGCTATGCAGAACCAGGGAGCTGATTCTAGCAGCCTCGATTTGCCTTGGGGCGCTGCAAGGAAAGGAGAGCGGTTTAATCCCTCAACCTCCACTTGGTTTTGCTATTTGAAACCCGGGATCCCTGCTTTGCTGTTGCTGTTTGAAAGGAGAAAAGACACGTCCTTTTAATAACACGCTCCCCCCTCCAATAGTGGAGCAGCGGAGGTTGCTTTGAATAGGCACATTCAGTCTGTATGAGCTTGCAAATTGCCTCCTATGGCAGGAACGAGACACGTGCCATGCAATGCTCCCTCTAAGCCAGGGGTCCTCAAACTTTTTAAACAGGGGGCCAGTTCACTGTCCCTCAGACCGTTGGAGGCCTGGACTGTAGTAAAAACGAAAACTATGAACAAATTCCTATGCACACTGCATATATCTTATTTTGAAGTGAAGAAACAAAACGGGAACAAATACAATATTTAAAATGAAGTAAAGTTAAATCAACAAACTTACCAGTATTTCAATGGGACTTCCTTAGCCCCCGCCCCCAGGATGACATCCCCCTCCGGCTGAAAGGGATCAGTCCCCCGGGGGCCCTTGTGGCACTGGAGGGGCGGGGTCGCCGGCATTGCTCCCACGGGGGGTTCTCTCCCCCCAAACAGACCTTTCCCGGAATGCACCTTCCCCCCAAATGTGCAGGAATTCTCCACCCCGGATTCGGCAACCGTGGCCGAGCGTGTCCCCCGCCTCCCTCCCTCCTTCCCTCCCAGGATCTCCTGGCAGTTGGGCCCCCCTCCGCGAGCGACTCCCTTCCCAGGACCCTTCCCCTTCGCCGCTGCTGCCCTGCCCAGCTGCTCCATGCGGCTTCTTCTCCGCAGCCCCCCCCCCGTCCCCAGACACTCCGGCTGAACCCCGTCTGGCCTGGGGAGGGGGGGGAGGTGCCCGCCCCGCCGGGAGGAGTTCCGCCCGGGCTGCTCTCCGCCGCGCCCTCGAAGGCACCTCTCCCAATGGGGCTACTCGGGAGGAGGAGCCCGGCAGGCGGGCGGGGCGCTGCTGCTGCGCTCCCCGAGGAGGAGGAGGCTCCGGGCAGGGAGGGCAGGCATAAACACCTGGCGGGCCGTATAAATGTCCTCGGCGGGCCGCATGTGGCCCGCGGGCCGTAGTTTGAGGACCCCTGCTCTAAGCTGTGGAGTCTTGAGAGTAAAAATTCTACTTCACTCATTTTCAGTTCAGTTTAGTTTATTGTAACTGGCCGTCGGCCGTTCCAAAATCACAAAACACAAATTGGGAACAAGCTATAGGGTAAAAGTCAGAATATACAAAAATACCAGAGATCAGTAACAAGACATGACTAATTTAATACAGTAGCCTAAATAACGCCCCTTTCCCGATGCCACTTTGCAATGTATATTCTTTGCAGCGAGGGCAAATAATGAAACTTTGTAAGAGACGTACGCATCCATGTCAGATAACAAAAATGAATTTTTTTCCCTCAACTGGGTAAGCACTAAGACCAGATAAAGAGCCAGTTTGGTGTAGTGGTTAAGTGTGCGGACTCTTATCTGGGAGAACCGGGTTTGGTTCCCCACTCCTCCACTTGCACCTGCTGGTGTGACCTTGGGTCAGTCACAAGCTCTGGCACAGCTTTCCTCTCAGGGACAGTTTCTGTCAGAAGTTCTCTCAGCCCCACCTACCTCACAGGGTGTCTGTTGTGGGGAAAGGGAAGGGAAAGGAGTTTGTAAGCCGCTCTGAGACGCCTCTGGGCAGTGAAGGGCGGGGTATAAATCCAATCTCTTCTTCCTCTTCTACCTCACAGGGTGCCTGTTGTGGGGAAAGGGAAGGGAAAGGAGCTTGTAAGCCGCTCTGAGACGCCTTTGGGCAGTGAAGGGCAGGGTATAAATCCAATCTCTTCTTCCTCTTCTACCTCACAGGGTGTCTGTTGTGGGGAAGGGAAGGGAAAGGAGTTTGTAAGCCGCTCTGAGACTCCTTTGGGCAGTGAAGGGCAGGGTATAAATCCAATCTCTTCTTCCTCTTCTACCTCACAGGGTGTCTGTTGTGGGAAGGGAAAGGGAAAGGAGTTTGTAAGCCGCTCTGAGACTCCTTTGGGCAGTGAAGGGCAGGGGATAAATCCAATCTCTTCTTCTTCTTCTACCTCACAGGGTGTCTGTTGTGAGGAGGGGAAGGGAAAGGAGTTTGTAAGCCGCTCTGAGACTCCTTTGGGCAGTGAAGGGCAGGGTATAAATCCAATCTCTTCTTCCTCTTCTACCTCACAGGGTGTCTGTTGTGGGAAGGGAAAGGAGCTTGTAAGCCGCTCTGAGACACCTTTGGGCAGTGAAGGGCGGGATATAAATCCAATCTCTTCTTCTTCTTCTACCTCACAGGGTGTCTGTTGTGGGAAGGGAAAGGGAAAGGAGTTTGTAAGCCGCTCTGAGACTCCTTTGGGCAGTGAAGGGCAGGGGATAAATCCAATCTCTTCTTCTTCTTCTACCTCACAGGGTGTCTGTTGTGAGGAGGGGAAGGGAAAGGAGTTTGTAAGCCGCTCTGAGACTCCTTTGGGCAGTGAAGGGCAGGGTATAAATCCAATCTCTTCTTCCTCTTCTACCTCACAGGGTGTCTGTTGTGGGGAGGGGAAGGGAAAGGAGTTTGTAAGCCGCTCTGAGACTCCTTTGGGCAGTGAAGGGCGGGATATAAATCCAATCTCTTCTTCCTCTTCTACCTCACAGGGTGTCTGTTGTGGGGAGGGGAAGGGAAAGGAGTTTGTAAGCCGCTCTGAGACTCCTTTGGGCAGTGAAGGGCAGGGTATAAATCCAATCTCTTCTTCCTCTTCTACCTCACAGGGTGTCTGTTGTGGGGAGGGGAAGGGAAAGGAGTTTGTAAGCCGCTCTGAGACTCCTTTGGGCAGTGAAGGGCAGGGTATAAATCCAATCTCTTCTTCCTCTTCTACCTCACAGGGTGTCTGTTGTGGGGAGGGGAAGGGAAAGGAGTTTGTAAGCCGCTCTGAGACACCTTTGGGCAGTGAAGGGCGGGATATAAATCCAATCTCTTCTTCTTCTTCTACCTCACAGGGTGTCTGTTGTGGGGAGGGGAAGGGAAAGGAGTTTGTAAGCCGCTCTGAGACTGCTTTGGGCAGTGAAGGGCAGGGGATAAATCCAATCTCTTCTTCTTCTTCTACCTCACAGGGTGTCTGTTGTGAGGAGGGGAAGGGAAAGGAGTTTGTAAGCCGCTCTGAGACTCCTTTGGGCAGTGAAGGGCAGGGTATAAATCCAATCTCTTCTTCCTCTTCTACCTCACAGGGTGTCTGTTGTGGGAAGGGAAAGGAGCTTGTAAGCCGCTCTGAGACACCTTTGGGCAGTGAAGGGCGGGATATAAATCCAATCTCTTCTTCTTCTTCTACCTCACAGGGTGTCTGTTGTGGGAAGGGAAAGGAGCTTGTAAGCCGCTCTGAGACACCTTTGGGTAGTGAAGGGCGGGGTATAAATCCAATCTCTTCTTCTTCTTCTTCTTCATAAAATACCTGCTAAAAATTTAGCCCTCGGACTAGAATGCAATGGGCAAAAGAGAATGTAGTGAGGTAAATCCTCAAGTTCATGGGAACCACAGATTCATAGACGACGGGCCAATGGCGTTTGATCGAATCGGCCCTCCAAAATTGCTGTTGGCATTGATCGAAACCGTAGAGAGGTAAAGGACTCTCTACGTACGGGACCTGTGTAAAATACAAAGCATCAGCCTAGAAAATTTTCCTCGGTTGCCTGTTAGCAACACTGAGGCACAAACATCTAAAAAGGTACTGCTGGACTCCAATCTGACTTTCTCTTGATCCGTGTTTGCTTTCCAAGGAGGCCACATCGGCAGCAGAGACGTCTGGATGCTCAGCCCGAAGCTGAACACCTGGATCAAGGTTGCCTGCTTGAAGAAAGGGCGGTGGAGACACAAAATGGCCGCTCTCCAGGGAAAGGTATGTCTTTCCACTTCCTCTGGTCAAGCGGCCATGCTCAGAGCTCTGGGGAGGACATGGCGGTTCACACACCCATGCTTGGCACCCATGCTTGACTCAGTGGTTGCTACGCTCAAATAGGCAATTCTACTCTTCCGGGTCTCCCCTCTTTAACCTGCTCAGGAAACAAGGGACTGCCGGACAAAATGGCAGCCCCACGTCAAGTTCTCCCCCTTGGTAATCTGAGTTGGAATATGCAAGGTCAGTAGTTTGGTGTAGTAGTTAGGAGCGCGGACTCTAATCTGGGAGAACCGGGTTTGGTTCCCCACTCCTCCACATGCAGCTGCTGGTGTGACCTTGGGCCAGTCACAAGTTCTCTCGGAGCTGTTCTCTCAAGGGGAATCCTCGAAAGAGCTCTCTCAGCCCCACCTTCCTCACAGGGTGTCTGTCGTGGGGAAGGGAAGGGAGAGGAGTTTGTAAGCCGCTCTGAAATGCTTTTGGGTAGTGAAGGGCAGGGCATAAATCCAATCTCCTCCTCTTCCTCCTCCTCCTCCATTTTCTTCTTCCAACCTTATAACGAAGATCTGAAGATGACCCTACAGGGGGTGGCTGACGGACTGGCAGTTAGCATAGTTAGATTAGGGACTTCCCACTATTTCAAATTTGCGGCCTTGCTGTCTCCTGATTGGCTCTACTGGAGACTTCCTGCTTCTGCAGAGCTTCCTGTTGCTCTTTGTTCCTCTTACAGCAGTTAGACTGGTTCGTTTAGGCTTTCTCTGATAATGTTCTAGAACAGTTTGTTCTTCTATATAATGAACCTGCTTATTTTTCTCTGAACAGTTAGTGAATCATAGAATCCTAAAGTCGGAAGGGGCCATAGAGGCCATCTAGTCCAACCCCCTGCTCAGTGCAGGACCAGCTTAGAGCATCCCTGACACAAGTGTTTGACCAGCCGCCGCTTGAAGAATGCCGGGGAAGGGGAGCTCACCAACTCCTGAGGCAGCTGATCCCACTGTGGCACGACTCTGACTCTCAAAAAGTTTTCCCTAAGATCCAGCCAGTACCTTCCCGCCCTTAACTGAAACCCATTCTGTTTTAGGTTATTCATAACCTTTAGTCAGATTTCTTCTTCTTTTTCAAGTATGGTGGTTTTACTGCTGGCTTTTCCTTATTGCCTGGTTCTTATTTTCCTAGTTTTATTGCTTTGGGTGGTTTTAAAGTGTTTCGAGTCAGTTCTGCGTAGGGACGCCAGCCTCCAGGTGGGACCTGGGGATCCCCTGGAATTACATCTCATAAGAACATAAGTGAAGCCAATGTTGGATCAGGCCAATGGCCCATCCAGTCCAACACTCTGTGTCACACAGCGGCCAGAAATACCAGGGGCCATCAGGAGGTCCAGCAGTGGGGCCAGGACACTAGAAGCCTTCTCACTGTTGCCCCCTCCAAGCACCAAGAATACAGAGCCTCACTGGCCCCAGACATAAGAACATAAGAGAAGCCAGTGTTGGATCAGGCCAACGGCCCATCCAGTCCAACACTCTGTGTCACACAGCAGCCAGAAATACCAAGGGCCATCAGGAGGTCCAGCAGTGGGGCCAGGACACTAGAAGCCCTCCCACTGCTGCCCCCCCAGCACCAAGAATACAGAGCATCCCTTGCCCCAGAGTCCCTATCTATACCTTGTGGCTAACAGCCACTGATGGACCTCTGCTCCATATGTTTATCTAAATCCCTCTTGAAGCTGTCTGTGCTTGTAGCCACCACCACCTCCTGTGGCAGTGAGTTCCAAGTGTTAATCACTCTTTGGGTGAAGTAGTACTTCCTTTTTAACCTGACCGCTCAGCAACTTCATGGAGTGCCCATGAGTTCTTGTCTTGTGAGAAAGGGAGGAAAGTACCTCTTTCTTTACCTGCTCTGTCCCATGCATAATCTTATAAACCTCAATCATGTCACCCCTCAGCCGTCATTTCTCCAAGCTAAAGAGCCTCAAGTTCCTCAACCTTTCCTCACAGGGAAAGTTCTCCAACCCTTTTAGTTCTCCAGACTATACAGATCAGTTTCCCCCTGGAGAAAATGGCTGCTTTGGAGGGTGAGCTCTATGGTATTGGACTCCACGGAGCTCCCTGTCCTCCCCAGGCTCCACCCCCAAATCTCCGGGAGTTTCCCCACCTGGATCTGGCAACCCTACTCCCCCATCCCCCACAGGTGGCTAAGGGAAACTGTGGTGGAAAAATGGAGTGAAAATTACAGAAATAACCGTATGTTGAATTAATACCTTTAGTGCCAGGTGAACTAGGGCATGACTTGGCCGTTCTGCCATCTACAAGTGACACTGCCCGGACCTTAACCTGCCACGTCCTTGGCATTAGCAAACCAAATGTGATTCCTTCTTCTCCTCGATGGCAGATATATGCAGTGGGTGGATATGACGGCTTCGACCAGCTCGACAGCGTGGAATGCTACGACTCCTTCTGCAACATCTGGACAGGTGTGGCCTCTCTGGTGGAAGCCGTCAGTTCGGCTGCTGTCGCGTCCTGCCTCGGCCGGCTGTATGTGATCGGGGGCGCAGTGGACAGCAGCGCCGATACAGAGAAGGTAAGAGAGGGCGACAGGAGAGAGGCCAAGATAATAGTCCCAGTCAAGTGAGGGTGTGTGTGCGCTGTTTGGAACCAGGGATATATCAGAAATGAACCAATCCCATCTGAACGCACCATCTGGTGCAGTGGTTAGAGTGCTGGATTAGTGGATTGAACCTGGGACCTTTTGCATGCAAAGCAGAGGCTCTACCACTGAGCCACAGCCCCTGTCTGTGTCTCTCCAGGTTCTTAGGCTGAGATCCTTCACATCACCTACTTCCTGGTCCTTTTAACTGGAGATGCCGAGGATTGAACCTGGGACCTTCTGCATGCCAAGCAGAGGCTCTGCCACTGAGCCACAGCCCCTGTCTGTGTCTCTCCAGGGTCTTAGGCTGAGGTCTTTCCCATCACCTACTTCCTGGTCCTTTTAACTGGAGATGCCGGGGATTGAACCTGGGACCTTCTGCATGCAAAGCAGATGCTTTAGCAGTGAACCACCACTCCTTCCCAGGGTCAGAAATGAGAAGTATGATTCTTCTTTACGAGAAAGAGACAGTGGCAACTGCCAATTATTTTTGGTCTCTGTGGGAAGATGTTCTTGTCATGGTGGGAGTTGTCACTACATCTCTGGACTTGACCAGGTGTTTTGCTCTCTCTCAGGTGCAACGCTACGATCCAGCGACCAATCAGTGGAGCCTTCTGTCTCCTGCCCCATTTAATCTGAGGTGTATCAATGCCATCACTTTGAACAACTTGATTTATGTCGTCGGGGGCCTTTTGAAGGAAATCTTCTGCTACGACCCCCAGAAGGACACCTGGAGTGAAGTGGCATCCCTCCATGGACCTCTGGTAAGGAGAAGGGATTCCTGGTTCCACATTCAGAAGCACTAAACCTCTGAAACCCAGTGCCTGGAGGAAGCATCGGGGGAGGCCTTCAGGGGAAGGCTAGGGCTGAGGTCTTCCCCTGATCAGAACATCAGAAGAGCCCTGCTGGATCAGACCAGGAGGCCATCTCTTCCAGCATCCTGTCTCACACAGGGGCCAGCCAGTACCTTTGGAAGGCCAGGAACAGGGCAGAGAGGCCGAGGCCTTCCCCTAAGAAGAACCTCAGAAGAGCCCTGCTGGATCAGACCAGGGAGGATCCATCTAGTCTAGCCTCCTGTCTCACACAGTGGCCAGCCAGTTCCTCTGGAGGGCCAGCAACAGGGCATAGAGGCCGAGGCCTTCCCCTGATAAGAACCTCTGAAGAGCCCTGCTGGATCAGACCAGTGAGGGTCCATCCAGTTCAGCCTCCTGTCTCACACAGAGGCCAACCAGATCCTCTGGAAGGCCAACAACAGGGCATAGAGGTTAAGGTCTTCATAAGAATCTAAGAAGAGGCCTGCTGGATCAGACTGACAGTACATCTACTCCAGTATTCTCACCCAGTGGTCAAACAGTTCCTCTGGAGGGCCAAAAACAGGGCAAGAGGCTCAGGCCTTAATAAGATCAGACCAGTGGTCTACCTAGTCCAGCATCCCATCTCACACAGTGGCCAGCCAGTTCCTTTGGAGGGCCAACAACAGGGCATAGAGGCCAAGGCCTTCCCCTGATACGGACATCAGAAGAGCCCTACTGGATCAGACCAGTGAGGGTCCATCTAGTCCAGCATCCTGTCCCACACAGGGGCCAACCAGTTCCTCTGGAGGGCCAACAAAAGGGCATAGAGGCCAAGGCCTTCCCCTGATACGGACATCAGAAGAGCCCTGCTGGATCAGACCAGTGAGGGTCCATCTAGTCCAGCCTCCTGTCTCACACAGGGGCCAACCAGTTCCTCTGGAGGGCCAACAACAGGGCAGAGAGGCCAAGGCCTTCCCCTGATAAGAACCTCAGAAGAGCCCTGCTGGGTCAGACCAGTGAGGGTCCATCTAGTCCAGCCTCCTGTCTCACACAGTGGCCAACCAGTTCCTCTGGGGAGCAAAGAACAGGGAACGGAGGCTGAGGACTTCCCCTCATGTTGCCCCTGAATCAATTTTTAAGCCATTTTTAATCTATGAAAGGAAAAAATGGTTGAAGTTGTTCGGTGCCCATGTGATTGCTGTGGTTGAAGTGTTGGACTAGAGTCTGGGAAATCCAATTCTGAGTCCCCACTCTGCCATGGCAGCCTACCAGGCGATCTTTGGCCAGTCACACGCTCTCGAGCTTTTACCTACCTCACAGTGTTGTTGTGTGGAGAAAACAGAGGCGAGGCGAACCCTGCAGGTTGTTTTGGGTCCCCCTGTGGAGAGAAACACAGGGTAGAAATAAAGTAAATAAATAAGTAATAAATAAATGTTGTCGAAGGCTTTCATGGCCGGAGTTCATTAGTTGCTGTAGATTTTCCGGGTTGTGTGGCTGTGGTCTTAGGACCTGACGTTTCGCCAGTAGCTGTGACTGGTATCCTCAGAGGTATAACACAGAAAGATGGAGTACTCTCTGTGTCAAGAGGGTTTAAAAATAAATAAGGCATGGTGTCCTGTCCCGAAAAACACAAAATGCTCTACAGCTGACAATAGCACTACAGATAAGATTAGAGTTTCGATAGCCATCCCACACACAAAACAACCTCCTCAGGAAACAGGAAATCTCCTCAGGAAACAATCCATAGACAAAAGAACCTCCTCAGGAAAGCTCCTCCATTAGCATGTTCATTGCCTGAGAAACTCCTACAAGATAATGACTCAGCCCTACCCCACCTTCCAGGGTAGATATAAATTACCTGCCTACCATTTTTCTGCTCACCTTGACACAGAGAGTACTCCATTTTTTCTGTGTTCTACCTCTGAGGATGCCAGTCACAGCTACTGGCGAAACGTCAGGCCCTACAATGCCAAGACCACGGCCACACAACCCAGAAAATCTACAGCAACTAATAAATAAATGGTTGTAACGGCTGGGGTAACAAGAACCATTCTGACTTGGTGCGTGAAGAGCTGAATGTGTCCCTTTCTGCCCCTTTCAGGCGAGCTGTGGAGTGGCGGCCTGTGCGGGCAAGATCTACATCCTTGGGGGCAGAGCCGAGAACGGAGAAGGCACCGAGAAAGCGTTCGTTTTTGATGTCGCGAGGGGGAAAGTGGAGCTGCAGCCCCCTCTCCAGCGCTGTACCAGCGACCATGGCTGCGTGGCCATTCTCCGGCATGGGGCCAGATGACTGGGCAGTAGGCTAGCCAAGCTCCAGGTGGGGCCTGGAGAGCCCCCGGAATTGCAGCCGATCTCCAGACGATAGAGATCGCTTCCCCTGGAGGAAATGGCAGGTTCAGAGGGCAGACTCTATGGTATACCACAGAGTCTAGGGGCAGTGGTCGTGACGCTACCTCCCCGTGCTGTTCCCGTCACCCTCCCCAGGTACCGCCCCCAAACCTCCAGGAATTTCCCCAAGCTGGAGTTGGCAACTCTACCTGGCAGTGGTTACTCTCCTTGCCTTACACCTGCCCCAAACCTGTTCCATGCATAGGTGCTTGACTTGGATGCCAGAAGTCCAGTTTCATATGACATCTGCCCCAGATTCTGGGCACCATCGTACCAACCGTCGTGACTGGAATATGCATTCATTTCTTTTATTGTTTGGTTTTCATCTCACTCCTTCCCCAAGGTAACATCCACATCCTCACAATAACCCTTTGAGGAGGCCTTGCTGTAACAGGGTCACCAGGTACCCAAATCAGGATAAGAGCAGAAGAGCTGTGTTGGATCAGACCAGTGAGGGTTCATCTAGTCCAGCCTCTATCTCACACAGTGGCCAAGCAGTTGCTCCGGAGGGCCAACAACAGGGCACAGAGGCCGAGGCCTTCCCCTGAGAAGAACACCAGAAGAGCCCTGCTGGATCTGACCAGTGAGGGTCCATCTAGTCCAGCATCCTGACTCACACAGTGGCCAACCAGTTCCTCTGGAGGGCCAACAAGAAGGCATAGAGGCCTGTCTTCCATTTATTTGATCTGCAAACCGGCCAGTTTTTAGGCACTGCTTGAAGACATTTGGATTTTCACAAGTTTTTATGGTTTATCAGCAATAGCTTTGGTTTAACTTATTTTTATCTTCTTTTTTTTAAGGCTTCCCTCATTTTTAGGGTTGCCGGCTCCAGGTTGGGAAGTTCCCGGAGATTATGGGGTGGAGCCTGAAGAGGGCGGAGTTTGGGGAGGGGAGGGACTTCAGTGGGGTAGAATGCCATTGAGTCCCCCTTCCAAAGCAGCCATTTTCTCTGGGGGAACTGGTCTCTGTCAGCTGGAAATCAGTTGTAGTCCCAGGAGATCTCTAGCCTAGGTGCTAACCAGGTGGTAGAAGCCAAAAATGAGAGATCATGGAAAGAGGCGGAAATCCAGACACAACCTCCGTGACAAAAATAACAAAGAGTGAATAAAGATATGTGTGCAAAATCATTTGCTGTAGTAATTTTGTCAAAAATTATCTTCTATTATCGCTAATAGAAGATAATATCGATAATAGAAGAGAATTTTCTACAGAATTACTGCAGGAAATGATTCCTCACACAAATCTTTATTGAATCTTCTTTAAGAACATAAGAGAAGCCAGTGTTGGATCAGGCCAGTGGCCCATCCAGTCAACACTCTGTGTCACACAGTGGCCAAAAATACCAGGTGCCATCAGGAGGTCCAGCAGTGGGGCCAGGGCACCAGAAGCCCTCCCACTCTTGCTCCCCCCAGCACCAAGAAGAGAGAGCATCCCTTGCCCCAGAGTCCCTATCTCTGCCTTGTGACTAATAGCCACTGATGGACCTCTGCTCCAGATGTTTATCTAATTCCCTCTTGAAACTGTCCATGCTTGTAGCTGCCACCGCCTCCTGTGGCAGTGAATTCCATGTGTCAATCACTCTTTGGGTGAAGGAGGACTTTCTTTTATCCGTTCTAACCCGACCGCTCTGCAATTTCATGGGAGTGCCCACGAGTTCTTGTATTGTGAGAATGGGAGAAAAGTACCTCTTTCTCAACCTGCTCAATCCCATTCATAATCTTATAAACCTTGATCATGTCACCCCTCAGCCATCGTTTCTTCAAGCTAAAGAGCCCCAAGCGTTTTAACCTTTCTTCATAGGGAAGGTGTTCCAACCCTTTTATCATCCTAGTTGCCCTTCTCTGCACTTTTTTCCAATGCTATAATATCCTTTCTGAGGTGTGGCGACCAGAACTGTACACAGTACTCCGGATGAGGTTGCACCATCAATTTACACAGGGGCGTGATGATCCTGGCTGATTTGTTTGTTATTTTTGTCACGGATGTTGTGTTTGGATTTCAGCCTCAAGGTGATGGCAGGAGATCCAGGTGGCGGAGATCAATTCACTTAGAGAAAATGGCTGCTTTGGAAGGTGGATGCTATGGTGTTATGCCCCGTTGAAGTCCTCCCTCCCCGTACCCCATGCTCCTCAGGGTCCAACCCCAAAATCTCCATGTATTTTCCAACCCAGAGTGCTTTACCAACAGGCTTGTGGGGAGAGAGATGGGGAGGTGTAAAGGCGAGGCCAAGGACTCATTTGGTTTTTAGTTAGGACAAGTGGAAACCCACAAGGACTTGCGGGAGAGCCAGGTTGGTGCAGTGGTTAAGTGCGCGGACTCTAATCGGGGAGAACCGGGTTTGATTCCCCACTGCTCCGCTTGCACCTGCTGGATGACCTTGGGCAAGCCGTAGTTCTGATAAGAGCTGTTCTTGAAAAAGAGCAGTTTCTGTCAAGAGCTCTCTCAGCCCCGCCTGCCTCACAGGGTGTCTGTTGTGGGGAGGGGAAGGGAAAGGAGTTTGTAAGCCGCTCTGAGACTCCCTTGGGTATTGAAGGGCAGGGTATAAATCCAATTTCTTCTCTCTTCTCTCTCTCATTTTGT
Organism: Gekko gecko; assembly: GCA_029375565.1. NCBI lineage: Eukaryota > Metazoa > Chordata > Lepidosauria > Squamata > Gekkonidae > Gekko > Gekko gecko. Next base: position 2,822,600 of record JAPDNY010000004.1, read on the forward strand.
ATTTTAACCTCTTTTTGGTTTGGACATTGGGAAATCGGCCTTGGGCACGACAAGTCAAAAGGTTAGCGGTTACGTTTTAAAAATAGATGAATACCTCCCTTGGCCTTTTCCAGCATGACATTTTGGATACTGAACTGTATATGTAGCCACGGGCAATTAATTGTAGTAGCAGTCAGTTTCAATAAAGGAGCAATAAATCAAACGTGACGGAAAACAGATGCCTTGCCGTGGATATAGTTTGTCTGTTTTGCTTGGTGGAGTGGTTAAGTGTGCGGACTCTAATCTGGGAGAACCGGGTTTGATTCCCCACTCCTCCACTTGCACCTGCTGATGTGACCCTTGGGTCAGTCACAAGCTCTGCCACAGCTGTCCTTGAAAAGAGCTGTTTCTGTCAGAGCTCTCTCAGCCCCACCTACCTCACAGGGTGTCTGTTGTGGGGAGGGGAAGGGAAAGGAGTTTGTAAGCCGCTCTGAGACTCCAAGTGAAGGGCGGGTTATAAATCCAATCTCCTCCTCCTCCTCCTCCTCCTCCTTCTTCTTCTTCCTCTTCTTCCTCTTCCTCTTCTTCTTCTTTCCTCTCTCTCTTTCCTTCTGTGGCACTCAGGGTGCTGTTAGACTGGCAGCCCTCCTGGAGCTTTAGGGGAAGGGGCTGTGCATCACATGGCATTGCCGCAACACCACTCCCTCCCCCAGGCAACAAGGTTTGTTTTTCCCTTTCCCTCGCTTGTAAGTTCCTGCTTCTTCAGGTGTTTCCCCCCCCTGTTCTGTACATGTCGTGCTCCCTCTAGTGGTTAATTCTATATTACACCAGTTTATGTTTGGCATTAAAAAACCTGTCCTTTAAATCTTGTCAAACCCTGCTCCGCTTAGTTTGCCATCATGTAGGGGAGAGGGAAATTCCTGAGGGGGGGGAGTGAGTGTGGAGTTTGTGGGTGCTATCTGTATTTATTTATTTATTATTAGATTTATAGTCCGCCCTCCCCGCAAGCGGGCTCAGGGCGGTTAACGAACTGGGCACGTATGCCAATAATTAAAACAGTTAAAAACAAGATAAAACAATCATTTATAGTCATTTATAACAGTACAAAGTGCTCTTGCTGTCTCAAAAAGATCTTCAGTAACAGGATGGCATCCTTTTTGTTTTTATAAGTTTATTTATCAGTTTTTTGTTACAAAGAAAAAAGAAAAAGGTATACATAGTACATAGAAATCACTTTTGGGAGTTTACATTAGACATTTCTCTCAATCCATTTATTAACTTTATACCGTCTTTTTTGGAACACATTCTCATCTTTCCCTGACAATGTCATATTTAATTTGTCCATTTCCACGATTTCAAAAAAATTCATAATTAACTCTTCTCTGCTAGGTAATATGTCAATCTTCCAACATTTTGCGACGAGGATTCTGGATACAGTAAGGATATATAGTATAGTACATAAATCATCATGTTTAATTCCATCTGGTATTATGTTAAGCAAAAAGGTTCCTAGTACAAATTGTAGATCTATGTCAGTAATCTCTACTATTAGTTGTTTGATGTTTTTCCAAAATGTACTAATCTTCTCGCACCGCCACCAGATATGGTAGAATGTTCCCACATTATTTTTACACCTCCAACAATTTCCAGGAACATTCTTATAACATTTAGAGAGCTTATCAGGCGTCCAGTGCCACCTGTAGAACATTTTAAATATATTTTCCTTATACAACGTAGCTCTTAATAGTTTAACAGATTTCCAAGTTTTTAACCAGTCATCTATAGTTAAATTATGTCCTATATCTTGCATCCAAGTTATCATATGTGGTTTTACTATTTCCTCTTGGATCTCATCTCACAATAAGAAGTTATATAATTTTTTGATCAATTTATCCGAGGATGATAACGTAACAGGATGGCATCCTGATGGTGGTGGTCCCTAATCGATGATATCAGTTCCAGGCAGCACTGTCGTTCATTTATCACAAGGCCATCTCACCGCCCCCGATGTTACTTTTTTCCCACCATAGAGAACAATGGAGGGAATGGGGGCAACCTGTTTGGGGCCCCATAGAATTGGACCCCCTGGTCCAATGTTCTTGAAACTTGGTGGGTATCTTGGGGAGAGGCTCCATCAGCTACCATGTGAGTTTGGAGCCTCTCCCTCAAACCCCGTCCTCTCCAGCCCCCAGAATATACCCTATGAAATTTCTTTCATTCCTTCCTTTCCTTTTCCTCTTTCCCTCCTTCTTCTCTTCTCTCTTTCTTTCTTTCCCACCTTCTTCTCTTCTCTTTTTTCCTCCTTTCCCTGTTTCCCTCCTTCTTCCCTCTTTTTCTTTCCCTCCTTTCCTTCTCTTTCTTTCCCTCTTTCCTTCCTTCTTTCCTTCTCTCTACTCTCTCTCTTTCCTTCCCTCTTTCCTCCTTCTGTGGCCCAACTCTAGTGAGAAGGTGTTTAAACTTTAAATCCCTTCTCTCTTAGCTCCCCCACCCAGGCCAGCTGGGGAAGGGAAGGGGGGCTTTTGAAGATGCCTCCCCCCCTTTTGCTTCCCCTTCTGACATCACTTCTGGTTATGTCAGGGGGCGTGGCATATGCTAATAGCCTAATAGCTTATTAGCATACCATATGCTAATGAGCTCCTGCAGCTCTTTTTCTACGAAAAGACCCCTGATGACAGCCCTTCAAATACTTGAAGACTGCAATTATGTCCCATCTAAGTCTTCTCTTCCCAGGCTAAAGATCTTGGGGTACAGGTGGGGTACAGTGAAATATGAGCAGCCAGTGTGATGCGGCAACACAAAAGGCTAATGTGATCTTGGGGTTTATCAACAGAGGCATAACATCCGAATTGCAAGGTATCATAGTCCCGCTGTACACTGCATTGTTCAGGCCGCACCTGGAGTCTTGTGTGCAGTTCTGGAGGCCTCACTTCCAAAAGGATGTGCAGTGGGTGCAGAGGAGAGCGCCGAGGATGATCGGGGGCCTGGAGACCGAGAAGCCCTCTGAGGAAAGGTTGAGAGACTTGGGAACATTCAGTCTGGAGAAGAGGCAGTTGAGGGGGACAGGATGGCTCTCTTGAAGTCTTGGAAGGGCCGTCCCTTAGAGGAGGAAGGCAGGGAGCAGTTCCTGTGGGCAGCAGAGGAGAGGACTCGCAAGAACTGGGTTTACACTATGTGTGGAAAGTACCTGAGTGAGCCAAGTGGAGAACCGGGTTTGATTCCCCACGCCTCCACATGCAGCTGCTGGTGTGACCTTGAGCCAGCCACAGTGCTCTCAGAGCTGTTCTCTCAAGGACAGTTCTGGAAATAGCTCTCTCAGCCCCACCAACCTCACAGGGTGTCTGTTGTGGGGAAGGGAAGGGAAAGGAGATTGTAAGCCCTCTGAGACACCTTTGGGTAGTGAAGGGTGGGGTATAAATCCAATCTCCTCTGCCTCCTCCTCCTCCTCCTCCTTCACATAAGAACATAAGAGAAGCCCATGTTGGATCAGGCCAGTGGCCCATCCAGTCCAACACCCTGTGTCACACAGTGGCCAGAAATACCAGGTGCCACCAGGAGGTCCAGCAGCGGGGCCAGGACACCAGAAGCCCTCCCACTGCTGCCCCACCCAAGCACCAAGAATACAGAGCATCCCTTGCCCCAGAGTCCCATCTACACCTTGTGGCTAAGAGCCACTGATGGACCTCTGCTCCATATGTTTATCTAATTCCCTCTTGAAGCCATCCGTGCTTGTAGCCACCTCCTCCTCCTCTTCCTCCTCCTCCTTCTTCCTCTTCCATCATCTGGATGTTAGGGGGAAAAATTGACAGTGGAATCAGTTGCCTCGGGAGGTGGTGAGCTCCTGCTCCCTGGCAGTCTTCAAGCAGTGGCTGGACAAACAGTTGTCAGGGATGCTCTAGTCTGATCTGGCATTGAGCAGGGGGGTTGGACTGGATGGCCTCTATGGCCCCTTCCCTGATTCTAACAAAGACAACAAGCAAATGGCTTCCCCATGCCTGCCAAGCCAATTTTTCCAGCAGTGGTTAAATTCGCACAAGGGACGGGTTTATATTTCAGCCTTTTAGCTATTGCACTATGCCAGCTCTTGCCTTGGGTTTGGGGGGGGGATGCGTCCCTTCACCCTGCATCTAATTCATTTCCCTCGCAGATGCTCCAGCCCAATTTAATCTCTCTCCCTTCCATGCACCTCTTGTTCTTTTTGCAGAAGCGCAAAGACAAAGGGGCTGCCAATCTCCAGAAACCAGAGTTGCTCGTCCACCCTTAGGGATGTCGTAGTTGAAACAACACACACACACACCCCCGCTGTGAGAGGATTGCTCAAAAGATCGCCACGCCTTGTGGGAGGGCCCCAGCTGAGGCGGCAGCCGCCGGGTGATTAGCAGAGATTAAGGGTCGCCCTGGCCATCTGGCAATTCCTGGGAGATGATAATGAGGACTGATCTTCCCAGGGTTGTCTGTGCAGCACGGCACCCGTCTCTATCATATAGAACAGGCATCCCCAATGCGGTGCCCACGGGCACCAGGGCACCGCTGGCACTTTTCCTGGTGCTCACCGAGTGTTTTCAGAAAGCGGGTGGGGCCAGGGAGGCTTGGAGAGACAGCCTGGGGTCATGGTTAGGAGCGCGGACTAATCTGGGAGAACCAGGTTTGATTCACCACTCCTCCATAAGCTGCCAGCTGGGTGACCTTGAGTCAGTCACAAGTTCTCTCAGAGCTGTTCTCTCAAGAGCAGTCCTCGAGAGAGCTCTCTCAGCCCCCCCCCCACTTAACAGGATGTCTGTTGTGGGGAGGGGAAGGGAGAGGAGATTGTAAACTGCCCTGAGACTCCTTCAGGTAATGAAGGGTGGGGGTATAAATCCAATCTCCTCCTCCTCCTCTTCTCCTCCTCCCTTCTTCTTCTTTTTCCTTTTCTTCTTCTTCTTCCTTCTCCTGTTTCTGCCTCCTCCTCCCTTCTTCTTCTTCTTCTTCTTCTTCTTCTGCCTCCTCCTCCCTTCTTCTTCTTCTTCTTTCTTCTTCTGTTTCTGCTTCTCCTCCTTCTCCTCCTTCTCCTCCCTCTCCTCCTCCCTTTTTCTTCTTCTTCTTCTTCCTTCTTCTACTTCTGTCTCCTCCTCCTTTCTTCTTCTTTCTTCTTCTGCTTTTCCTCCTTCTCCCAGCAAGGCTTCTGATTGGCCGTGGGAAATTTGATTGCCTATGCAGGTTTTTTAAAACGTTGCTTCGGCAGCAGTTGCCACGACAGCACAAGGATCTTTACCGTGTGGCTGAAGGCCAGCCATGGCGGCCATTTTATCACTGGCTCCGCCTCTTGCAGCCCATGCTATTATGGCAGACATTTCCCGTCTGCTTGTGACACACTGTGTAAGAACTCCAGAGGTGCTCACCAGCTCAAAAAAGTTGGAGAGACCCCCCATGGTACCAGGGTTGCCAGCCTCCAGGTGGTGGCTGGAGATCTCCTGGGATTACAACAGATCTCCAAATGATTGGTTGGCCTGCAGAAAATGGCCACTTGGGAAGGTGAAACCTTGTCTTATACCCCACTGAAGCCCCTCCCCTCCCCCAAACCCCGCCCTCCCCAGGCTCCACCCCCAGAATCTATGGGTATTGTCCAATCTGGAGTTGACAACCCCACCTGGTATAGAAGGTGTTTTACCAAGAGGCTTGGGGGGAGAGATGGGGAGGGTCTGTTATTATTGTTGTTGTTGTTGTTGTTGCTATTGTTGTTGTTGTTGCTATTGCTTCTGCTGTTGTTATATTATTATTATTGTTGTTGTTGTTGTTATTGTTGTTGTTAATGTCCCGCCCTCCCAGCCATGGCTAACAACAAGATAAAACAACAAAGATAAAACAATAAATAGTAAAAGTCATAAAGGTTCCCCTTGCTCGAAAGCCAGTCGAATTCGACTCTAGGGTTGCGGTGCTCATCTCCGTTTCCAAGCTGAAGAGCCAGCGCTGTCCGAAGATGTTTCCGTGGTCATGTGGCCGGCATGACTAGACGCCGAGGCGCACAGAATGCTGTTACCTCCCCCCCAAGTGGTACCTATTTATTGACTTGCAATTTCTTGCTTTCGAACTGCTAAGTTGGCAGGAGCCGGGGCCAGAGACGGGAAGCTCACTCCGTCTTGTGGCACCCGGGTCTCGAACTGCTGAACTACCGACCTTCCAGCCTGCAGTTCAGCATCTTAACCGAATAACAATTAAGACATTAAAAGGTGCTAACATCCAAGAAAAACCATTGAGCAGGTACTGGTTTGGTATTCCACTGGGGATGGCGCTCAGCTTCCATGCCATCCTGGCGGGCCGTCCAGATCTAGCATTGAACAGGTGGCTCAGGCTGCCTTGAGATTTCAAGGGGGCGGGGCATTCTCTCTGGGGCGGCTCCTAATTAAACGCCTGGCAGAAGAGCTCCATCTTGTGGGCCCTGCAGAACTGCACAAGGTCCCACAGGGCCCTGATCTCATCTGGGAGCTCGTTCCACCAGAGGGGAGCCACCACCAAGAAAGCCCCGGCCCTGGTTGCAGCTAGCCTGGCATCCTTAGGTCCGGGGAGGGCGAGTCGATGTTGAGACCCTGATCGCAGCGCTCTCTGGGGGACATGTGGGGAAAGGCAGTCCCTCAGGTATGTAGGTCCTTGACCATAAAGGGCTTTAAAGGTAAAAACCAGCACCTTAAACTGGATTTGGTATGCTATCGGTAGCCAGTGCAATGCCTTCAGGACAGGCTGAATGTGCTCCCGTATTGGGAGGCCCATCAACAGCCTGGCTGCAGCATTTTGCACCAGCCGTAGCTTCCGAATCTGCGATAAGGGCAGCCCCACGTAGAGAGCATTACAGTAGTCCAGCCTCGATGTGGCCATTGCATGGATCACCGTTGCCAAGTTGTTGCGGTCAGGGAAGGGGACCAGCTGCCTAATCGGCCGAAGATGATAAAAGGCCGACTTGGCAGTGGCTGCTACCTGGGCCTCCATTGTTAAGGAGAGATCCAGGAGCATTCCCAGACTCCTAACCTCCGGCGCTGGCGCCAATGGCGCCCCATCAAAAGTCGGGAGTGGGAGCCCTACCCCTGATCTGCCCCGAATCAGGCACAGGACCTCCGTTTTCAATGGATCCAGTTTCAGTCGGCTCAGCCTGAGCCAACCAGCCACGTAATGCCCAGTCAAGAACTTCCGGTTCGGAGTTGGACTGGCCGCCCAACAACAGAGAGAGCTGGGTGTCATCAGCGTACTGGTGACATCCCAGCCCATTTCTCTGTGCAATCTGGGCAAGGGGGCATATATAGATGTTAAATGACATCGGGGATAACAGAGCCCTCTGAGGCACTCCACACTCAAGTGGGTGCCTTTGGGAGAGCTGTTCCCCCGAGCGCCACCCTTTGTCCCCGGCCTTGGAGGAAGGAGACGAGCCAATGCAAGGCAAGCCCCTGAATTCTGGCATCGGCAAGGTGATGGACTAGTAGCTGATGGCCGACCTTGTCAAACGCAGCCGACAGGTCCAACAACAACAGCACTGCCGATCTGCCTTGATCCAGATGCCTCTGGAGATCATCCGTGAGGGTGACCACAGTCCAGCACCGTCTCCATTCCATGCCCCGGGCGGAAGCCGGACTGGAAAGGGTCAAAGACTGGAAAGGGTCAAAGGAAGTCCTTCTTCACCCAAAGAGTGATTCACACATGGAATTCACTGCCACAGGAGGTGGTGGCAGCTACAAGCATGGACAGTTCCAAGAGGGAATTAGATAAACATATGGAGCAGAAGTCCATCAGTGGCTATTAGCCACAGGGTATAGATGGGAACTCTCAGTCTGGGGCAGGTGATGCACTCTATCCTTGGTGCTGGGGGGGGCAGCAGTGGGAGGGCTTCTAGTGTCTTGGCCCCACTGCTGGACCTCCTGATGGCACCTGGTATATTTTGGCCGCTGTGTGACAGAGTGTTGGACTAGATGGGCCGTTGGCCTGATTCAACATTGGCTTCTCTTATGTTCTTATGTTCTTATGTAAAGACGGAAGCGTCATCCAAAAAGCTCTGAAGCTGCATTGCCACGGCCCTCTCTATTAACTTGCCCAGGTAGGGCAAGTTGGAAATCGTCCGGTAGTTTGCCAATTTGGCCGGATCCAGAGACGGCTTTTTGAGGAGAGGACGTACCGCTGCTTCCTTAAGTGCTCCTGGGAACAGTCCCTCCGAGAGGGATTTGTTGACTATTTCCCTAAGGGCACGTCGGAACCCAATGTGGCCAGCTTTAAACAGCCACGAAGGGCACGGATCCAGGGAGCGGGTGGTGGGGCGCACAGCTAGGAGCAATTTATCAACTTCCTCCAGGCCGAGCAGACCAAAATGATCCCTGATCTGACCAGAAGACGTGCGGAGCGACAAGACTTGGTCTGCGAAGTAGCTCGCAAAAGCCTCACGGCCAATATCCAGTTCCCTAACATCTGACTTGCCCTGTGGCGAGGTAGTAATAGACCGAGTCGTTCTAAACAATTGGGCTGGGTGTGAGCTCGCAGAGGCAATTGTAGCCGCGAAGTACTCCTTCTTCGCCACTTTGACCGCCATCTCGTAGGATCTCATAAATCTCCTGCAAGATGCTCTTGTGACTTCGTCACAGGTCTGCCGCCACTGTCTCTCTAACTGTCTGAGCCCTCGCTTCATAAGCCGCAACTCCTGGGTATTCCAGGGAGCGAGCTTAGAGCGAGGGGGTAGAGGGCACCAGGGAGTGATCTCGTCGATGGCCATCGAGAGCCAGCTGTGCCAGTCCTCTACTATCTCATCCAATGAGCCTCCAGGGGGCATTGGATCCCAAAGAAAAGAAGAAGAAGAGATTGGATTTATACTCCACCCTTCACTGCCCAAAGGTGTCTCAGAGCGACTGACAAACTCCTTTCCCTTCCCCTCCCCACAACAGACACCCTGTGAGGTAGAAGAAGAAGAAGAGTTTGGATTTATTCCCTGCTCTTCACTGCCCAGAGGTGTCTCAGAGCGGCTTACATACTCCTTTCCCTTCCCCTCCCCACAACAGACACCCTGTGAGGTAGAAGAAGAAGAAGAAGAAGAAGAAGAAGAAGAAGAAGAAGGAGGAGGAGGAGGAGGAGGAGGAGGAGGAGGAGAGATTGGATTTATACCCCACCCTTCACTGCCCAAAGGTGTCTCAGAGCGGCTTACAAACTCCTTTCCCTTCCCCTCCTCACAACAGACACCCTGTGAGGTAGAAGAAGAAGAAGAGATTGGATTTATCCCCTGCCCTTCACTGCCCAAAGGTGTCTCAGAGGGGCTTACAAACTCCTTTCCCTTCCCTTCCCCTGTGAGGTAGAAGAAGAAGAAGAGATTGGATTTATACCACGCCCTTCACTACCCAAAGGTGTCTCAGAGCGGCTTACAAACTCCTTCCCCTTCCCCTTCCGACAACAGACACCCTGTGAGGTAGAAGAAGAAGAAGAAGAAATTGGATTTATACCCCACCCTTCACTGCCCAAAAGTGTCTCAGAGGGGCTTACAAACTCCTTTCCCTTCCCTTCCCCTGTGAGGTAGAAGAAGAAGAGATTGGATTTATACCCTGCCCTTCACTACCCAAAGGTGTCTCAGAGCGGCTTACAAACTCCTTTCCCTTCCCCTCCCCACAACAGACACCCTGTGAGGTAGAAGAAGAATAAGAGTTTGGATTTATACCCCACCCTTCACTGCCCAAAGGCGTCTCAGAGCAGCTTACAAACTCCTTTCCCTTCCCCTTCCACAACAGACACCCTGTGAGGTAGGTGGGGCTGAGAGAACTTCTGACAGAAACTGTCCTTGAGAGAACAGCTGTGCCAGAGCTTGTGACTGACCCAAGGTCACCTCAGCAGGTGCAAGTGGAGGAGTGGGGAATCAAACCCGGTTCTCCCAGATTAGAGTCCGCGCACTTAACCACTACACCAAACTGGCTCTGGCCATCTGAAGTTGCATTGGGCCTATTTGGCTCCGCGGGCAAGCTAAAATACACTCGCCGCCCATACAGGGTTGGGGTGGGACATTCAGTCGGGCCCTCAGGGCGAGGTGGTTCGACCATGGCACCGCCAGAGCAGTGATCCAGTCCACTGTGATCCCGGTCGCAAAGATCAAATTGAGCGTGTGCCCTGCTCAGTGAGTGGGGGTCGTTACATACTAGAAGAGTCCCAGCGCTGCCATGGACGATACCAGGCCCACTGCCTGGGTAGAGGTCACATCATAGACATGGACACTGAAATCGCCCAAGACTATCAGCCTGGGATGTTCCAATGCCCAGCCTGATATGGCCTCCACCAGGAACGACAAGCTATTGGCCGGTGTGTTGGGCGGTCGGTACACTAGCCAAATCGCTAAACTCTCCCCGGCTTCCCACACCAGACCGGCACACTCAATGCCCATGATCTTTGGTGACGGGAGCATCTAAGGGCTAGGCTAGGTCCCTGGTTCGAATCTCACCTGTGTCAGGAATCCCCTAGATTGTGCTCAACAGCCAGCATGGCATCATCTTCACATCTGTCACCCCATCGACCACCAGGGTTGATTCGGCTGATCTGGCTGGCTAGGCAGGTGTCCCCTCCCTCCCTCAGCGCTCCATGTGCATCCCTCCTGAAGTTGCATGCTCAGTCAAAGACAACGGCCATCCCAGAAAGAAGGAGTGTACCGTTCTTCGGTCAGGGGTATACGATAGCTGCGCTCCCCTGCTAGAACCTCCAAACAAGCTCAAGGTCCTACAAAGGTCAGATGGTGGCAGCAGGTTACCCGAGAGAGTGAGAAGCTTCTACAACAGGGGTGTCCAACATGTGTCCCGAGGGCCGAATGAGGTCCCCGGGGGGCTTCCATCCGGCCTGTACTGGAACTGGCTGTCTCCTGTTTCCAGTTCTGCTGCTGCTGCATCGTTGCTTGCTTTCCCAGACTCTCTTAATCACTCAGCCATTTCATGTTTCAACCTGGGTCCTAGACTCAGAACTCTGAGCATGAGATCTCTGTGGTGAATGTCAATAAATCAAGAGTAGGTGTGCAGCTAACAGAGCTAATGTTTTAAGCATGTTTTATTTTAAGTTAAAACTTTTGTGTCCTTTATAAAGTTTATATTTCCTCTACCTGGCATTACATTTTATGACACACATGGCCCGGCCCAACAAGGTCTCATTTATGTCAGCTCCAGCCCTCGTAACAAATGAGTTCGACACCCCTGCTCCACAAGTGTTGGGAATGTCTTGGAGGACAGGATGGAACCAGGCCCGCAGGTCGGAGCAGGCCAGTTTCATCACAGGGGTCGCCATAAGTCGGCCGTGACTTGACGGCACTTTCCTCCACCACCATTATCTTTGTTCAAAGACGGATGAGTAGAGATAGGTCTATAACTGGTTAAAAGAATATGGAGGATACAAACTATCATTAACATAATCCCTATTTAGGACAGCGGTTTATATATATATTCAGTCTTTTATTCCCAAAAGGAACTCCTTTTATAATACTGGAATATAGAACACAACCCAACTGTCCTAGGTTTTTCCACATTTGTGCCCTACTTGGCGGTAAGTTCCTGTTTCTTTGTTGTTGTTTTTTCTCTGTTCCATATAGGGTTGCCAAGTACTTACCGTAATTCGGCGGGGGGGACACAGTCCCTGGCCAGAACATTTCTCCTTGGAACACCCATGCCTCACGATGCCATCACCAAGAAGTGACGCCAGGTGACGCTCTGGCAATGGGGCTGGAAACTCGCGTTTCCAGCCCCATTGCCAGAGCGTTGCCTGGCATCACTTCCTGGTGACGGCATCGTGTGTCACATCTCCCCCTGGGAATGATCCTGCCAAGAAGTATGCACCCCCCACCAAATTACGGTAAGTTCTTGGGAAGCCTGGTTCCATATTTGTTTTACCTCCTCTAGTGGTCAATTCGATATCACACAGCTCCCCCTCCCCCGCCGGGTTTTATGCTGTACAAAAAGCCATGTAATATCGACTCGACCTCTAGAGGGGCAAAGCATGCACGGAACAGAATACCCCCCTTCCTAAGAAACAGGAACTTAACAGTGAGTAAAACGAAAATGAGGAAAAGCCCCTAGACAAAATTATTTTATTATCTCCTGTCATGATCTGGGCTGTGCAAGCAAAGGCCTGGCAGGTCCAGGGAGCCTGACTAGCAGTGAGAGGAGACCAGCCCTACAACTCCCAGAAGCCCCTGAGAGGTTTTGGCACCAATTTTAGCCAATCACAGGGAAAGGGGACTTATAACAAAAGAGCTTGTACAGAAGAAGAGCTGTTCTTTCTTCCAAGAGGGCAGAGCCAGAAGGAAGGCTGCTGCAGGGAAGAGACCCTCTTCCTGAGAGGAAGGGTGAGCAGACTGAGGCCCACTTGAGACAGTGAACTAGGGACAGTAGGTTTAGACGTGTTAGGGCATTTGGTTTCTTTTCTCTTCACCCCCTTACTGATATTGTTCTTGTGCCTTGTTTGGTTCCTATATTTGACTGACCTCCTGTAAAATAAACCTTTTATTTGTTGCTTACTCTGCCTGGTCCTCACACCTACTATTCGGCCAAATAAGGGAGGTCTTGAAGGTCTTGGGAGGGTGCTCTGGGCCTTCTCAAGGGAACCTAAAAACCAGAGTGGTGGCAGCGTCAGGTGACACCCCACCTGAGCCATGACATCTCCACATATGTACACATGTGTACGCTACATGAATGTTTCTATGCCATGAATATCTGTGGAAAAATGTTTTTAAAGCTGTAGATAATGAAAGAAGAAACGGCAACAATCTATTTGGATTCTCGCAACATTTTAAAGAAATCCATCAGTTTCCAAAGCATGGGTCGCCAAGGGAGCAAATGTACCCCCTTATCCTGACACGTCTTTTCAAAAAGGTATCAGTCCATCGTTTTTCCAGGTTAGGTACTGAGATAAGACTTCCACGATCTGTTTGATCTTCTCATCACCCAGAAGGACCAGAATGGTCTCCGAGATGAACTGCTGATTGATGAAATAGGTGTAGAGAAAGGCCAAGCCCAGGAGAAGGCCGCAGCCAAACACCAGAATGGTGAGGAACTTGCCCAGTCTCCGGAGCCAAAGCATGAACTTCCTCTTCCTTGACCTGTTTAAGGCCACGTCAACCAGCCTGGCCTCCACGATTTCGTGCATGAGAGAACCCACCTGTACATTGTTCTCCTGGTCCATCCTCAAGACCATGGCCTGCTGCAAGGACATCTCCACCTGTCCCTGCAGCTCTTTGATGCCTTCCCGCTGGTTTTGCCGGCTCAGGAGGAGTTCCCCTACCTTCTCCCTCAAGTTCACCGAATGGCTTTTCTCCTCTTGGTACTGCTGCTCTGTCTCCTCCAACTTGTCCTCCATGCTCCTCAGATATTTCTTGACTTCCACAGACAGGATCTGCATCTCCGCGAGGTCCCTTTCCTGAGCAGCTTTGTAGTCTTCCAAGAGGGCCACCTGGCATGAGACCTCATGCAGCTCCTTGGTGAGCTCCTCATTGGCCTTTGCCAGGGATTTGTTTTGGAGGTCAAGGCAGTAGATCTTCTCTTGAGCGCGGTCTGTCTTTTCTCGGATGTCCTCCACCTTCTGCTGCATCTCCTCCATGGTTGTCCGGAAACCATCCGCCATCTCTTGCAGAGTCTTGTTCTTGTCCTTGAGGGACTTGTTCTCTTTCAGCAGGTCTTGGTTCTCCACGTCCAGGCAGGCCACCGTCTCCCTCAGGTCCGCGATTTCCACCCGGAGGACTTCGTTGGCCGCTGATAGGTCCTCGAGGGTTGTTTCCATGGTTGATATTCAGAGCTGGAGACCTCTGCAGAAGAAAACCAGAAGTCAACGTTTAAAAAAAGAGTCTGGGGAAAAGATTACTATCCATATGGTGAGCTAGTATGAAGTATGGAGCAGGGGTCCATCAGGGGCTATTAGCCCCAGGGGATAGATGGATGACTCTGTCTGGGGCAGTGATGCTCTGTTTTCTTGGTCCGTGGGGGACATCAGCAGGAGGGCTTCTGGAGTTCTGGCTCCATTGGTGGACCTCCTAATGGCACCTGGCACAAAAGTATCAAAAAGAAAACTAGTCTCCAGTCCACACAAGGAACTGTAAAATTCCCGTTTCTTTGCTTTCACATAATGTTAGTAAATGATTCCATGGGATGGACTTTTCCTCTAAGTTGCTTATGACAATCTACCTTCTTTTTAAAAATGTATATATATATATGGAGAGAGAGAGAGAGAGTTTATATGTGAAATCACTGAATAATGAAGAAGAAGAAGAGACTGGATTTATACCCTGCCCTTCACAAAGACTGATTAACATATGGAATTCACTGCCACAGGAGGTGGTGGCAGCTACAAGCATGGACAGTTTCAAGAGGGAATTAGATAAACATCTGGAGCAGAAGTCCATCAGTGGCTATTAGCCACAGGGTGTAGATGGGAACTCTCAGTCTGGGGCAGGTGATGCCCTCTATTCTTGGTGCTGGAGGGGGCAACAGTGGGAGGGCTTCTGGTGTCCTGGCCCTACTGCTGGACCTCCTGATGGTACCTGGTATATTTTGGCCGCTGTGTGATAGAGTGTTGGACTAGATGGGCCATTGGCCTGATTCAACATTGGCTTCTCTTATGTTGTTATGTTCACTACGCAGGGAGCCTCAGAGTGGCTTACAAACTCCTTTCCCTTCCCCTCCCCACAACAGACACCCTGTGAGGTAGGTGGGGCTGAGAGAGTTCTGGCAGAAACTGCCCTTTATCAAGAACAGCCGTGCCAGAACTATGGCTTGCCGTGCTGGAACTATGGCAGCAGGTGCAAGTGGAGGAGTGGGGAATCAAACCCAGTTCTCCCAGATTAGAGTCCGTGCATTTAACCACTACACCAAACTGGCATAAATATGGATATTGGGGATGGCGGAGGGGGAAGAATATATTTAGTTTCACCCCCACCTGTACATTAAACCCGGGAATTGGGTAGTAGAATTTTTCTCCCCCATCTCTCCTGTGAAATATTAAAAAGAGTTAAAAGTTCTAGCCTCTTTATTTAGGCTAAAGTGTTTTGCAGTTTGTGAATAAATATAAGATAGATAAGTGCAGGTACAGGTAGGTAGAAAATAGTGTTTAAATAGTGTTTAAATTGTTTAGAGATAAGGGAGTGGATTTTAAGACTTATGGATTACATCATTAGATCCAACACATTAGGATATTTAGGAAGTGAGATAAGAATTATTAAACTGTTTATTGGATTTTTTTTAAGAGTCAGAGCCAATGCTCCCTCTAAGCTGTGAAGTCTTGTGAGCAAAAATTCTGCTTT
The DNA here is from genome assembly GCA_029375565.1 of Gekko gecko. Classification (NCBI taxonomy): domain Eukaryota; kingdom Metazoa; phylum Chordata; class Lepidosauria; order Squamata; family Gekkonidae; genus Gekko; species Gekko gecko. The sequence continues at coordinate 2,837,826 of JAPDNY010000004.1, forward strand.
CTGAGCTACTGGCGCTGAAGTCGTGAGTGAGCGATTTGGCTGCTGCATAAATTAGTTGGCTCTGGAGCCCTCCTTCCTGAGCTAAGACAAAAGTGTGTGAGCTGGAGGCTAAAAAACTGTGAGCCGGCTCACACTAACTCAGCTTAGAGGGAACACTGGTCAGAGAGGATATCCGACAACGGGAGCCTCAGCTCTCAAAAGCTTACGCGCCCCCCTCTCCCCATCTGGTTGGTCTCTACGGTGGCACTAGATTCGAACCTCGCTGTTCTACCACCGGCGGCCGGGCGGGCTCCCCTTTGAAACGTAATATTGCAAAATGTCATTTCTGCCAAGAGGCAAAGAGGACAGGGGGTTAAATGGAGACAGGTGGCTGCAAAGGGGGCCCCCTCCAACAGATTAAAAGGACAGAAGGGTCCTAATTTGGCGTCTCTTATTGGCAGAGGGCTGACCCCCAGGGGGGAAACCGAGAGGAATTTATTCCAGTCCAGGGGAAGGGGGTGAACAGCTGATTGTCATGGTAAATATCTGCGGGGCTTCCCTCGATCCCATCTGCACTGATGCCGGGCCCTGCCAGGGCAGACCAAAGGGGAGAGTTGTCACTCAGGGCAGGATCTCCTGCTCTGCATGTAGAGGGTCGCGGATCCAAAGAGGGCTGCCAACCTCCAGGTGGCACCTGGAGGTCTCCCGCCGTTACCACTGAGTTCTAGATGACCAAGATCAGCTCCCCCGGAGAACATGGGTGCTCTGGAAGGTGGGCTCTATGGCACTATCCCCTCCTGAGGCCCCTCCCCTCCCCCAAGCCCCGCCCTCCCCAGGCCCCACCCCCATCATCTCCAGGTATTTCCCAAATCAGATCCGGCAACTCTAGATCTTAGTCAAATCTCCCCCACGGGGCTGCTTCATTCCATAATCTACGATCTCCAGCCCTGATGTGGCATTTCCCCCCTCCCCATATTAAGCCCCCCCCGAAAAAACAACCCCCGTCGGCTTCCGAGTCTTGCTCTTGCTGGGTTTTCACACCGTGTTTCTTCCGTCTCTCTTTCCCTGAACCGATGTGTCAGGTATGGGGGGGGGGAATGGTCTTGAACATCCACTTCTTGTCGTTGATATCACCCCACTGACCCCCAGCCCATCACACTGTGGCCCAACCGAGTGATGTAATGGACAGCGACGTCTCCGGTTCTGTGCATGTCAACAGGGGTTGACATCAGAGTTACCAACCCCCAGCCCGTAGCCAGGGCTATTTTGGGGCAGGAACGCACAGGAACGGTGTTCCGGCTGGCTGCAGAGTTGGCCACGCCCACTACAGCCAAAACTTCTGTGTGCGTGGCTACAGAGGGAAGGCCTGGAGAGCGACCCCCCCCAGTGACTCTGAGGTGGGCGTGCCAGGGGGGCCCTGGAAGGATCAGGGAGCAATTTAAATGCCTCCCCGTGCCTTCCCCGGCCTGTCCCTAACCCTCACTAGTCTGACCCAGAAGAGCTCTTCTGAGGTTCTTATCAGGGGAAGGCCTCGGCCTCTCTGCCCTGTTGTTGGCCCTCCAGAGGAACTGGTTGGCCACTGTGTGAGACGGGAGGCTGGACTAGATGAACCCTCCCTGGTCTGACCCAGCAGGGCTCTTCTCAGGTTCTCATTAGGGGAAGGCCTTGGCCTCTCTGCCCTGTTGTTGGCCCTCCAGAGGAATTGGCTGGCCACTGTGTGAGTCGGGAGGCTGAACTAGATGGACCCTCCCTGGTCTGATCCAGCAGGGCTCTTCTGAGGTTCTTATCAGGGGAAGGCCTCAGCCTCTCTGCCCTGTTGTTGGCCCTCCAGAGGAACAGGTTGGCCCCTGTGTGAGGCAGGAGGCTGGACTAGATGGACCCTCCCTGGCCTGATCCAGCAGGGCTCTTCTGAGGTTCTTATCAGGGGAAGGCCTCGGCCTCTCTGCCCTGTTGTTGGCCCTCCAGAGGAACAGGTTGGCCCCTGTGTGAGGCAGGAGGCTGGACTAGATGGACCCTCCCTGGCCTGATCCAGCAGGGCTCTTCTGAGGTTCTTATCAGGGGAAGGCCTCGGCCTCTGTGCCCTGTTGCTGGCCCTCCAGAGGAACAGGCAGGCCCCTGTGTGAGGCAGGAGGCTGGACTAGATGGACCCTCCCTGGCCTGATCCAGCAGGGCTCTTCTGAGGTTCTTATCAGGGGAAGGCCTCGGCCTCTCTGTCCTGTTGCTGGCCCTCCAGAGGAACTGGCTGGCCACTGTCTGAGTCGGGAGGCTGGACTAGATGGACCCTCCCTGGCCTGATCCAGCAGGGCTCTTCTGAGGTTCTTATCAGGGGAAGGCCTCGACCTCTGTGCCCTGTTGTTGGCCCTCCAGAGGAACTGGCTGGCCACTGTGTGAGTCGGGAGGCTGGACTAGATGGACCCTCCCTGGTCTGATCCAGCAGGGCTCTTCTGAGGTTCTTATCAGGGGAAGGCCTCGGCCTCTCTGCCCTGTTGTTGGCCCTCCAGAGGAACTGGCTGGCCACTGTGTGAGTCGGGAGGCTGGACTAGATGGACCCTCCCTGGTCTGATCCAGCAGGGCTCTTCTGAGGTTCTTATCAGGGGAAGGCCTCGGCCTCTCTGCCCTGTTGCTGGCCCTCCAGAGGAACAGGCTGGCCCCTGTGTGAGGCAGGAGGCTGGACTAGATGGACCCTCCCTGTCCTGATCCAGCAGGGCTCTTTTCAGGTTCTTATCAGGGGAAGGCCTCGGCCTCTCTGCCCTGCTGTTGGCCCTCCAGAGGAACTAGCTGGCCACTGTGTGAGACGGGAGGCTGGACTAGAGGGACCCTCCCTGGTCTGATCCAGCAGGGCTCTTCTGAGGTTCTTATCAGGGGAAGGCCTCGGCCTCTCTGCCCTGTTGTTGGCCCTCCAGAGGAACTGGCTGGCCACTGTGTGAGTCGGGAGGCTGGACTAGATGGACCCTCCCTGGCCTGATCCAGCAGGGCTCTTCTGAGGTTCTTATCAGGGGAAGGCCTCGGCCTCTCTGCCCTGTTGCTGGCCCTCCAGAGGAACAGGCTGGCCCCTGTGTGAGGCAGGAGGCTGGACTAGATGGACCCTCCCTGGCCTGATCCAGCAGGGCTCTTTTCAGGTTCTTATCAGGGGAAGGCCTCGGCCTCTCTGCCCTGCTGTTGGCCCTCCAGAGGAACTAGCTGGCCACTGTGTGAGACGGGAGGCTGGACTAGAGGGACCCTCCCTGGTCTGATCCAGCAGGGCTCTTCTGAGGTTCTTATCAGGGGAAGGCCTCGGCCTCTCTGCCCTGTTGTTGGCCCTCCAGAGGAACTGGCTGGCCACTGTGTGAGTCGGGAGGCTGGACTAGATGGACCCTCCCTGGCCTGATCCAGCAGGGCTCTTCTGAGGTTCTTATCAGGGGAAGGCCTCGGCCTCTCTGCCCTGTTGCTGGCCCTCCAGAGGAACAGGCTGGCCCCTGTGTGAGGCAGGAGGCTGGACTAGATGGACCCTCCCTGTCCTGATCCAGCAGGGCTCTTTTCAGGTTCTTATCAGGGGAAGGCCTCGGCCTCTCTGCCCTGTTGCTGGCCCTCCAGAGGAACAGGCTGGCCCCTGTGTGAGGCAGGAGGCTGGACTAGATGGACCCTCCCTGGCCTGATCCAGCAGGGCTCTTTTCAGGTTCTTATCAGGGGAAGGCCTCGGCCTCTCTGCCCTGTTGCTGGCCCTCCAGAGGAACTGGCTGGCCCCTGTGTGAGACGGGAGGCTGGGCTAGAGGGACCCTCCCTGGTCTGATCCAGCAGGGCTCTTCTGAGGTTCAGAGTCAGGCAGCCCTTCTTGAAATATCTATATGCAATGTGTTGTATGTTAAATATAACACGTTTTATGTACCCATTCACACACGAGTGGAGAAAATGCATGTCCCCCCCCCCACTGGTGGAGTGTTTCCGGCTGGGTTGTCTGCTGGAATGACCAGGAGTACA